>CAWUFW010000005.1:8865000-10065000 GCA_963921515.1 Calotriton arnoldi | reverse complement strand
TGTACAATGCACCTCAGCCTTGACCAGGACCTCCACTTACATCTGCTACTACTCCCTCAATGCACCTTGAGTCCGAGCAGCACTCAGATGTAAAGGTGCTCCGACAGTGCACCTCCAGCCATCACCTACACTGAGAGCTAAGCATGCTCAGGCAGTGCACCTCCAGTCATCACCTACACTGAGAGCTAAGCATGCTCTGGCAGTGCACCTCCAGCCATCACCTACACTGAGAGCTAAGCATGCTCAGACAGTGCACCTCCAGTCATCACCTACACTGAGAGCTAAGCATGCTCAGGCAGTGCACCTCAGTCATCACCTACACTGAGAGCTAAGCATGCTCAGGTAGTGCACCTCCAGTCATCACCTACACTGAGAGCTAAGCATGCTCTGGCAGTGCACCTCAGTCATCACCTACACTGAGAGCTAAGCATGCTCTGGCAGTGCACCTCAGTCATCACCTACACTGAGAGCTAAGCATGCTCAGGCAGTGCACCTCAGTCATCACCTACACCGAGAGCTAAGCATGCTCAGGCAGTGCACCTCAGTCATCACCTACACTGAGAGCTAAGCATACACTGAGTCACCTACACTGAGAGCTAAGAATGCTCAGACAGTGCACCTCCAGTCATCACCTACACTGAGAACTAAGCATGCTCTGGCAGTGCACCTCCAGCCATCGCCTACACTGAGAGCTAAGCATGCTCAGGCAGTGCACCTCCAGTCATCACCTACACTGAGAGCTAAGCATGCTCAGGCAGTGCACCTTAGTCATCACCTACACTGAGAGCTAAGCATGCTCAGACAGTGCACCTTAGTCATCACCTACACTGAGAGCTAAGCATGCTCAGGCAGTGCACCTCCAGTCATCACCTACACTGAGAGCTAAGCATGCTCAGGCAGTGCACCTCCAGTCATCACCTACACTGAGAGCTAAGCATGCTTAGACAGTGCACCTCAGTCATCACCTACACTGAGAGCTAAGCATGCTCAGACAGTGCACCTCAGACATCACCTACACTGAGAGCTAAGCATGCTCAGGCAGTGCACCTCCAGTCATCACCTACACTGAGAGCTAAGCATGCTCAGACAGTGCACCTCAGTCATCACCTACACTGAGAGCTAAGCATGCTCAGACAGTGCACCTCAGTCATCACCTACACTGAGAGCTAAGCATGCTCAGGCAGTGCACCTTAGTCATCACCTACACTGAGAGCTAAGCATGCTCAGACAGTGCACCTCCAGTCATCACCTACACTGAGAGCTAAGCATGCTCAGGCAGTGCACCTCCAGTCATCACCTACACTGAGAGCTAAGCATGCTCAGGCAGTGCACCTCCAGTCATCACCTACACTGAGAGCTAAGCATGCTCAGGCAGTGCACCTCCAGTCATCACCTACACTGAGAGCTAAGCATGCTTAGGCAGTGCACCTCCAGTCATCACCTACACTGAGAGCTAAGCATGCTCAGGCAGTGCACCTCCAGTCATCACCTACACTGAGAGCTAAGCATGCTCTGGCAGTGCACCTCTAGCCATCACCTACACTGAGAACTAAGCATGCTCGGGCAGTGCACCTCCAGTCATCACCTACACTGAGAGCTAAGCATGCTCGGGCAGTGCACCTCCAGTCATCACCTACACTGAGAGCTAAGCATGCTCAGGCAGTGCACCTCAGTCATCACCTACACTGAGAGCTAAGCATGCTCGGGCAGTGCACCTCAGTCATCACCTACACTGAGAGCTAAGCATGCTCGGGCAGTGCACCTCCAGTCATCACCTACACTGAGAGCTAAGCATGCTCGGGCAGTGCACCTCAGTGATCACCTACACTGAGAGCTAAGCATGCTCGGGCAGTGCACCTCAGTCATCACCTACACTGAGAGCTAAGCATGCTCGGGCAGTGCACCTCAGTCATCACCTACACTGAGAGCTAAGCATGCTCAGGCAGTGCACCTCCAGTCATCACCTACACTGAGAGCTAAGCATGCTCAGGCAGTGCACCTCAGTCATCACCTACACTGAGAGCTAAGCATGCTCAGGCAGTGCACCTCCAGTCATCACCTACACTGAGAGCTAAGCATGCTCAGGCAGTGCACCTCAGTCATCACCTACACTGAGAGCTAAGCATGCTCAGGCAGTGCACCTCAGTCATCACCTACACTGAGAGCTAAGCATGCTCAGGCAGTGCACCTCCAGTCATCACCTACACTGAGAGCTAAGCATGCTCAGGCAGTGCACCTCAGTCATCACCTACACTGAGAGCTAAGCATGCTCAGGCAGTGCACCTCCAGTCATCACCTACACTGAGAGCTAAGCATGCTCAGACAGTGCACCTCCAGTCATCACCTACACTGAGAGCTAAGCATGCTCAGGCAGTGCACCTCAGTCATCACCTACACTGAGAGCTAAGCATGCTCAGGCAGTGCACCTCAGTCATCACCTACACTGAGAGCTAATCATGCTCAGGCAGTGCACCTCCAGTCATCACCTACACTGAGAGCTAAGCATGCTCAGGCAGTGCACCTCCAGTCATCACCTACACTGAGAGCTAAGCATGCTCAGGCAGTGCACCTCCAGTCATCACCTACACTGAGAGCTAAGCATGCTCTGGCAGTGCACCTCCAGCCATCACCTACACTGAGAACTAAGCATGCTCAGGCAGTGCACCTCCAGTCATCACCTACACTGAGAGCTAAGCATGCTCGGGCAGTGCACCTCCAGTCATCACCTACACTGAGAGCTAAGCATGCTCAGGCAGTGCACCTCAGTCATCACCTACACTGAGAGCTAAGCATGCTCAGGCAGTGCACCTCAGTCATCACCTACACTGAGAGCTAAGCATGCTCAGACAGTGCACCTCCAGTCATCACCTACACTGAGAGCTAAGCATGCTCAGGCAGTGCACCTCAGTCATCACCTACACTGAGAGCTAAGCATGCTCAGTCAGTGCACCTCAGTCATCACCTACACTGAGAGCTAAGCATGCTCAGACAGTACACCTCCAGTCATCACCTACACTGAGAGCTAAGCATGCTCAGACAGTGCACCTCCAGTCATCACCTACACTGAGAGCTAAGCATGCTCAGGCAGTGCACCTCAGTCATCACCTACACTGAGAGCTAAGCATGCTCTAGCAGTGCACCTCCAGTCATCACCTACACTGAGAGCTAAGCATGCTCGGGCAGTGCACCTCCAGTCATCACGTACACTGAGAGCTAAGCATGCTCAGACAGTGCACCTCAGTCATCACCTACACTGAGAGCTAAGCATGCTCAGGCAGTGCACCTCGAGACATCACCTACACTGAGAGCTAAGCATGCTCGGGCAGTGCACCTCCAGTCATCACCTACACTGAGAGCTAAGCATGCTCAGACAGTGCACCTCAGTCATCACCTACACTGAGAGCTAAGCATGCTGAGGCAGTGCACCTCGAGACATCACCTACACTGAGAGCTAAGCATGCTCAGACAGTGCACCTCAGTCATCACCTACACTGAGAGCTATGCATGCTCAGGCAGTGCACCTCCAGTCATCACCTACACTGAGTCACCTACACTGAGAGCTAAGCATGAAAATTCCATATTTAAAAAAGGCAGAGGGAATGTTTTCTCAATTTATATGGGGGTATAAGAAAATTAGGAGATCTTTAAAATCCATGACCTTACCGCAACACCGGGGGGGCCTGGCAATTCCCAATCTTCTATATTATTTCTGGGCAGTAACGCTGCAACACATGAGTATACTATTTAGGCCTCAAAGCTGGGACTCGGTTGAGGTGGTGGAGGTGGACAAGGAGACCCCGCCATCTATTTATGAGCTAGCAGTTGGTAAACTTGCTCCAGGGTTAGTGTTAAGGCAGCTGGAAGGCAGCTATTATAAGAAAACACGTTTTAAGATTATAAGAGCTGCCTGGAATATATGGCGAAAGATTAGTAAAAATCTGGAAATACCCAGAATTCAAAGATATACATGGTTGTGGCGCTCATCAGCCTTCCCGGTCCCCTTTTATGATAATACAAGTAAAATATGGGAAAAGGCAGGAATAAAACAGATAGGTGACATTGCCGACCAGAATGGGGTTGTTTCGTTTGAGGAACTCCAGATACGATATGGGCTAGATTCGAGCACTATTTTTAAATCTATACAAGCGAGGGAGTTGATAAACAAGCTGGTCCTGCAATTCACTAACTTGGCTCGAATCCCGTTATTAGAACTTTTGACGAAAAAACAGATTTGTGTTAAGGATGTGTATACAATATTGTTGGAGGCCACCCCGGATGACATCTGTAAAGTAGAAAGTGCATGGGCAGCTAAATTGGACAACCCGAATATAGATATTTGTAGGTCATTAGAGCTCTCTAAGAAAATCTTTTTAAGTGCAAATCTCAAAGCCCAAACCTATAAAACAGTGTTCAGACTCTATTTTACCCCAGCTAAACTTTGGGCGTGGGGGAAACGGGATAATAATAAATGCCCAAGGTGTGATCAGGGACCAGCTGATATAATTCATATGTTTGCTGATTGTGGTAAATTGCTGGCCCTGAAGGAGGGTATTGAACAGTTTTTATGTCAAAATCTGGGGCGGGCAGGATCTCTAACATCAACCATGTTGATATTGGGATTTGATGAAAGATTACAGCTAGACCCTACTCAAGGGTATTTATGCTTTATGGCGACAGCTGTCTATCGCATTTTGATTGCTACTATGTGGAACGATGTAGATCCACCAACATATCAGGCATGGTATGCTAGACTGTATCATATATTTAATCTAGAGATGGCATTGTATAAATGTAAAGGTCGGAGGGGGAGGGGTCGACAGGTATGGGGTTTCTTGATGGAAGAGTAGGGGAAGGGAGGTAGGGGGAAAAACAAGAAGCCCGTCAGCGGCGAATGTAACGGGCACCCCTCCTCCACAGCTAGACAAAGAGGAAGACAGCCAGACACACGCACTGCACTGTCGAGTACAGATCTTGCGTGTACCACCTGCACAAAAGAGTTCTTCCTTAAACAAATAAGGTTTCCAGATGCTTTGTATCATATCAAACGTGCACACTTTAGAAAGTATTGGTTGAAATTGTACTGCTTTGGGAACCTTTCTAAAAAAAAAAATTTTTTTTTAAAAAAGCGGTCTTAGATCCCTAATGAAGTTCAAAAGGATCTGGTCCAGCTGTTATTGGGAGTAGCCCTGGCACAAAAAAGTATAGAAATGGAGCAAAACTTAGATTTATCTTTCTATTGTTATATATTTTATAATATATTTCCCCCTCTTTGTTCTCTCCTCCTCTGTTCGCATAAATATGTATGCTGTTTAAGTTATTAATGATGTATATGTCATGTTTTGAATAATATATTGTCAAAATATATGCTGGCTCTACTGGGGGGAAAAAAAAAAAAAGAGAGAGCTAAGCATGCTCAGACAGTGCACCTCAGTCATCACCTACACTGAGAGCTAAGCATGCTCAGGCAGTGCACCTCCAGTCATCACCTACATCGAGAGCTAAGCATGCTCAGGCAGTGCACCTCAGTCATCACCTACACTGAGAGCTAAGCATGCTCAGGCAGTGCACCTCCAGTCATCACCTACACTGAGAGCTAAGCATGCTCAGGCAGTGCACCTCCAGTCATCACCTACACAGAGCTAAGCATGCTCAGGCAGTGCACCTCAGTCATCACCTACACTGAGAGCTAAGCATGCTCAGACAGTGCACCTCCAGTCATCACCTACACTGAGAGCTAAGCATGCTCAGGCAGTGCACCTCCAGTCATCACCTCCACTGAGAGCTAAGCATGCTCAGGCAGTGCCCCTCAGTCATCACCTACACCGAGAGCTAAGCATGCTCAGGCAGTGCACCTCAGTCATCACCTACACTGAGAGCTAAGCATGCTCAGGCAGTGCACCTCCAGTCATCACCTACACTGAGAGCTAAGCATGCTCAGGCAGTGCACCTTAGTCATCACCTACACTGAGAGCTAAGCATGCTCAGACAGTGCACCTCCAGTCATCACCTACACTGAGAGCTAAGCATGCTCAGGCAGTGCACCTCAGTCATCACCTACACTGAGAGCTAAGCATGCTCAGACAGTGCACCTCCAGTCATCACCTACACTGAGAGCTAAGCATGCTCAGGCAGTGCACCTCCAGTCATCACCTACACCGAGAGCTAAGCATGCTCAGACAGTGCACCTCCAGTCATCACCTACACCGAGAGCTAAGCATGCTCAGACAGTGCACCTCAGTCATCACCTACACCGAGAGCTAAGCATGCTCAGGCAGTGCACCTCCAGTCATCACCTACACTGAGAGCTAAGCATGCTCAGGCAGTGCACCTCAGTCATCACCTACACTGAGAGCTAAGCATGCTCAGGCAGTGCACCTCCAGTCATCACCTACACTGAGAGCTAAGCATGCTCAGACAGTGCACCTCAGTCATCACCTACACTGAGAGCTAAGCATGCTCAGACAGTGCACCTCCAGTCATCACCTACACTGAGAGCTAAGCATGCTCAGACAGTGCACCTCCAGTCATCACCTACACTGAGAGCTAAGCATGCTCAGACAGTGCACCTCCAGTCATCACCTACACTGAGAGCTAAGCATGCTCCGACAGTGCACCTCAGTCATCACCTACACTGAAAGCTAAGCATGCTCCGACAGTGCACCTCCAGTCATCACCTACACTGAGAGCTAAGCATGCTCAGGCAGTGCACCTCCAGCCATCACCTACACTGAGAGCTAAGCATGCTCAGGCAGTGCACCTCAGTCATCACCTACACTGAAAGCTAAGCATGCTCAGACAGTGCACCTCAGTCATCACCTACACTGAGAGCTAAGCATGCTCAGACAGTGCACCTCAGTCATCACCTACACTGAGAGCTAAGCATGCTCGGGCAGTGCACCTTAGTCATCACCTACACTGAGAGCTAAGCATGCTCAGACAGTACACCTCCAGTCATCACCTACACTGAGAGCTAAGCATGCTCAGGCAGTGCACCTCAGTCATCGCCTACACTGAGAGCTAAGCATGCTCAGGCAGTGCACCTCCAGTCATCACCCACACTGAGAGCTAAGCATGCTCAGACAGTGCACCTCCAGTCATCACCCACACTGAGAGCTAGGCATGCTCAGACAGTGCACCTCCAGTCATCACCTACACTGAGAGCTAAGCATGCTCAGGCAGTGCACCTCAGTCATCACCTACACTGAGAGCTAAGCATGCTCAGGTAGTGCACCTCCAGTCATCACCTACACTGAGAGCTAAGCATGCTCAGGTAGTGCACCTCCAGTCATCACCTAAACTGAGAGCTAAGCATGCTCAGGCAGTGCACCTCAGTCATCACCTACACTGAGAGTTAAGCATGCTCAGGCAGTGCACCTCCAGTCATCACCTACACTGAGAGCTAAGCATGCTCAGGCAGTGCACCTCAGTCATCACCTACACTGAGAGCTAAGCATGCTCAGGCAGTGCACCTCCAGTCATCACCTACACTGAGTCACCTACACTGAGAGCTAAGCATGCTCAGACAGTGCACCTCCAGTTATCACCTACATGGAGAGCTAAGCATGCTCAGGCAGTGCACCTCAGTCATCAACTACACTGAGAGCTAAGCATGCTCAGACAGTGCACCTCCAGTCATCACCTACACTGAGAGATAAGCATGCTCAGACAGTGCACCTCCAGTCATCACCTACACTGAGAGCTAAGGATGCTCAGGCAGTGCACCTCAGTCATCACCTACACTGAGAGCTAAGCATGCTCAGGTAGTGCACCTCCAGTCATCACCTACACTGAGAGCTAAGCATGCTCAGACAGTGCACCTCCAGTCATCACCTACACTGAGAGCTAAGCATGCTCAGGCAGTGCACCTCAGTCATCACCTACACTGAGAGCTAAGCATGCTCAGACAGTGCACATCCAGTCATCACCTACACTGAGAGCTAAGCATGCTCAGGCAGTGCACCTCCAGCCATCACCTCCACCGAGAGCTAAGCGTGCTCAGGCATTGCACCTCCAGTCATCACCTACACTGAGAGCTAAGCATGCTCAGGCAGTGCACCTCCAGTCATCACCTCCACCAAGAGCTAAGCATGCTCAGGCAGTGCACCTCCAGTCATCACCTACACTGAGAGCTAAGCATGCTCAGGCAGTGCACCTCCAGTCATCACCTACACTGAGAGCTAAGCATGCTCAGGCAGTGCACCTCCAGTCATCACCTACACTGAGAGCTAAGCATGCTCTGGCAGTGCACCTCCAGCCATCACCTACACTGAGAACTAAGCATGCTCAGGCAGTGCACCTCAGTCATCACCTACACTGAGAGCTAAGCATGCTCACAGTGCACCTCCAGTCATCACCTACACTGTGCACCTCCAGTCATCACCTACACTGAGAGCTAAGCATGCTCAGGCAGTGCACCTCCAGTCATCACCTACACTGAGAGCTAAGCATGCTCTGGCAGTGCACCTCCAGTCATCACCTACACTGAGAGCTAAGCATGCTCTGGCAGTGCACCTCCAGTCATCACCTACACTGAGAGCTAAGCATGCTCTGGCAGTGCACCTCCAGTCATCACCTACACTGAGAGCTAAGCATGCTCTGACAGTGCACCTCCAGTCATCACCTACACCGAGGGCTAAGCATGCTCAGGCAGTGCACCTCCAGTCATCACCTACACCGAGAGCTAAGCATGCTCAGGCAGTGCACCTCAGTCATCACCTACACTGAGAGCTAAGCATGCTCAGGCAGTGCACCTCCAGTCATCACCTACACTGAGAGCTAAGCATGCTCAGGTAGTGCACCTCCAGTCATCACCTACACTGAGAGCTAAGCATGCTCAGGCAGTGCACCTCGAGACATCACCTACACTGAGAGCTAAGCATGCTCTGACAGTGCACCTCAGTCATCACCTACACTGAGAGCTAAGCATGCTCAGACAGTGCACCTCAGTCATCACCTACACTGAGAGCTAAGCATGCTCAGACAGTGCACCTCAGTCATCACCTACACTGAGAGCTAAGCATGCTCAGACAGTGCACCTCTAGTCATCACCTACACTGAGAGCTAAGCATGCTCAGGCAGTGCACCTCAGTCATCACCTACACTGAGAGCTAAGCATGCTCAGACAGTGCACCTCCAGTCATCACCTACACTGAGAGCTAAGCATGCTCACGCAGTGCACCTCCAGTCATCACCTACACCGAGAGCTAAGCATGCTCAGACAGTGCACCTCCAGTCATCACCTACACCGAGAGCTAAGCATGCTCAGACAGTGCACCTCAGTCATCACCTACACTGAGAGCTAAGCATGCTCAGGCAGTGCACCTCCAGTCATCACCTACACTGAGAGCTAAGCATGCTCAGGCAGTGCACCTCAGTCATCACCTACACTGAGAGCTAAGCATGCTCAGGCAGTGCACCTCCAGTCATCACCTACACTGAGAGCTAAGCATGCTCAGACAGTGCACCTCCAGTCATCACCTACACTGAGAGCTAAGCATGCTCAGACAGTGCACCTCCAGTCATCACCTACACTGAGAGCTAAGCATGCTCAGACAGTGCACCTCCAGTCATCACCTACACTGAGAGCTAAGCATGCTCAGACAGTGCACCTCCAGTCATCACCTACACTGAGAGCTAAGCATGCTCCGACAGTGCACCTCAGTCATCACCTACACTGAAAGCTAAGCATGCTCAGACAGTGCACCTCCAGTCATCACCTACACTGAGAGCTAAGCATGCTCAGGCAGTGCACCTCCAGCCATCACCTACACTGAGAGCTAAGCATGCTCAGGCAGTGCACCTCAGTCATCACCTACACTGAAAGCTAAGCATGCTCAGACAGTGCACCTCAGTCATCACCTACACTGAGAGCTAAGCATGCTCAGACAGTGCACCTCAGTCATCACCTACACTGAGAGCTAAGCTTGCTCAGTCAGTGCACCTCAGTCATCACCTACACTGAGAGCTAAGCATGCTCAGGCAGTGCACCTCCAGTCATCACCCACACTGAGAGCTAAGCATGCTCAGGCAGTGCACCTCCAGTCATCACCTACACTGAGAGCTAAGCATGCTCAGGCAGTGCACCTCAGTCATCACCTACACTGAGAGCTAAGCATGCTCGGGCAGTGCACCTCAGTCATCACCTACACTGAGAGTTAAGCATGCTCGGGCAGTGCACCTCAGTCATCACCTACACTGAGAGCTAAGCATGCTCGGGCAGTGCACCTCAGTCATCACCTACACTGAGAGCTAAGCATGCTCAGACAGTGCACCTCAGTCATCACCAACACTGAGAGCTAAGCATGCTCAGGCAGTGCACCTCCAGTCATCACCTACACTGAGAGCTAAGCATGCTCAGACAGTGCACCTCCAGTCATCACCTAAAGTGAGAGCTAAGCATGCTCAGGCAGTGCACCTCAGTCATCACCTACACTGAGAGCTAAGCATGCTCAGACAGTGCACCTCCAGTCATCACCTACACTGAGAGCTAAGCATGCTCAGGCAGTGCACCTCAGTCATCACCTACACTGAGAGCTAAGCATGCTCAGGCAGTGCACCTCCAGTCATCACCTACACTGAGAGCTAAGCATGCTCAGGCAGTGCACCTCAGTCATCACCTACACTGAGAGCTAAGCATGCTCAGGCAGTGCACCTCCAGTCATCACCTACACTGAGAGCTAAGCATGCTCAGACAGTGCACCTCAGTCATCACCTACACTGAGAGCTAAGCATGCTGAGGCAGTGCACCTCGAGACATTACCTACACTGAGAGCTAAGCATGCTCAGACAGTGCACCTCAGTCATCACCTACACTGAGAGCAAAGCATGCTCAGGCAGTGCACCTCCAGTCATCACCTACACTGAGTCACCTACACTGAGAGCTAAGCATGAAAATTCCATATTTAAAAAAGGCAGAGGGAATGTTTTCTCAATTTATATGGGGGTATAAGAAAATTAGGAGATCTTTAAAATCCATGACCTTACTGCAACACCGGGGGGGCCTTGCAATTCCCAATCTTCTATATTATTTCTGGGCAGTAACGCTGCAACACATGAGTATACTATTTAGGCCTCAAAGCTGGGACTCGGTTGGGGTGGTGGAGGTGGACAAGGAGACCCCGCCATCTATTTATGAGCTAGCAGTTGGTAAACTTGCTCCAGGGTTAGTGTTAAGGCAGCTGGAAGGCAGCTATTATAAGAAAACACGTTTTAAGATTATAAGAGCTGCCTGGAATATATGGCGAAAGATTAGTAAAAATCTGGAAATACCCAGAATTCAAAGATATACATGGTTGTGGCACTCATCAGCCTTCCCGGTCCCCTTTTATGATAATACAAGTAAGATATGGGAAAAGGCAGGAATAAAACAGATAGGTGACATTGCCGACCAGAATGGGGTCGTTTCGTTTGAGGAACTCCAGATACGATATGGGCTAGATTCGAGCACTATTTTTAAATATATACAAGCGAGGAGTTGATAAACAAGCTGGTCCTGCAATTCACTAACTTGGCTCGAATCCCGTTATTAGAACTTTTGACGAAAAAACAGATTTATGTCAAGGATGTGTATACAATATTGTTGGAGGCCACCCCGGATGACATCTGTAAAGTAGAAAGTGCATGGGCAGCTAAATTGGACAACCCGAATATAGATATTTGTAGGTCATTAGAGCTCTCTAAGAAAATCTTTTTAAGTGCAAATCTCAAAGCCCAAACCTATAAAACAGTGTTCAGACTCTATTTTACCCCAGCTAAACTTTGGGCGTGGGGGAAACGGGATAATAATAAATGCCCAAGGTGTGATCAGGGACCAGCTGATATAATTCATATGTTTGCTGATTGTGGTAAATTGCTGGCCCTGAAGGAGGGTATTGAACAGTTTTTATGTCAAAATCTGGGGCGGGCAGGATCTCTAACATCAACCATGTTGATATTGGGATTTGATGAAAGATTACAGCTAGACCCTACTCAAGGGTATTTATGCTTTATGGCGACAGCTGTCTATCGCATTTTGATTGCTACTATGTGGAAGGATGTAGATCCACCAACATATCAGGCATGGTATGCTAGACTGTATCATATATTTAATCTAGAGATGGCATTGTATAAATGTAAAGGTCGGAGGGGGAGGGGTCGACAGGTATGGGGTTTCTTGATGGAAGAGTAGGGGGAAGGGAGGTAGGGGGGAAAAAACAAGAAGCCCGTCAGCGGCGAATGTAACGGGCACCCCTCCTCCACAGCTAGACAAAGAGGAAGACAGCCAGACACACGCACTGCACTGTCGAGTACAGATCTTGCGTGTACCACCTGCACAAAAGAGTTCTTCCTTAAACAAATAAGGTTTCCAGATGCTTTGTATCATATCAAACGTGCACACTTTAGAAAGTATTGGTTGAAATTGTACTGCTTTGGAAACCTTTCTAAAAAAAAAAAAAAAAGCGGTCTTAGATCCCTAATGAAGTTCAAAAGGATCTCGTCCAGCTGTTATTGGGAGTAGCCCTGGCACAAAAAAGTATAGAAATGGAGCAAAACTTAGATTTATCTTTCTATTGTTATATATTTTATAATATATTTCCCCCTCTTTGTTCTCTCCTCCTCTGTTCGCATAAATATGTATGCTGTTTAAGTTATTAATGATGTATATGTCATGTTTTGAATAATATATTGTCAAAATATATGCTGGCTCTACTGGGGGGGAAAAAAAAAAAAAAAAAGAGAGCTAAGCATGCTCAGACAGTGCACCTCAGTCATCACCTACACTGAGAGCTAAGCATGCTCAGACAGTGCACCTCAGTCATCACCTACACTGAGAGCTAAGCATGCTCAGGCAGTGCACCTCAGTCATCACCTACACTGAGAGCTAAGCATGCTCAGGCAGTGCACCTCCAGTCATCACCCACACTGAGAGCTAAGCATGCTCAGGCAGTGCCCCTCAGTCATCACCTACACCGAGAGCTAAGCATGCTCAGGCAGTACCCCTCAGTCATCACCTACATCGAGAGCTAAGCATGCTCAGGCAGTGCACCTCAGTCATCACCTACACTGAGAGCTAAGCATGCTCAGGCAGTGCACCTCCAGTCATCACCTACACAGAGCTAAGCATGCTCAGGCAGTGCACCTCAGTCATCACCTACACTGAGAGCTAAGCATGCTCAGACAGTGCACCTCCAGTCATCACCTACACTGAGAGCTAAGCATGCTCAGGCAGTGCACCTCCAGCCATCACCTCCACCGAGAGCTAAGCATGCTCAGGCAGTGCACCTCGAGACATCACCTACACTGAGGCTAAGCATGCTCTGACAGTGCACCTCAGTCATCACCTACACTGAGAGCTAAGCATGCTCTGACAGTGCACCTCCAGTCATCACCTACACTGAGAGCTAAGCATGCTCTGACAGTGCACCTCCAGTCATCACCTACACAGAGCTAAGCATGCTCAGGCAGTGCACCTCCAGCCATCACCTCCACCGAGAGCTAAGCGTGCTCAGGCAGTGCACCTCCAGTCATCACCTACACTGAGAGCTAAGCATGCTCAGGCAGTGCACCTCCAGCCATCACCTCCACCGAGAGCTAAGCGTGCTCAGGCATTGCACCTCCAGTCATCACCTACACTGAGAGCTAAGCATGCTCAGGCAGTGCACCTCCAGTCATCACCTCCACCGAGAGCTAAGCATGCTCAGGCAGTGCACCTCCAGTCATCACCTACACTGAGAGCTAAGCATGCTCAGGCAGTGCACCTCAGTCATCACCTACACTGAGAGCTAAGCATGCTCAGGCAGAGCACCTCCAGTCATCACCTACACTGAGAGCTAAGCATGCTCAGGCAGTGCACCTCCAGTCATCACCTACACTGAGAGCTAAGCATGCTCAGGCAGTGCACCTCCAGTCATCACCTACACTGAGAGCTAAGCATGCTCTGGCAGTGCACCTCCAGCCATCACCTACACTGAGAGCTAAGCATGCTCAGACAGTGCACCTCCAGTCATCACCTACACTGAGAGCTAAGCATGCTCAGGCAGTGCACCTCAGTCATCACCTACACTGAAAGCTAAGCATGCTCAGGCAGTGCACCTCAAGTCATCACCCACACTGAGAGCTAAGCATGCTCAGACAGTGCACCTCCAGTCATCACCTACACTGAGAGCTAAGCATGCTCAGGCAGTGCACCTCAGTCATCACCTACACTGAGAGCTAAGCATGCTCAGGCAGTGCACCTCAGTCATCACCTACACTGAGAGCTAAGCATGCTCAGGCAGTGCACCTCAGTCATCACCTACACTGAGAGCTAAGCATGCTCAGGCAGTGCACCTCCAGTCATCACCTACACTGAGAGCTAAGCATGCTGAGGCAGTGCACCTCCAGTCATCACCTACACCGAGAGCTAAGCATGCTCAGACAGTGCACCTCAGTCATCACCTACACTGAGAGCTAAGCATGCTCAGACAGTGCACCTCCAGTCATCACCTACACCGAGAGCTAAGCATGCTCAGACAGTGCACCTCAGTCATCACCTACACTGAGAGCTAAGCATGCTGAGGCAGTGCACCTCCAGTCATCACCTACACTGAGAGCTAAGCATGCTCAGACAGTGCACCTCAGTCATCACCTACACTGAGAGCGCTCTGACAGTGCACCTCCAGTCATCACCTACACTGAGAGCTAAGCATGCTCAGACAGTGCACCTCAGTCATCACCTACACTGAGAGCTAAGCATGCTCAGGCAGTGCACCTCAGTCATCACCTACACTGAGAGCTAAGCATGCTCAGGCAGTGCACCTCCAGTCATCACCTACACTGAGAGCTAAGCATGCTCAGACAGTGCACCTCAGTCATCACCTACACTGAGAGCTAAGCATGCTCAGGCAGTGCACCTCCAGTCATCACCCACACTGAGAGCTAAGCATGCTCAGACAGTGCACCTCCAGTCATCACCCACACTGAGAGCTAAGCATGCTCAGACAGTGCACCTCAGTCATCACCTACACTGAGAGCTAAGCATGCTCAGGTAGTGCACCTCCAGTCATCACCTACACTGAGAGCTAAGCATGCTCAGGCAGTGCACCTCCAGTCAGCACCTACACTGAGAGCTAAGCATGCTCAGGCAATGCACCTCCAGTCATCACCTACACTGAGAGCTAAGCATGCTCAGACAGTGCACCTCCAGTCATCACCTACACTGAAAGCTAAGCATGCTCAGACATTTCACCTCAATGCTCACCAGCATCAGGATTCTGATTTCACACAGCTCAAACAGTGCCATGTCAGTCACAGAGTCTACAAATCAGAATAAATAATACCATTTCACCCAATCAAAGGCCTCCTCTGCAGCAAGGGAATCTACTATGTTTTCATCCATGTCATCCCTTACTTGCCAATGTACATGTGCGGATGCTCTTATATGAGAATCTAATGTATCCGAGATGCCAATAATTCCTTCAACCTGCTAGCCAAGACCTTTGCTAGGATCTTTAGATCCACATTGATTAAAGAGATTGGCCTATAGCTCGCACACACATAGGGGTCTATGTCGGTTTAGGTAGGAGTGATAGTTTCGCTTTGTTAGCTGAAGTTAGTTGGTCAGATTGCTGAAAAGTGGCCCGCATTTGTAAATCGAGGTAATTTTGAACTTGCGCAGACACACTCTGTAGGTGTTTTCAAAGTATGGGAGACAGTATGAATTTGTGTTTGCTGTACGCAGTGTTTGTGGTAATATCAGAGAAACCAACAGTAAAAACCGTCCATCCAGACCTTAAGGCAGGCCCACCAACAGCCAAAACACGATGCCGCACACTGATATGTCTTTAAAGCCCTCTGGCACTGCCTGATTGCCCTTTAGGACAGTCCGACCATAGGAGCGAGAATAAATAAATGCATACTGCAAAGTCAGATTTAGTGATTCCTGCTCTAGAATAAGATTTTATTTCTTTGTTGCACCTTTGTTTGGCTATAAGTGCATTTGTGGGGAAACAGCCTGAAATAGGCAGGTCGACAAGGGAGCTATGATTAAGCAGCATCTCTGAAATTCTTTGCTGCTGAGAGTAAGCCATCCTCTATTCACAAGAGAGGGTTGGCCACCATGTCCCTCTGGCCATTGTAGTGATGTATGATCCTGCACAGTAGGAACCTTGTGGTCCTTGGCGGACTCCTTACAAAATTACATAATCAGTTGGGAGGTATCTGGGTGTGTCTGAGTCTGGTCAATAAAGTTTATGACGCAGTGCATTCAGTTAACGTTTGCATGCCCAAGAATAAAGACGTGTGTTACAGAACTCCCTGTGTGGCGTGGTCATTTGTGTGCTCCTGAGCTGGGGAAGACGCAACAACTGGTGATGAGAAGGGGAATCATGCCTCGAAGAAACAAGACTGCTCTCCTTAAGAGTTTGCCGGGATCCAGCAAACTGCTTGTGCGTGCCACATGTGCCCTAAGAAGTAGTCTACAGTTGGCGTATGTGGAGTCAAAAGCGCCACTCTAGCTCTTGCAAGGCCCTCGAAGAAGTAGCAGCCCTACAGAGGAGCACAGTCAGAAAGCCCGCCAGAAGCCTACTGGTAACTCCGAAAGAAGAGCTACTGTGCCACATCGTAACACAGAGCCATCATCCATTCAAAGCAGAAACTCTAAAGGCAGCAACAGCCAGGTACGAAGAAACGCTAAAGGCAATGACAACCATATATGATGCACAAAGTTAAGAGTTGTAATGAACATGTGCAAGAGACAAAACCGTTGCTCATCGTTAAGAAAAAAGATGGCACGGTATGACTTCAGCCTGGGCGCGGCAACCAGGATGTAAGCTTACGGCTAATGCTTACAGAAGGTGCAGGTCCAAGTGAGCGGCAACCATCGTCGTGACAGCAGATACTCTCAACGGCAGTAGGTTCCAACACAAGTTATGATGCTGCTGAGGTTCTGAAACCACAACCGCCATTCAACACCGCCAAGAAACAGAATATTGGCACCAGATAGACTGCATGGATTGAAACGTTGATGATTTCATAGATACTCTAAAAGAAATAGATGGCAAAAAGATCGTCAAATATTTAAAGAACCTTGCAGCTGATGGAGTGAAAGAAGTGATAAAGAAAATACCACTAGCTGATGAAGTAGCGTACTATCAAATCAAAAAAATGTTGGAAGCCAAGTTCAATCCAATGGCGAATGTCGACCCTGAAAAGTAAATTTTCAACCAGGCAAGACAGCAAGCTGGTGAAACAATGCATGAGTTTGTCAAAAGACTTGATACTCTCATCAAGCACTGCAAATTCAGTGAATTAAATGACAAAGAGACCGTGCGTCTCAGAGTCTTCGATGTTTGATTCTACGATTCTTTCAGACGACGCATGCTGAGAGAGAAGCTCAGTCTAGAAAAGGTACTCATGGCTGCGAGAGCTGAGGAACGTGCAGATCAACAGGCTTCTGACATGGAAGCTGGATCAGCCCAGACTGAATCAGCTTTGATCATGAAAAGTAAGCTGAAACATAAAGTGGAGGCCCATAAGACGATGTCTCAGATAAGAAAGAAATTGTGCTTCCGATTTGGATTCTCGTTTCCACAAGAAGGTAAATGTCCTGCCATTGGACAGACATGCAAAGGCTGTGGGGAAAAAAAACAATTTCATAACGGTTTGCAAAGCAAAAGAGAAACCAAGCATGTCACGACTAGAAAAGAAAATGAATGCCAGAAAGTTCCAGAAGCATTGTAGCCATGCCCACAAGCCAAACGGCAACATCAAGTGAGGCAAGTAGAGAATAAATGACGTTGATCGTCATCAAGTTAATCTTTCACAGGCTCTTCGACGTCATCATTGAGCGAGTGAAGAAGATGGATGTACAATGGTGATGTTGACCGCAGAACGACATGCAGGATTGGCTGCTTGCAAAGAAGAACACAAGTCAAAGAGAGATCGCCAAGTGAAGCGGCTGAATTCATTTGGACAGTACCCCAAGACCACGCTAAAGGAGAATGGCTGTCCTACAAGTTTTATTATAGACAGTGGTGCATCGATCAACATAATACCGGCAGGAAAATACAACAAACTGTCTCTGACACCACGTCTAAAACCATCGAAAAAAAGGTGTCCACATGGGCTGCTTCTACACTATTGCAAAGTCAAGGGTCATTCGTAGCGACCATGAGGTATAAGAAAACGACAGTGCAAGCACCAATTCATGTCTTCCAAGGAACTTCGTCGAGGGTATGTCTTCTCAGTTTCAGCACTGTTGCTGACATTGTACTGATATCCATCAACTACAATATCAATGCACATTCTAAAATAGTAAGTCCATTCCCGTCGTTTCATGGACTAGGATAACTCAAGACAATGAAGGTGCAACTTCAAATTAATGAGGACATTTATCTTGTTGCTCAGCGACACCATAAGATTGTTTTTCATTTACAGGAGGCCATTGATAAAGAACTAGAGACATTTTTAAAGCATGACATCATTGAACACTCTACTGGTCCGACGTTATGGTTCTCACCCATAGTGTTAGTGCCAAAAAAGGACAGTGGCGGTATAGTGCGCATCTGTGTTGATGTGCGCCAGGCCAACAAAGCAATCAAGAGAGAAAGATATCCAGGTCCACATAAAGCGAACATGATTACCCTGCTGAATGGTGCCAAAGTCTTTTCCCGTCCTGATTTGAACAAAAGATACCATCAACTCGAGCTGGAAGAGACCGGTAGGTACATTACTACTTTTTCATCTCATGTTTGTTTGTTCAGATACAAAACACTCAGCATTGGTGTGTCATCGGCTGCAGAAATCTTTCAGGATGTCATTTGCCGAGTAATTCAACATGTCACACATGCTTTTAACTACAATGTTGATATACTAGTGTTTGGGGCCATCCGAAGGCAGCATGACAAAGCTCTTACACAAGTATGCCGCCTTCTCGCAGATGCAGGTCTCACTTTAAATACAGAAAAGTGTGAGTTTCAGAAAACCAAACTCAAATTCTTTGGGCATATTTTCTCTGAAGGGAGAATGACTTCTGATCCTGAAAAGGTACAAGCATTGCCATTCACTTGTCCCCCTCATGATGAAACCATGCTGCTATCCTTCTTAGGCATGGGCAGCTATTACAACAGATACATTTGTGACTTGGCCACAGTGAGTGCCCCATTAGGAGCGTTGGCAAAGAAGAAAGTTCCCTTCCAGTGGTCCTCTGAATGTGACCGAAGTTTTAAGAAAATCAAACCCGCAGTTGAAAATGCAACTGAAATGGCCTATTTTGATCCAAAGCTACATACTGAGATCATAGTAGACACAGGACCGATGGGGTTGGGTGCGATCCTTGCTCAACACAATGGGCATCCAAATGCTCTGAGACACATTGTGGCTTATGCTATCAGACGTCTATCTCAGACTGAACGTGCCTATTCTTAGCCAGAAAAAGAGAGCCTGGCTGAAGTGTGGGCTTCTGAACATTTTCATGTTCTTCTGTACGGAAAGCATTTCTCCTTTGTTACTGACCACCAGGCGTTGCTCACCATTTTCGTAAAACCGAAAGCCAAGATGCTCCCTCGCATTGAGAGGTTGGGGTTGAGATTACAAGAATAAGATCACACTATTGTGTATGAGCCAGGGAAGGATCAAAACCTTGCACAGATTACTTCTCACGAGTACCGTTACAGCGTCGCAGTGCAACATCTAAAACAGCTGAAGAGTATATACAAATTTCATAGTAAAGTCTAGCACCCTTGCAGCTTTATCCATTGAGCAGATCATTGCTGCTACCAACACAGACAGAGACATGCTCACACTCAAGGATATCACTGCAACGCAGTCATGGAGAAAACATACTCAACCTCTCACAGATGAGGTTGAATAATACAAAATTAAAAAACGTGCAAGAAGAACTTTCTATCACTCAAGAAGGCATTGCACTAAGCGGTTCGAGAATTGTCATACCTGAGAGCTTGAGGTGTCAAGTCATTGAACTGGCACACGTAGGACATCGTGGCAGTGTAGCCACCAAGCGAACTCTCAGAGACTGAGTGTGGTTTTTTTGTCTCAATGAATGAGTCGAGAAGCAACTGAAAGCATGTCACCTGTGTTACTGCTTATCTCCCAAGACAACACAGCATTCCGCTAAATATGTCTAACCTTACTAAACAAGCTAGGGAGAAAATTGAAATTGATTTCTTTGAAGCCTTAAACCATGGCCATCATCTTATGGTGGTTATTTATGAGTACTCACGGTTTACCTTAGTGGAAGATTTATCCCCGACTACCCATGACAAAGTCATCGAGAGGTTGGATGATATTTTCGCAGCGTGGTGTGTTCCCTGCATTCTTAAATCTGACAACGGTCCACCTTTCAATAGCAGAGAGTTTAAGGATTTTCTTTGTCGCTTGAGCGTCCAAAACATCAGAAAAGCACACCTCACTGGCTACAGACAAATGGCGTTGTTGAAAGATTTATGGGCATCCTGAAGAAAGTGGTTCAGTGCACTGCGCTAGAAGGAATCGATCTGTAGTCATACTTATGTCCAGCAGTTTGGGCCTATTGGTCAACTTCCCATTCTACAACAGGTGAAAGCCCTACCTACTTGCTGTTTGGTAGAGCCATTGGGACAAAGTTACCACAATGGAACACATGCGGAGCAATAAACACTGATGAAAGTCGTGTTATGGACATTTCTCGCAAGAGCAAGATGAAGTCCTATGCAGATAGGTGCAGAGGTGCTCGGAACATAGTTTTCTAAGAAGGAGACTGGGTCCTGGTCAAACAAAAATGGAAACGTAGGCCTGACGCTCCATTTGATGCTGATGCATTGTGAGTTGTGACAAGTAAAGGACATATGGTAACCGCTCAATGTTGCGGAAAGTCCATTACGAAAAACTTGTCAAATTTCAAGTACCTACCTTGATGTTCGTCAGCTCCAGACATTACGAGTGAGGCAAGTTCACCTGAGTGTCCAAGTCAAGCATCTGAATCTACATCTACGATGCCAGATGACAGTGCAACTCTTTCATCTCGTACGACTCGATCTATTAGATTGGTGCGAGCATCTCCACGACTCATTGAGGAAGTCTAATATATATATGTTGCCTGGACTTTTTATTTAACAAAGGGGGATATGTAGTGTCATGTGATCCTGCACAGTAGGACCCTTGTGGTCCACAGCGGACTCCTTACAAAATGACATAATCAGTCAGGAGGTATCTGGGTGTGGTCAATAAAGTTTATGACGCAGTGCGTTCAGTTAACGGTTGTATGCCGTAGAATAAAAACGTGTGTTACAGAGCACCGTGTGTAGCGTGGCCATTTGTGTGCTCCAGAGTTGGGGAAGAGGCGACAGCCTTGAAAACACTGTTTTGCACATTTGCCCACTGAAGTACAGTCACACGCCAAGCATCAGGAAAAGCATGTGCTTCTGCACATTGATTTTGTAGACGGCCGTCTTTGAGCTCCCTTACCTGGTCACCCTGGAGGAACATCAAGCTCCTCACACTACGCCTGTATATGCTAATGTTGGTGCTCCCTTTCAAGTGCCTGGTGCTTTTCTCTCAGGAAGCCAGCAGAGTGTCAAGGGCAGACACAACTGTCACCATGGGAGTGAGTAATGTCAAGGTCTGGCACCGTGCAGAATTTGTGGAGAGGACTGTAGGGTAGAAGCGGTGGGGCACACAGGGTGGTGGCAAGTTAGTGCTGATGCAGACACATCTTTCAAACAACCTATTTTGTAACAAAAGAGATTTTTCTCTCTGACCTATCAAATGTGTATCAAGTTTCTCTTGTTCGGTCTTCTTTTCTCTCTCTTTCTAACCATCTCTCAATATCTTCTCTACCCGTGTTAGCTAGCTTTTCCCTAATCCACTGCTTCTGTCCATGCTGCTATCCTTCAGCTCTCTCACTTCACTTCCCCTCCACTCCCCTCCCCGTAACACTCCAGCACTTCTCCCTAGTACTCATTACCTCACTGCAAATCTATTCTGAGCATTTTCTCTTTTCTCTCTGACACTCATCAATTCTTCCTACCCCTTGCCCTTCTCCTGTGCCTTCTCTACTTGTGTTCTTTCCTCATTCTGTCCTGGCCTATCTGAAAATAATTTTCAAAGGTCTCTCACCCCTGGATGTTTCTCTCAACATTGCTTTCTCTCTTTATGTCTCACCCCATTGGCCTCTGTTCCTCACTCTCTTGGTCTGCATGCCCATATTTCCTTTGAATCTGAGGCCTGCATTTCACCTGCCTACCCACCCCTCTGTCTCACCCTCCGTAGTCTATCCTTCTATTGCTGAGCGCGCTACTCTCACTCTTTTGGCTGTCCCTGTCTGCCCTTCCCACAAACTCTTTTTTTCTCATTCCTTCGCTTTTACATATCTTTTCTTTGATTCTCATCTTTACATTTTTAGCTCCCCTTTCTCTTTTTATACATTTCCCTCTTCTTTTACTATCTCCTTTTCATTTGCTCTCCCACCTTTTGCAGTACCTGGCTCAAGATGCTGGAATTCCCTTTAATACCAAAGAGTCCTCGCACTAGGGGTGCAGGCCCATTTTCTTTGATGGTGACTTGTGTCTCTTCATTGTCCACAGGCTTTCTTATCACGTACGCTCCCATCTAGAGCTCTTCTACCTTATTTCCCCTCCCCATCGTGTGGTATCTTGTATCCTATTTTTACTTACTCTTTGTGCCCTCCTCTACCGATCTCTACTGTTATGTGATCTGCAATGCATGGCTCTGCCCAGCCCAGTTCTCACCCATCACATGTTCTCTCTCACCCTGTGCGCTTGCATCTTCTTTGGTCTTCTAAAACATGTTTGCTCCCATTCTCACCCCATTCTCCTCTTTCGCATGTTGTGTGGTCTCTCCCATTCTGCGCCCCATTTAGGACCATAATACTGCATCCCATGCCATCCCATACAAGCATCTTATGTCTTGTGCCTTCCCATCCTGCAGTCTTCCATCTTGCATTCTCCACCCCCGTGCTCTCCCATCTAGTGTTATATTGCATTGTGTGGCATTTACATTCTGTGATCTCTCTCCCAGGCCAATCTGTTACATCTCGTGCTCCCTCATTCCATACTCACCAACCCTATGACTTTCAAATGTGTTCTCTTATTTGATGTGCTTCATCCCTCCTGTGCTCTTTTCCAAGCAGCTCTCTTCCATCCAGTGCTCTATCACCCTTTACTCTCTCATCCTCACCTCCCTTGTCATATGCATTCAACTCTCCACCCCTCTAGCTCATTTTTCTCTTCTTGATTCACCCCACTTTCATCCTATGCTCTCCCATCACTTGTTCTTTCTGATCCTCTGGTCTCATCCATCCTCTGTGCCCTCAGCCTGTGCTACTTCACCCTGTGCTCTCTCATTCTGTGGCTGCATTTCCCCATTTTATGAATCTAACAATGTGCTGTTCTTCTGTGTGCTCTCTCCATCCCTGTCTCATATCTTTCCTGCATTTATCCATCTTGTTCACTCTCACATGCCACGTGTGCTCGCTTCCAATCCAATTCTCCTATTAATTCACTCTCTGACATTCTGCTTGTTTGATTTAAAATTGAGCCACATCCAGGTCGACAAAGACTTGAAGACTTCAGTTGGGTCTGACTTGTGGAGACACCTAGTAACCACTTGAGATACTGAGCTTCATGAAAGAATTTCCAATCTTTGGAATTAACCTCCAGAGGGCCACCAAGTAACTACGTGAAATACTGCAGCTTCATGAAAGAATTTCCAATCTTTGGAATTAACCACCAGAGGGACACCTACTAACCACTTGAGATACTGCAGCTTCATGAAATAATTTCCAATCTTTGGCATCAGACACCAGAGGGACACCTACTAACCACTTGAGATACTGAGCTTCATGAAAGAATTTCCAATCTTTGGAATTAACCTCCAGAGGGACACCTACTAACCACTAGAGATACTGCAGCTTCATGAAATAATTTCCAATCTTTGGTATCAGACACCAGAGGGACACCTAGTACCCACTTGAGATACTGAGCTTCATGAAAGAATTTCCAATCTTTGGCATCAGACACCAGAGGGACACCTAGTAACCACTTGAGATACTGCAGCTTCATGAAAGAATTTCCAATCTTTGGCATCAGACACCAAAGGGACACCTAGTAACCACTTGAGATACTGCAGCTTCATGAAAGAATTTCCAATCTTTGGCATCAGACACCAGAGGGACACCTCGTAACCAAGTGAAGTACTGCAGATTTGTGAATGAATTTTGAGGACTTTGCATCTGACTCGAGGGGATTTCTAGTATGGCATCACAAGTGTTCCATGGTAATGAGGAAGTATATTGTCCATGTAGACAACAGCATGACAATTTTTGTCAATTTATATCATTTGTCCTATAATGAATATAGTTCTTCTTTTGGCTAACTCGCATAGATCCTTAAGTGCTTCTATTGTTTGTAGTCAAATGTGTATTTTATGTTTCATAGGAGGTCTTTCAGAGTATTACCCGTTTTGTGCTTGATCTTAATTATGCACCGTAGGTGTTATAATTAATTCGTTTTTGTTCCCTTGTACTGTGTGTAGGTTCAGGACCAGCTGCCTCATCTGAAGGCCATCGTACAATACAATGATGATCTGAAGGAGAAGAGACCCAACCTCTACACGGTAAGGAACTCCCTCTGCACTTGGTTGTGTCTCCCTTTCTTTCAATATCACTCTTCGTAAACTATTAAAAAGACCTGCAACAGACGTTCCTGCCTGGTTAGAACACAACATGCATGTTTTAATATTTTGTAATGATTTTGCACATATAATACAGTAATAAACAATATTTGTTTCACAACAGGGTAAACGTGATTGTGTAAAATAGGAGTCGATACAAATCATACAACCGCCCCAAATACATTTCAAATGAATCCTCCTCAGATTTCTTCCTGTCCCCCAAAGTGACTCAAATCTACATTCTGGATAAATACTTGTATAGCATATTTAGTAATAAATAAAAAAGCTACTTCATAATGTTTGTGCATCAGCATATTAAACTGGATGTGTTTATCATTCATAACCCCAAATACTGGTTCATTTTACATAAGACTACAATAACTATGCTATAGATGCACTATGGCTCCTGAAGAATCTTTGCCCTGATGTCCCACCCAATATCCCCTTACTGGTGTTCAGCATGTGGATACATTCCAACATCCAAATATTACATATCTGATATCACAATCTCCTTCCACAAACCTGCAGCATGTTTTGGGAGCTGCTAAACAGTTTAATAGACCGATTGGAGGTGCACCTTTCTTGTCCATAATTTGCCCACAGTTTATCCCTATGATCATAAATGCAAAATTGAGCTTGGCATATACATTTATACAGGATTATTAGTTTTCTGAAACGGGGTCTTTTTTTACCTAGGTGTTTTAAGCCTGAGAATATCCTCCAATCCTTCAGTTACACAACATATCCCTATTTGACTTAATATCAGCTACTGATGCTCTCTTTTTCTTATCATTGGGGTTTCGGCTCTGGTTGCCGTCAGCATCCGTTCCAACTCAGATTAGGCATCAGATTAGGCATCAAAATATTCCAACTAGCAACCGGGATCTTTTATATGCATCAGATCAAGAGAAGAGGGTTACCTCAGCAGAATCATAGGTGGATGACACTTGATCCCCTAGCACTCCTGACTTTCTGACATTACCTATGCCCCCACTTCCACCTGTGCAGACTTCTGCTTTGAATTTAAAGACTCTCTTCCTCTACCTTTCCAGCAAAGTATAGTCCATATTTGCTATTAAGAATCAAATTTCCCTTACATTGTATAATTTTAATTAAAAAATGTCATTCAATTGAAATCTCACTTTCTGCTCCCAACATCAACTGCAGTGTTCTGCGAGCTGTTCCTGGAATCATCCTTGAACATTAGGCACACAGAAAGAGCTTTGGCATTTCCAGAAAGGACATACATGTCCTCCTTGAAGGTTATACCTCAGAGTCACCTTTTATAACTTAGATCCCTTCACTAAAAGGCATGTCTGGTGAAGGGAATGCAGAAATCCACAAGGATTCACAGAAAAGCTACCCATTGAGAACCCCAAATCTATTAAATGTTTGCTGCTTGACATTAAAACATCAAATGCAACTTCCATCAGTGTAAGTGTTATCTACCACCATTCTGCTGATAGTTTGACCATTATTGAACAATGCACTTTACTACTCAACTAATCCTCCCACGCATCACCCCCCACTTCTACTAGCCGGAGCCATTTCTCCCATTTACCACCTACTCAAAATAAATCTTAGCACCTTCTCCACAGTAGCTTGGACTTCCAGAAGGAGTTGAGTCCCTTGAACTAGCTTCGCTGCTACAGGCTAAGCCATAATGAGGACGTCGAGGTAAATGCTAAATGTTACATCTTGTTCCCAGAGCAAAGCAACCGGAAATCTCAAGGGGTTGTGGAACACGACAGGATGGACTGCCCTGCTAGGGAAATTGAAGATCACGCCAGGACGCAGAATATGGAACAGTAACTGGACTGTCCAACTGTGCCAGCTGCTTATGGTTCTGGGGGTATCTTGGAAAAAGAGACAAATCATCCCTGTGTTTAAGTGGTTGAAAACAATCCAACCATGGAGGCAGGCACAGTTTGTACTAGAACACATGCACCTTGGTCCTTTTTCTGGATGTGAAAGAGGTTACTTTTCCATTCCTTGGTGCAACACTCAGGGAGAGCCTCCTGTTATCCCTTCACTTCTCCCAAACCTCTTCTGGGATGAAGCTGATCGGATACTGAGTATCTCCGTTTAGAGAATGTGGCAGAATGAATGCACTGTACGAGGGGATTACATGAACTGATATCCTTGGACAGCTCAAACAGAACAATCTGCAATCATATGCAATATATGGAATTCTTCTGTGGGAAGAAGACACCTTGGGGTTGTGCAGTTTCCCAGTTCAAACTAAACTAGGTAGTGTTGTTTGCATTGACTGTGTTGGACTAAGATCCTCTTCAGCATCTGGTCCAACCACAGTAATGTTGCGCTACCTGAATATTCTCTAACAAATTCTTAACTACAGATTATACTCATTGCCACTTTGAGAATATTCTTGAGGAAGAAGCTCTGATGATGATCACTAAACACGCTGTTGTTTGCAATGCCCAGCAGGGAGAACACACTTTGGTGACAGTGTCTTAAGAGTGAAAAATCCACTGCAATGGGTCACAAGTGTGCTCTATCTAGCACGTCTAAGGCAACTGGTGACATCCAGAAGATGATCTCGCCAAGAAGTCACACTTCCCATAAACGGTTATGACTTTTAAATTGTCCTCTGGTATGTGGAAAATCTTGGATTTCAACAAAAGGGGAACAACATTTCCGTGTGGATGACCTCGCACCTGAAGTACCAACCGCACCCACTTGGTGAGGGAATGATGAGTCCAGGGATAGAGGATGTTAACCTGAGAGGGCTTAAATTCAATGTTTCCACTGGGATCTTTCTGATGATCTTTTGTGGCACGGCCCTGGATAAAGGGGCCTGTGACAAAGAAGGTGACCTGTCTTGGACTCCCACATCAGAATCCAGATACAAGATGCAACTCGGCCTAGTATCCTCTGCCAGAAAATGTGACCTTGCCTCTAATGCACTCAGACTTGGATTCTCCCTCTCAGGACTAGCAAAGTGTCCATGGTCAAAGTCTGAAACCCATCTGAAATGGCTCATGATCTTGCAAGAGCTGTTAGGAAAAATATCAGTAACCGTGCCGGGAGGTCACACCTTTGTAAATGTGTATTTAGCTTTAGGTTTTGGATGTGGTCTGAAACCAAGGGGTGCACATGGCCCACTGCGGCACAAGCAACATGATCAGCCACAAAAATAGGGAACCTATCATACAAGTGAGGTAAAGGGATCCGCAGACGAGTCCAACGGGAAAGACAGAGAAAGGACTCCATGAGAGCTATGAAGTGGAAACCAACTAATGGGAACTCAACCATGATGGAAACAAATACAATCAACCAGCAGATTTAAAATCAAAATGGGCAGAATTTATTTATCATTTTTATATAGTATTGAGCACCGAAAGGTACAAGAGCACTTTGCATGGAAAAACCAAGATATACAGTCAAATAATAATATATTCTGAGGATAGTATAAAATAGTAACTCTAAGTAATACTGAGAGAAAACAGTCTAAAAAAGGCAACTTCTGAAGCTAATGATAACAGGCAAAAGGTCGGTATCTATTAGAGGAGCTGAGACAACCAGCAGGCATTTGATACTGGAGGCCAGTGGCAGAAATCCTTTATTTTTCAGATCTAGTTTGAAGGGAGGAGACTTTACGTGTTTGTGGTAGGACATCAGGGTGGTTTTTACTCTTAGATCAGCTGGTTGTTAGTTTTGTTAGTTCCATTTGAGTGAGGCAGCACCTAAAAAGCTTCGCTGCTGAGCGTGTGCGGTTTTGAAAGCAGGTAAATTGAAGAACAGGCTGTTTTCGCTTCTTGATTCTCTAGTGCCACTTGACTGTTTATGCATGGAAGCAAGATAGAGTGGGAAGTTGGGGGGGAACAGCTTTGTAAGCCAGATATTCTAAATTGAACTTTATTCTTCTTCGAAGGGGTGCCAGTGTATCTCAGACAGGGTAGGCAGAATGTGGTCCCATTTTGTGATGCATGAAGCAAGTCTTGCCGTAGCACGTAGTACAGTTTTCAGGGGCAGGACAAGCGATGCCTGCTAAGATGGTCTTGTGAAAGTCAAGCGAATGAGACACGAGCTGCTGGTGTTAGAAGTGGAGGGAGGAGTAATGGCGGCTTGAATTTCTTTACGACGTACAAGTAAAAATACCTGATTTGGCTAGCTTGTTGGCATGGAGAATCATGGAGAGTTTTGAGTCTAATGTGATCTTCACACAAGAGACTTTGAGGGACAATGACTCTGAGAAGTCTTTGATGTTCAGGGTGTTGATTAGGTCTGTAGATTAGACAGTTGATAATGGAGATCAAGCAACAACCCAGCAGATGATCCACGACCGCTTAGCCCATGAATATGATGCTCAACCGAGGGCTGAGCAGCAAAAAAGAAGGAAGATTCATGGGGGGAGGGGGTGGGCGGCTGCATAGCTTTATATTCTTTTCATTGAGCCGGAAATGAAGTGTCAAATATCTTGCGATGCTTTAAGTTGGTTGAGTTTTTTTGCTTAATATTAGTTTATGCGTTTGCCGAGAATCTGTAAAGCTCTTCTGAGAGAAGTCCCTGGCTATGCTTGAACTGCCCCTGTAAGCTCCATAGGCTGTATACCAGTACTATGAGTAATAGGTTCAAGGATTCTATTACAGATTGCTCTACGTTCAGATTGTCCAGGCCTTCCAACCCAACACAAATCAATCAATCAGGATTTATACAGCACAGCAAATCACATATGAGGGGGCGGGGCTCAAAGCACTGGAATTGCTAACTGCTTCAGAAAGGAGAAAGCACTCAGAGAAACGGGGGAAAGGAAGGAGAAAGCAGTAAAAAACAAGCATTTGCAAATCAATCAGTCTCGCATTTGGTTGAGTTAGAGCTATTGGATTTGTAAATGACAATGTGTTTTACCCATGAGTTATGGAGTGTATGTATGTGGTGTGTAGTGGAATTATGTGGCTTGAATTGGAATTGTTAGTTGTAAAATTGTGTGGTGTGGTGTGGATTTGTGTTGTGGAATTATGTGGCATGGTGTGCAGAGGAAATATGCGGATAATAATTATGTGGTATTGAGTGTACTGGAGTTATGTGGAGGGGGATTTTGTGTTATGGAGTGTAATTATGTGGAATGGTGATATAAATGCAGCGTTGAGCAGTATTGTGTCAATTACTCAGCTCCACTGACAAAGTACAGCCACCGAAATCAAATGAGGTGTGCCCTAGCAGAGACACGGGCTAAAGGGCAGCCTTTGGGGTGGGCCCAAATTTACCGGTAGTCACGACAAGTCAGACAAAAAGATCATGGAGACAGTCGGCCATGTTGTAATCAGGCAAAGCAGGCCATCAATCTGTGTAAGAGCTGGGAGAGATAACTCTTGACCACCAGCGTCTTCGAAAGTCGTCCACAGGGGTGGGCAAGCAGGCAGTCGCTGAGTGAAGCCTAGCACGCACTTATCTGGTGTTAGTGGGTTGTGGTGTGCTGATGGGCCGTCTTTGGAACTCGAGCCAATAGGAAAGTTGCGTGGTGGAGCTGGTACCTGTGCTACAGTAAATGTAATACATTTATCAGAGCCTTTTAATGCTTTGCATTTCATCATTCATCAGCGAGTAGCTGACACTGTGAGAGACCCATGAGTGGGAGTGCTGATGACAAAGGTGGACATTGAGCTTTCTTTCAAACTCCTACCTATGCACTCAAACAGCTTACATTTACCGCGTTTTTAATGTGAGGATGAAGTATATTGATAAATACATGCCTACAGACTGTCCTGTCTCCTATAAATATTTGGACATGTTTGACAGTGAATTGAAGTGGCTGTTTCACAGATTGCACCATAGCACTAAAGGGACAGTATGCAGCATTGCCTCAATGACGTCTTGTCTGTAGGGATGTTGCTACAGTACTGAGAGCATGTCATTCCTTGAGTTCTTAGGTATCTCCTTAGTGCTGCTGCATAATTCAAGTGGCCCTGCATATAGTACCTACCGCTGAATAGTAAATTCAACAGACTGGCTGCTTGGCTGTCTGTGTGGGGTTATCCTGTCCCTAGATATGTAGTGACCAGACTCCGAGGGCGAAGCGCTGGGGCCACCAGTGCAAGTTTATGGAAGGAACAAACAGTATTGTCGTGTGCTCTGCAATATATAGTTCAGGCGGTGGTTGACGCCGCTCTTGGCCTCGATCGATGGCTGTCTTTACAGCTGCTTAGATGCACAGACACCCGTGCACAATCCAGGGAGGCTGAAAGTTCAGTCACACCACTCACAAGCACCTTGCGGGGAGCTGCACCTCACGGGGCTACACCAGAATGGCTTTCCTGCTCTTTCATGCCTCGGTGTCTGCAGAAGTCAACCTCACCTACTGCCTCATTTTGTTCACGGGGACAGAGTGCAGCAAACACCCTGGACTCCGGCAATGGCTGTATTCGAGACATAACTGTATCCTCAAACAGGCCACTGGCGGGGCATGTGAATCATCTCGCAACCGCTGTGGAACTGCTCATATGAACTGGGCCCACCATTATTTTTGATGAACTGCATGGGTCCTATGGATGTGTCTGCAACCTGACTGAAGACCCTAGGGTTAAGTCCTGCAAGATTAAACTAGCATTTCAACCTTCTAGTGTCAATAAAGTGAGTAGCACTGAGATGGCAATATTAGCATAGGAATGTTATTGTTGCAAAGAATAATGGATTGAATGCTCTAAAATGACAGAGACACACAAACATTTCTTTTGTAACCACGGTGATACACGTTGTACTAATCGCAGTGTCTCAAAAGGAATCTTGTTAATGGCATCACCACAAACCATAGAAGAGACATTCAGAGGTTTTATGTTGGTTGGCCCCACTTTATATTTCGTCTTAAAGCAATTTGAAATATCTGATCAGCCTTGGTTTTAGTTATAAAATACACGTTGTTTTATTTAAACAAAAAAACACAACTTATGCTTTAAATAAAAATTGCCAAGGAGTCTTTCACGTTACAAGGGAAAATAGCTTTTCACACTTTTTCTTCTGAAACACACCGGTTTGTCCTGTTAGGACACCAATACGATTGCATTTAATTCACCGTTCAAAGACGGCCAGCGTGTTTGCATTCGCAGGTCAGAAGCATTTGAATTCCAACCCTGTTCCTGCTTTCAGTCAGTAAGTCAAGTAATCCAATTCCTCACCTCACTCCAAAGAAGCATATCCGCAAGGCGCGTCCGTGGCATTGTGGAACACATGGTATTCCCCTAGGGTTCACAAATGCAGTTGTTTATTTCTTTTCTTTATTTATCACAGTGAGCCATATTTGTGTTTTTGCTCCGTCGACAGGGTGTGCCAAGAACTCTAAACCAGTTTGCTTTTCATTGACTTTATTATAATTCCAAAGCCCGGCACGTACTTGTGGCTGCTAATGATAGTCCAACATGTGACATTTTCGTGTGCTGCGGCAGTAGTTATCTTCGATAATTACTCATCACTCCCTATTAATTCCAGGCACGTGGTTTATACAAAGCTCGGGGAGTTTAAAACACACTGCCTGACATAGCCTGCAGCTATGCCTTCTTGTGCCTGGCCCGTTGTCACATGTAATGTGAGCAGCAAAAGCAACATGCTCGTGCTGGAAAGACAAGCCATCCCCAAGTTTTGCTTCTAACACCCTCTAGAAGACATTACACGTAGTTTCAAAGATGAGGTTACAGGTGAAAAGTAGAGGCTTCTCGCACTCGGTGCCCCCTGCCCTCCATGCAAAACTACTTGCCACAACACCCAAGACATGAGAAACTCAGGGGCCTCCTCCCAGCTGCAGCCAAGGGCTGTCAATGGAAACGGGTAGGCGACTGCCAATGCTGCTGTGTGCCACGACAAGTCCCTGCAGATCCCTTGGGCTTCCCCACCCTCTCAAACACTTCTCTCAGCAGCTCCTTCCTGAAACCAGAAACGCACCAAGCCCCACGCGGGGGAAGTGGTACAAGGGGGCACGGTGGCAGCGCAAAGTTATTGTGAAATGTACCTGTGGCGCTCCGGCAACTTCCAAGATCCCCCTGCCCGATATCATCTGACTCACATTCACATCACCAACGGCACCAAGGACTTCAGGACTCCGGCGCACTCTGTGAGTGGGCGGACGAGGGTCCCCTGCAGGCCCCTCCTTTTCCAACGCTCCATAAAGTTATTCAGACCACACACTCTCTTTCGCGTTACTTTCCTTTCCCACCAACCCGCCTCCCGTGGCTGTCCCCTTCCTTCCCAGTCTCGTCCAGGCCCAGGTGCTGCCTTCACACGCGAGTCCGCTCCTTGCATTTCAGCCCTTACCACTGGCCTGGCCCTATTTTCTGCTCTCAGAAGAGGTCTGAAGAAAGAACGAGGAGCCACATCGACGTGATGTCTCTGGGGCCCGTCCGCGTTGAGCTCCTCCCCGGCCCGCCATACTCAATCTCTGGAGCAAAGAAGTTGAGATAGTGAGCTGGGCATTACTATCTCATGGACCTCGCTGCCAGTGCCCGCCCTTGCTCTGTGAAGGGAAGCGGCGTGTTCCTACTCCCATCCCATCTACTTGAGGGAAAGCAGCCGATCTCCATGTTCCCAGCAGCTGTGAAACATACCGCGCTAGCTGGAAACACTGACCTGTAAGAAGTAACACCCGCCCACGCCCCAGCTGAAGAGGTTGAGCCAAGGCACTGGAAAACTGAAAAAATATTTGGAATGCAATAGGTCTCGCATTATGCATTAGATTCGAAGCGGCTGCCGTTGTCCCGGCTGCTTTAAAAGTGAAAGCGTGCAAGTGCGCTAAATGTAAGCAGAGCAGTTGTCGTGCTTGCAGTAGGAGAAACCATTAAAGTAAAGAGTACACGTAATAATAATAATAATACAGACACTTGTAAAGCGTGACAGCTACCTCAAACAGAGGTGTACTGTGCAACAACCAAGTAAAGGGGCAGGAAGCCATGGAAGGATACAAATGACCACACAGCGGTACTAAGGAGGGACTACCAAGCTAATTACAAAATCAGAAGCCAGCATTTACGAAGGACAAAGACACAAGCCAATCAAAAATATGGGCGGGGCTTCTCTCCCGTACTGTACTACCACAGATCATCCCCAGAGCAGCGCTTGCGCGCTGGCTCAGGCTCGACCTAATGAGAGAAAAGCAGGAGAAAGCACTCAGAAAAATGGGGGAAAGGAAGGAGAAAACAGTTAAAACGAGGCAAAAGCAGGTCAAAGAGCTCAGAAAAACAGGGGAGAGGAAGGAGAAAGCAGTAAAAAACGAGGCAAAAGCAGGAGAAAGCATCAGAAAAATGGGGGAAAGGATGGAGAAAACAGTAAAAAATGAGGCAAAAGCAGGAGAAAGCGTTTGAAAAATGGGGGGAAAAAAGGAGAAAGCTGTAAAAAACGAGGCAAAGCAGGAGAAAGCACTCAGAAAAACGGGGAGGAAGGAGAGTGGTGCAACAGCATGGAAGAGCTGGACGTGGGACCTGCTCAATGGGGTCACACTACGGCCTCCATTAAGTAGGTCCTGGGAGGAGGGAGGGTCGCTGGGAGGCAGTGGGCGGGGCTAGGCGGGGGCCAGGAAAACAGGCGGCAGGCGGGAGCGGCAAATGAGGAACAACAAGGAGGAGAGAAAAACGAGGGAAAAGCATGAGGAAGCACTCAGAAAAACTGGGAAAAGGAAGAAGACGGCAGTAAAAAACGAGGCAAAAGCAAGAGAAAGCACTCAAAAAAATTGGGAGGAAGAAGAGCGGTGCAACAGCACGGGAAAGCTGGGACTGGGACCAAATTAAACACTGCCTCCCACTCCTGCGCAAAAAAATAAAAGAAGAATTCAGGGTGGGTGAATGTAAACCTCTCTAGATTTATATGACTTGCACAACTTTTTGAGTGCCCAGATAAAGCCCTCTCCATGTATCATTCACCCTCTCCAGATATCATTGAGGTACAAACCCAGCCTTGACCTAAGGAGATGCCTTCAGATTGAAGTGTAGGGAGTTTTGTTGGAATATGTTTAACTTTGTCTGCAATGTTAGGGAAGTCCTTAGTATGTACACTAGAGGCATGCTCATTGAGGGGCCTAATGGGTACTGCTTCCATTGCATTACAGAAGTACTTCTCTGAATATGCAAAGGAAGGATCAGCCCTGGTGTTGGGTGCTTTGCAATGAGATATTTTATTGCTGATGATCTGTACTGGGGGACGATTAGAGCTGGGCTGGTCATAAGGAATACAAGGAAATCCCTTGGTAGGCTGCGGTGCAGGAATGCAAGGATCTGAGACAACACTGGGTAAGCCACAAATAATGGTCGTACACTGTGCACTGACTCTTTGTGATCGGTCCAGTATTTTGTGATGTGACATGTACCAGTCAAAATGTTTATTTGCAAAGGGTCGTAAAACTTCTGCCTCGTGAATATTAATAAGGTAGGCCACATTTTGCAGCCAGTCGCTGTAAGTGCAGGGGTGGAGCCTGGTAAGGGGCAGCTCTGCCTCTAGCACAGGGTTTACATTAAAGAACATGAAAATGTTTTTAACAGCACTCATGTCCACATCTTGACATCAATCAATTAATCAGGATTTATTAAGCGCAGCTAATCACCCGATAGGGTATCCAGGCTCTTGCAGGCCCCAGAGGCTTATTCGAACATGCTAGGAAGACATTGGGGTAGCATACAGTCAGCATGTCTGCTCCTCCCAAGGCAGGCGGAGACGATTTCCACAGGGGAAGGCTTCCCAAGGGAGAAGCTATCCTTTGCGAATCAGGTACCACCTCAGCTCAGCTGTTGGTAACTGAGTAGTGTTTGTGATTGCAATAGAGGTAAAGCATAACATTTCGGTATGTGACACCAGTATGGTTCGGTTGTAAAGTAAAATTGTTGTAAAACATATTACCATGTTATAGGTTAGTTATTATTCCTTGCTGCAGATGCCGAGCACAAAACATGAGATATGTTTATTAGTGTGGTATAACTGTCAATCCATACCATGTTGGTACACGCTCTGGGAGTGACTGCTCTTTGCAGGTGACTCTAACACATCTCAGATGTCAAGTAGGTATTATAGTCCCCTGTTTCTATTAGTGCATTGTAGCGTAAACATAAGTTGGTCGTTAATGGCAAAGCCAGGCAATGATTGAGAGCAAGGAAGCTTACCAGTATGGAACCACTACAGCTTCCATCTTGCCTCTGAACCTGCCCTGGGAGTCCTTCCTTTTCAGAGTAATCAGGGCTCATGCACCTGCGTGAAATAGATGAATGTGTAGATCACATAACGAATGCTGGGAGCCGCAGCCCCCCATTTGTAAATTATTGACATTGGTTTGGAAGAGAATTTTCACTTCTGACTCTTGTGCAACTCTGAGGTCAAGTGTATAACCTTGGGAATGGTAGTCCCCTGTTTCTTAGAGGTTTAATAACAGTAGATAATCCTTCCCCTTCATGCATTTATGGTATCTATCGCTGTTAGCACTTCTGTGATGTGAGGACAAAGTAAGGCTTTTAGGAAAAACATTATTTGGAAAAAAGATAACTCTGTATCATTAGTAAAACCTGACCAACATCAATGTCAGGAGGCAGGAAAAGACCACTCTAAGAAGGCTAATCACTGCTGGAAGGAGCCATGCTATGTTGTCATTTAATCCAGTGCCATGGGATTTCAGCTTGAAAGCTTCCCTAGAGGGCCTGTTCTTGGTAATTGTCATTTAGGGGTTACTCTAGATTCTCTCCTCCCTTCTCCCCTTTGGTGAAGAGCAGGATGAGTACCAGTTAAGAGCTAGGCCAGTAGTGCTTACTGATTCAAAAAGGAGAATATTGGAAGAAGATCAACGATGTCAAGGAAAGCGAGCGATAGGTCTAAGAGTACAAGGCTGGAAGAGATTCGGTTTTGATGTACGGTACAAGCTGACCTGTTGGTAAATCACATCCATATGTTACTGTTCTTCCTGTGGAATAGAGGGAGATACATGCTGACTAGAGATGGTTCAGCAGGTTTGAGGAGAGAGTGTGAGGCACTTGAAGGCCACTCACTTGATTATCTTAGCAAAGAAGGAAGTGGAGAGTACGGGAGGCATTTGGCAGGCACAACTTAAAGGTGTTAACTCAGATACTATTTTGTGTTCCTTGACAACAGGCCCTGAGACAAAGGGGCAAGAGGTAGGAAGGAGACATGTGTGCTGAACTGCCCACATTGTTTCTGTGCTGGCAGCAGTCATCTTCCATCTTACGTAGCGCTTTTACACAAACATATATTCACAGTCAGTTAAGAGTAACCCTAATGACAAGGGCGCCAAAAGTGATTCAGTCTCTCTTCCGCCCACAATTGCTCTCATATTCACACATTACAAATGTAATCTAGATAATGGTCACAAAAATTCCAATTCATTAAAAAATAAGCCTGAATGGGTCTCATTTAATTTGTACAGTGAAGTGAGTAGGAATCACCTCGGGTGCACTACAAAAAGTGCATGAGTAGCATTAGATCTGTACACTTTGGGGACATAAATTAGAATTAGGGACCCAATAAATTCAACCTATAAAGAAAAAATATAGGAGGGCTTCATGGACCAAAGGGAAAATAGAAGAAATGAGACAGCTGCACAGTCACTGAAGGACATTCGTCAATACTGAAACAGAAAACAAAAACTGTATTTTAAGTTGTGTTGCTGATGTACTTCAAACAAAGTCAGCTTGTCTCACGGCCTAACTCTCCATCTTGAAATACATCCTCATCCCTTTGGGGAGAACTTTCACTTCCATAAAAGGAGAATAAAATACATCAAACGTCATTCTGTACTTTACACGACTACACAGTTTAGGCCGTCCTCGATTATATCTTTCCTAAAGGGGAAACCTTACATCTGTCACACTCATGTCCATCACTGCCAAACAAGCATCATGACTAGTAAACAATAGTAATAACGTATCCGTTTATATTGCACTAAATATCAGTCCTTGGCCATTTCTAAGTGCTTTAAACAACAGAACGTAATATTACCCAATTTATGGTGCTCAATGTACCCACCTAAGAAGAATAGAAGAATTCATCTGCCTTGCCAGGGTTCAAACTCATGACTTTCAGAACTGCTAGCAGGAAATGTTCAGCTCAGTTAGTCAACCATCTTGGAGCCAGAGACTTACGGAATGATAATATCATAACTTGAACACACTCTTCTCTCGTTCTTACCCTCTCGGATGCCATGTGTTGTCCTGTGGAACAGTCCTGTCATACATATGTCACTTTCAGAACTACAACAAAGTGGAAGCTTGGAGTGCGTTTTCAAGACGAAGATACAATCTGTGCTCATCCATCCAACTCAAACAGCAAGAGCATGCTAGAGGAGTTTTGACCCGCTGGTATATTGACCAGAGGCTCCTTCTATAGTCGATGAATCACTTAATACTTGTAGAGCGCAGCTTGTCACCTGTGAGGGTATCCAGGTACTGGGATGCTGGATTCAGTCGAAGAGCCAGGTCGAGTTTCTTCCTGAAGTCCATCAGTGAGGGTGATGTTCGGAGTTGGACGGGGAGGGCGTTCCAGGACTTGGCGGCGAGGTGGGAGAAGGAGCATCCTCTACTGTGGGTACGATGAATGTGCGGTGTCTATGCCTGGGTGAGGAAGGCGGAGCAAATGTTTTTGGACGGTTGGTGGAAGTTCAGGCGGTGGTTCATGTATGCTGGTCCTTGGCCGTGGAGGGCTTTGTAGGAGTGTGTCAGGAGTTTGAATTGGCATCTTTTCTGGATAGGGAGCCAGAGGAGGTTTCTCAGGTGCTGTGTGATGTGAGTCCTTTTGGGCAGGTTGAGTATCAGTAGAGTGGCAGAATATCATCCAACTGAGAAGAACCGTGTGTTCTGCGTGTGGGACCACATGACAGGCAGGGCCTGGGCCCAGACCTGGACCGCTCGATGGGAATTGGCTGGTCCCTGAACAGGACACACCTGAATGGAATGGACTTGACCCAGAAAAGTATATTACCTCACAGGAAGAAGCTGGTCATACTGAAATTGTGTTCATGGTTGGTGGCCATCTTGGAATGAAGTTTGTGTTTGGATGGCCATCTTAGAATAGAGGGTCACTAAAAAGGAACTGAAGTAATGTTTCAAGCTTAAGACCATGCCAGTTGCTGGCCCGAATCCATAACATTGGCTGGGTGCACCCATGCCCGTGCACAATAAGAGCACAGTCATTTGTATATTTGTTTCTTGTTTGAGTGGTCTCAGTGTTTAAGTTCCTGCTCTTTCTCTGATTTCTCACTCTGTGTTACATTTTTATTCTAGTGATTACCTCCTGCATTACTCTCTCTTGGGACAGCTAGTAAGCTGATGACTTGAACTCTTGCCTTTGTAGCCCTCTGAGTATCCTGTTCATAGCTTTCCTTCATCCGTTTCATATTGCAGTCTCAACGACAGTGGTGGCATATGACTTTATCTTTTTTTATACAATGATTCTTTCTGTCTGCAGTGGGCGGAGTTCATGCAGCTGGGATCTGAAATTCCTGATTCTAAACTTGATGACATCATCGCCTCCCAGAAGGTTAATCAATGCTGCACTTTGGTCTACACCTCAGGGACAACCGGTGCTCCCAAGGGGGTGATGCTGAGTCATGACAGTGTGAGTATCAACGTGGAATTTTGTGTCCTTGGAGAATTATGTTAAAACACTAATGTAGCAAACTGAAATGTAATGTAATGCAGAGAGTGTGCTGTTTAGTATTTAGGGCTATGGCCGAATACCGACAAGGCTATTCGCTCACTGAGCTATCAACCATCAAAAAGGATCAACATGTTCATTCGGGGAATCTGTTTATTAAATAGCAAAGACAGACATCTTTATGGAGTCTGCCTTCAAAGGAGAGCCAGAAAAGACTTAAGTATAAATCAAGTGACAGACTAGGGTAGAGTCTGAACAGTTAGAAAGGCAAAGTCTTAAAAATATCCCCAAATCATCTTCTTTTACTGGGTTTCAAACACCCGTGTGAGTTGTGGCATAATAGGGTTGAACAAGCAGTGACTGGTGAGTCAATGACTACATAAGGTACATTCCATAAGATGCATCTAGAAATAACTACTCTACTGCATCCTAATGAATGAGGTATGAAGAGGAAATGAAGGAAATGACAGGACGTTTATGTAATACAGAAATGCAACAGGCAGTTCAACTAATAAATGGTCCCTAGAAAAGGCTTGAGCAAAAGATCGAGCAGACAGGAGCATCCTAGAGATGTCTTCCTGGAGAGGAACACAGATCAATACAGTTTATTAATCCAGAGAGCATGGATTAGGCTTCTATTTTGCTGATTTTCTGAAATGGAAAAGCACAAAGCGAAACACACGTACGTGGAAAAGCTCGGGCACATAAATGGAAAGTGCAATTATTTTTCTAATCAATAAAAACACTCTGTTACTGGCGTCCACCATGAGCGTGTACAAAGGCTTGGCAGATCCTACGAAATGACATTGGGTGAGCTGAAGGCGATGTATTCCTTGGCTGGCACATTGAACATTTCTCAGATGAGTACTCCCTGTGAGATGCCGTGGAAAGGACAGAGCAGCTCATCATAAACAAACCTTTAACTTTGAGGAAAAGGGACTTATGACCAGGCCTGACCAATTAATTAATTAATTTATGCCACTTTTAAAGTACGCAATCAACAGGAAAGTGTCCTGGCACAAGAAGTGCAGAAACCTTACTGATGGGAGGCAATTAGGGAGTAAAGAGTTATGTTTTAGGTGCTGTGCAAAATTCTATATTAGAGCTAGATCTCAAATTAAGTTACTCCAGATGTTCACAACCTGGAATTGAAAGGCTTGCCCTCTCTGCTGTGTATTTTTGTTCCTAAGCACCCTTAAGATGTAAGCAGAGGCAGATCGCAGGGATCTGGAAAGACGGTACTAAGAAAACCGATGGCTAAGGCAAGCTAAGGCATGGGAAGTTCATAAATGAGCAGTCACCGTAGCCTGTAACATGTCCCTAAATTTGAAGGAAGCACTTCCAGATCCTAGTGTTGCACTAATGTGCATACAATTTCAGATTAATTAAAAAAGCAATTAAATTCTCTCCATCTACTAACCATAACATTCCAGCCCCAAAAACTAATGGTCTCCCCTCTGAAACTAAGGATCCTATTTTCTTCAGGACCAAAGACCTTTTCAACTCAACCAATTTTTCAATTTCAACAAACCTACCAATCATCTGGGTTTCGGGCCCTTATCGGGATATGGCAACCTAAATCTTAATATCGTCCCCAGTAACACTTTTCATGCAAATGTTGGCGTGTAAATGCCATCTTACGGTCACACAATATAGAATCTTCCCAAAGTCTGTCCTGTCCAGCCCTGAAGAGCCCAGAGCCACCAACTCCAGGTCCAGGAAGGCAGAGGGAATTCTGAGCTAGTGAGGAGAGCCACTGGCACGTTCTTCGTGTGGATGTCAACAACTAACCCTGGGTTGTCCACATGTACAACCTCAGCATCCCACAACCCTATTTCCAGCTCAAGGCACTTTCACTTGTTGGATGTTGAATGGAAGCATGCATTGTTAGCTTTCTAACCCCATACTTTACTGCTCTAAAAAGATGGAGAAATACCTCAACCCCATCCAGGTGTTTTACTGTCTCCTGACCATCTCAGGTTGCACTTATCAATTCCAAGCACATGCCTTTGGCCATTCATTTTCCTGATGAAAACTTGGTTGAGGTTTAAAGCTTTCAGTTTGGACCTGGCAATGAGTTCATTCACAAGTTACCACAATTAGAAAGCAGCCTTGTAATTGGTTGCCTCTTTGCTTGTACTCACCTCAATACAGAGTAAAACAATCACTAATTCAGATATCATTCTCTTAACTCAGCTGTTTGCCTTTAGGGGGGAAGAAATCAAACATGGAAGAACTGTCCTCATTTTACAGAAACTCGCCTTCCTATGACCATCCCTGGCTGACCACCGATGGCAGGAGTCGCAAACAAACCACTGGTCCACATTCTATGAAAATCACTGGTGCAAATATTGGTAGGTTTATCTGTAGCTATTCATAAACCTTTACTTTGGTCAGATTGACAGATGTAAAATGCAGGATAGAAACTGCCCATGAAGAGCTAGACCCACCCAACGTATTCCTCTGTTGTGCTTAGAGGGCTGCGTGGAAGGGATAGACCAAGGATTCCATCACTGCAGATACCTGCGAGGGATGCCTGGTCATGTGTACGTAGGGTGAGATCAATCCAATGTACTCTTGGAAATAGAAATTCCTAGAGGCATCCTTTTGGAATAAAACATTGTTTTGGGTCGATTCACTGGACCTTTTTCAAAGTTGGAAGATGTACTGACACAGGATGTGGTCTAATGCCTTAAGTTGAAAAGTTAAGGTAGGGATTCCCTACACATTATTCACCACCTTTCTGGATACAATCGTGCATGGACCTGAAACTGTTGGTGCTTCCAGGAAGTGGAGTTGAGAACTGTTCAATGCCTCCTGCTTGAGAACAGCACTGAAAGGCATGCTGAATGTCTGGAGATCTGTCCTGCTACTGCTGTTAACCATGTCTGTGTGGAATTCAAGAGCCAGCCAAATAAATCCAGAGAGGCAAACAGAGCATTGTGAGGCCCTCTCTAATACATACAATAGACTAGAGGAGGATTCCCAAAAAAACACTGTCACCAGTGCAAGTGAGCCAAGCATTTTGTTTATTTTGCTATGTGGCTACTTTATCTGATCTTGCTGTTATTACGGTGGCCAAACATTTGGATCTCTTACCAGTAAGCCAGATCGAGAGAGACTGATGTAGTCTAAGGGCCTGATTTAGATCTTGGAAGATTAGTTACTCCAGTATTGGAGCTTTCATAGATTCCCATGCTTAGAATCATTCCCCGTCGTCGAGATGGGAGTCTCGGTAAAATAAAATAGTAGTAAATAACTATTACAAAAGAGAAACAGGCCTAGGCCTGAACTCATTTTGCAACCAGACCATGTCTTTTTGTAAAAGAGACCAAAAAGAACAGGCAACCAATCAGAGTAGCCTCACCCTCTAGAACCTTGGTGAAAGAACCTCAGCCCCTCAGATTTTCTACCGCACGTTGTGCTACAGGGAGTCTCCTTGAGCTTTGCTCTATTTCAACTCTTTCAACTGTTTTTCTAGCGTTTTTTCTTCAGGTTTTCTTTCTAAAGCCTGTGGAAATGTCTGATAAAGGGAAGAAAGCTTTATTTCAGGCTTGTGCCACTTGTGGCAAGAAGAGGCTATATGTTGAAGATAGACATAAGGACTGCATATATTGCCTCTACCCGGATCACAAGGCTGCGGAGTGCAAGATTTGCCGCACCTTTTCCACCAAGACTCTCCGGGACCGTGAGGGTCGTCTGTTAACCTGGCTCCACAGACTCAAGACCAGGAAAGATCCACTGTCAAGCGATAGTGAGGAGTCGTCTTCTGTCGCCTCATCAAGAAGGTCAGTCAAAAGGGTAGGAGTTCCCCTTCACCATCTGTGGATCCCCCCTCTAAGGCCTCAAAAAAGACCCTGAAGGAGTCTGAGGTTCAGGGTCCTGTCAAATCTCCTCACTGCGGTGTAAAGGAGAGGGAAGGACTAAGTACACCACCTGCGACAGTTCCTGGCCAGGACAAATCTTTTAAAAACCCTCTTCACAGTCTTCTGGAAAGAGTGGTCATTCGTCATCGACGCTGCGCAAGCCCTCGACGACGAAGCCTCCAAAATCGCAGGCTAAAAGTGCTCCGGCGTCGACGGGAGGGTCAACGTCGTCTTCTATTCCGGTGTCGACGGGCTCGTCGACGAGCACTTCTTCAAGAGCGACGAAAATTTCATCGACGATGGCGTCGACGACGATGGCGTCGACGACGAGAGTGTCGACGACGACTGCGTCAACACTGACGACGACTTCAGCAGGGACATTGACTGTCTCGTCGACGATGTCTACGACACCCATCATGTCGACGACGGTCTGCACACCTCTTCCGTCGACGGTGGCTCCATCTGCATCCTCGTCTACGGTGATTCCGTCGACTCTGTCGTCGACGAAGAAATTTGCGTCGACGACGCCGTCGACGGAAAAAATTTCCATCTTGGTGAGGAGAAGACAAATATCACCAGAAATGACGTCCCCTAGAATAGTGGATTCTTTACCTCCTGCATTACTTCTCGATGAGGATGAGGACTCTGATGGAGGCTATAGTCATTTTGGGGATGCCAATAGCCCTTCTCAGCTTATTGTCAAATGTCAGGAGACGGATTCGGAGGGTTATTATCAAGATCAGTCATACCAACAACCATTTGCACGTCAAGAGAACACTCAACAAGAGATGATGTCTGTACCAACTTCTCTTTTGGCGGATTTACAGGGGATGCTTTTGGACTATCAACGGAGATGTTCAACTTATACTCCACCTCCACAACCTGCTCTCTTGTCCTCAACTCTGCCTCCTCCTCCTGATACGGTGAGGAGTTCACCACCTCCATCTGCTCGACTGCATACCCAATTTCATGCATCTTCTGATGTCCTTCCTCCAGATCAACACCAGGATGTCTCCTCTGAGGAAGAAGAGGGAGAGCTGGTTAATCAAGATCAAGGTGATGAATGGGATGATTATGTAATCCCTGATCCCGCTTCTCCGGCTCCGGCCCCGATTGATTCTCCCCCTGCTGACATTGGGGGTTTTCACAAATTAATGGAGAGAGCGTCTCTACGTTTCGAGCTTGCTATGCCCTCACTCCAAACTGAGTGCTTTCTTTATGATTTTAAAGAACCAAGTAAGAGAGTGGTGCGCTCTATTCCTATCGTGGGGCATGTCTGGGAAGAAGGCATTAAGGTCATGAAGAACCCTGCCACTGTAGTTCCAGTCTTGCCTCGTCTGGATAAGAAGTATAAGGCTCCAAATGACAGCCCAGCTTCCTTGACGGGTCAGCCACGACCCGACTCGGTCATTTCGCAAGCAGCGCAGAGGAAGTCAAGGAATCCTTCAGCGCCGTTATCTACACCACCGGACAAAGAGGGCAGACGCCTAGACAACGCGGGGAAAAGGTTCTCCTCCATGGCCAGCCTTGTCCTCAGAGCTGCGAACGCTTTAGCAATTCTTGGAAGATACGACCGCCAGATGTGGTGTGACCTTGCGCCTTACCTGGACCAGTTATCTGATCCTTCCAAGTCTGAGGCAAAGAAGATCTTGCAAGAAGGGGAGGTTACGTCCACTGAGGTCATCGATTGCGCAATGGACATTGCCACAACAGCTTTCCGGTCCCTGGCTGGTGCAGCTGTGCTTCGTCGCCAGGGTTGGCTAAAGGCCACGTGGTTTCGTCCTGAGATCCAGAATAAGATCCTGGATCTTCCCTTTGACGGAGAGGAATTGTTCGGCAAGCACATAGACGATACCCTTCAAAACATCAAGAAGGATACGGAGACTGCTCGGTCCTTGGGGACCCTTCAATACAAAAAAGCGCCATTCCGTGGAGCGAGAGGCAGAGGAGCTCCATCCTATAGGGGATCTTACCAACAACAGAGATACTCCTCTTATGGCTCCACACAACAATCTTACCGTCCTTATCAGAGGCAAGGCCAGACGTCGACTTTCTCTAGAGCAAACACTAGAGGGAAGCAGAATCGTCCCGGACGGGACACCCCTAAGAGACAATAGCAGCGATCTTGCTCTTTGCGCTGTGCCCTCCTCTTCCTCCAAGACATCTGTAGGAGGCAGGGTATCTCAATACCTCCAAAACTGGGAACGTATAACAACAGATCGTTGGGTCCTGAACATCATTCAGTGTGGTCACACTCTGGAGTTCACTCATCTTCCACCATCCAAGGCCCCTGCCGCCAACTCCGTAAAACTCCTACATCTCCTCCGGCTGGAAGTCCATCAGCTTCTGATCAAGGGAGCAGTGGAGCCGGTCCCTCTCTCTCAGAGAGGAAAGGGGTTTTATTCCAGATTTTTTCTGGTGAAGAAAACATTGGAGAAATGGCGCCCCATTCTAGACCTCAGGGAGCTCAACACTTATCTCACGAAGCTATCTTTTCGGATGGTATCTCTCCAGGACATTCTACGTCTTCTCAACAAGGGAGATTTTATGGCCACTCTAGACCTAGAGGATGCGTATTTCCACATCCCCATTCATTCGGCCCACAGGAGGTTTCTACGTTTTACAGTCGCCAAGAGCCATTACCAGTTCAAAGTGCTGCCATTTGGTCTTCGCTCAGCTCCGAGAGTTTTCTCCAAGGTGCTGGCACCAGTAGCAGCTTTCCTCAGGAAGCAGCATTTCCAGGTCTTTCCTTACCTGGACGATTGGTTGCTAAAAGCTTCGTCCAGGGAGGCAGCAGAGGAAGCGGTCAATGCTTGCACTGGTCTCTTCTCCAATCTGGGCCTGACTCTCAACAGCGCCAAGTCTTCTCTCCTTCCGTCCAGGAAGGTTCAATTTCTGGGAGCAGTCTTGAACACATCTCTCAACAAGGTTTTTCCATCTCTGGACAGACAAAGAAATCTAATTTCCATGGCTCATTTAGTGCGAGGAAGAAAGTGTCTTTCTGTTCGCCGATTCAAATCCCTTCTAGGGATGATGTCCTCATGCATTCCTTTAATACCTCATTGCAGACTGAGAATGTGTCCCTTGCAGGAGCACCTAAACTTGCAGTGGAAGCAAGTGACAGGTTCTTTCGACGACCAGCTAGTGATCACTCACGCAATGAAGCGAGCCATCCTCTGGTGGACAAGAATAAGGAATTTGTCCCAAGGTCTATCCTTCGTAAACACTCCAGCGCCTCAAGTGGTGACGACAGATGCCTCTCTGGAGGGTTGGGGCGCAGTATTGCAGGATCTGCAGGTCAGTGGTCATTGGCTGCCGGAACATCGCCTCCTACACATCAACCTCTTAGAGCTTCGAGCGATTCGCCTAGCCCTTCAGGCTTTTCTTCCAAGATTGCAGGGGTTGTCGGTTCTTGTCCGGACGGACAACACCACAGCCATGCATTACATCAACAAGGAAGGCGGCACCAGGTCCTTCCCCTTGTCACAAGAAGCCCAGGCGATTTGGGAGTGGGCTATCCTGCACAGAATTTCTCTGAAAGCAGAACACTTGCCAGGAGTGCTCAACGACAAAGCGGACAGGCTCAGCAGGCTGAAATCTGTCACCCACGAGTGGGAACTGGATCAAGCTACGCTGGACAGAATCTTTCACCGGTGGGGCAGACCCTCCATAGACCTGTTTGCCACACCAGAGAACAGGAAATGCCGGTCTTACGCCAGCAGGCTACACCATCGAGGGTCTCTGGGGAATGCGCTTTCGATCGCTTGGTCAGGCGCATTTGTATACGCTTTTCCCCCATTCCTCTGATTCCCAGGTTGCTCATGAAGATGAAAGCAGAACCGTGCAAGATGATCCTCATAGCTCCAGCATGGCCGAGACAGTTCTGGTTCACCGAACTTCACCTTCTTTCCTTGGATCGTCCTCGACCATTGCAGCAGATTCCGCACCTCCTCACGATGTTTCAGGGTCAGGTTTGGCACCCGGATTCTCGCTCGTTACAGCTCTCAGCTTGGCTCCTGAGCAGCGAGAATTTCTTGACTTAGATCTGCCAGAGGAGGTTAAAGATGTCCTTTCGCAGGCGAGGGCTCCTTCCACTAACAAAACTTACCGCTTGAAATGGAAGCGATTCTGCATCTGGTGTCATGGAGCAGGGTTGGATCTTTTCCTGTCGCAGCCAGACCAGGTTCTTCCTTATTTCCTGTCCTTGGCTAAAGCAGGTTTGGCTCACTCTTCCATTAAAGTGCACCTGGCAGCGGTTTCTCGCTTTCGGCGCACCTCATCTGGGCCATCCCTGTGGTCAGCCAGAATTGTTCAGCAATTTCTCAAGGGCCTCTTCAGAGTATTTCCACCAGTGAGACCTCCACCTCCCACGTGGCATTTGAACTTGGTTCTTTCTCAATTAATGAGGCACCCATTCGAACCTATTCATCGAACGGATTTAAAGTTCCTCTCCTGGAAACTTTCTTTGTTGCTGGCACTAACTTCAGCTAGGAGGATTGGAGAATTGCAGGCTCTTACAATTCAGGAACCTTTTCTTCAGTTCAAAAACAATACAGTGATCATGAGAACTAATCCTAAATTCATTCCTAAAGTGCCTTCTACTTTTCATCTCAACGAGCCAGTGATTCTTAAGACCTTCTTCCCTCAGCCTTCTTCTCCTGCTGAGAGGGCTCTTCATTCTCTGGACGTACAGAGGTGCCTGAAATTCTATTTAGACCGAACTAAGTCCTTCCGTAAGACTTCTCAACTTTTTGTGTCATTTAGCGCTCCCCGCAAGGGTTTCCCCTTTCCAAACAGGGGATAGCTCGGTGGGTTGTTAGCGCTATTCGATTCTGTCATACAGCAGCGGGCAAACCCCTGGAGGGTAGAGTCCGGGCTCATTCCACAAGGTCTGTGGCATCCTCTACGGCTCTGTTTGCTGGTGTCCAGATTAAAGACATTTGTAGAGCTGCTACCTGGAGCAGCACTCACACATTCACGAAACATTACTGCCTGGACGCTTCACTGCGAGATGACACGGCTGTGGGCCAAGCAGTTCTGAGGAACCTATTCCAATGAGTGGTGAGCTTTCCTTTGCATCCCTCCTTCCTTCTTTTTACCTTTTACACATTTTATCCTGTTTCTGAATTCATTTGCTATTACCCTGTTTATGGCATAGTCAGTGGTAACTATCTTTCTGCATATTATTCATGTAGAAATATGTTTTAACAAACATTTATCAAAGGGTTATGCTTCATTACAAAATGTGTATATATATATATATATATTTACTGCTAGCTACTCTGATTCTAAGCATGGGAATCTATGAAAGCTCCAATACTGGAGTAAGAAAACAAGTTACTTACCTGTAACTTTGGTTCTCCAGTATTGGAAGCTTTCATAGATTCCCATGCGACCCACCCTCCTCCCCTGGGAAAGCTCAGCCTCTTTCGACGTGATTATTGTACAACGTACACGAAAATCTGAGGGGCTGAGGTTCTTTCACCAAGGTTCTAGAGGGTGAGGCTACTCTGATTGGTTGCCTGTTCTTTTTGGTCTCTTTTACAAAAAGACATGGTCTGGTTGCAAAATGAGTTCAGGCCTAGGCCTGTTTCTCTTTTGTAATAGTTATTTACTACTATTTTATTTTACCGAGACTCCCATCTCGACGACGGGGAATGATTCTAAGCATGGGAATCTATGAAAGCTTCCAATACTGGAGAACCAAAGTTACAGGTAAGTAACTTGTTTTCTTACTCTGTCACAACGGTCACGAATATCCCGTCCGCCGAAATATAAATCCCCTAGGATATAATGGGATTTATATTTCGGCGGAAGGGATATCCATTACCGTTGTGACGGAGTAACCCGTCTGCCAAGATCTAAATCAGGCCCTTAGTTAAGCTCTTTGTGCATGCATGCTTGCATCCATTTAGTTGGATCAGACTTAGCGCAATTCATCATTGGGGTTGGTCTGCCCTGTGCGAGGAGCAGCCAAGCCGAAGCAGCTAAAACCATCAAGTAGCAAGGTGACCAACACCAAAAATACTAAACATTATGGGGCAGATTTACAAGCCCCTTGCGCCACTTTTGCGTCACTTTTAACATGGGAAAAGTGACGCAAAAGTGGCGCAAGGGGCTTGTAAATCTGCCCCTATATCCCTTGAACCAGTATAAGACTTTCCTAACTCAGAGAAACTGTCTCTCTCTTAGCCATTGTAGCTGCACTGTTTCTATTTGTTTTTAGGTGTTGGCGTACATAGGTGTCACAAACAGCAAGTAATCAAATCACGACCTCCACATGCGCCCTCTCCAGGAGTGTCTGGAGGACGAGTGGGACCAGTTGTCAGGAAACTGAGAAGACAGGATCACTCCATTCCTTCATGCCATCAGGTCGCTCAAATGGTGGTGTTCTTCAAGCCCATGTCCGAGCAGGCAAGGAGCCAGACGCGTATACCTTCCCAGTTATTAACAAGCATACAACTACCACTTAGTGGAGAACTTTGGAGGTAATGAATGGACATGCACTAACGCATCATCCAGATGGACCAGCCCTCCTACATATAACCTTGCTGCATACCGAGATATTAAAAGCTAACCCCTTATCCAAATCAATAAGGAGCTATCCGGCTGCACATGCACAACATTCAGACCAGTTGCATCATACTTGCCTGCTAACTACGAGTCATGCCAATAGGTCGGCAAGAGTGGGGACTTGGGACTCCAAGCTGTTATCAATTAGAGGACCCCCGTCCACTCACCTGAAAGTAACTAACAAAGAGTGGTCCTGATGAAGGTGGTAGTCATGTACATCCCCCGAAACGTACATTGACCAGATTATGGGAAACTCCTCAAAGACAACACCAAAGTGGAAAGTTTTGAGATTTAGCCAGTCCGCTTGATTGTCACCAGTGTATGTCAGACAAATGGATAGAAGTTTCCCACTGATTTTCTTTTTTGTGTGAGTGTTTCAATTTTGAGAGTGTGGTTTGGTTGGTGAGATTGGTTGATTGATGGTTTTCTTTGGGGTCACCTGAATGAACTAATAGAATGTATTCACATGTCTTTCCATGTATTTTACCTGTACATAATATCTTTTGTATATGTCAAAAATGAAATGTGTACTTTCAACTTGATGATTTCTCTACATATTGAGATTTGAAAATAGATATGTACATGTATTCAATGATTAAGTTCTTGAAAAAAGCCCAAACATTTTTTTTTAAAAAGGAGAAAAGGATGAATATATACAAAATGAATTTTTGTTTTTTATAAAATGTAATAAGTTTTGTACAACTTTATGTGCAAAGACTGATTATTGAGGAACAGCCCTGTTATTGAGCCTTTTGTAGGCCACCAGTAAAATGATATAGGTCTGACAGGAGTATCTTCTCGTGTAATTTTCCCTTTTTCCCCTTATTCTTGGATCTAAAAGTATTCATAGGGGGTACCTTTTTTTGCGATATTTTGTTCTCCAAGCATCCTTCAGGGGATGCCATTTCACCAACAGGATCGAACATAGACCATTGTGATAGATTCCTCTCTGCTTGGATGGGGAGCCCACATGGGTCACCTGCAAATACAAGGCTCATGGTCTCTGAAGGAGAGGACATGCCACAACAATCTCCTCGAACTCCGCACAGTCCATCTGGTGCACAAGGCATTTCAGCCATCGTTCACAACCGACAACCTGCTTGTTGAGACGGGCAATACAACCACCATGTACAAGCTGAACAAGAAGGGGGGAACAAGGTCCAGAGCCCTGTCACAAGAGGCCCAGACGATCTGGCACTGGCTCCTCACAAGGAATCTGAAGATAACAGCCACACACCTTCCAGGCGTTCAGAATGTCCAAGCAGATGCACTGAGCAGAGCTATCAACAAAAACCATGAGTGGGTGTTGCATGAAGATGTCGTACAAGAAATCTTCCGCTTGTAGGGCGCACCTTCTACCGACCTTTTTGCCACAGCGCAAAACAAAAAATGCTGCGACTTCGCCGCCAGGTTTTACCATCCAGAATCATTGGGGAATGCCCTATGGATCGACTGGTCCGACAAATTTCTCTACGCTGTTCCACCAATTCCCCTGATCCCGGCTGTCCTCTCAAGCTTGCATCCATGACAGCAGAGATGATCCTCATCGCACCAGAGTGGCCGAGACAATTGTGGTTCCCGGACCTTCCTCACTGGTCGCTCCGTCCACATCTCAGGCTACCATGCAGGCCAAACCTCTTAATGAAATTTGGAGTACAAATGTTACACCCCAACCTCTCCTCCTTGAATTTAGCAGCATGGCTCCTGAGATAGTACAATATGGCCATCTGAATCTACCTCAGGACTGAATGGAGATTCTGAGGGAGGCAAAGCGGCCATCCACAAGATCTACATATGCCTTCAAGTGGAGGAGATTTTGCATCTGGTGTTCATACAGTCAGATGGACCCTACATCTTGACAGGAGGATGTAATTCTCCCATATCTTTTGCACCTTTCTAAATCTGGCCTGCAATTTTCTTCCATCAAATTCCACCTGGCTGCTCTCACGGCATACAGGAAAAGTCCTTCACAAACCTCTTTCTTTCAGATTCCTGTCATCAAAGATTTCTTGGAAGGGTTAAAGAAGGTCTTTCCTCCTGTTAGGGGCCCCTCTCCTCCATGGGAACTCAACCTGGTTCTTTTACGTCTGATGCAGCCTCCTTTTGAGCCCATACATAAAGCATCTCTCCAACTTCTCACTTGGAAAACTTCTTTCCTTGTGGCAATAACATCTGCACGTAGAGTTAGTGAGATGCCAGCTCTTTGTGCTCATGAACCATACACAGTCTTCCACTCTCCCAAAGTAGTGAGGAGGGCCCATCCCAAATTCCTCCCTAAAGTTATTTCTGATTTTCATGTACACCAGACTACGGGGCATATTATCAAGGGCTTTATCGCCGATTTAGCGGCACTTTTTGCCGCTAAATCGGCGATATTTTTAACGCCCTATTAGCAAGCTGTCGCTAACAGGCGTTAGCGACAGCTTTCAGGCGTTAGAGGCTGGGAATTACATCGCCTTGCATGTCAGCGATATTTATCGCTAATGACATGCAAGGTAGGCGTTCCCAACCTAACAGCGACTGAAAACAGTCGCTAACATCGCTATCGCCTATTAGCAATAACCGCGAGGCGATAAAAATACGCGCGCTAACCGCGATTAGCGCTGGTTTTTAGAACTGGTAAAAGCATGACTTAACAATAATAGTCAATGGGAGGTGGATTGCAAGGTTAAGTCCCCAGCATTAGCGCGAGGAATCTATCGCTGGATTTCTCGCGTTATTGCTGAGTTTCGCCGCTATCGCTGGATATTTTATCGCATTGGAGATAAACCTTGCTAATAGCATGTTATCTCCGCGGTAATATCCAGCGATAGCCGGCGATAGAAAAACGCGCGCTAAGCAAGCTTTGCGATAATTATCGCAGGTTCTTGCTAATATGCCCCTACATCTTTACCCATTTTCTTTCAAAATCCATGTACTCCAGCAGAGAGAGCCCTTCACTTGCTGGATGTAAAGAGAGTTTTAAAGTTTTATCTAGATAAAAAACAATCTATTCGCAAATCACAGGATTTGTTCATCAATTATGGCCCAGTCCGCACAGGTCTGACTACTTCCAAACAGTCAGTTTCCAGGTGGATTGTCTCCTGCATCCTATTCTACTATAAGCTAGCTAGTAAGACTCTTGCTGGCAAACCCAGAGCACACTCCACTAGGGGCAAGGCAGCCACTACTGCCTTGATGAGAAATATTCCCTTGGCAGATATTTGCACAGCTGCTACATGGAGATCAGTCCATACATTCACTAGGCACTACTGCCTTGACTCTGATGTTAGAACCAATGCTCAGGTGGGACAGGCATCCCTCAGAAATCTCTTTGCTTACCTATCTATTGTTTCTGTCTACTCCACCGCTTCAGGGGGGATAGGCTTGCTACTCTATTCAACGCTTATGACTATACATGGAAATCCCCTGCGAGAGAAGGTATAGTTTCTTACCTGTAACTCCTGTTCTCTCGCGGGGGTATTTCCATGATAGTCATAAGCGACCCTCCCTCCTCCCCGGTGGATTAGACAGACACTTTCATGCTCCACTAATGTTCAGCTAATAAAGCCTATAAAAAGAACCGAGGTAACTGCCTCTGGCTGAGCATGATGGGATATTGAAGTTCACACAGTTCTTAAAGGCACAATCTCCGTTTTCATCCCCAATAATGGCAGCCTATTGGCTACACTGCCCTGCACTTCTTCATCCTACTCTCACATAACAAAAGGGTTTGTGAAGGATTTTTTCTGTTACTTTACAAAGTTTTTCATGCACTAGTTGCATGTTTCTTTGGATATTCACCTTTTGCTGCAACAAGATGAAGAATTGTGTCCACTGTAGCCTAATTCTATAGGCTGCATTATGACTTTATTAAGTGACTATTCAATGCCTTCCTAAAGAAAGGCAAACTTCAGCACTTAAGAAGATTGTAGGAAGGTAGGATCCTTCTGCATGGTTACCTCCACTTTTTGCCAGGTGCTAAGCTGTTATTGACTAGTCTGTCTGGGATCCTGCTAATCAGGACCCCAGTCTCTCTGCTTTCTCCCCTAAATTGTTATGTTCAGTACTTACGTATATCCCAGATTGGATACGGAGGTATCCTTATCAGTCCCTAGTATATGGTACTAAGGTACCCAGGGCATAGGTACCCCAGAGGTCCCCCATTGACTGAAGCATGTATTATGCCACCCTTGGGAGACCATTCAAACTGTAACTGCAGGCCTGCCATTGCAGCCTGTGTAAGCTGGTGCTAGCATCACTTATGAAAGTGTCTTATGGTTTGTGGCCTCCTGGCCTGCCTGGATAAGTTGGCATCGGCCTGGCTGCCATGATGACTTTTGCGCACGTTACTCTTAGCCGTTATTCTGGCGCCCTCTGCTTCTGCCAAGTTATTTTACAACGGTCTGCATTTTCTGTCTCTCACCTTTTCTCCTGTTCCCTTTGGGCTCAGTCTGAACAACAGTTACAAGGTCGAAAAACAACGTCCCCAGTTCTTGCTGATATGGCCAGTCCCTCGCACCCAGACATAACACTATGTACAGCTGCCATGGAGAAATTGGTGTGCTTTTAATATTGAGGTTTTCCCACTTAAGAGGGACTTGGAGAAAAACCTTTCCAGGGAGAAGAGCTGTGATAATCTGCTGATGTAGTCTTTGCATCTAGAGACTGAGGTATGGGGGTTCGCTAGTCAAAGCCCAGAGGTCTTCTATTTTTATAATACACTAGCTACTAGCACGGGGAGGGTGGTAAGGTCATTTAGCCCTATAGCCACTGCTTTATGAAATGCTTTCCCCGTTAGTATTCTATGGAGTTGTAACTATGCTGATTATATTATTCTTAAGCATTATGCTGATAGTACTGTCACGTGTACTGTATCTTAGAGCACGTATGTTGAAATAAACATTTTAACCTATACTGTGTCTCTTCTTACGCCCGTTGTGGACAGGTATGAGTGAGTGACGAAGGGTGTTCTTGCTACTGCGAGTCCTGAGAGAGAGAGATACTGTGTTCTGGGTTGTCTAATCATTGGTACATTGTTGCTAATGGGACACTAAGGCTAGTTGGGTTGGGGTTTTAGGTGCTAAGGTTTATGTTTGGCTCACCACTATATTCCGAGGTCCTATTATCCTGTGCATAGCTCTGTGTGCAGAATCCCTATAACATGGCGCGACCAACGAGTGGGCTGCTTATCTGCGAGACACTTGAGTAGTGCTTGTGCTTGTCCACAACTCCCCTCACAGACGCTTCCAGAAGCGTGTGTGACGGTGATACCTCCTATATTGACGTTTTTATAGGTTCTTTCAAGATTGAGGTTGTTAAAAGGTTTCTTAGCTAAAACCCTATTTGTGCTGCCTCATTTTAGATTGTCGACTACTTCTAGCCTACAATGGCTGTTCAAATTGCGGCACATAGCCGTGCAGCGCTCCGGACACACTTAACAGTGTATGGAGTGCCTGACGCGGGTGTCGAGCTGATCTTTGTGGTACAAGCCGATCCGGCTTTCCACTTTGAGGTGTTCTACTCTTGGGTCACATTTCCGGCGGTGGATGGGACAGACAATTTGTTCCATGAATATACAGCCACCGCAGTTCCTAATCACTATAGACCGTATAGGAATATTGAAGTACCGCTCACGGCTTGGCAGCACCGTGTTTGGTTTGATGGCGCCCTCCCCCAACCGGTTACCACGGTTCGTTTAGGCCCCTTGTCTATTGATGGGGCCACTTGGCCTGTTTTGGCCGGGTACACCCCACATCCGCAATATATGACGATACCAGTCGCGGACCTGCGCAACATGTATTCGGCTTTAGTGCGAGTGCATCGAGCCTTAGTGCAATATGTTACAGGCAACATCCAGGGAGCCCCACCTGGAGTTGCAGGCCCTCCAGCTGGTGCAGGCGCAGTGACCATAAGTCCTGTCATGGTGAATTCGGTGATGGGCAAGCGCCCACAAAATAAGGATGATTTTCCTTATTGGCTTGCCGAGAAATTTGACCAGCTGGAGGCAGTTTTTCCAAACACAACACCGGTGGATAAACATAGAATTCTTACAATTAGTTTGCCAAAAGACTTAATCCCCGAGTTGACAGCATGCAACAACTGGGGTAGGGTATTCGCAGCAGTTTATTCGAAGTGTTTCGGCACTCCTTCCATGACGGTTCTCCCCTCTGTAATTAAACGAGTGCAGGATGAACATGGCCCTGAAGCGGCTGTGGAATTAGGGATGAGACTGGTGGGAGTGTTCGAAGTAGTAGCTGAGCTGATCCTTGCGAATGTCAAGGGCGATGCAGTGAACTTTCAAGTAGCTAATGCTTTGGTCCCAGAATTGGACAAGCCGCGCGAATTACCGAAAATTATTACCCAGGCTTATAAAACTATTGGCCGAAATAGCCTGGGCAATAAGCCTTTTGCAAAACAGCAAACACAATCGCAACAACAACAACAACAACCTAAAACTCAATCTGAAAAAGATGAGAAACCAGTTTTTACTAAAAAGAGCTGGAGGTTGAAAAAACAGGGTAAGCAACAGAAGAAGCCGGGGTCGCGAGGCGCATCCCTGGTTTCTGTCTCTTCTGAACGCACATATGATTTGCGCGATAGGGCGAGAATTAAATTTCCGGATAGGTTTCAGATCCCTGATACGCGCTCTCCTCGTTCTTCACAGGCACAGACAACTTCACAAGCCAGTGGAGGAGATCGCCAGGATAGAGGAAGGGGTCGAGAGGCTCCCCAGGGACGAGACCAACCTCGACAACAAGTCAGAGGGAAAGCAGAAGACTTTCAACGTTCTCGCCCACAATTTCAGAAGAAGAAAGTTGCCTCTGTAACAGCGAAATATGCCACAGACGGTGAGAACGAGACTCCTGAATTGGACGTGGGCAGTGACCCTCCTAGACAGCGCCGCGGAAGTTACCATAGTGCGGGAGGCGCTACGTCCTCATATGGAGGCGACAGCAACTGAAACATTCATTACTGTTGAGACAGCAGACACCAGAGTGGCACCCCTGACAGACTATTTAATATCGTCATTCAAATTGAAGGTGATATACAGCATGTAATTAAAGGGATTTTTGGGAAAATCTGACCTCTTCGTACGACATTTTGTTAGCGGAGGCGGATTGGCCACCTCCATTCGTACTTGCTGCGCGTAAAGGGGAGGAGGTAATCCTTCCGAGCTTTTCTCGACATGTCCCAAAGGACAAAGCGGAGGCTCTTGCAGCTGAGTGGGCTGTGTCCCTGGCTCCTGCGTTATACCGCAACCACGTGGGTTGGGATGAAGACTCTCCCCCCATGAGATACCTTTACGGTCCCTACCGCAGCCACAACCCCAATATCCCATTAAACGTGACGCCAAAGGCCCCGTTTCTGAAATTCTGACTCAGTTAGAATATCAGGGAGTAATAGAAACATGCGTATCACCCATGAATAATCCCCTTTTCGCGGTTTCTAAACCCGATGGATCGTACCGCCTAGTATTGGATTACCGGCATTTGAACTCTCATTGTCGGACCTTTGCGGTGCAAAATACCCACAGTTCTGCGCTTGTAGACAGTCTTGTTCGTAAAAAATATAAAACGACACTTGACCTATCCAATGGATTTTACACGCACAACTTAGCCACGGAGTGTAGCCAATGGAGCGCTTTTACCTCCGGTGGTAAACAATTCAAATTAAGGCGACTCCCTATGGGCTACAAAAACAGTCCAGGTGTGTTCGCTGCCCGTGTTGTCTCTTTGTTAGACGGCATAGACCCAGATGCATGTTCGTACGTCGATGATATTTACCTGACAGACGACGAGTTATATCCGCATCTTTCCAGAGTGGACCGCATTATTCTCGAGTTTGCGGTTTTAGGTTACAAGTTTAATTTTGCCAAATCACACATTGCTGAATTAACAGTTTTGTTTTTGGGCTACGAGCTCAACAATGAAGGTAAGGGCTTAGCCCCCACTTCTTAGAAAAATGTGCACTTTTGTGCCCTCCTACTACTCTGAAAAAACTTCAGTCTTTGCTGGGTTTTCTGAACTTCGGGCGTACTTATATTCCCGAATACGCCCAGCGTATCAAGCCATTATATGCCTTGATACAACCAAACTTTCGAAGTCTAGTTGGCTTCCGGAGCATTCCTCCATTCTGCAGTCTTTGCAGACAGACCTTCTTGAGTCTAAATACCTGTTGACGCGTGATAACCACACAAACCTGGTGATCAGAATAATTCCGGGGGCAGTGGGTTTCACGTACTTAACCTTTAACGAAGGTGACACAGTTCCGATCGCGTACAAGTCACATCTTTACACTTCCGCAGAAATGCGCTTTTCATCTGTGGAGAAAGTTCTGACTGCAGTGCAGATGGCGATTCTAAAGGAACGCGCAGTGGCACAGGGAAAGCGCATTCTGGTGGTAACACCATATCCGGCCCTAGAGGCAGTGACAAAGGCGAGTGTCCCGAACTCTAAGGCGTTGCACCCCCGTTGGATTCAATGGGCAACCTCTTTGACGTCTCCGGATGTCACTTTCATTTTTGATTCATCTCTAAAGACTCAGGAGTTTTTACAGTATGAATTCGTTCATCCTCCTCCTCTGTCATTGCTCCCGCTTGAGGATTACGACTGCGTGATCTACACCGATGGTTCGGCACAACCGGCCACGGGGTCCAAGCATGCTTATTCAGCCGCATGTGCTATTGTTGCAGGTACCTTCGTGAACGGAAAGTTCAAATCCACTGTAGTGCACACTCAGGCACTCGGGGACAGTACTGCACAATTGGCCGACCTGCGCGCATTGGTGCTGGCGCTGGAGTTCGTTAATCCAGAGGTGACTACTCTTATTGTATGCGATTCCTATTACTGTGTTCAATCTTACAATGACAATCTGTTCTTTTGGTCGCAAAACGACTATAGAGACGCTAAAGGTAGCACAATCAAGCATAAGATGCTTTGGGTTCGGGTGGCAGAATTGAGACAACGTTTGCCACTCACACAGGTGGTTCACACCTTAGGCCATCAGCGGGTGGGCGCACACGCTGTTGGTAACGGTCTGGCAGACGAAGCGGCCAGATCAGCAGTAGTCACGTGTTCAGTATCAGCAGTTACCAGATCCATGTCAAAAATTGACACCGATATTTTGGCAGCTATTGCTGCGACAAAGGAAGGTGCTAATTATCCTAGGGGTTTTCCTTCCACATATTCTTATCAGTTAGGTCCCGAACAGGCTCCTTATGTAACAATACCTAACGTTGGTGATCGGCTGATACCCAACGCGGATCGCAGACTTTCCTTGATAACGGCAGCACACGAAGGCATGGCTTCGGCTCATGCTGGAGTGTCTGCGACCGTTTCCATCTTGCAGCAGCGGTACTGGTGGCGTGGTTTATATAAAGACACCCGTACTTATGTGCTTTCTTGTGACGTGTGTCAACAGATTAAGCCTTCTACGGTTACACGACCACCACAGACCTCGCTCTACATTTCTAACAGACCCTTTGGGTGTGTTTACTTGGATCACTGCGGTCCATTTTCTTCAGACACTGCCTATAAATATATCTTAGTTGCAGTGGACTCGTGCACACGTTTCATCTGGGTCTGGCCACAACGGAGTGCTGACGCTCGAAATGTCATCAGGGATTTGCGTATCTTTGTGGGAATCTTCGCTTGCGGCACCTTCCATTCTGACCAAGGTCCAGCGTTTGCCTCTAAGGCGTACAAGGACGCAATGGGTTCACTGGGGGTACTAGTGAAGTTTTCGTCTCCATACAGACCTGAGGGTAATTCAATTGTGGAGCGAATGAACCGTGATTGAAAGCAATCCTTGACAGCTAGAGTCTTAGGTACTGGCAGGAACTGGCTGGCCCACTTGTATACCGTACAACGTGCACTTAATAATCTCCCTAGAAGATCTCTGGGTGGGCGGACCCCATACGAAATGCTCTTTGGCATACGAATGTTTGTGCCTGACCTTGATGGTCTAGACATGGCGGCGCAAACCGCCAAGTTTGATGTAGATAACCATTCTACTATGTTACAGGACTTACAAGAAGCCCGAGACAAACTTGCAATCGCACATTTACCTTCAGCCACAGACCCTGCTCTGCAGATTCCGGTTGCCGGCTGGCTTCCGAAGATTGGAGATCTGGTTCGAGAGAAGGTGGAGAACAAGAAAGAATTCGGCCCCTCTTATCGTGCACCGGTTCCAGTCCTGGGCTTGAAGGGAACACGTACAGTCATCTTACCACCGCTTCCTGGTCGCAAGGAGAAGAGATACATCTCAGTGGAAAATGTCAAGCTACAACATCTGGCCGATCCTGAATAGTGTTACACCAGCGGTCTCTTGTCCTGCCATATCCCGGACTTGTGTTCGTGGCCCTCCTGCCCGAACGGTCACTGATGTTACAATTGAGATGGTTGATTTGCCTGAAAGTATACTCGAACCCCATGTCCCACCCTGCATCGACGAGAACGAGTATACCTATCCCGATACCGAATCGGTGGCACACTTACCAACTACGCCATTGAGCCCAACACGTTATTCCTTTGACTCGGATTCCGCCTCGTCAATTGTCCCGTCCAAGTTCAGTATTTTTGTATCCTGGTTCAGAGACAATTTTTGATTTCCCCCTGGACATACATCTGGTTGGTGCTGTTCCTCATTTTTTTGTTCATGTCCATTGGCTTTGTCACAGTGTTTTTTCTGCTCATCAATGGTCACTATCTACCGGAGCGCTCTGCTGTGAACAGTGTTGCTGGAACTTTGGCCCCACATTCCTCATCTCACATCATGAAGCGTGACCACACATTTGTGAACATTTCAGCTTTTCCAGTTGCTGATGGCATCGTATGGGATGCAGTAAACTTTCAAATTCATGGACCAACAGAAATTATTAATGTACCCAATGTCCTTCGGGTTTCGATGGGTGATATAGTAAAAAGTAATATTCATTCTGACGATTGGGATGTGCATGCCGTTGAAGCATTGTTTGCTGATTTAAAATATTATGCTTCCTTTAATTCTGAGGATTTGTATATGAATACTGCGAATTATGCCGATTTATATTGCTACCAGCATTGGGGCAACCATTTTGTCCATAAACCAAGTGCACTACGTGGTTCTTTCGCGTACACCCAATGGGAACATTGTCCAAACCCTTTACCGGGTAGTTCCCAGACTCTTAGAAATAAATTTACATATTTCACGGATTTTAATAGATTAAACCCTGGTTCTTATTTTTTTTAAATTAAACGCCCCATCCACTCAGAAAATCATGTTGACCCACACCAAATTGCTATATTCGGGTTCCTTTTTGAGTGCCTTAGCTGTGGGTGGTTATGAGTACTGGAAGAACACTGTAGATTTGAAATCGATCTGGGGTTCAAAACCATGGCAAGTGCAAGGCACCGAGGCTTTGCATCGTGCTTGCCTTATCCCGACCCAAATTGTGTTTCTGAATGCTTCCATCTATCAGACTACATGTTGGGGCTTGGCTACTACCAAACAATTAAATGCACCTTCCATTCCATCCCTGTCTTCCACTACAAACACTAGCGTGCACCTTAATATGTCCCTAGCCACTTTGCAAGCTTTGTTGCAGAACAATTCGTTTAATGTTTCTACGCTTGTTCAGTCACCCTGGTTGGCTTGGCCCATATCATCTAATGCGTGCCAACTGCGTTTTCACGACTCAGTCCCTGGCTACAAACAGGATAGGCCCGATCCTAGGTTTTCAGACTCCCGTACTGTCACGACATATTCTGTTGGTAAATTATGTAAACAGTGGTTGCAGCATTCTTCCCTAGAATCTGTTAAACAACATTTATCCCTCCTATCAGGCAACATTGATCTGTCCGACTTTATATTGGGACCTCGTGGTCCACGACCGAAGAGATTCATTTATGAAGCTTATAATGAACTCTGGAAGCTGTCGCAAATGGAAGCTGCCTCCCGTCTACGGGAGATAGACCAAGCAAATATGGAAAAGGTGCTTGCTGTTGTTGACAATAGTATTAATACCCTGTCTTCCCGCATTTACACGTTAGAGAATATTGTGTCCTCTGTTGTTGATATTGTACAAGATGATGTATCTGTGTTGTACCATGGTCAGAATCAGTTACGTTCAGTTATGCAGTTTGCGTGGACTTTGCAAACACTTAAGTTGGGTAAGGTTCCTTGGCATTTTTTTGAACACCACTGCCTTATTTCTGCCTTTTAATTTAACTGACAAACAGCAGTTCATGTCCATGAAAGATGCAGCTTACACTCTGTTACATATCGAGAAAGTGGAGCCCTTACCATTCTCTGTGGCGGAATTGGATTCTGCTGTGTGGCTAGTTCATGGGGTTTTCGCTTTGCCTTTTTCCTTGTTTGAATTTAGTTCATGCATGAAACATTATCCTGTGGGCCAATTCCAGCCTTTGGGTAGTGCCTTCCTGCATGAACTTTGGTCCCTCCCTTTCATGTATAAATGCCTTAGAGACCGCAAGAAAGTTTTTCTCACGGGGGAGTCATGCGATTCAACTGTGGGTCATTCCCTTGTTTGTAAACATATTAAATTGCACGGAGCTTGTAATGTTTCTGCTCCGAATCTTGCTTGTGTGTTAAAGGGCATTCCTGCTCCTGCTATTTCTCCTACCTTTACTTTGCTTACAAATGGTAGCTATTTGCTTTTGAATAACGACAACTGCTGTGGCATGCAGGCCAGCATACCCTATATTGTTACTGTTTCGCACAGGGTTGTCTGCTGCAAGAATGTGCTTTTTCCTCCCCCTCACGACATCATAGATAATTCTCTTTGGCCTTCCATTCCTACTATGGAGGCGGATTTCAATAAACTGGTGCAGAATAAAGGCGCTAATATTGAACGAGGAGGTTATGCTCACTTTGCCCGGGAGACATTCATTCTCCAGGTGGCAAGTACCCACAGCGAAATACAGGCCCTTTTGAACACTAACCTCCCACAACATTTCGGTGAATTGATTCACCGTATTTTTAACGCATCTAACACTGTAGGTCTGGTGCATTTTTTTAAGGTGGTGGGGTCCGGCCTAGTGTCCTCTTTCCAAACTATTTTTGGTGTGATACCGGCATTTATTCATTCGATTTTTTCCAGCGTCTTTGGTGGCTTTCCGTTAATCCTTGCCTTGGCGGCTGGTGTACTGCTGTTGGTCTGCTTCCTTCGCAATGGCTGCTCCCCAATGGGCCCTTCTCGACCCCGGACGCCTCCAGCTGCTCCGTGAGCGCCTTCTGTCTGGTTTCGGAGTTCTGCCGTTGGCGACACTGAGTGTGTCCTATACCCTTTCTTTTCGCTTTGCGTGTTTCACTTGCGTGCAACCTGTGATGTCTTGCATCCGCTGTCCTTTCACCTGGACCATGGATTATTGCCTCTCCAATACGTCGTTGTCTGTTCCGGATTTTGTTCGGTTGATGGGTCCCTTAGAGGCCCATGAACGGGACTGTTCCGTTGCAGGCTGCATGACGCGTGCGGCTGCACTGGGGATTTTGGCGCAATGGGATATCTGGGCGGCTGCTCAGAATCTCCTACAACAAAGCTATATTGAGTATCACGCAAGCTGTCCCGCATTGCTTTTGGATGCTCCGTCCTCTGAGGAGCATTCCTGCAGCTTTGATCTGTTGGACTGGATGGCGTCTACGTTTTCTGACGATTCCAATGATGTCCTCTTGGACGGTATAGCGTTTTTCTGCACTTCCACGTTTTTGGATTGATATGGCGTTCACTGTCCGTGAACTGCCTCGCTGACTGTCTTTTTGCTACCTTTTCCCGTTCGTTGTCCTTCATTAGGACTCCTTCCACTGTGGACGCCTCTGTTCTGCTCAGGTGTTTTGAACTCTGTCTTCGTCCTTAGTCTTGGCCGATGGACTGTCCAGGGGAGGGTGTCTTGTGGTTTGTGGCCTCCTGGCCTGCCTGGATAAGTTGGCATAGGCCTGGCTGCCATGATGACTTTTGCGCACGTTACTCTTAGCCGTTATTCTGGCGCCCTCTGCTTCTGCCAAGTTATTTTACAACGGTCTGCATTTTCTGTCTCTCACCTTTTCTCCTGTTCCCTTTGGGCTCAGTCTGAACAACAGTTACAAGGTCGAAAAACAACGTCCCCAGTTCTTGCTGATATGGCCAGTCCCTCGCACCTAGACATAACACTATGTACAGCTGCCATTTAGAAATTGGTGTGCTTTTAATATTGAGGTTTTCCCGCTTAAGAGGGACTTGGAGAAAAACCTTTCCAGGGAGAAGAGCTGTGATAATCTGCTGATGTAGTCTTTGCATCTAGAGACTGAGGTATGGGGGTTCGCTAGTCAAAGCCCAGAGGTCTTCTATTTTTATAATACACTAGCTACTAGCACGGGGAGGGTGGTAAGGTCATTTAGCCCTATAGCCACTGCTTTATGAAATGCTTTCCCCGTTAGTATTCTATGGAGTTGTAACTATGCTGATTATATTATTCTTATGCATTATGCTGATAGTACTGTGACGTGTACTGTATCTTAGAGCACGTATGTTGAAATAAACATTTTAACCTATACTGTGTCTCTTCTTACGCCCGTTGTGGACAGGTATGAGTGAGTGACGAAAGGGTGTTCTTGCTACTGCGAGTCCTGAGAGAGAGAGATACCGTGTTCTGGGTTGTCTAATCATTGGTACATTGTTGCTAATGGGACGCTAAGGCTAGTTGGGTTGGGGTTTTAGGTGCTACGGTTTATGTTTGGCTCACCACTATATTCCGAGGTCCTATTATCCTGTGCATAGCTCTGTGTGTGCAGAATCCCAATAGGTCTCCTATATCTAGGGTCACTGCACTTAAAACCTATAAGTCACCCCTATAGCTGGCCTTTACAATCCTGAGGGCAGGGTGCTTGGTTCTAAGTGTGAGGTTGCCCCTGCATGAGCAGGACACCCCTACAGCCTACGGAGTCCATTCTCCTGGGTTGCAAGTGAAGCACCATATAGAGGGGCACCGCATACTTACGCGATGACCATCTCGAAATTGGCTGCAACGAATCCTGTCATGTTTGGTATCAAACATGTTGGAATCATACCCCCACACCGTAAATGGTGTGGGAGTTATGATTCCAACCAGTGGAACGGGCCTCTGTTGGGCTCTCAGTGCTCCCGGTACCAGTCTTCTAGACCCGGACAGCACAACATGGCTGCTGCCGACCAGAGACACGATTCTCCCCTCCTGCTGCTGAGACAAGCTCGAGCAGGGGAAGGCAGAACAATAGGTATCCTGTCACAGGGAGGTGTGAGCACCTCCCAGACAGGATTTAGTGTATCGGGGCCAGGTGTATGCACTTGCCAGCGCAACTCAGTCTGCATGAGGGGCACATTTGGTGCCTCCTTGCATAGTCCACTTCAAATCTGCTCTGGGAGCCGTTGACTCCCGCTCTGGTGCGAAACTGGACAAAGAACATGGGAGTATCCTCCCCCCTGTCCAAACCCTCTCGTGGGAGGGTCCCCTAAATCATCCGAACCCTTTCCTTAGGGTACTTAAGGGCTTACCTGGGTGTAGGTCCCTAGATTTGTCTTGGGACAAGATTCATATCAAGACACCACTTCATCTTCGACCGTCTGGGCACTCTAGACTTCGCTGGACTTCGTTTGGGCTCGACTTTGTCTCCCTTCCAGGCTGCTGCATCATCTGTGCCTGTGCACTATACAGGAACATTCCAAGGCCTGTGGGCATCGAAGACACCTGAAGGAATCTCCCTTGGAGTGAAGGAGTCACTCCCATGCATCTGCAGGCACCGCAACTAAGCTGACTGGTCTGCTGATCCTGGGCTCCCACGGACTTCGAAAGGCTCAGCAACACAGGTGGTGGTTCTCCACATCTCTCGAGGCCTGCCCTGCCGTCTCACCAAGTTTGAGGCCAGTATCCCTCGTAAGAGCCGCAGGAACTGAACCTCTGTGCACCGCGTCGACTTGCCATTGCAAAGGCTTATTGGCATCCTTCCATCAAGATCTTCGGGCTCAAAGTAGCCCCAAACTCAAGCATCTCCAGTGACCAAGATCTTTGTCCACATCACATCCTCTGTACCGTGGCCTGCATCTTTTAGTGAGCTGCTCAAGGTCCTTTGTGACTCCAGTGCCTCCGGCTTGTGGGTCCTAACAAGGGTCACCTTTGAATTCTTTTGGGCTCCCCTGATTGCTCGGGGCCTGCCCTGACTCCCCTGCTTGTGGTGAGTCTCCTGGACCTTGCTGGTCCCGACGATGCACCTTTTTCTACTCCTTTGTTGGTTGCAATTGCCAAGGCTTGTTGGTGCTCCCGACGGACACCGACCCCTCAACTCTCGACATCCGACAATGGACAGCTCGTGTATGGCTCCTGGTCTTCCACAGTGTTGCCTGGTCCACACAGCTGCAGTTTAAAGGTCACCGTCAGCTCTCCTGCGACACCCGACACCGGTGGGCATTCGTCTTCCAGGTCTCCGGGTCAGCTCTGAGTGACATTGACTCTGTCCCCTCTGCTTGCAGGTACTCTTCAACTTGAATCCACCTTTCGATTCCACCGGACACTTTCTCCTTCTCCAGCAGCGGCACTTTCCTGAAGTCCTCCATTGGGTTCGACAGCCGTTTCTGACGCCACTTCACATCTATGCACCCGGCTTCCCTGGTGTAGGTAACGTGGGTTCTAGGGTATCCACGGGTGGGGTGGCTCTCCAACCTTCTGTCCTCCAGGGGGTCTCTTCAGGGTCCACTGGGAAGGGTCCTTAATCTTTAAAATAGCAACCGCAACTTGCACGTTGATTTGTACGGAAAACGCAGTTGTGTTCTCACACTGCACACGATCTCCGTGGGGTTCCTAGTCACTCACCTTGGGTGGTTCCTTGGGTCCCCAACACTTCTACATCCTCTGGGCATTGTCTTGACAAAAGTCGTGGTTCTTATACCACTTTCTTACTATATGGTTTGGTCCCCCTCTGGGGTCCACTGTGTATTCTGTGCTATTTACGTGATTTTTATGCCAAGTATTGTGTGCATTGTGCATGTCTCCGGGTAGGAGATATCTGTATGTGTTAGTGAGTATTCTATAGTAAATACATATTTTTATAAATACATTGGGGCCGATTCCGATTCAGGCCGGAAAACGTACCGACCGAATCGGTGCGGGAATGTAGTCCGACCGACACGTACCGGAGCTGTCCGATCCGCGTAGTACGATGCTATGCATGTGAATTACGACCGACTAGTACGGAACACAAGCTGAACGACCGAACCGCACGGAAACCAGCTATCCGGCCGGAAAATCTACGCGAATCGAACCGACCGACACGCACCAGGAATGAACCCGACAGATACGTACCCGCGAACTCCGACCCGCGCAGTACGATGCAATGCGTGTAAACCCAGACCGAGACGCACGGAGCTCAAGCCGTACGACCGACACGCATAGAAAACAGGGAGCCGAAGCAACCGAATACTCCGCGACCGACGCGTACGCCGCACATGAAACCCAGCAGAAAGACAGCGTGAAAGACTCGGAGAAGCGCGCACGAGCCAACTGCAGCGTCCTACTCGGTCAGAAGAACGTCTCCTACATGCCCAAAAAATACAAAGGAAAAAATACAAAAAAAAGGGCCAAACAAGCAATGACAAAGTCAATAAATACTGGGGGGAAAAAACATGGAACAAAGACACACCCACAACTCCACCCATATAAAGGCCACAAATCCCTACCATGATCCTTTGCAAATTCAACAGACCTGCCAGCACAGAACACCATCATACAGCAACCACAGACACACTCACAACTCATCCATCACACAAGCCACACACCATTAGCACCTCCCTAATAGCACCCTCACATACACCCAGCAAAACTGACACTCACCCACCCTCACTTGCACACTCACACACACATCAATCCCCACCACCACCCATCACCATGCCCCCAAAGAAGAATCCAAAGTTCCTAGACAGTGAATTGGAAGTCTTGGTAGATGAAATCCTCACGGTAGAGCCACAGTTGTTTGGTACATTGGTCCAAAAGACCCCCATGTCGCAGAAAACCAAGATGTGGGAGAGGATCGTCGACAGGGTGAACGCACAATCACCATGTTTGCGCACAAAGGAAGACATCCAGAACAGGTGGTATGATGTGCGCAGGAGGGTCAAGGCCCTACTCAAGAAGGATTACGCCTTGAGTCATCGCACCGGCAGTGGCCCTCCTGCCAAACCAGTATACCTCAGGTCCTGGGAGGAGAAGGTGTGGGCCATCCTACCACCAGAGAGCGTACATGGACTATCAGACATCCCAGAGCCTGGTGAGTACACAACCAATATACCCAATATTGTGTGACAATACACACACATCACTGTCAAGGGGATAGTGAAACCATGCACCGTTAGCAAAGCCACAGTAACCAAAAGATAATCATCCCAAGATGTGTATGCTAGTCAGACAAACACAATACCTGCCATCTCATAGTGATATGTAACTGTGTCATGACATGTACAAACCTAACAACAAATAGAGCAAGGCAGTGGCACAAATCTAACCAACAAACACTGTCAGACATTTTGCCACCACTAGAACACCACCTCACAGGGAAGCTGACTGAAAGGAAGGAATTGTGTGTATGCTGGTGAAGTGAGTGTAGCCAATAGCATGATGGGAGTTGTAGTCACAGATATTGGTCACCCTCACAATTGGCCCACCAACACCACTCTGAACCATGCTCACATCACAGGGAGTGGAAAAGAACTGACAAGATGGCTGACACTGGGTACTGCTGTGGGGAGAACAATCCCAAGGCTCCTCCCTCAGCCCAACGCTGTTCAACATCTACATGGCACCCCTCGCCCACGTCGCCCGACAGCACAACCTCAACATCATCTCCTACGCCGACGACACCCAGCTGATCCTCTCCCTCACGAAAGACCCTCACACCGCCAAAGCCCACCTCCACGAAGGAATGAACGCCGTCACCGAATGGATGAGGACCAGCCGCCTGAAGCTGAACTCGGACAAGACGGAGGTCCTCATCCTTGGTTCCAACCCTTCAGCCTGGGACGACTCCTGGTGGCCAACATCACTGGGAACAGCCCCGCCACCCACCGACCACGTACGCAACCTAGGGGTCATCCTCGACCCCACCCTCTCCATGACTAAGCAGGTCAACGCCGTTTCCTCATCCTGCTTCAACATCCTCCGAATGCTCCGCAGGATCTTCAAGTGGATCCCCACCGAAACAAGAAAAACAGTCACCCAGGCCCTCGTCACCAGCAGGCTGGACTACGGAAACGCCCTCTACGCAGGAACGACGGCTAAGCTCCTGAGGACGGCTGCAACGCATCCAGAACGCCTCTGCACGTCTTATCCTCGACATCCCCGACGCAGCCACATCACACCCCACCTGAGAGACCTGCACTGGCTCCCTGTCAACAAGAGGATAACCTTCAAGCTCCTCACCCACGCACACAAAGCACTCCACAACTCCGGACCAGCCTACCTCAACAGACGACTCAGCTTCTACACCCCCACCCGCCAGCTCCGCTCGACCAGCCTCGCCCTCGCCACAGTCCCCCGCATCCGGAAACGACCGCCGGCGGCAGATCCTTCTCCCACCTCGCCGCCAAGACCTGGAACACCCTCCCCACCAACCTCCGACAGACCCAAGACCTACTGGCCTTCAGAAGACTCCTCAAGACCTGGCTCTTCGATCAGTAGCAGCACCACCCCCCTCTTCCCCCAGCGCCTTGAGACCCTCGCGGGTATGTAGTGCGCTTTATAAGTGACATGATTGATTGATTGATTGATTGTGCTCAAAACAACAGCAGGACACCACTGACTGACATCCTGAAAGCCAACTTGCACTCCCTGCAATGGAAGCACGTTCCATGGTGGGATGTCTGGCTGGGTGGGAAGGAGGACTGACAGCTCTGACCATAGTTACCAGCAGCTTTTCTCACACACACCCTTAACACAAACTCCACACAACTCACCTGGGAGAATGCATTGCCTCACACTCTAATTAAATATCCCACAAAGAACTACCACACTGGGTTATGCTGTGTGAAGCACAGGGACACTTTTGGGACTTGTAGCCAAACAAACGCCAGGACAACACTGTCAGCCATCCTGTCAGCACAGGCACACTACCCCACAGGGAAGCAGAGTCAAAAGGAAGGAAGTATGGGCATGCTGGGAAGGGGGGTGTAGGCAATAGCATGATGGGAGTAGTAGTCACAGCTCAACATCCCCCACCCACATGGCCCAGCAAGCTCACACTGAAGCATGCACACCTCACAGGGAATGAAAAGCCACTTCAAAGATGTCTGACAATGGTGCTCTGTTGTGGTGAGCACAAGGCCCTGCTGGGAACTGTGCACCAACAAACAACAGGACCACACTGTCAGCCATCTTGCCATTGCTGTCACACTCACGCACAGTGAATTCGACTCAAAAGGAAGGAAGTATGGGCATGATGGGAAGGGGGGTGTAGGCAATAGCATGATGGGAGTGGTAGTCACAGCTCAACATCCCCCACCCACATGGCCCAGCAAGCTCACACCGAAGCATGCACACCTCACAGGGAGTGAAAAGCCACTTCCAAGATGTCTGACACTGGCCTCAGCTGTGGGGAGCACAAGGCCCTGCTGGGAACTGTGCACCAACAAACAACAGGACCACACTGTCAGCCATCTTGTCATTGCTGTCACACTCACACACAGTGAATTCGACTCAAAAGGAAGGAAGTATGGGCATGCTGGGAAGGGGGGTGTAGGCAATAGCATGATGGGAGTGGTAGTCACAGCTCAACATCCCCCACCCACATGGGCCAGCAAGCTCACACTGAAGCATGCACACCTCACAGGGAGTGAAAAGCCACTTCAAAGATGTCTGACAATGGTGCTCTGTTGTGGGGAGCGCAAGGCCCTGCTGGGAACTGTGCACCAACCAACAGCAGGACACCACTGACTGACATCCTGAAAGCCAACTTGCACTCCCTGCAATGGAAGCACGTTCCATGGTGGGATGTCTGGCTGGGTGGGCAGGAGGACTGACAGCTCTGACCATAGTTACCAGCAGCTTTTCTCACACACCCCCTTAACACAAACTCCACACAACTCACCTGGGAGAATGCATTGCCTCACACTCTAATTAAATATCCCACAAAGAACTACCACACTGGGTTATGCTGTGTGAAGCACAGGGACACTTTTGGGACTTGTAGCCAAACAAACGCCAGGACAACACTGTCAGCCATCCTGTCAGCACAGGCACACTACCCCACAGGGAAGCAGAGTCAAAAGGAAGGAAGTATGGGCATGCTGGGAAGGGGGGTGTAGGCAATAGCATGATGGGAGTGGTAGTCATAGCTCAACATCCCCCACCCACATGGCCCAGCAAGCTCACACTGAAGCATGCACACCTCACAGGGAGTGAAAAGCCACTTCAAAGATGTCTGACAATGGTGCTCTGTTGTGGTGAGCACAAGGCCCTGCTGGGAACTGTGCACCAACAAACAACAGGACCACACTGTCAGCCATCTTGCCATTGCTGTCACACTCACACACAGTGAATGCGACTCAAAAGGAAGGAAGTATGGGCATGCTGGGAAGGGGGGTGTAGGCAATAGCATGATGGGAGTGGTAGTCACAGCTCAACATCCCCCACCCTCATGGCCCAGCAAGCTCACACCGAAGCATGCACACCTCACAGGGAGTGAAAAGCCACTTCCAAGATGTCTGACACTGGCCTCAGCTGTGGGGAGCACAAGGCCCTGCTGGGAACTGTGCACCAACCAACAGCAGGATACCACTGACTGACATCCTGACAACCAACTTGCACTCCCTGCAATGGAAGCACGTTTCATGGTGGGATGTCTGGCCTGGGGGAGGAGGAGTGCCAGCTCCGACTACAGCTACCAGCAGGCCCTTACACACACACCACTTCCACTAACTCCAAACAACACACCTGGGACCGTGCTCTACAAGAGAGTGAGTGAAAAGCCACTTCCAAGATGTCTGACACTGGCCTCAGCTGTGGGGAGCACAAGGCCCTGCTGGGAACTGTGCACCAACAAACAACAGGACCACACTGTCAGCCATCTTGCCATTGCTGTCACACTCACACACAGTGAATTCGACTCAAAAGGAAGGAAGTATGGGCATGCTGGGAAGGGGGTGTAGGCAATAGCATGATGGGAGTGGTAGTCACAGCTCAACATCCCCCACCCACATGGCCCAGCAAGCTCACACCGAAGCATGCACACCTCACAGGGAGTGAAAAGCCACTTCAAAGATGTCTGACAATGGTGCTCTGTTGTGGGGAGCACAAGGCCCTGCTGGGAACTGTGCACCAACCAACAGCAGGACACCACTGACTGACATCCTGAGAGTTAACCTGCACCAACTGCAAGGGTGGCATGCTTCATGGTGGGATAACTGGGCTGGGGGGAGAAGGAGGTCCGGATGTCAACCAAATACCACCAATGCTGGCCATACACACACCTACTCTGCAAAAACACATTGCAAACGTATGACCAGTCACTCCCAAAGTAAAAGCCCTGGCAAGATGGCTGACACATGGGCATGAGAAATGATGTGCCTGCAATTCACACCCATGCACTGGCCAACCCAAACACGTACACACTCACAGCCATTGCAACTCTATGTTTACACACACTGTCAGGGGATGCAGTGTCCATGGGTGCCCCCTGGCCTGGCTGTGAAGGTGTGTCTTGCAGATGACAACTGTGGAGAATCAGACATACTACATAGCACAAAACACACAGGAAGTCACAGAGACATCATTGACAGGGGACACCTGACAGTGAATGCAATGGACACACCAATATACCGGACACTGTACCATGGTGTCAGTCACACAAGTTGCGGTTGTGAGCTGCATTCCACTCCCACATCGTTCGGCAACATATGCATCCTTCACACAACACACCACTCACTGTCATAGACACTGTAGACACAAGCACCAACCTGGACTGCATTTGAGGAGACATGCTACTCACAGCAGCAGAACTGCAACACACACCACTGGCCATCACTGTCATGAGAATGGAAAAGCCAGAGAGCTGCCGTGCCCAATCCTTATCACCATGGAGGACATTGACAAGATTAATCACGTTTGCACGTACAAAACTCAGCAACAACATCAATAGCTACGTTAACAACATCACTTGTATGAAATGAGACGTGAACTAGGAACCCAGACAACAACACAGATACTCCCAAGAGATCCCAGGCATACTGGACTGTGACCATGTTGTCCAGACACACCAATGTGACACACAAAGACTGGCAAAAACTGCCACCACACATGGCCCAATCTTGAAAGATATCCTAAGTGGAATTGCACGTATGTCCCTGTTACAGGACAAATGTGGACAAGGATGACACACCTGTGTCAGGCACGTGATGGCCCTTGAGCAGCAATGGCCATGTACAGCCAATCAATACATGAGCTGGTCATGCACACACCTCAACATTCACATTGAAATGCTTCAGGTTGGCAGGACAATGTGCTACACCAATATCAACGTCTGGCTGTGACAACTTAGGACAATGCAATGTACAGGCACGCATCCAGATGTACAGTCACAACTGTCATGTGTTTGAACCATTGATGCCTGTAGAAACATAACATACATTGTGTGTCTCTTCCAAACAGAGGTGATGATGGGGACACAGCAGCAGATGATGAGGAGTCCCTGTCCCAGGCTCCGGTGGCTCCTGAGCTCTCTGGTGTGGAACAGCCTCTGCCCTCCTCGGATGGCGAAGACCTACCTGGCCCCTCCGGTGTGAGTCATCATGCAGCACCAGCAGGACCACCATCTGCACCCCCTGCACCCACTCCTCCAACATCTGCCAACACACAGACCACCCCCGCCGACACGGACAGACCAAGGACACTGAATGACAACAGCACAGGGACCCCGGCCCCCCGGGAAGCAACGGACAACAACCCCAGTACCAATCCCCAAGGGGGCCTAGGGTCACCTGTGCGTGCCACTGCAGGTCCCGCCTTTGTGGCCAGGGGTGGTGGGAGGGGTGGTAGGCAGAGGTCGCTGTTTGCAGAGGGGTCTGGACTGCATGATGACCCACAACTGGTACGCATTGCAGATGCGTTCCAGAATAGCACCGGAGAGGTCAGCCAGGTAGTGGGGATCCTCAAGGACATTCAACAGCAGCAGGCTGCCCATCATGCCCGCTTGGACTCCCACATGTCCCGTGTGGAGACACACATGTCTCGCATGGAGTCCAAGTGGGACACATTGGAAGAACTGACAGCGGTGCAGAGGGACATATTGACATGCCTCCGCCAGATTAGCACCAACATGTCCACACCTCCCTGTGTGCCCACAACATCTGGTGCCGCAACAACTGCAACTGCCACAGGGAGGGAGGATGACTCTGGTGGAGAGTCCTCTGCACCGCAGCGGCCTGCACGTGAGGGTCCCCCCAGAAAGAAGAGGGGTCGTCCGAGGAAGGACAACTGAGAGGCAGATGGCCATGTACATCCCCCAGGAACCCAACACCTGTTCTGGAAATTCTCCTTTGTGTGCAAACTGTTCACCCTGTCGAATGCAACCCAACTCTCCCACGTGACATGGGGAGTTTAAGTTGGACTAATGTATCAGATTACTGTGGACTTTACTCAGGACATTTCTAATACCAACACTTCCAACTCATCTGGGAACTTTGGATTCCAATCCCAATGTACAGCACCCACCATCCTGTGCACTATCCTCACACATGTATGTAAATAAACTCACTAATACACCATACTTGCCTCTGTTGTGATTCCAACGTGGTTTTTGTCATGGAGATGATGATCTGCTAAATGACACTGTGCATGCTAACTGCTACAGCAATTTCAACACCGTCATGTGAGTCATGGCGACGTGACACATATGAGGGAGACACACCACTAGGGCAACACAACAAATACACAGCAGGGCCATCTGACTCATCGCCTACACTGATGTTGCCAGGAAATACAGTGGAATGCACAGACACCACACCTATTCAGAGTCTGTGTTAACTAGCCCACAGGTGCAGTAAGCAAATGTCAGTCAGATGTGTGACCACAGACAACGCACATCCCAAAGTGAAGCACAGGTTTATTACACATTTGCAACATGTTGTTTCCACTACAGATGCAAGGTAATCCCACGTGGCAGTGGCCACACAGTCACCAAGTGTTGAAGAAATAAAGTCCAGGGGTGTGTGGCACATCACCTGTAGGGAAACGACTGCTTCCACCCTGGAAGTTGAATCATGGTGTCGGGGGATCACAGTTGACCAAACAACTCTGAAAGTACCCTGTGAAGGACAGACATGACACACAGTTAAAAGCACTGAAGAACAGGACAGAACTGCAATACTCATGCCCAATACATGTCACAAGATACCTACACAAAACCAAGTTAGCATGTCAACACTGTTGGGGAGTACAGACTACCTGTAAGGACACATCGCTGCACGCATCCAGTCAAGTAGCACATGGCCACACTCAAACAGCAACAGAGCACCACCAACACATATCATGCAAACTCAAATCATTGACATAACATCTCTGTATACTCACATTCAGCTGAAGAAGTTGTTGATGAGCTGTGTGCGGACATCACCCTCATCATCATCATCATCACTGGCATCGTGGCCCAGGCCAGGATCCTCCACAGGTGGTGGATGTTGGTCATCGTCATCCAGGATGAGAGGCAACTCCTTCCGCACTGCCAGGTTGTGTAGCATGCAGCAGACGAGGAGAATCTTGCACACCTTTGCAGGGGCATATGGGAGGGCCCCTCCTGTCTTGTCCAGGCAGCGAAAGCGGCTCTTCAGGAGACCAAATGTCCGCTCGATCACTCTCCTGGTCCGACCATGTGCCTCATTGTAGCGCATCTGGGCTGGTGTCACAGGGTTCCTGAGGGGTGTCAGCAACCACGGCATGTTGGGGTATCCGGAGTCACCTACATACAGACAATTGCACATTAGCTGAGTTGGAAAAGAGGGTGGAATACAACATTGCAAAACACACACAATGGTACAAAGTCAGTACACACCGACAAGCCAGGCACGCTGGTTCTGCATCTGTGACATCATCCTCGGGATGCGACTACTCCTCATTACGTAGGCATCGTGTGCGGAACCAGGGAAACGTGCACACACATGTGAGATGCTCATATCTGCAAGACATACCACCAGAGCATTGATAGAATGGAAATGTTTCCTGTTCCTGTATGCCTGCTCATGTGCCTGTGGTGGTACCAAAGCCACATGTGTCCCATCAATGGAGCCGATGACATGTGGCATCCTCCCCAGGGCATAGAAGTCACTCTTGATGTCAGTGAGTTGTTGACGTTTAGGGAAATAGATGTACTGGTTCAAGTATGTTAACATTGCCTCCAAAATATCGCGTAGCACACGGCTGAACATGGTCTGTGACATCCCACCAGCAGACGCCACAGTGTGTTGAAAGGTACCGGTGGCAAAGAAGTGTAGGGCTGCCATCACCTTCACCTTGGGGGTCAGCGCTGTAGGGTATGGCCGGCCAGCTAGCAAATGTGGGGCCAACCGCCCCGCCAATTCCTCAATCAGCGGCCTGTTGAAGCGGTACCGTCGGATGCAGTCACGTTCAACCATGGTTGCAAGGTCAGGGAATGGTCTATGGACAGCTGGTGCCCTGCAGTACATAGGTGAACAAAGAAAGATTGTCAGTCACCCCACATATGTGGCATTGACCATACTCAATATCACATGATACATCATTACGAGACACAAGTACTTGATGTGTGTGCCGTTCTGTATGGACATATATGGCACCTACATGGCCATCATCTAACATCTCAGTTCAACATGTGTTGACAACAAGTTCCAGGTTGTGCTATGGGAAATCATTAGGCTGTGTCACAGTACCCATGTACTGCTGTCACGTTCCAAACACACACCACAGTGACAAGTGAGGACAGATGTGCCCCAGGCATCACAGCTCTTTGACAGGTAGATTCCCAGGGACCCTGTATTGCCACATGGACACTGGCATGACATGGCGTATCATGTACACGCCAGCAAAACAACCATGACTCCCACAGGTAGTGGCCCCTGTTGCCTCTGCAGGACAGACATGGACGTCTGTGACACACACACGCACAACATCAAAGTCGATGCACAAACAACGTGGATGTGGAGACTGTCTCCCATTGTGCACATGGAATCAGAGACATCTGAAACACAACATGCACACAGACTGTGGAGGGCCATCACAATTGTGGCAATGGGTCACCCTGTGACGTACATACCATCCCACATGGGACTCAGGGTGTATGTGACATAACATACACATATACAACCTGGAAATGTGACCATGCCACATGCTCTGAACTGAACAGTTGCACATCACAGTGGTCATGTGCACAACACACAAAGGATTCTGTCCCCATGAACACGTGCACAGCCTGGGAGTGGCTGCCCCCAAGTGCCACCCAACAAACCACATGTTGACCCCCATACACACACAGGTAATGCAGCCTTACATGCCTTAGGATACAGTGTGGACAGGCTGTGGTGTTGTAGGTGTGCCCCTGAGTCCCTGGCAAGTAATTGTGGCTGGCATACGTTCACCAGTGACAACCATGGTGACATATGCGAGTGACTTGTACAGGGATGCGTCGTACAGCAATGGACCGATCCGTGCGCACGCATTGGCCATTGCATATGATGTTGACGGATGCATGTTGTGTTACGAAACACGCGTCGTACAGCAATGGACCGATCCGTGCGCACGCATTGGCCATTGCATATGATGTTGACGAATGCGTGTTGTGTTCCGAAATACGCGTCGTACAGCAATGGACCGATCCGTGCGCACGCATTGGCCATTGCATATGATGTTGACGGATGCGTGTTGTGTTACGAAATACGCGTCGTACAGCAATGGACCGATCCGTGCGCACGCATTGGCCATTGCATATGATGTTGACGGATGCGTGTTGTGTTACGAAATACGCGTCGTATAGCAATGGACCGATCCGTGCGCACGCATTGGCCATTGCATATGATGTTGACGGATGCGTGTTGTGTTCCGAAATACGCGTCGTACAGCAATGGACCGATACGTGCGCACGCATTGGCCATTGCATATGATGTTGACGGATGCGTGTTGTGTTACGAAATACGCGTCGTACAGCAATGGACCGATCCATGCGCACGCATTGGCCATTGCATATGATGTTGACGGATGCGTGGACCGATCCGTGCGCACGCATTGGCTATGGACTGACATGGTAACGGACGCGTATTCGAAGCTTGTACGAGTCGGATGCAGTGAATTCAGTTGGCCACCCACAACAATGTTGCAAATTCATGGGTGTCATCAAGTTCAAATTTTGAAGGATGCTGTAGGCGTGTATAAGTGGTGCAATTCCATGGATTGGCCAGATTCAGAAGATGCAAACGACTTGGACCTATCACTTTGGACACATGGGACAGTATCTGCCTCTGCAGCACACATATAATGCTGGCTGTTCCCCTGAGAGCTCACTTGCCTGCACTACATGCTCCAGGACGACATCTGCCACTACCACTGCTGCTGTCTCTGCATCCTCTGGCTACTGCAATGGCACGTACTGTGGAGAGAGCCCCAGCCTTCAGCACTGAGGAGAACCAGGCCCTGCTGGACAGCCTCCTTCCACAGTACAGCAAGCTGTATGGGAAACCAGGGGAGCAGGTGAGTGTGCTGTCCACTGCCTTACTAATTGTGCATGTTGTCTGACTAGCAGTACTTACAGTGTGTACACCAGTGGCTAGCATGCTCACTGAGTAGTTGTCACCCCCCAAAGTGTGTAGTTACATGCACTGAACAGGTATAGTGCAGTAACAGTGCATTCCAACAAGGTTTTACTTCCCAGGCAATGATACCATTTAGTAACTGCTGGACAACTGTTCATAGCCATAGTTGCACTACCTGTGTACATCATATGCCCCTGTGATTGAGACATGTATATCCAACTGTGTGATGCACGGATATGTTGCATGTGTAGTAATGGCCTTTTCACTTTGTCATCCTCACAGGTTGATGCCCACCAGAAGCAGGAGATCTGGCTGACCATCGCCCGGGCAGTACGATCTGTGGGGGTCTACAGGCGCCGGATCCGCAACTGCCAGAAGAGGTGGCAGGACCTTCGTGGCTGGACCCGGAGGATCGCAAGGGTCCAGCTGAAGCTGTCGCCTCCTCGCAGGAGGGGCGGACACCGGACCATGACCCCCACATGCTCCAGATTCTGGCGGTGGTCTTCCCTGACCTGGATGGGCAGCTGAAGGCCAGACAGCAGCAAGGAGGGGGTAAGTGCTAGCCTTTTCTGGGTACTATGACTAACATGCTCTATGCACTCCTTTAGCCTGGTTACACTTCCACAGTACGACTGTCTTGTCGTCCTGGACTCATGTCCCTCACTTGTGTCATGCCCCCTCCTCATCTGATACACAGGTGTGGCCCTTACAGTCTGTGACTTAGGTCACTTGGGTACTGTGTACTTGCAGTTACCTGTGGGTCAAGTTGGGGACAGCATCAGTTACAGGAACTTTGTTGTGGGCTGCATGGGTGGTACAATTGCTCACACAATGCCTGTGATCTGACATGTACTCTGGGTATGGCTTTAATATGTGTTCCAATTGCTGCTCTGACTCACCACATGTCTGGGGTATGTGCCACACACCCATGCTGCAGCTGAGACCAAGGTAGGAGCCTCAGAAGTATGTACATCATGTGTGTGACACATGCATAGCCACCTGCCTAGTGTTCAGGGTAATACCATGTTGCACATGGACCAGGACTGTAATGCCTACTCCGGACATCGAAGGCACTCTGTTCTCCCACTCCCGTGTGTCAGCATACATATTGGGCATTGTGAAGAGTGCACTCAGGTGTCTGCCTCTGTGTCACCGTGGTGTGGCCTTGCTTTTTGGACTCCTGGAGTGTTTAACAGTTTGGGGTGGCCAGCCATCTGAGTTGTGACTATAGGATCTGCACATTGGTTAATGCATAGGTCTCTAATCCCTTGACTGTGCACAATGGTGTATGAAACATTGAGGTGCAGGCAGCTTTGGTTCATTCTCATCAGACGGTGAAGTGCTCATGTGTATGGATTTGTGTTTGCAGTCACTCAAATGTCTCATTTGAATGACGTGGGATCATCTTAGTCCTCATGATGTGGGTGGCCAGGGGTGCACATGTGCACCTGTCAGCTACAGGGCTTGCATTCCCAAAACTTCCATGATTGTGACACAGTGCAGACTGGTGTTGTGTGTATGCACTGCCCCTGTGACAGGAGACAGTTATGACTGACTTGCCAGACATGCCTGTGCCATGACATTCAACTTGCAAAGGGTGATCCAGCAGTAGTGTGATATGTCCTGCATGCACACCATTGTCGCATTGACTATCAGGACATGAGGACATCATTGTGTCTGGTGATGGAAGCAAAACCCGCATATCGACAGAGACTCTGCCCATCACTTTTCCTGACACATGTACTGAGTCAGTGGCAGGAGATGGCATGTGTTTGGAGTGACACATTTCCATATGTTCTCTTGGATGTCCAACAACTGTGTATGTGGTGCATGTGTGCACATATGATTAGTGGCATCCAACAGGCACCAGACAGATGGGTGCATGGACAGGTAGGATATGAGTGGCATGAATGACTGTCAGGCAGACAATGGGCTTCTTCAAATCAGTGTCAGCACTTATTGCAATGTCTAGCAAATGATGGCAGGGCTTGCTCTGTGATGTGCTGTACTTACTGTGGTGTGTGTGGTCAGTACAGGTGACTAATGTTGCTCTGTTTATCCTGATTGTTTGCAGATACATCCACGGCCACAGGAGGAGACAGCTCCACGGACCAAGAGGAGCGGCAGAGCCAGACTGGGTCCACTGCAGAGGAGACCGAGGGACCCAGTGGCACGGAGGGTGAGGGGAGCCACACTGAGGAGACCTCAGCTACGACCACCTCGGCTGAGGAACACAGCGCTTCCAGTGAGGACTCCCTTGTGGAGGCGGGTGTCAGCAGACCACAGACAAAATCAAGCAAGTCTGTCCCCGCCACCACCATCTCCACCCTCCCATCTGCTCCCATCCCACATGTCCGTGGAGGCTCCCGTGTAGGGAGCGTGTCTCCTTCGTGCCAGGCACCGCACCCCTGCCTCTGTCTCCCCTGCTGTCCTGAGTGTGGAGTCTGTGGACTTGCTGAAACAGATCCATGTAGGGCAGACATCAATGCTGAGTGTCCTCCATGCACACACGGGTCTGTTGACACAACTGGTGTCATTCATGGAGGGCATCTCATTTGGCATGTCTGCCCTACAGAGGACCAATCAGTCCATGGCCTCCTCACTGGCAGCAGCAGTGTCCCTCCTGCAACAGTCCCGCACCCCTCCTACCTCTGCCCCATCCACAATCCCCAGCACCCTACCTGTCCCAAGCACACACACACCAGCACATGCACGCACCAGCACAGACACGCAGCACACAGACACACAAGCCAAAATCCAGACGCACACGCACGCACAGTCAGGGGACTGATACCTCACTCACAGGGGATGGGGCCCAGACACACACACACGCATCCAGGAGCACTCCGCAGTCCTCAGATACCTCTCCCTCCAAAACCCCTTCCCTTGCCTCACCTGCAACCCCCCCTCCCAGAAGCTCTTCCTCTGTGAGCTTGGCCTCTTCCCCACAGATCCATCTGACCCAACGTACAGGCGGAAGAGGCCACCACCACACACAGAGGGTAGTGCCCCTCACACCCGGACACCCTCCCCCAGGCACAGGCAGACTGAGGACCCCATTAGGAAGTCCCCCGGACCAGGAAGGGCAAGACCCCACCACCACCACCACGCAGCTCCACCACACAGTCTCTCTCCTCCATCCCCCAGGCCACCACTCCACAGGTTCCCCCGCCACACCCTGCCCCAGGTTCCCCCACACACCAATACCGCATCCCCAAACTGCTTAGGCCCTCCCCCCTACCACTTGCTCTTCCACCCCCAACCCAGACGCTCAGCCTGTTTGTGCCACTGGTGTGGAGACCGGGTCCCCCCTCTGTCCTGCCCACCTCATCTGCCCCCCTTCCACTCCCTTGGAGTTATGCACTGCAGTGGAGTCCACAACCACCCCGTCTGACTTGGGCACTGCAGTGGGGACCCAGTCCACTCCATCTGACCGGCCCACTGCAGTGGTGCCGGCACCCACACCATCTGACTTGTGCCCTACAGTGGTGCCGGCCCCCACTGAGTCAGACACCTCCACTGCAGTTGCCGGTGACACTCCTGCACCCACCACCCCTTCACTGCCTCCTTCTGGCATCCCCTGATCCTGTCCCTGCGGTGCCTGGCCTGCCCCTTGTATGCCCCTCCGAGGGGATGTCCCCTGTCCGTACCAGTGCAGGCAAGCAATGGGTGACAAGTTGTCACATGTCACCCTGTTCGGACTGTGAATGTGGACTGGCCATTGGCCTTAGTTTCTTTTGGACTTCCAATTTTTCATTCACATTGGCTGAATAAAGCCTCTTTTTGTTTACTAGTGGTTTTGCTTTTGATGTACATGATGTAGATGAGTATCATCATGCATTTGCTGTTGTAATAGTGTTCAGATCAGGAAAATGAAGTGTTGCTGTGATGGACTCCATGTGGTCCATGGGATATGTGTCCTAATCTAGTCTGGATCCATAGCATCCTTTGCTGCAGTCTGAGGGTGTAATGTTCAGCATTTGACACAGGGATGTACGTTTTGCATTTGTAAATTAACATCTGTGGCTTACACTCATGCACATCTGGTGGGCTTACCACTGTTCAATGTTTCTATTTCCCTGACTGTGTGCCCATCTCCACTGGACATGCAGTTTAGCACATCAATGTTGAAGGACTCATCTGTGTATACAGTGCAACTTGCTTGACACGTGTTTTGGGTATATGCAGATGACTGAAGTGACACTCCCGTACCCAGGCTGATGTGAGCAGAGCCTTCAGTGTGTTGTAATTGTTGACTCACTGACCGAGTGTTCTGCTGACATGTTTGAGTCGTGCACAGACAAGGTTTGGCACAGCGGACCTTCCACAGGAGTGGAGTGCCCTCATGGCAGTGTGTAATCCCGTGACATTGACTGGGCCCGTGTTGTGTGTTGTGTAAGCATGTCTGTGTGTGTTCCCTTCCCTTTTCCTACACAGGCTGTGTCCCTACGGATGTTCCTGTTTGTGATGCTTGCTGAGTTGTCCTGTGTTCATCCAGCATCTTGGACCTGGTTTCTCCGGGATGTGGGTGCATGGCAAACTAATGTTCATCAGGTTGTCATCCCTAGTTGTCTTTGTTGTCAGGGCTGGGGATGTGGGCAAACGCAGATGGGACACAGTCAGGATTCCCCTTGGCACTTGTTGGTTACACAAGTCATGTAATTTACAGTTTGTGGTAGCTTTCAGTGATTGTGACACGTTGTGTGTGTGACTGCTGCCACTCCTCAGGGTCAGAGCTGCAATGTTGGAAGTTGTCTACGTGTGTTCTTTGTGGGTCACCTTGGCTTCTTCATTGGTGTGTGACTGTGGCCGGGATCCCATTGATTGGGGTGGATTTCACGTCATGCCCATGTACCGCGTACTGTGCAGTGTGTCAGACATTCACGAGTCTTGTTGACTGGCCATGTGTGATGGGTTTCTGCACCTTAGTTCCCACCACCACCCCTGGGATTGTCATGGGTGCATGTGCAATGTCACCAGTCCATGTGAGCTTCACTGCTGCACATTGGTGGAGATCAAGGTGTGTGGTGTTGAGTGTGTGCAAATGTGAGTTGTTGCACGGCTAGACCCCTACCTCCATATTGGCCTTGGCTGACAGGCCGTGCTGATTGATTTGTGCTTGTGTAGGTGTGATGGTAGTTTGTTGCTCAGGACACATGGCTGTGGTTCACAGTGTGAACGACATCTACCTTTGTCATCACAGTGGGATTATCATGCAGGCTAGTGTCACCACAATGTGGGGTCCCTGGGGGTAGTGCTGTGGTGGGTCTGTCTCTTGCTGTGTTAGTTGCTGTTCCTACAAGCTTGTGTGACATGTGTAATTTGGGCTCCCTCTCATCTAATAATGCCTGATTGCCCACATAGGGGAATCCGATCCATGAGTTACTTTTGTATGGCACTGAATACACATCTGTGTAATTGGAATTCAGGCCTCCTCATGTGTTGTGTGGTTGCCTGGGGACACTGGCACACACCCCCATCACCTGTTGTGTTTGATATGCAGTGTGAGGCTGCCTGTTTGTGTTTGTGCATCTGCACCACTGCATTGGCATATCTTTAGTGTGCCATTGCCTGTATGTTGTTTGGAGGATTTCCCCTGCTGTCCCTGGGACTCCTAGGTCATCAGTCAGCACAATAATCATGGTTTGTATGTCCCATTGCTGCCATGGTATGGTATTTGTTCACCTCACATCTACAGTCTCCACAGGATATCTACATTTGTGTGTCCATTAGTGCAGATATGTGGGTCTGCATTATGATGGTCACTTCTGGCATTGTGTAATTGATAAATGGAGACAATGTCAGCCCCCATGGGTGATGTTTGTCTGCACATGGCCAAAGGTATGTTTTATTTGCACTGCACTGTTTGCCTCACCCAATCTATGTTGCTATGGGACACAACCACTACTTTGCCACTGATGTGTTTGTTGTTCTGTGACCAGGAATCATCCATGCTGTTTGGCAGTTGCAGCTTTTTCCATGACAACACTTACCTTTTGGTCACTGTGATGATGGGGGTTTAGACCCCATTGCCACAATGTTCAAAAATGTGCTTCAGCTATGGACCCCACACTTACCTTTTGGTCACTGTGATGATGGGGGTTTAGGCCCCATTACCACAGTGGTCATGGTCTGCTTGCATTGTGAAGGCCACACACATTTTTGTGTGACACATGTGATAGGGGGTCACATTGTATGTTCAATGTCAGGTTCAGTGTTGTAGGCATTTGACACAGACTACACACTCTTGTCATGATGTTGGGGGGATGTCTTTTGCTGACATTCCTTATGTTGGAGTATGCTGGTTGTGTCATGCATTACCCGTCCTATGAGTGGGGATGGTAGTAGTGACAGGCATCCAGGCCCCCCTGAGTAGGGGTAGTGGTAGTGGTAGGCATCCATCCCCCTATGAGTGGGGATGGTAGTAGTGACCGGCATCCAGGCCCCCATGAGTAGGGGTAGTGGTAGTGGTATGCATCCATCCCCCTATGAGTGGGGATGGTAGTAGTGACCGGCATCCAGGCCCCCATGAGTAGGGGTGGTGGTAGTGCTAGGCATCCAGGCCCCCATGAGTAGGGGTGGTGGTAGTGGTAGGCATCCATCCCCCTATGAGTGGGGATGGTAGTAGTGACCGGCATCCAGGCCCCCATGAGTAGGGGTGGTGGTAGTGCTAGGCATCCAGGCCCCCATGAGTAGGGGTGGTGGTAGTGGTAGGCATCCATCCCCCTATGAGTGGGGATGGTAGTAGTGACAGGCATCCAGGCCCCCATGAGTAGGGGTAGTGGTAGTGGTAGGCATCCATCCCCCCTATGAGTGGGGATGGTAGTAGTGACCGGCATCCAGGCCCCCATGAGTAAAGGTAGTGGTAGTGGTAGGCATCCATCCCATGAGTAGGGGTGGTGGTAGTGCTAGGCATCCAGGCCCCCATGAGTAGGGGTGGTGGTAGTGCTAGGCATCCAGCCCCCCATGAGTAGGGGTGGTGGTAGTGGTAGCCATCAGGCCCCTATGGGTGTGTATGGCATTGGTGATAGCCATCCCGCCCCTGTGGTTCGGCTGTTGCTAGTGTACGTCATTTCTGCATCCCTGTGTGTGTGACATATGTCGGGTACGTGTCGTTTGTTTGTGTAGTGGGTGTCTGACTTACCGTCTGCGCCGTACGCGTCCGACCCGGTTCCGGTAATAGATGTACAGTATTGGTAGGACCTGCACGATGGGATTCATGGTTGGTTCGTCTCATTCGGGTTTTTCGTGGCTTCGACTCATACTCGTAGCTAGCTTGTTCGTCTCCTAGCCGTGGATCGTCTTGTGGCGCGAATCGGAACTTATGTGCAGCTCTCCCGGATGCTCTGACGTGCCGGACGTAGCGACCAGTTCGGCGCGTACGGAGTGCGCATCGTACTAGTCCGGCCGGAAGGTGCTGTGTATTTACTTCCGTGCGACTCGAATCGGCGTTTACGGATCCGGCTCGGTCGGGGAACTGGAGCTGGAATGGGAACGTACGGCTCGGTAGGAATTTTAGCAGTAATGCGCATCGTACTTGCTCGCTCGGATGACTGTTCGAATCGGTCGGGAAAACCGCGTTCGGCTCGTATTTTTTCCGGACGAATCGTATTCGGTGCGCTTCCGGCCGAGATCGGAATCGACCCCATTGAGTGGTTCTTTTTACTTAATATATACCTATAAGATTGCATTCTGGTCAAACAAGCTGCTTTACACTCCTTCTGACTAAGCCTGAAGTCTGGTCTTCACAGCTACCACTTAGAGAGCTTTCTAAAGTTGTCTAAGACCTCCTAAATCACCATAAGGGTTGTCTGGACTAGTGCAGGGTGTCCACTTACATAAGTGTACATCATACACCAGGCCAGCCTCTCACAAAGATATATTGGAAAAAGGGCTCCAGGGTCCCCGCAAGCAGGCGGGACTATTCAACGCATTTGACTATCATGGACTATTGACTTATCATGTACTATCTCTCTGCGAAAGAACAGGAGTTACAGGTAAGAAACTATATCATATATAGTATTTATTATTTAAATGTATTTAATTTGTTATATTAATGTTATATATTAAAATATTTAAGATTTATTATTTTAAACTATATATTTAGAAACTATATTTTTGTATGTTTGTTAATGATATTAGTGTGAAACTACATTTTATTTTCAACATTTTTGTGCGTATAGGGATGCAATATTTTTGTAAACAATATTTTTTACACAATATTTTTGTTACACAATATTGTTGTATTTGATATTGTGTCAGTGATCCCCTACTAGAGCCATGAAAGCTTGCAATCATGTTCAGTGTTACAGGAAGCTTTAAACTAATATTAAATTACGTTAATATTCGACTGAATTGTTGATGCATTCAGAATTACATATACAATGCCTTGCGAATTAGAAATGATGGAACCCTTTTGGCTACAGATGGACTCCGCAGAACTGTGACGTAGAGCGGAATGCACTGAAGGATGTTTTAGAATGTTGAGTTTGCATTTCCACGCCCTCGAATAAAGATGTATTACCAAGCTCCGTGTGTGGTGTAGTCTTTTGTGAGTACCCAGGATGGGGAGGACGCTACAACTGGTGACGAGTTAGGGGATAAGTAACCCAAAGATCGACAGTGGTATCCCAGAGAGTTTGCCGTGGTCCAAGCAAACTGCTCATGTGTGCCATGTGTGTTGCAGTCAAAGTGAGGAACCAATGCTTAATGCATGTGGAGTTAAAGCACACCTACACCTGCAGTAAAGAAGTCGAAAGCTACAAAAGCATTGCAAATTAATCTTTGCATCGATGGCCGAGAACCTGCTGGTCAGATCATATGTACAGGTACCGTGCTGCTACGCAATATACAGTCATATGTAATCCGGAGCGTGAACCCTAAAGGCAGATACAACCAGATTTTCAAAGAACAGCTATTGATAATCACAAAATGCAAGATAACATTACAATTAGAAAGAGGTGAAGACAAAGAGCGTGCTAAGAGACGACTAAGAACTAAACAGTTATTTACTCACCGGAACCGGAGTAAACTGAGCCAGCACGACCTCAGCACCAGGTGCCGCAGCCCAGGCAAAGCACAGGGGCTATGCTTACCAAACTGGTGACAGTCCGAAGAGACCGATGATATCTTCGGAACTGTGGTACGGCTGGGAGATTGGAAGCAAAGACTGGGGCCGTCATTCCAAAAGTCATCAAGGATGATCCAGAGGCCAGCACATCTCAAGGCCTTCGAGATGGCTCACAGGAACAGGTTCAATATGAACAGGAAAGGGAGCTAGAGAGAGTTCCACCCTCAATGTCAGCCACTCCCAGAAATGGCTACAATGCTGCAGTTTTCCTGAAACCACCACTGCCATTCGATACCGCCAAAAAGCAAAATATTGGCGATAGATGGACTGCTTAGATAGACACATTTGATGATTTCATCGATGCACTTGAAGAGACTGATAACAAAAAGACTATCAAGTATCTCAGAAATCTTGCTAGTGATGGTGTAAAAGAAGTCATAAAAAGAATGCAGCGAACCAATGAAAAAGTTGGTGCACAGACATAATATCGAGTTGCAAATATCGACATACAACAATATCGAGTTGCAAATATCGTGATGCCAGAATATCAACTGCAAGAATATTGTGGAACAGAATATCGACTTTAAGGTAAGAAATATCGTTTTTATTAATATCGTAGTAATATCGTTTGTAAAAATATCGTTGTTAATAATATCGATGTTTATATTAGTGTTATGTATTTTAGTATGTATTCTAAATGTATGTGTTCTATATTTTTTGTTTAAGTATTGCATTTGTTTTTTAATCTTTGTATTACATTTTTAGGAGTTATTAATTTTATTTAAAGAAAATTTTGCGTTTTATTTCTGTAGCGGGTTGTGGGCTTATAGGGAATAGGGTGGGAAGTAATTTAATTATAATACATTTTTAAATAATTTTTAGAAGTTATTAATTTTATTTTAATTATAAATTTTGCTTTTTAGTTTCAGTAGCGGGTTGTGGGTTTATAGGGGAATAGGGTGGGAAGTAATTTAATCATAATTAATTCATTAATATTTTATTAATTAATAATTATGTATTTTATATTTTATATTGTTAATTGTGGTAATTTATTTATATTATTAATTAATTATTAATTGGTTAATTATTATTAATTAATTGGTAATTATGTCAATTGTGTCCTTTTTTAGGAGCGGGTTGTGGGTTGATAGGGGAGTAGGGTGGGAAGTAATTTAATTATAATTAATTAATTAATATTTTTTTAATAATTATTAATTATGTATTTAATATTTTTTATTATTAATTGTGGTAATTTATTTATATTATTAATTAATTATTAATTGGTTAATTATTATTAATTAATTGGTAATTATGTCAATTGTGTCCTTTTTTAGGAGCTGGTTGTGTGTTGATAGGGGAGTATGGTGGGAAGTAATTACATTTTATTACATTTTTAAATATTTTTAATATAATATTTATTTAATGTTATTTTATAGTGTTAATTGTGTGAATTAAGTTATTATTAATTGTTTTTATTTTGATTGTTAATTGTTATCAATTTAATTGATTGTTAATTAATTATGTTAATTGTGTCATGTTTTACAACATTGTTGTTGTGATTTATAATGGAATTTGGTGGGAGGTAAATTATTTATAATTTAAATATTTGTAAATTAATGATAATTATGTAATAAAATATTTAATATGCTAATTGTGGAATAATCTTGATGTGTGAGATGTGGGGGTTTTAGTTGTAAATGTTGGGAAGAAACATTTTTTTAAAATAATTAAGGATTTGTTGATAATTGTTATTAATTTATTAATGTTAAATTAGTTATGGAAAATGTGTAAATATTTTTATGTGTGTGTTTTGGTGAATCTTTGGGGTAGAGGGTGGAAAGTAATGTACTTTAAATAAATTAATCATTAGTTGATAAATAATATTCATTTATTAATTGATAAATAATTTTGGTAATTGTTTTGTTTTTATTTTGTTTGGGGATTTAGGTTCAATAGCTGTAATCTTAAATTTTATCCCCTCCGCTATCCAACACTTTCCCTACTGTTGCATTCACTGGAGTGGGAATAGTAATTTATTCCTCTCTGCTATCCAACACTTTCCCTACTGTTGTACTCTCTGGAGTGAAAATAGTAATTTTTACCCCTGCGCTATCCAACACTTTCCCTACTGTTGCACTTGCTGGAGTGAGAATAGTAAATGATTCCCCTCCGCTATCCAACACTTTCCCAACTGTTGCACTCTCTGGAGTGGGAATAGTAATTTTACCCCTGCGCTATCCAACATTTTCCCTACTGTTGTACTCGCTGGAGTGGGAATAGTAATTTTTCCTCTTCGCTATCCAACACTTTCCCTACTGTTGCAGTCATTGGAATGGGAATAGTAAATTATTCCTCTCCGCTGTCCAACACTTTCCCTACTGTTGCACTCATTGGAGTGGGAATAGTAAATTATTCCCGTCCTCTATCCAACACTTTCCCTACTGTTGCACTCGCTGGAGTGGGAATAGTAATTTTTTCCCCTTCGCTATCCAACATTTTCCCTACTGTTGCATTTGTTGGAGTGGGAATAGTAAATTAATTCCCTCCGCTATCCAACACTTTCCCTACTGTTGCACTTGCTGGAGTGGGAATAGTAAATTATTCCCCTCCGCTATCCAACACTTTCCCAACTGTTGCACTCTCTGGAGTGGGAATAGTAATTTTTACCCCTGCGCTATCTAACATTTTCCCTACTGTTGCACTTGCTGGAGTGGGAATAGTAATTTTTTCCCCTTCGCTATCCAACACTTTCCCTACTGTTGCATTTGTTGGAGTGGGAATAGTAAATTAGTTCCATCCGATATCCAACACTTTCCCAACTGTTGCACTCGCTGGAGTGGGAAAAGTACATTATTCCCGTCCGTTATCCAACACTTTCACTATTGTTACACTTGATGGAGTGGGAATAGTAATTTATTCACCTCTGCTATCTAACACTTTCCTTACTGTTGCAATTAATGTAGTGTAAAATGTAGTTTTAAAAATTAATAAATATTTTAATTTATAATATATATATTTTTTTTTATGTTACAGGTGTATGTATATATATATTCACTGAAAAACCATAGGTTTCAGGGACGTTATAGTTACAAATTAGCATTTAAAAACCTTTGAAATTCACTGAAAAAACCATAGGTTTTAGGGACAGTTATAGTTAGTTGGACATTGCACTCGTACAAAACCCGTGAAATTCCCCGTTATAGTTAGTCCAGCTAACTATAACTCGCGCCCCGCAATGCACTGCTGATGACGTCACATATTACATCACTCATGACATGGTCAGTGACATCACTGATGACATCACTGATGACATCTCAAATGACATCACTGATGACATCATCCAGTGACTGTGTGTTTCTGTAAAGTTGAAATATTTTTAATATATATAGGAAAAGACGTATTGAAGAATGAGTGGGTGTGTAAGTGTCTGTATGGATGATTTAGTAGGTGCGTGACTGACTCTATAAGTGAGTGATTTAACGTATCTTACTGAATGCATGGGTTAGTGACTAAACTGGGTGAATGTCTGTATCCGTCTGTCTGTTGCTGTGTAAGTGGCTGCATGTGTTTGTGAATAGCTACATGAGTGTCTATATGAGTTATTGAATGCTTGTCTGAGTATCTGTATGGGTGCCTGAGTGTTTGTGTGGGAGGGGTGTGTGCGACTCTGTGCATAGATGTGTGAGTGGGTGATTCACTGGGTGGATGGTTTCAAGAGTGCATCTGTGATAGACTGTATGGGTGGGTAAGTGTGTGTAAGAGTGTGTTAGTGAGTGAATGTATGTCCCAGTGGTACATGTGTGAGTAACTACATATGTGAAAGGCAGTATATATGTGTGTTGGAGTATATAAATAGCTATAAGCTAGAGTGAGTGATTGTGATAGTGGCTGTATGGATGAGTGTGTGCTTGTATCAGTGATTGTATAAGAGCGTAAGAATGTGCTACTATTTGTATGAGTAAGTGAGCTGGTGTGTGTATAACTGTATAGGTGAGTAAATGGTAGTGTGTTTAATTATTTGCATGACTGACTAGGTGTGTGAGTACCTCTATGGATGAGTGGCGGTGTTTGAGTGTCTATATAGGAGTATGAGTGCATATGATAGTCCTGTACTGAGTGACCGTAAGTATGAGTGACTGTACGGGTGAGTGAGTGGATGTGTGCGTAGACCTAAGAATCAGTGAGTGGGTATGTAGTTATTGGTGTTGGAGTATCTATGGTTTTGCGAATGGCAGTCTGTAATTTAGAGTGGGTGTATCAAAGTTTATATTGGGGTGTGAGGAGGTGCATCAGATTATCACGTGGATGATGTCATCAGTGATGTCATTTGAGATGTCATCAGTGATGTCATCAGTGATGTCACTGACCATGTCATGAGTGATGTAATATGTGACGTCATCAGCAGTGCATTGTGGGGCGCGAGTTATAGTTAGCTGGACTAACTATAACGGGGAATTTCACGGGTTTTGTACGAGTGCAATGTCCAACTAACTATAATTGTCCCTAAAACCTATGGTTTTTTCAGTGAATTTCAAAGGTTTTTTAAATGCTAATTTGTAACTATAACGTCCCTGAAACCTATGGTTTTTTCAGTGAATTTCAAAGGTTTTTTAAATGCTAATTTGTAACTATAACATGTCTGAAACCTACGGTTTTTTCAGTGAATTTCAAAGGTTTTGTAAATGACAATTTTTAAATGTATTAATTGTTATATAAATTTTTTTCATACTGATTTACTACATTTTTAGAAACAATTTTTTTTACATATTTTATTTTTTAAATTACATTGTAATTACATTATACATTACATTACAAAAATACTTTCTCAGAATGAATTACTTTAGTTTAAATACTTTGCACATAGGCAATAGACTTTTAAGTACAGTAGTTACAGTTGTTGCAATGGGCAACACATTTTCAAACACAATGCAACATTCAGCTCAATGTGAATTTCTAGTTAAATGCAATTAGTTACTTTATGGATTACTTTTCTAACCACAGGACTGGATCCTAGATTCAGTCCTGGTACATCTCCTGTAAACAGTTGAGTAAAAGCGTTTTGGTTACAGTCGTGATTTTTAAGGAATATTATTGTATTTTAAAAGTTCACACTTAGAAACTTTTCTCATAGAATCACCAATGTTATCCTATGGAAGGAAATTCACTTAGAAGGTAAAAACTGTTATCGTTACTTTTTCTTACTCAGTGTTGGATCCTGGATCCAGCACTGGTGCATCTCCTGTAAACAGTTGAAAGAATGCGTTTAAGTCATACAGGCGATTTTTAAGGAATATTTGTAGTTTGTGAAAATCGACACTTTGAAACTTTTCTGCTGAAAAGCAGACAATGGATTCCTATGGAAGAAAATATAAGTTACTGGTAAGTACGGTTAAAATTACTTTTCAGGGTCAGTGCTGGGCTAAAAGATGCAGCACTGGGTTCTCTCCTGATAACAGGTGAGTAAATTGGAATTCGTACTTTGGTTGATTTTAGAGGAATATTATAAAGTTCCAAAACTCCACACTTAGAAGAATTTCCAAGTGAAACCAGTCAATGTTAGCCTATGAAGGAAATTCAAGTTACCGGTAAGTACGGTTAAAATTACTTTTCAGGACCAGTACTGGGCTGAAAGATGCAGCACTGAGGTCTCTCCTGATAACAGGTGAGTAAATCAGAATTCGGATTTCGGCTGATTTTAGAGGAATATTTGTATGTTTCAAAAATCAACACAGAAACTTTTTCAGCAAAAAGCAGGCAATGATATCCTATGGAAGGAAATTCAAGTTACTGGTAAGTACGGTTAAAATTACTTTTGAGGATCAGTACTGGGCTGAAAGATGCAGCACTGAGGTCTCTCCTGATAACAGGTGAGTAAATCGGAATTCGTATTTCGGCTGATTTTAGAGGAATATTTTAAAGTTCCAAAATTCCACACTTAGAAGAATTTCCAAGTGAAACCAGTCAATGTTAGCCTATGGAAGGAAATTCAAGTTACTGGTAAGTACGGTTAAAATTACTTTTCAGGACCAGTACTGGGCTGAAAGATGCAGCACTGAGGTCTCTCCTGATAACAGGTGAGTAAATCAGAATTCGGATTTCAGCTGATTTTAGAGGAATATTTGTATGTTTCAAAAATCAACACTTAGAAACTTTTTCAGCAAAAAGCAGGCAATGATATCCTATGGAAGGAAATTCAAGTTACTGGTAAGTACGGTTAAAATTACTTTTCAGGATCAGTACTGGGCTGAAAGATGCAGCACTGAGGTCTCTCCTGATAACAGGTGAGTAAATTGGAATTCGTACTTTGGTTGATTTTAGAGGAATATTATAAAGTTCCAAAACTCCACACTTAGAAGAATTTCCAAGTGAAACCAGTCAATGTTAGCCTATGAAGGAAATTCAAGTTACCGGTAAGTACGGTTAAAATTTCTTTTCAGGACCAGTACTGGGCTGAAAGATGCAGCACTGAGGTCTCTCCTGACAACAGGTGAGTAAATCAGAATTCGGATTTCGGCTGATTTTAGAGGAATATTTGTATGTTTCAAAAATCAACACTTAGAAACTTTTTCAGCAAAAAGCAGGCAATGATATCCTATGGAAGGAAATTCAAGTTACTGGTAAGTACAGTTAAAATTACTTTTGAGGATCAGTACTGGGCTGAAAGATGCAGCACTGAGGTCTCTCCTGATAACAGGTGAGTAAATCGGAATTCGTATTTCGGCTGATTTTAGAGGAATATTTTAAAGTTCCAAAACTCCACACTTAGAAGAATTTCCAAGTGAAACCAGTCAATGTTAGCCTATGGAAGGAAATTCAAGTTACTGGTAAGTACGGTTAAAATTACTTTTCAGGACCAGTACTGGGCTGAAAGATACAGCACTGAGGTCTCTCCTTATAACAGGTGAGTAAATCGGAATTCGTATTTCGGCTGATTTTAGAGGAATATTTGTATGTTTCAAAAATCAACACTTAGAAACTTTTTCAGCAAAAAGCAGGCAATGATATCCTATGGAAGGAAATTCAAGTTACTGGTAAGTACGGTTAAAATTACTTTTCAGGACCAGTACTGGGCTGAAAGATGCAGCACTGAGGTCTCTCCTTATAACAGGTGAGTAAATCGGAATTCGTATTTCGGATGATTTTAGAAGAATATTTGCACAATGGTGAAGGGAGGGGGCGGGGCCTGAGGTGACATCTGTGCAAACGCGCCCGTGGCGCGTTTTAAGTTGGGGGATTAAGTCCCCTTGAATCCTGAGGGTCCCTAGGGGCCAACTAGCCCACCAGGAACCTCCAATATGCGCCAGGGGCTGCGTTGCAGAGACGTGTAGAGAGGCCACACCCCTTTTACACCTCTCTGCAACGCAGCTCTGTGACGCTTTCTGGATGTACCTGTTGGGCTAGTTGGCCCCCAGGGACCCTCAGGATTGAAGGGGATTTAATTCCCATCTTAAAACGCGCCACGGGGCCTGTTTGCACACATGTCACCTGAAGCCCCGCCCCCTCCCTTCACCACTGTGCAAACGCGCCCGGTGGCGCGTTTTAAGTTGGGGGATTAAGTCCCTTGAATCCTGAGGGTCCCCGGAGTCCAACTAGCCCACCATATACCTCCAAAAGCGCCACAGAGCTGCGTTGCAGAGAGGTGTAAAAAGGGGCGTGGCCTCTGTACACCTCTCTGCAAGGCAGCTCCCTGGCGCATACTGGAGGTTCCTGGTGGGCTAGTTGGCCCCCAGGGACCCCCAGTATTCAAGGGGAATTGTTTCCTCTGCAAACGCGCCAGGGGCGCGTTTGCAGAGTGGTGAAGGAAGGGGCGGGGCCTGCGGGCCCGATCGTTTAAAAAAAAAAAAAAATTGTCCTCTGAAGGGGGCTGTGTGGCCCCCCTTCCTTTTTCTGTTTTTGGGCCCTGGGGACCCCATCCCCCAGGGCCTTACCCCTTTTTTAAATTACAAAATAAAAAAACGGGAAGGGGCCGCGTGGCCCCCTTCCCTGGGACTGTATTGGCCCTGGGGTCCCCATCCCCCGGGACATGGCCTCTATATTTATTTTTATTATTTTGAGGGGGCTGCGTGGCCCCCTCCTCTGGCCATTTTAAGGTCCCGGGACCCCATCCCCCGGGGCCGGCCATACCCTTTTTTTTTTTGAAAACTTTGGGGAGAGGGGCCGCGTGGCCCACCTCCCGGGCTACTACTTGCCCCGGGGACCCCATCCCCGGGGCTGGCTCCTCTCGTTGGGGACTGTGGGGGTCCCCAATCCCCCACAGTCCCGCCGGCTCCCGCATCCCTTGGGAGCCGGCATTCTTTTCCACATGGGGAGCTGCTAAGATGCAGCTCCCCATGTGGAAAGCAATGTGCTTTGGATATTGGAAGAGAGAGCAGGTTTCCTGCTCTCCTTCCAATATCCAAAGCAGTTTGCAATGACAGGACGGGAGCCGTGAGGCTCCCGTCCTGCCATTGCAAACAGCAGTGGACACTGCAGGAGCCGGCCCTGGGGGGTGGTGGTCCCCAGGGCCATCAAGGGCTCCAGGAGGGGGCCGCGCGGCCCCCTCCCTACATCAGCACAGCCCCGGGGAGGTGGTGGTCCTCGGAGCTTCGGGGTCCAAAACGGACTCCCATTTTAATTTGTTAGTGCCCCGGGGAGGTGGCGGTCCTCGGGCGTGTGGGGGCTGGAGCCCCCCACACAGGTTGTTCAATTTTAAAAAAAGCCCCGGGGAGGTGGTGGTCTCGGGGCTGCGGGAGGGCTCAGAGCCCTCCCGCAACATTTTCAAAAAGCCCCGGGGGTGGCGGTCCCCGGGTTTGGGGGCCCTTTGAGGCCCCCACACATAAAATTAACCTCCCACCATGCCCCCGGGACTTGGGCCACCCAGGGGCAAATACAATCGAGCGCGGAGACCGCGCTCGATTTTTTTTTTGGCAGGATTCGCGCACCCTGAGCGCATCCTGCCGATTTTTTTAAATTTTTTATTTATTTTTTTGCCCAGGGGTCCTTGTGGGACCCCTGAGCAAACCTAGGGGTCAGGGTGTTTCTACCCTGCCCTCTTTGTGCGCTTTGCGCACTTGTTTCTGTCCCTCGGTTCTACCGAGGGACAAAATGGCTGCCAACATTTCCTGAATCGGAATGTTGACAGCCAGCTGACAGCCAATTAACATGCAGCTCGTGATCGGGAGGGTACGCGGACCCTACTCGGCCATAGATATCACTATCTTTTTACTTTTCATTTTCTCAGCAACTACTGAACGGATTTACACCATTTAACAAAAGGGTTCTTTCTGAACCAAGAACTACCTCTTTGCCAAATTTGGTGTAATTCCGTTCAGCAGTTCGGGCTGTAGCCGTGTCTAAAGTTTCCTATGGAAAATGCATGGGGAAAACGCGTTTTGGGACCCCCTTTTTCTCGGCTCCCGTTTGACGAATCTCCCGAGACTTTCAGGGAAGGAGCGGACCGGAGCGGGCCACAAAGTTTGAAAATTTCGCGAAGATACGTCAACCGGCAAGAGAGTTATCTCAAATAGAATGTCACGGATTTCCTATGGATAATAGGTTGTAACTATAACTATCTACTGGCGACAGCCAGTAGATAATATGTATTTATAATTTTATAATATATTTAATATTTTATAATTTATTAAAATAATTATTAATTAATTATTATTAAGTAAATATATATATTATATTTTATATATGTATGTTTAATTTATTTTACATTACATTTATTACTTATAATTGTTACCATTTTCTAATAATTATAAATATTTATTTTTAAGTTATATGTATTATTTAATTTATTTTATATTATTTTGTATATATAAAACAAAACAATATTTTTTACATCGATATTTTTAACAACTATATTTTTGTTTCGATATTTTTGTACTTACCATGATGTAGATAGGATGTCGATATTCTTGACATCGTTATTTAGGTCCCGATATTTTGGGACCTCGATATTGTGGTCGTCGATATTCTGTCAGTGATTCGAAAAAGTTACATATCGTCGGATTAACCCCTTCGGTGCGTCGGACTGCGGGGGGCCATCCGACGCACCAGTGCTCATGTGCGTCGGATGGCCCCTGGCCGTCCGATCACATGGCACAGGGAATCTGCACCAGAGGGATTCCCTTTCACCCCCAACAGCCTCGGGAGCTGGGGAAGAGCTTCCCCAGCTCCCGAGGCTGCAGCTTTGGTTTCCCTGAAATGACAATCAGCGCGCACGTCGCGCTGACGTAATTTCAGTGAAACCGAAATTGAAATGAGCCGAGAGGTTCATTTCAGTTTCGCTTTCTACGTGCTCAGGGGGCTATCTCAGCTCCCTGAGCACGTAGAAAGACAAGAGAGGTATCGTTGGAAAGGGGATGGTATCCCTCCCTAGTGGATCGCTACCCCTTGCTAGTGGATCACTGCTTGGGGATTGCCCCAGGAGGGCGATTCCCAAGCAGGGATCTACCCACTAGCCACCAGGGAAGGGGGAGCGGCCCCTTGGGCAAGGGCCTTTGCTCCCCCCTAATTAAATGGGTACCTTCAGTCCTTCTGCCCCCCCCGGGGGGCAGATGGGGGCAGTAGCCCCCAATCTCCCCCCCCCCGGGGGTGGCAGAAAGCCCACTAGATACCAGGGATTTTTTTGGGCAATTTAAATTAGGGGTGGGGGCTGCCCAAAATGGGCATGCCAATGCCTCCACCCCCGCAAAAATGACAGTCTTTCTGCCCACCCTGGGGGGCAGATGGGGGCAGCAGCCCCCAATCTGCCCCCGGGTGGGGGCAGAAAGCCTACTAGACGCCAGGGGTTTTTTTCCCTGTTAAATTTAGGGGTGGGGGCTGCCCAAGATGGGCATGCCAATGCCATTACCCCTCCCCCCACAAAATTCCAGTCTTTCTGCCCTGTGATCCAACAACTTTATCACACAGAAATTTGAGAAAAAAGTGATTTATTTCAGCTAAATTTGAGGTTTGCAGGGGATTCTGGGTAGGAAAATGTTGGGGGGTCCTTGCAAACCATACCTCCCTGGACTCCCCCAGGTGTCTAGTTTAAAAAAATGTGTGGGTTTAGTAGGTTTTCCTAGATGGCCACCGAGCCCAGGGCCAAAAACCCATGTGACCCCCTTTGCAAAACCAGGTCGTTTTGTGACAGGTAATTTTGATATCTCCTCAATACGTTTTGGGCCCTTGCCTGTTGCGGGTACTTGGGCCACCCACACAGGTGAGGTATCATTTTTATTGGGAGACCTGGAGGAACCCTGGGTGGTAGGAAATTTGTGTCAGCCCGGTGATCCCACAACTTTCCCACACTGACATTTGAGAAAAAAGTGATTTTTTTCAGCTAAATTTGAGGTTTGCAGGGGATTCTGGGTAGGAAAACGTTGGGAGGTCCACGCAAGCCATAGCTCCCTGGACTCCCCCGGGTGTCTAGTTTTCAGAAATGTGTGGGTTTGGTAGGTTTCCCTAGATGGCCGCCGAGGCCAGGGCCAAAAACCCAGGAGACACCCCCTAGCAAAACCAGGTCGTTTTGTGATAGGTAATTTTGATGGCTCCTTAATACATTTTGGGCCCTTGCCTTTCGCAGGTACTTGACCCACCCACGCGAGTGAGGTACCATTTTTATCGGAAGACCTGGAGGAATGCGGGGAGGGTGGAATTTCGTGGATCCACGCAGATTCCAGAGCTTTCCATCACAGAAATGTGAGGAAAATCTGGTTTCTTTTACAAAGTTTGAGGTTTGCAGGGGATTCTGGGTAACAGAACCTGGTGAGAGCCACACAAGTCACCCCCTCCTGGATTCCCCTGGGTGTCTAGTTTTCAAAAATGTATAGGTTTGCTAGGTTTCCTTAGGTGCCGGCAGAGCTAAGGTTCAAAATCTACAGCTAGGCACTTTGCCAAAAAAGGGTCAGTTTTCACTGTAAAAATGTGATGTGTCCACGTTGTGTTTTGGGCCGTTTCCTGTCGCGGGCACTAGGCCTACCCACACAAGTGAGGTACCATTTTTATCGGAAGACTTTGGGGACCGCAGGGCGAGTGGAATTTTGTGGATCCACACAGATTCTATAATTTTCCATCACAGGAATGTGAGGAAAATGTTTATTTTTTTTACAAAGTTTGAGGTTTACAGGGGATTCTGGGTAACAGGACCTGGTGAGAGCAACACAAGTCACCCCCTCCTGGATTTCCTTGGGTGTCTAGTTTTAAAAAATGTATAGGTTTGCTAGGTTTCCTGAGGTGCCGGCAGGGCTAGGGTTCAAAATCTACAGCTAGGCACTTTGCGAAAAAAGGGTCAGTTTTCACTGTGAAAATTTGGTGTGTCTACGTTGCGTTTTGGGCCGTTTCCTGTCGCGGGCACTAGGCCTACTCACACAAGTGAGGTACAATTTTAATCAGAAGATTTTGGGGAATGCTAGGTGGGTGGAATTTTGTGGATCCACGCAGAATCCAGAACTTTCCATCACAGAAATGTGAGGAAAATGTGTTTTTTTTTACAAAGTTTGAGGTTTGCAGGGGATTCTTGGTAACAGAACCTGGTGAGAGCCACAAAAGTCCATTTTTATCGGAAGACTTTGGGGACCGCAGGGTGAGTGGAATTTTGTGGATCTACACAGATTCCAGAACTTTCCATCACAGAAATGTGAGGAAAATGTGTTTTTTTTTTTTTTACAAAGTTTGAGGATTACAGGGGATTCTGGGTAACAGGACCTGGTGAGAGCAACACAAGTCACCCCCACCTGGATTCCCCTGGGTGTCTAGTTTTAAAAAATGTATAGGTTTTCTAGGTTTCCCGAGGTGTCGGCAGGGCTAGGGTTCAAAATTCACAGATAGGCACTCTGCGAAAAAAGGGTCAGTTTTCACTGTAAAAATTTGGTGTGTCTATGTTGCGTTTTGGGCCGTTTCCTGTCGCGGGCACTAGGCCTACCCACACAAGTGAGGTACCATTTTTATTGGAAGACTTTGGGGAATGCGAGTGGGTGAAATTTGTGGATCCACGCAGATTCTAGAACTTTCCATCACAGAAATGTGAGGAAAATGTGTTTTTTTGACAAAGTTTGAGGTTTACAAGGGATTCTGGGTAACAGAATCTGCTGAGAGCCACTCAAGTCACCCTATCCTAGAATCCTCTGGGTGTCTAGGTTTTAAAAATGTATAGGTTTGCTCGGTTTCCCTAGGTGCCGGCTGAGCTAGGGTTCAAAATCCACAGCTAGGCACTGTGCAAAGAAAGGGTCAGTTTTCACTGTAAAAATGTGGTGTGTCCACGTTGCGTTTTGGTCCGTTTCCTGTTGCGGGCACTAGGCCTACCCACACAAGTGAGGTGCCATTTTTATCGAGAGACTTAGTGGAACTCAGAATTGTAGAGCAACTGTTAGTACCTATTGACTTTCTATGCATTTCTGCCTTCCTAATGTAAGACAATGTGTAAAAAGAAGTTACTTTGAAAAATGTCCTACAATTCACAGGCTAGTATGGGTAACCACAATTCCGGAGATGTGCATATAGCTACTGTTTCTAAACTCTATATTTTGTTCCTATTTTGGAAATACATAGGTGTCTTTGATACCTATTTTTCACTCTTTATATTTTACCAAATTAATTGCTATATACCCGGTACACAATGAAAAACCACTGCAAGACGCTGCTCAGTTATTGGCTCTGGGTTCCTCGGGTTCTTGGTGAACCTACAAGCCCTATATATCCCCACAACCAGAAGGGTCCAGCGGATGTAACGGTATATTGCTTTCAAACATGTAAAAGAAGTTACAGGTGAAAACGTTGGCACAAATGCCTGTTTTTTTCAACTTATTTTCAATTTTTTTATTTTCAACTGTTAGTTTCTATAACAAAACCTTGAAGGATCTACACAAATGACCCCTTGCTGGATTCTGAATTGTATCTACTTTTCAGAAATGTATAGCTTTCCGGGATCCATTATTGCTTTCATACCCATTTCTACCACTAACTGGTAGGAGGTTGAAAGCACAAAAAGTAGCAAAGCTAGGCAATGTCCCAGTAAAATGCCAAAACTGTGTAAAAAATTTTGATTTTGTGACAAAAGTCTGCTTGTCCCTGAAAGCTGAGAAGATGATGATTTCAGCACCACAAACCCTTTTTTGATACCATTTGCAGGGGAAAAACCAGATGCTTTCTTCTGCAGCACTTTTTCCTCCATTTTTCCCCCCAAAAATAAAATTTTGCTGTATTTTGGCTAATTTCTGGGTCCCCTCCAGGAGAATCCACAAACCCTGGGTACCTTTAAAATCCCTATGATGTTGGAAGAAAAGGGCGCAAATTTGGCGTGAATATCTTATGTGGTCAAAACGTTACAGGGGCCTAAGCGCGACCTACCCCAAATAGCCAAAAAAAGGCTTAGCACAGGGGGGGAAAAGGCCTAGCAGCGAAAGGGTTAAAGAAGTGTTGAATCGCAAGTTTAATCCAATGCCAAATGTTGATTGCGCAAGATACATCTTCAGCTAGGAACACCAGAAAGTTGGTGAAACCCTTAATGTTTTTATGGAGAGACTCAACACACTCATCAATGGTTTCACTAACTTTCTGGCATTCCTGTTGAATTTGTGGAGAAACCCGACACACTCATCAGACATTGTAAGTTCAATAAGTTTAATGATGATGTATGCTTGTCAGATTCATTCAGATGACGAATGCTGAGAGAAACTCTTATTCTGGAGCGAGTGTTAATGGCTGCCACAGCTGAAGATCATGCTGGTAGACAAGCTGCTGACATGTAGGCCAGAGGTGCCTAGAACAGAGCAGTCATGAGTATGAAAAGTAAGCCAAAACAAATGACTGAAGGACACAAAGGACACAAAGTGATGTCTACACGTAAAAAGTTGTCTTTTAGATGTGGATGTTCGTTTCCACATGAAGGTAAATGGCCCACTCTTGGACAGATATGTAAAGGCTGTGCGAAGGAGTACCATTTTGTGACAGTGTGCAAAGCAAAGGAAAAATAAGTGCATCAAGGCGCAAAGGCAAAATGGCCGCCAGATTTTTCCAGAATTAATGTTGACGCACATCCTCAAGACCATGCGGTGCCATCAGTTGAGCCAAATCTACACTGAACGAAGTTGATCGTCATCTAAATCATGGTCAAACAGTTTTTCTGTATCAGTCTTTGATGAAAGTGACAAAAATGATTGTGCCATGCCGATGGTTACCTCAGAAAAGCAAGCACATATTGGTTTGGCCGCTTGTGAAGGAAAAAGTCAGTCAAAGAAAAATCGACATGCCAAAGCACCAAGTCATTCAAACATTGTCCGAAGATTACACTGAAACTAAATGATTGTTCAATACCTTCCATTATCGACAGAGGTGCAATAATAAACATTATGCTGGAGGAGAAATACAATTAACTATCTCTATTGCCGCAACTTACGCCATTGAAAACCAAAGTGTATGCATGGGATGCATCGATGCCCATAAAAAGTCAAGGTTCATTTGTGGCGACAAGGAAACACAAGATGAAATTGCAAGAACACATCGGTGTGCTTCAAGGTACAGAGTCAAGTGCCTGTCTGCTCAATATCAGTACAGCTGCTGATATGGGACTAATAGCGGTGAACTATAACATGAATGCTCATCATGAAATAGTAAGTCAATTCCCGTTGCTGTTTCATGGTTTAGGAAAACTTAAGACTATGGAAGTAAAGTTGCATAAAAATTAAGATGTTCGTCCTGCTGAACATAGATAAATTGCTTTTCATTTACAAGAGGCTGTTGAAAAAGACCTTGAATCTTAACCTAAGCACGACATTATTGAGCGTTCAACTGGTCCAACGCCATGGGTTTCTCCCATTGTGGTAGTACCGAGAAAGGACAGTGAAGGAGCTGTACGCATATGCGTTGACACGCGTCAAGCAAACAAGGCAATTGAACGAGAACAACATCCAGGTCCACACACTGTTGACATGATAACGCAATTAAATGGTGCAAAGGTCTTGTCTCGCTTTGATTTAAATAAAGGTTATCATCAGTTGGAACTCAAAGAAGATTGCAGGTACATTACAACCTTTTCTACACATGTTGGTCTGTTTCAATACAAGAAACTCAGTTTTGGTGTGTCATCGGCTGCAGAACTTTTCCAAGACATCATTCGACGTGTCATACAGCCTGTTGTAAATGCATTCAATCATAGCGATGAGATATTGATTTTCGGAGCTACACAGAAGGAGCATAATATAGCTCTCACACAAGTATGTTGTTTACTTGCTGATGCAGGTTTGACTTTGAATGCAGACAAGTGTGAGTTCCGCAAGACAAAGTTAAAGTTCTTTGGCCAAATCTTTTTAGATGGGGGTATGACACCTGATCCTGCAAAAGTACCAGCACTGTCAAATGCTGATCCCCCACAAGATGTTTCTATGATACATTAATTTCTTGTCACGACCAGTTACTGTTCAAGATACATATAAAACTTTGCTACTGTAAGTTCTAGCTTATGAGAGTTAAAAAAGAAAAATGTTTTATTTTAGTCGCACAAAAATGTGAGAGACGTTCAAAAGAATCAAACAAGCCATTAAACCTGCTGCTGAAATGGCCTACTTCAATCCAAAACTTCATACAGAGGTTGTTGTTGTTGCTAGCCCAGTCATTAGGGGTTATCCTTGCACAACACAGCGGACAACCAAATGCTCAAAGGCATATTGTAGCAAATGCCATTAGAAGTATGTCCCAGACAGAACATGCTTACTCACAACCTGAGAAAGAAAGTTCAGCCAAGGTATGAGCTTGTGAACATTTCCGTGTATTCCTGTATGGAAATCCTTTTACGCTGGTACCTGATCATCAAGCTTTACTGACTATCTTTGGCAATCCAAAAGCCAATACGCCTCCTCGCATAGAACGGTGGGGACTAAGATTACAAGAGTACAAATATACCATTGTGCATCTTCCACTGGAAAGATCAAAACCCTGCTGACTACTTTTCCAGTGTGCCCATGCAAGGTCAGGTACTCCATTTAAGACGGCTGAAGCCTACATTAATTTCATTGTAAAATCAAATACGCCAGCTGCCATTTCGTTAACCCAGATCATCACTGCCACGAGCCATGATAGTGACATGCTGAAGTTGAAAGATATAATTACACATCAGTGATGGAACCGACACACTCAACTTCTCACCAGTGATGGCAAATATCAAAAATACAAAAACCTCGGACCAAATTTGAAACTTTACAGCCACCAATTGAAGAGGGGGGCCTTGCAACTCCACAGTTTAAGAAATATTTTCAAGCTTCTTTTCTAGACTGGTGCGTGAGGGCTGCAACCTCCCAGAATCTCACGGATAATTTCTATCTTATTAAAAAAAGCAAATATAAAGCCCTTCCCTTTTCTTAAAATTCCTAAGCTCCCAAAACATTTTAGATAAACCGAGCTTATGATATTGGGAAATCTTGCCATTCATGCACCCCTGACACAGTGGCCCCACTGTATGGGAGATCCACCTACCCCTAAACCAGCCATACAAAACCTGGGAATCTGGCTGGAGGATACGCTCACAATGGACTGTCAATCTAGGAAATTATCAGGAATTTGCTTCTCGCTTCTCTAAATGTTAGGGAAGATGATTAAAGTGATCCCTATGCACCTGAAGAAAACAGTGACTCAGTACCTTTTAATCTCATGCTTGGACTTACGGCAATTCGCTTTATCTGGGCTCGCCCAAATATGTAACAAGGAGACTCCAGGTAGTACAGAACGCGGCAGCCAGACTCTTATTAAAAATTCCCAACCGCTTATTTACTAAAGAACCACTCAAACAGCTAAACTGGTTGCCTATCGAAGCCAGAATCAAGTTCAAAACCCTGTGTATGGCATATAAGGCCATCAATAATAAAGGTCCTCTAAAGGTTAGAAAATATCTAGGTATACCCCGACCAGACACCCAAGATCTTCCTAAGAATTAGAGCCCTACCGAATGAAACCTCCTTCAGGAAAAACTTAAAGACTGGGCTGTTTCCCCGTTAAGTACTTGTAGGTTCACTGCTTTACGATCAGAACTCTCCAGCGCTGGGAAGCCTTTGGGCAGCCATGCGCTCTATAAATCCTAAACCTAAACATAGGTATATATTTCCCACGATAGTTGTCTCGAGATTCCACTATCTTAAGGAGTTTTATGATTTCTCTCAATTCCATCCAGACATTCCATTGGAAGAATGTGAGTTAGGTCTTCCGTTGGGAAGAGGATGTATTTAAAAGTGGCACGAAGCAGGGTTTCGTAAACTTAAGGACTTCCTAATAGCTGGAATCATGAGGCCTTGGAATCAGCTTCACGATGCCAACAGTTTCTGATGTGTTGCTCTTTTCGTATGATCAAATTCAGCACTTTGTTCAGGATAAAAAAAACCTGTAGGAGATTCCCCAATGTCTGCATTAAGCCAGGCATTTTATGTCTTTGAACAAGTGGGGGTTGAGAATGGTATAATACATTGCTCGAACAACTGTATCCTAAGGTAGTCCCAGTAGCCCTAGCAAAAATTGTGTCTACAACTAGATGCAAGATAGAACCCTCTATATGGTAATCCTATAATGTTTGGTCTCATAAGGCCATTAGAGGTGCAAACTTTAAGAAGATGACGTTGCTTTCGAAGTGGCTACTATACTATACACCTGATAAGCTTCAAAGGTCTCCAACCTCATCAGTTTTTTTTTTTAGTTTTATATAGCGCAAACTAGACCCGTGAAATCGGGTATCAGACCGCTTTACATGAGCACCATTTTCGTTACCGAAAGACACATTCATTTTTGTTAGGCACGGGTAGATTAAGTGATTTGCCCAGAATCACGGGATGTTGAGCGTCGTTGCCGAGACTCAAACACGGTTTCCCAGCTTCGAGGTCGACCGCTCTAGCCCTAAGGCTACTCCTCTCGCTTTAGATGTGAGGTGGATAAGGGCGACTGGCTCCATATGATCTTTATCTGCCTAGTTTTGTTTATATTTTGGAGCAAAGTGTTTCAATAGATAGGGGCAAAACTCCAAATCCAAATACCACCAGAACCACTGCAGGCCCTCTTTGGGATATCCAAATTTAGTAAACCTCACGGTCCATCAGAAACAGCTGCATTTTATTTCGACCTTAGTGGCCAAATCATTGATCCTCCAGAAATGGAAATCAAGAGAAGTCCCCTCTTATGAGCAGTGGGTATTAAAGATGCAGCAGGTACAAACACTGGAAGAGCTTTATGCTCGGCGGATGGGGGCAACTTCCAAATGTTGGAAAATATGGGAAGGGGTAGCATCCGAGGCTAATTATGAACACCTCTAGGGCCAAAGATGAACTACGAGGGGGTCTAGTTAACGATCTGTCTATTCAAATCATGTAATATGAATTAAGATGTTTTTTTATCATGAAATACGAATTAAGATGTTTTGAAGTAATTATGAATTCTCATATTAAATTAAGATGTTTTATCTCTCTTAATGCAGATGAAATGAAGTGAAGTGTTATTTGATCAATGCCTAAGAAAGGAGTTGTGTGCATGTGAGCAAGTTAATCGTCAACTATTAAATGATTTATTGTTCGGTTGTAGCAATTAAGATCATAAGTATACTATTTATTACCATACAACTTTTATATCTTTGTATGCTTGCTACCTTTATTTTGACCATTTAGATAGGTCTTAATTAGTCATGGGGGAACAGAAGCATTGTACCCTACTTATGTTCTGTTTTCTATAAAATTATTGTACTCTACCTGCTCGTAATGAAATCCAAATACAAAAAAATTCAAAAACATTAATTAGGAACTGTCCATAACTCAGGAAGGAGTTATACCTGTGAGGGTCAAGAATCTTGACTCCGGAGAGTCTGCAACAAAAAATAATTGAAGTAGCTCACGAAGAACATCCTAGTATTGTTGCCACCAAAAGAGCTCTCCGAGAATGTGAGAGACATGGGCGGAAAAAGAATCTTGGAGGCCTTAAGCGCGGCTCAATTGTGGCGTTTTTATTAAAGGTTAAAGAGCACCAACACAGTATACAGTTCTAGTCAGGATGAACTTCTTCTTGAGGGGGTGTTTCTTTCTCCTCTTCTTCTCTGGCGTTTCCGTAGTGAGACGACCCCGGGGTACCGGAAAATAAAGGAAGAAGAAGATGGCGGTAAGTATGCCGGTTTCCAACACTTTCAGGCTTAAAAAAAAAGAGGAAACCATCACCATTCCAGGGAGTGCATGAAGAAAAAATGGATATGGCTGATACGTGAAAGGCGTTCTATTAAAAAAGAACTATAAGAGGTGGACCTCTGGTGGCGGTCCATTTTTACCGGCCCCTTAACCTCAGGGGTCGAGGATTATAGTTTAGAAAAGGTACGAGTGCCTCTTCAACGGACGGGTGCATGCAAAGCAATTTAAAGTACCGGGCCTTGTTCAAGATACCACAAGTATTCGGCAGTATGGGGATACGAGTGCTTGTGAGGACAAAAAAAAAAGTATCACAGGTTCAGTGACTCGTGTGTTTCTTAAACGGTGCTGCTCAAAAAAGTCCCTTATGCCCTTATCTGACCCACCCATCACTCCCTCCCCAGTCCCGAGTTACATACCGCCGAGGCCGCAACTCTCCGGAGTTGTGGCGGCGTGTGCGCGTCCTCTGGGGGTGTCCACCAGTCTTCGGACCAGCTCTCGGATTCCTCGTCTCCGTCTTCAGCTTCCTCCTTGGGGATGACTTCACTCCTGGGTTCATCCTCCTCGCGTCCTGGGCTGTCTTGACTCCTTTCTTCCTCCGCGTTGCTCCTCGGCGTCTGTTCCGTGGCAGGGCTCCGACGGATCTCCCCTCCTCTGGCGTCTTCCGTGTTCTCCTTACGAGGAGATTGCCCCGCCCATTGTTTGGCCATCCATTCTTCCCATTGGCTGGTTCTCCATCGAGGGCGGTCTGTTTCCTGCATAGAAAGGTGTCCGGGACAGCTAACCCCTGCTTTCCTGGCTTTGACGTGCTTGTGGGGGAATGATGTGGAAACTGGCTCGGCATGGGGGCTAGAAAGGGAATATGGGTCAGGTCCTCCTCACAGAGACCGAGTATGGTTTCCAGATTTAGATGAGAGGGTTGAAAAGGAACCCAAGGCCTGTCATCTATGCAACTGCCTTTCTACCAATATTACTCAACATACTCTTAACATGACAGAACTCCCTAGGCATGCATGGGAAAGAATTGGCACGATTTCTTTCGTCCATTCGATAATGGACATCATCTGATGGTAATTGGGGATGAGTACTCACGTTTTCCAATTAATAGAAGATCTTTCATCCACAACTCACGAGCGAGTCATTGAGAAACTAGATGGCATCTTTGTGACATGGGGCGTTCCAACCATTTTGAAGCCTGACAACGGTCCGCCTTTTAACAGTTAAGAATTCAAGGTATTCCTGGAGCATCTGAATATAAAGCATCAGAAGAGCACACCTTTATGGCCGCAGGGCAACTGACTCTTTGAGAGTTTAATGAGTACGCTAAAGAAAGCAGTACAGTGTGCCATTCTTGAGAGGCTCAGTTTAAAACTGTGTTGAGTTCTACCCTACGAGCCCATTGTTCAACATCTCACTTGACCACAGGCGAAAGTCCTGCGACTGATATTCGGGAGACAAAAGACAACCAAGTTGCTTCAATAGACCAACGAAGAGAAGGAAATGAGAAGACAACATCGAACCAATGGTAGGTGTCTCGTGCTTCTGGGCCTCAGCGCTGGGCACACGCCTGGGCTGGCCGGTCCACAGTGTAGCCTCAATTGCGCTTCGTGACACTTTAATAGATGCAGCTCCCTCAGGGTGGTCATGAGTTCAGTTGCTTTTGCCCCACATGGGCCAGATCAAACATCGGCAATTGCAGCCCCTAAACCGGCGGGTCACACCATGGCAGATGTAGCCCTTCAGGAGCTGTCAGCAATCTTTGGCAGCAACAGTCCTGCATGAGCTGACAGCAGCTGGCCGCACACAGATCAGTTACAGTTAGCAGTTGGTGCCACGCATAGTCTGATCCCGACACACAATCACAGCCCAATCGGGCCTCTGCAATTGCAGTCACAAAGTTGCTTTTTCCACCAGGAACCAAAATGGAGAGACTGAGTGCCTTCTGATGCTCGGATCCAAAAGATTGCTCTACAGCAGTCCTCTGTTCTTGCTGTGCCACGTTTTTTCCTGGAAAGTATTTTTTCCTGCATGGTAGGCAGACTCCTTCCATCTCTCAGCAAGCAGGTACGTTTCTAGGTGCTTCAGGACAGGTATATAGCTCCTTCAGCAAGAGATCCACACCTCAGTTGATGTTCCCTCATCTTTGAGAGACTGGCTGTGAGGCAGACACTACCCTTGGTTGCACTCTTATAAGTGCTCCACAAGTACTCCCTACCTTGGCCACAAAGGACTTAGAATTGGAACGACATGTAGGTAGTGAGCTCCCACCGTTATCACATATTTCAGACAGGAGATCTGTATCTGCTGTCTGTAACTGTAAACTGGTTCACAGTGGATCTCTTACAAGTGTCCTTTCGAAGTTGTTATCTCCAGAGACAGTTTGTGTACAGCGATGCTTCTCAGAGCAGGGTAGTCGACAAACTGGAGCAGTCAAAACAGTAGAACAAAGATGTGTGAGGTTTTTGCCTTCGCTGTTGACAGCCCATTAAATAGTAAATGAGTGAAAGACAAAATAGCAGGCCTCACCTGAAGGTTTCCTCGTCTTTCACACCAGTTCTACTCCTCACCCAGACCATCTACCAAATGGCCGTGTTCAAGAAGGCTACTCAGCTCTTCGCTAAGCAAAATGCCTCCTTGAATATCTAAATGAGCACTGACTCCAGTCCCCTCACTTCAGTGTCTGGGTCTCCTCTCTCCAGCTTCAGGTATGTGAGCAATACACACCAGTCTCTGGGGACACAACTCTCACCTCCCTCTTGTGCAAAGCCAGAGCAGGGCATTAAATATGGATCCCACCTGCCTCCCCTACTATAGTACACTCATACACCATGCATGTACCACAGAGGCCGCATGCATAAACATGCATAACACACACTCAGGATGTTAGTGCAAGGGACTGGATAAGCATTGAGAAGTGGAGCTTTACATGGGTGGGCCAGCTGGCCTCCACCCCAGTGACAACATAACAAGCATTGGTAATGCATCGGTTTCACCTATGTAATGAATAAAGAGCTGTTTTCATCAATTATCGTCTGGGAGAAGGAAAGAGCTCCCTGACAGATAGAGCGGGAATGGAGAGGATGTGGCACAACGGCCAGAGCTGCTGACTCTAGAGTTGGGATCCCGGTTTGAGTCTTGGTGGCACCCTGCAACATCATGTGATATAATGCAAATCACTTAATCTCTTTGGGTGATAAATTGTAATTTAAATACTCTGCAATAGTAAAAGGCAAAATTTTATGAAAATATAGTTCCACCAAAGCGGATGTTCACAGTATTTAGGTGGTGGGAAACTGATAAGAGAAGCAGTCGAGGAACAAGCATTGATAAATGCAGGAAAATATGCTACAGCCAATAGAAATGGAGGAAAGGTAAGAGGCACGCACAGGAACCAATGAGAAGCCAGGAAAGAGAGGAGGAGAGATGTAAATCCCTTTTAAGTTTATATTAAATACAATAGATTTCTCAAGCACAGTGCAAGTCCTGTGCAGGCGTAACCTAAAAAGGTCGAATTATGGATTATCAAATCAGCGTACACTGCTGCCACCCCGGGACGTGGCGATAGTCCACTGTTAGCCAATGAGGGCTTGCATGGTGAGCAGGGACAGGCCTTAATAAGTGTGGCGCCAGGGCCAAATATCAAAAGTTATGATACATGCAAGCAGTGGAACACGCCTGTTCACCATACAGGACACAATCCTGTCCAAACATTGGTTATGTTTACCTCTTGCTAATTCTATTCGTTTCCTTTCTTCCGGTTAGGTTTTCTCTGTCTTTGTCTCCTTTCTGTTTGGTTTTCTGTGTTCAGGGTATAATAGCAAAAGAGAGGAAGAGAAGAGGGAGAGAGATAGGGGGAATGACAGAGACAGGGAGAAGATGATTCTTGCCATTCCATGTAACTGCTGCTGACAGTGCTTAGTGACCTCTTATTACTCCAGCTGAATGACACTTTTGACATTTTTCATGTTTTGATCCTGCAAAATGTTTAGCTACTCAATTTGTCTATCTAATTTTCTTTGAACCTGTAGATCACATGGTTGGCAAACATGTTTAGCACATATTCGGGCTTGCGAGAAAGGGAGATTCATGTGAGTTACCTGCCACTGAGCCATTTGGCTGCACAATTCTTCGACATCTGGCTACCGATGTGCCTTGGAGGGACCACCTGCTTCGCAAACAAGGATGCCCTGAAGGTACCTGCCCTGTCATCTATTCGAATGTTGTGACCAGAAACGTATTGTGTCCTGTATATGTGTTTATTCAGCTGTATATGCTCATAACGTGGTAATTTAACAAAGAACAAGGACTCTCGTCCTACAGGCTGGTGGGTCAAACCGCTGGACATAAAATAGGAAACAAACCTTCAAACAATCAAAACCACATTATCTCTTCGGTACAAACCGGTGCAGCCCAAGTGATTGTGTGTTAGAGTCAGACCATAGTGCGAGCATTTGCAGAACGGTTCCCGCCGCGGGCATGCTGTGGTAGTCGTGTAAAGTAGTGGCAGCCCTTCTAAGGTTCTCAACCTTTTAATAAGACAACAAGAATCCAGTGGGCTGCAGACAGCTTGGTGTTATTAACTCTCAGTATGCTGTACAGGTCTGGCTCTCTGGAACATAACCCCAGTCTTGAATAGCATTTACTGAAAGCTCCCCTCACAGAGAGGAACTCACACATCAGCTGTTTCAGTGGGTACTGTTGCACTGGAGCTCAGAACCTCTTTTGCCAAATAGCTTAAAGCTCGTTTCAAGTACTGCCCTGCCAGCCTTTGTAGAGGACGAAAAAGAGGACAAGGGGGACCCTACTCACTAGGAACCAGGGTAAGTCATATGTATCCGAAAACAACGGTTCTAGTGGGAATACAATAAATCTATACTGGTAATTAAAAATGCACAATCGTGATCATTTAGGGTTAAGGATGTCAGAAAAGAGAGCCTCGCAGACTTGGTGTTCATAATAATTCTTTTTATCCAAATTTTTATAATTCAAAAACAATACATACACCGACTGAGAAGAACTCACAATAGTGATTATATGTCCTAAGCAAATGAACCATCTAATACATTGTGAACAGACATGTGATATATACAGAACTTGGTTTCCACAATTATTGAAAAAGACAACGACCACAACATGAATTGATAATAATTATAGCCTCTGTGTACAATAGTCAGAGCTATTTAAAATGGTTCGCTATCAATCGAGTCGACGACGTTTCGACCCTCTTGCAATGTGGGGTCTCCTCAGGACCAAGGGTAAGGGACAATCTGATGGTAGTATGCAGACATGAGAGGCACATAAAGTGTGAGACACCGTGAAATGAGAAAGAAGAATTAATACTCACATGGGGACTCGGTCGAAGCACTCCGTGTGAGACGTAAGGGCTGTGAACTGGTATTAATCAATTGTGGCTCAGTCACAATATGGGCAGGATCACACCACTCAATGTAGTGGTACCTGAGCAGGATCCTCCGCTGGATAGATAAGTCGCGGGACCGGTAGTGCCACGGCAGGAGAATAAGGCTTTGAAATATGCCACATAGGATGAGAACTGCTCTGGTCGTCTGCCTGGTAACAATGTCATTGTTACCAGGCAGACGACCAGAGCAGTTCTATTTCAAAAGCCTTATTCTCCTGCCGTGGCACTACCGGTCCCGCGACTTTATCTATCCAGCGGAGGATCCTGCTCAGGTACCACTACATTGAGTGGTGTTGATCCTGCCCACTATTGTGACTGAGCCACAATTGATTAATACCAGTTCACAGCCCTTCGTCTCTCACACGGGTGCTCGACCGAGTCCCCGTGTGAGTATTAATTTCTTCTTTCTCATTTCACGGGTGTCTCACACTTTATGTGCCTCTCACGCGGCTGTAATACTACCATCAGATTGTCCCTTACCCCTTGGTCCTGAGGAGACCCTACATTGCAAGAGGGTCGAAACGTCGTCGACTCGATTGATAGCGAACCATTTTAAATAGCTCTGACTATTGTACACAGAGGCTATAATTATTATCAATTCATGTTGTGGTCGTTGTCTTTTTCAATAATTGTGGAAACCAAGTTCTGTATATATCACATGTCTGTTCACAATGTATTAGATGGTTTCATTTGCTTGGGACATATAATCACTATTGTGGTTCTTCTCGGTCGGTGTATGTATTGTTTTTGAATTATAAAAATTTGGATAAAAAAAGAATTATTATGAACACCAAGTCTGCGAGGCTCTCTTTTTCTGACATCCTTAACCCTAAATGATCGCGATTGTGCATTTTTAATTACCAGTATAGCCTTTGTAGAGGATACAGGCTCAGATCAGCCCATACAACCAGGCAGCACACTGTAGTGATTGACTCCAGGTAGACGTGAAGAGTTTCAGGAGGATTTATTGAAGAAGGTTACAAGATACAAAGATGAGTAATACAAGCCCCACCAGGAGCAGCCAGCAAGCTGCTCAGCCCACTCAACTGTGACTTCTCTGCAGATTCCCAACATTCTGAACAGCATCATCACAGCAACATTCTACTGGTGGTAAAATAGCATTGCATTTACAAGAGCAGGATATAACACACACCTCACAAGGGACAGCTAATTCAGTGACATCTCCCTTTCCAGTGCAATCCACGTCCTTACTTCTAGCAGTCAGGAAACACTTCACTGCCTCAGCTGGAACTAACATGAAAGCCTTTCTCCAGCGTGGACTTGTAGCCTTGGAGGAGCCTCCAACTGCCCAACACTTTACATAGCTGTCTTGCCAGTGCCCCTCTTATCTCTGCTGTATGGCGCTAGGCCCACCTCTGAATCCTGGGTCCTTTGGCAGGTATGTGTTGCCTTTACCACAGATACAGAAACTCACTTCCTTCAAACAGAACAGCTTCAGGTGACGTGTAGCCCTAGGGTCTGAAACTTTTTACATTCAATTTCACTTTGGATATGAGATGATTTATTGCTACAAACAGATATTCATCAAATCTGTTCTGCCATATATTTTTTGTTGTCTGTGTTTTAAGAGCTAGATATAACTGAAGGGTATGCAGTTCCTAAGTGTAAGTGAGAGTGTTCAGGTCTGTGAAAAAGTGCCCTCACACACCCCGAAAGATGTCATGCTTCATCATCTGGGCTTGCTCCTCGTCGGGCCGGCGCTGCAATCCCGACGGGCACCTGCGTAGGGGCTCTTTGGCAGAGATCTTTTTGTTGAAGCCAATTGCTGCATGTGGGTATGTGGAATAAGTAGTGTAGTGAGTACAGTGTGGTATTAAAAAAGGTTTAGGGAGACCCTATTGCCTAAACTTTATTCCTAGGGCTCACTAACCTCACTAAAAACAAAGACGCCCTAGCCTGGTACAATGATCCTAACGGGCGTGCGTGGTGTGTAAGGTCGACATGTTTATTGCCTAAGGTAGCCCCTAACGGGTCTAGTGGCAAATTCCTTAGGACCAATGGTTAAAAAGAAATGATCATGAGTCTTACACTACTGCAATGCTGGTGCTCAGAGTACAAGGAATTCAATAGTTACCAGCTTTGCGAGTGAATACCAGGTCCGATGTACCTGGTATTGAAAGACCTGAAAGAGAAAATGGTGATAAAAACACGTTTAAGGTGTTGCGTGACAGAAAGACTTCAGCGGCGCTTCCACAGGTAACGTGAAGTGATCCCAGTGTAGATTAGGTAAAGGTGCAGAATTCAATGACTAAAGGGAGTCTCAATTTGTGGCTAGTCTGTGATGCGACAAGAAACCCCAATACAGATATCGAGGTAATCCCCGTGTGTAGTATTGCCCTTAGTTTTAAGTGGGGTTCTCACACTAACAACGACAGAGGGAGCGAAGGCTAGGCTGTCCGCATGCAAGGGTTGAATTATGTTTTCACTAAATAAGCACCACATGTGTCCTGTATCACTGGCGTATATTAAAGGCATGTGGTGGGAATGGTAGGCAGCTCGTGCGGAGCCCAAACAAAAAGCAGAGGCAGCCATCTTCGGAGCTGTCCCAGGAGACCTTCCCTTGCATGTGTCTCTGGCCCCTGTTGATTACGCAGTATTTTAACCCCTTCGCTGCTAGGCCCTGTGCTAAGCCTATTTTTGGCTATTTGGGGTAGTTCGCGCTTAGGCCCCTGTAACTTTTTGACCACATAAGGTATCCACGCCAAATTTGCGTCCTTTTCTTACAACATCATGGGGATTCTAAAGGTACCCAGGGTTTGTGGATTCCCCTGGAGGGGACCCAGAAATTTGCCAAAATATAGCTAAATTTTGTTTTTTTGGGGAAAATGGGAAAAAAGGGCTACAGATGAAAGCGTCTGGTTTTTTCCCTGTAAATGGTATCAACAAAGGGGTTGTGGTGCTGAAATCACCTTTTCCCCAGCTTTCAGGGACAAGCAGACTTTTGTCAGAAAACCAAAAAATTTTACACTGTTTTGGCATTGTTCTGGGACATAGCCTATTTTTTGTGCTTTCAACCTCCTTCCAGTTAATACTAGAAATGGGTATGAAAGCAATAATGGATCCTGGAAAGCTATACATTTTAGAAAAGTAGACACAATTTTGAATTTAGCAAGGGGTCATTTGTGTAGATCCTTCAAGGTTTCTTTATAGAAACTAACAGATGAATATATGAAAAATGGAAAATTAGTTGAAAAAAACAGCCATTTGTGTCAACGTTTTCACCTGTAACTTCTTCTAATTATGACAGCTGTTTGAAAGCAATATACCGTTACATCCGCTGGACCTTTCTGGTTGTGGGGATATATAGGACTTGTAGATTCACCAAGAACCCGACGAACCCAGAGCCAATACCTGAGCAGTGTCTTGCAATGGTTTTTTATTATGTACCGGGTATATAGCAATTAATTTGGGAAAATATATACATGGAAAAATCGGTGTGAAAGACACCTATGTATTTCTGAAATTGGGACAAAATATAGAGTTTAGAAACAGTAGATATTTGCACATTTCCGAAATTGTGAGTACCCATACTAGCATGAGAATTATAGGTCATTTTTCAAAATGACTTCTTTTTTACAAATTGTCTTTCATTTGGAAGGCAGAAATGCATCGAAAGTCAATAGGTAATAACAGTTGCTCTACAATTCTGTGTTACCCTAAGTCTCCCAATAAAAATGGTACCTCACTTGTGTGGGTAGGCCTGCGACAGGAAATGGCTCAAAACGCAACTTAAACACACTTTATTTTTACAGTGAAAACTGACCCTTTTTTTGCAAATTGCCTAGCTGTAGATTTTGAACCCTAGCTCTGCCCGGCACTTAGGGAAACCTAGCAAACCTATACATTTTTGAAAACTAGACACCCAGGGGAATCTAGGATGGGGTGACTTGACTGGCTCTCACCAGGTTCTATTACCCAAAATCCCTTGCAAACCTAAACATTTGTAAAAAAAAAAAACACATTTTCATCACATTTCTGTGGTGGAAAGTTCTGGAATCTGTGTGGATCCACAAAATTTCACCCACCCCGCGTTCCCCAAAGACTTCCGAGAAAAATGGTATCTCATTTGTGTGGGTAGGCCTAGTGCCCGCGACAGGAAACGGCCCAAAACGCAACGTGGACACACCACATTTTCACAGTGAAAACGGACCCTTTTTTTGCAAAGTGCCTAGCTGTAGATTTTAAACCCTAGCTCTGCCGGCACCTAAGGAAACCTAGCAAACCTATACATTTTTGAAAACTAGACACCCAGGGGAATCCAGGATGGGGTGAAAATGGTACCTCACTTGTGTGGGTAGGCCTAGTGCCCGCGACAGGAAACAGCCCAAAACGCAACGTGGACACACCACATTTTCACAGTGAAAACTGACCCTTTTTTTGCAAAGTGCCTAGCTGTAGATTTTGAACCCTAGCTCTGCCGGCACCTAAGGAAACCTAGCAAACCTATACATTTTTGAAAACCAGACACCCAGGGAAATCCAGGATGGGGTGACTTGACTGGCTCTCACCAGGTTCTGCTACCCAGAATCCCTTGCAAACCTAAATATTTGTCCAAAAAAACACATTTTCCTCACATTTCTGTGGTGGAAAGTTCTGGAATCTGAGTGGATCCACAAAATTCCACCCACCCCGCGTTCCCCAAAGTCTTCCGAGAGAAATGGTACCTCACTTGTGTGGGTAGGCCTAGTGCCCGCGACAGGAAACGGCCCAAAACGCAACGTGGACACACCACATTTTCACAGTGAAAACTGACCCTTTTTTTGCAAAGTGCCTAGCTGTAGATTTTGAACCCTAGCTCTGCCGGCACCTAGGGAAACCTAGCAAACCTATACATTTTTAAAACTAGACACCCAGGGGAATCCAGGATGTGGTGACTTGTCTGGCTCTCACCAGGTTCTGTTACCCAGAATCCCTTGCAAACCTAAATATTTGTTCAAAAAAACACCTTTTCCTCACATTTCTGTGGTGGAAAGTTCTGGAATCTGCGTGGATCCACAAAATTCCACCCACCCCGCATTCCCCAAAGTCTTCTGAGAAAAATGGTACCTCACTTGTGTGGGTAGGTCTAGTGGCCGCGACAGGAAACAGCCCAAAACGCAATGTGGACACACCACATTTTCACAGTGAAAACGGACCCTTTGTTTGCAAAGTGCCTAGCTGTAGATTTTGAACCCTAGCTCTGCCGGCACCTAGGGAAACCTAGCAAACCTATACATTTTTGAAAACTAGACACCCAGGGAAATCCAGGATGGGGTGACTTGTCTGGCTCTCACCAGGTTCTGTTACCCAGAATCCCTTGCAAACCTCAAAATTTGTCCAAAAAAACACATGTTCCTCACATTTCTGTGGTGGAAAGTTCTGGAATCTGCGTGGATCCACAAAATTCCACCCACCCCGCATTCCCCAAAGTCTTCCGAGAAAAATGGTACCTCACTTGTATGGGTAGGTCTAGTGCCCGCGACAGGAAATGGCCCAAAACGCAACGTGGACACACCACATTTTCACAGTGAAAACGGACCCTTCTTTTGCAAAGTGCCTAGCTGTAGATTTTGAACCCTAGCTCTGCCGGCACCTAGGGAAACCTAGCAAACCTATACATTTTTGAAAACTAGACACAGAGGGGAATCCAGTATGGGGTGACTTGTGTGGCTCTCACCAGGTTCTGTTACCCAGAATCCCTTGCAAACCTCAGAATTTGTCCAAAAAAAACAAATTTTCCTCACATTTCTGTGGTGGAAAGTTCTGGAATCTGCGTGGATCCACAACATTCCACCCACCCCGCATTCCCCAAAGTCTTCCGAGAAAAATGGTACCTCACTTGTGTGGGTAGGCCTAGTGTCCGCGACAGGCAAGGGCCCAAAACCTATTGAGGCGACATCAAAATTATCTATCACAAAACAACCTGGTTTTGCAAGGGGGGTCCCATGAGTTTTTGGCCCCGGGCTCGGCGGCCATCTAGGGAAACCTACCAAACCCGCACATTTCTGAAAACTAGACACCCGGGGGAGTCCAGCAAGGTATGGCTTGCGTGGCTCCCCCAACATTTCCCTACCCAGAATCCCCTGCAAACCTCAAATTTAGCTGAAAAAAATCACTTTTTTCTCAAATTTCTGTGTGGGAAAGTTCTGGAATCTGCATGGATCCACAAATTACCTACCACCCAGCGTTCCCCCAGGTCGCCCGATAAAAATGGTACCTCACTCGCGTGGGTGGGTGGGTGATGTACCTGCGACAGGCAAGGGCCCAAAACCTATTGAGGCGACATCAAAATTACCTATCACAAAACAACCTGGTTTTGCAAGGGGGGTCACATGAGTTTTTGGCCCCGGGCTCGGCGGCCATCTAGGGAAACCTACCAAAGCCACACATTTTTGAAAACTAGACACCCGGGGGAGTCCAGCAAGGTATGGCTTGCGTGGGTCCCCCAGCATTTCCCTACCCAGAATCCCCTGCAAACCTCAAATTTTGTTGAAAAAATCAATTTTTTCCCACATTTTTGTGTGAGAAAGTTGTAGGATCACCGGGCTGACACAAATTTCCTAATACCCAGCGTTCCCCAGGTCTCCCAATAAAAATGGTACCTCACATGTGTGGGTAGGCATAGTGGCTGCAACAGGAAATGGCCCAAATCGTACTGTGGAGACTTCAAAATTACCTATAACAAAACTACCTGGTTTTGGGGGGGGGCACCTGGTTTTTTGGTCCCGGGCTCGCCACCATCTAGGGAAACCTACCAAACCCACACATTTCTGAAAACTAGACACCCTGGGGAGTCCAATGAGGTATGGCTTGCGTGGATCCCCAACGTTCCCTACCCAGAATCCCCTGCAAACCTCACATTTAGCTGAAAAATCACTTTTTTCTCAAATTTCTGTGTGGGAAATTTCTGGAATCTGCGTGGATCCACAAATTTCCTACCACCCAGCGTTCCCGCAGGTCACCCAATAAAAATGGTGACTCACTCGCGTGGGTGGGTCAAGTACCCGCGACAGGCAAGGGCCCAAAACCTATTGAGGCGACATCAAAATTACCTATCACAAAACAACCTGGTTTTGCAAGGGGAGTCGAACCCCAAAAAGTACCCCACGAGCATGTGAACAGGGTCCATGAGTAACTAAGATTAACCCTGGTAGGTTAGGTATGGGAAGATCCTATGTGAAGTCATGAGTCGATACCCACTAGGGAGTGGGGAAGGAAACAGTTCCTTTTGTTTATATTACCTTCACACACCCTGGTGGTGTCATGCTTCATCATTGGGTCACCCTGACCCCTAGAAGTCAGGGTGGGCTCGACCGTATTCCAGGGAGCTCTTGATGAAATATGGCCAGGGGGAATTAAAGATTAAAAATCCTCAAACAGATCCCAGTATCCCTTTATTAGTGGATCTGTCAGGGATATTAAACACGTGAATAGATAGGGTCAGATGGGAGTATTATGGTCCTATGACCCTAGTGCCAACATGTTTCAGTCCTATATAGACCAGAAAGGGCCTGGACTTTCTTCAGGGTAGAAGAGAAATAGTCCTCCCTGGATAGAGCGGACAGGGAAGTCCCTATCCTGCTTTTATAAATAAGGGCAGATAGCTGCTCCTTAGACAGTAGCAAAAAGACAACTTTATCTTTTACTTCATTCTTTTCTCCATCCCTCTTAGGGAGACAAAATACATCACTGAGGACCTCAGGAATTCATGGGGTAGCCCTTTAGTCACACAGGCATCAAGGGTCCTGCCCCGCAACGAAACCTAGTTGGTCCGGGTCCCCTGCAAACCTCAAATTTAGCTGAAAAAATAACTTTTTTCTCAAATTTCTGTCTGGCAAAGGTCTGGAATCTACGTGGATCCACAAATTTCCTACCACCCAGCGTACCCCCAGGTCTCCCGATAAAAATGGTACCTCACTCGCGTGGGTAGGTCAAGTACCCGCGCCAGGCAAGGGCCCAAAACGTATTGAGGAGACAACAAAATTACCTATCACAAAACAACCTGGTTTTGCAAGGGGGGTCACCTGGGCTTTTGGCCCTGGGATCGGCGGCCATCTTGGGAAACTACAAAACCCACACATTTCTGAAAACTAGACACCCGGGGGAGTCCAGCGAGGTATGGCTTGCGTGGAGCCCCCAACGTTTCCCTACTCAGAATGCCCTGCAAACCTCAAATTTAGCTGGAAAAAACACATTTTACACATATTTTTCGGTGGAATTACCGTGCCGGCACAAATGTCCTACACCACAGCGTTCCTCTCAGTCTCCCGAGTAAAATGATACCTCACTTGTGTGGGTGGGGCAAGGGCCTGTGACTGGGAAGAGCCCAAAACATAGGGATTTAGGGTATAGCACCAACAATTCTAAGCGCTACATTTTTTAAAAAATATGTTTTTAGCCAATTCTGCATTGGACACCCACACGCAGAAAGACTGTGGCTACTTTTTGGGGGGGTGGGGGCAGCCCCCACCCCCACGCATAAAAAAGCCAGCATAATCGCTGGCGCCTTTGGGCTTTCTGCCACCCTCGGGGGCGATCCCTAAGCTAGGGATCCACTGGGAGGGGTACCATTGGAAAGGGAGATTCTCCCTTTCCAATGATACCTCTCCGTCTTTCTACGTGCTCAGGGGCTGAGATAGCCCCCTGAGCACGTAGAAAGTGAAACTGAAATTAGGCTCATTTCAGTTTCGGTTTCTATGAAATGACGTCAGCGAGACGTGCGCACTGATCGTCATTTCACAGAAACGGGGGGCCTCGGGAGCTGGGGAAGCTCTTCCCCAGCTCCCGAGGCTTTAGGGGCGAAAAAGAAATCCCTCTGGTGCCTGCACCAGAGGGATTTCCGGTGCCATGTGCCAGGACGGCCGGGAGCCGTCCTGGGCACACGAGCACTGTTGCGCACGATGCTCCCGGCCGCCGTGCGCACAGAAGGGGTTAAACAATACCTGCCAATTGAGGTGGTGATGCCACCACAGTGTATCTGACTGCGTTGTCACTGGTCTTGAGGAACACAGCAAAGACACTTATCACAAGGTAAACAAAATGGCGAGCTGGAACCCCTAACACGGAGTATGTTTCCACCTCGTACGTATGTAGGTTATTTTGAGTCATAATACATTATATTACATGTTTTGTTTTGGCTGTTTCTCCAAGTTGGTTTTATGTTTTGTCAATGTTTTAGTGAAAGTGACTTTCATAATGTAACAATGCAGATTTGACACAAATATAAAATCCATAAGAAAAAAAATCACACATTTTCATGTATAAAGTTTTAAAGCACTTGTTGAACTTAATACCAAGCTATAAAGAATACGATCGCCACATGCTACTTAAGGATGTTAAGGCGATTCCACTGCATTTGTTTGTTTTTTTAGCTATCAGTCCGTCCATGTGGTCCCCCTGGAAATCTGGGGATATAGGTAACTTGCGATACAATCTTGATATGTACTGCTGTTTTTTGTTTGTCAAAAATCAATAAAATAAATTAAACAAGCATTTGCAATGCAATAGGTCTCGCATTACTGAAGGTTTAAGTGATTGGCGTTGCTAATAATATTGCAACGCCAATAGCTCAAACTTTTAGTAATGAGAGACCTATTGTATTGCAAATGCTTGTTTTTATAATATATACTATTCACATTGAAAATGTATTCCTGGTTTTTGAGTGTGCCTTTCCATGATGAAAGAGGGCTTTTGGTTCCACTAACTCTCCCTGTGATATGTCACAGGATTGATTGCTACCTACAAGGCATCTCACTCAAGTAATGCTCAGTGGGTTGCTGGGTGCTTGCAGTCCATATGGCGCTCTGTCTCGGGTGGGCACATTGACACAGTCCTTGTTGTCAGGGGATCTAGAAGGCTTATTACTGGGCCGCGTTCTGAAAATAAATCAAGGAAACCTATTAATGGCACCAAAAACAGGCACAATGTTGTAGATCTTTGAGTAATTTTGGATGGCACCCTGAAGATACCAACTCTTACTACTAGCGGATGACGTATAGCCACTGATTAATATGAACTCTTCAATTTCACACAGTAGGAACAGTGTTGAGCACCTCATGCTGCCAGTCTGAGAGCTTTTCAAAACAGTTTCATATATTTTGACACTGATCCTAAATCAGATTTATCAGCTTATTTTTATTTGCAGGATCCTCAACTAACGCCAGCAGTTTGGATTACATATTCTAAAGCTATAGACTGACCTCAGTTTCTTGAGGTTTTTTTGGCACAAGTACCAGGATGCTACTATGATATTCATGGTACATTATTGGTTCTAACACATTATTTCCTGCATTTATTTATCCACAATAGTTCATTTTTCTCAATGACATTATTCAACCATGTTAGACCTGGCACCATTGGAGTGGGTTCCCCCTGTATTTTTGCCTTTGCCTCCTTTATTTTTGCTGTTTGCTGTGTGTTGGACTCCGTTTTGCTGGTCTAGATGCTTTGGGCACTTTGCCACTGCTGTTCAGTGCCAAAGTGCAAGTGCCCCCTTTGTAAATTGTTGGTATGGATTGGTGTTTCCATAATTGGCTAATTGATTTACTAGTCAGTCCCTAGTACCGTGCACTGTGTGTGCCCGGGACCTGTAAATCAAATGCTGCTAGTGGGCTTGCAGCACTGATTGTGCCACCCACATAAGCAGCCTGTAAATGTAACTCAGATCTGCCTCTGCAGTATCTGTGTGCAGTCCAATACTGCCATGTCGACTTGTCAAGTGCACCCACTTGCCAGGCCCTACTCCTCCCTTTTCTTACATGTTAGTCATCCCTAAGGTAGGCCCAAGGTACCCCTGTGGGCAGGGTGCAGTGTATGTGAAAGGTATGACATGCCCTGGTGTGTGTGGCATGTCCTAATTTTTCACTATTGCAAGGCTATCTGTTCCCATAAGATTGAATGGGGAGTTTGCTTATAACATCTTATAAGCCTAACTACCCCTGGGAACACGGTAGGAAAATAAAGTTTAGTATGCCTGAACTCAGAATGTTAAAATACATCTTTTAGTGAGGGTGATTTTTATATTCTGTGTTTGAAAGATACCACTTTTAGAAAGTTTTCTTGCTTAGCCATCCAGTGTGCCTCTGCTAGTATGTGTATTGATTGTCTGGCTTTGGAGTGACAGGGGCTGGGTAGGTGCAGTGGCTCCAGAGAGTCTAGATGAGTCAGGGCTGGGCTGAATAGACCTGGGCTGCATTTAGAGTAGGGGGAGAAGATTTCCTTTCACCTGAATGGGCCTGGTCTGCCAAGGACAATGCTGTCTCCACCTCCTGCCAGATAGTTGCCCCAGAGAGGACAGAACTGGTTTTGACTGAGCACAGGGCTTCTCTGCCAGCAGAGAACAAAGGAATTTGTAGTATAAATATTGGGGCCCAGCCCCCAGACTTTTAGATCACTTCTGGGAATCAAGAGGAACCTTTGCCAAGGAGAAGAGCCGGAGACGCTGGGGAGGAATACTGCCCCTGTGCTGTTTTGCTGTCTGGGGTGGCCCACAGTGGCTACTTGCTGCCAAGGAAAGGAGAAGGACTTTGCTGTTTGCTGTGTCCCTTGCTTGAGGAAGATCTCCAAGGGCTTGAAATAGAGCTTGCCTCCTGTTCTGAAGTCTCAGGGACACAAAGACTTAATTTCTTCTGTCTTTCTGTATCAGCCGTTTCAGCTGCCACAGAAGGAAATTGCAACCCCGACGCTGGCGAGCGATGCCGTAATCTGCACCACCGTGGGCACCGCTCGTGAAGAGCACGACGCACCGCCCCGACTTGCACCGTAGGCCCGACGCCTGCTGACGCCATGCCGCATTGATCGACTCCAAAGCCGTCACCGAGGCCGCTGCCTGCACCGGAGCCGAGGACACCGCTCGTGACGTCCACAACGCACAGCCCCGACTTCACCGACGGCGGTACTTCATCAACACGGAGCCAATACTCGACCTGGGTGACTCCCGAATCCATCGACACCGCACCATCGTGAGGAACAGAAGCCTCGCCGCCACCGTGACGTCACCTCCCCAACAGAGTAAGGAACCGACGTCTCACCTCCCCTGAACAGCAGTAAGGAACCGAGGCTTCACCTCCCCTTGGGTCGTAAAGAACCAACGCCGCCCGGCGCCGATGAAGCATCACCTCCCCGACACCGTGCACCGTCTTTGCTTTCATCGTTTCCAAGGTACTGTTCTTTGGGGGTCTGCTTGACTGCGCGCCTGACGCCGCGCACTTTGTGGTCGGCGCCGTACTTTAGGATTTTCATCTGTCACGACGTCGTAATAACTCCAGGTGGAGTCATTTATTGCTACAAACTTTATTTGAGTGAATAACCTATTTTTATGGATATCTTGATAGCTGTATTGTGGATTTTTGTCGTTTGGTCTTGTTTGGTAGATTACTTATTTTTCTAAACTGGTGTGGTGTCCATTTGTAGTGTTTTCACTGTATTACTGTATGTGTTCACAAATGCTTTACACACTGCCTCTGAGACAAGCCTGTCTGCTCGTGCCACGCTACCATGGGGGTGAGCAGGGGTTATTTTAGAAGTGTATCCCCATACCCTGACTAGCAAGAACGGTCCCTACTTGGACAAAGGTACCCACCTCTGCCAACTAGAGACCCCCATTTCTAACAAACCATGTGCCTCAGATTTGATTCTTATAATGATTTGCAGACTCCACCAGCTCCTCTAGCTAATTACACACACTTTCCAGCTTGGTAGCTGAAAAGAGCCTTAACTTCAGATTAGATTCATACACTTTTTTGGGAGAAGAGGACACTTGCAGGTGAGATGCGTTTGAAGCACTAGTGGGGCAACGGTCCAGTGCATTGGAGATAGATGGGCCAGGAGCACTCGGATTGCTCATTGGCTTCGTGTGGCCATTTTGCAGCCTGCCAACAGAATGCACAATAAAAAGCGAGGCCGGGCTGGAGTAACTGGATGGCCGCAATGCTCCCCTGGCTCGCTGGGTGTCCTGAAGAGACAGCGGTCTTTGTGAGTGTTGCCTGCAGCCCCATTGCTTCCTAAGCTGTGGTGCTCGTACCCAGCCCAGCGTAAATAAGGCGATACATAATTTCGCCACATGCTGCGAGACTGCATTTAATAAGGATCCTAGATGAGGTCAATGAGAGAACCCCCTAAACACCAGCCACTCTGCTTGGGTAGCAGCTAGGAAGCAGAAGGAAAGAAGACCAGACATTTGAAGTTCCCATCACATGAGTCCATACAGTGGCCGGTCCCAGAGATGCTCCGTGGGCTCATACTAGGGACATCATTGTGAAACTCTGCTCATCACCACTTAAGAATCTAATCATGAGGGAAGCTTGTAAATGTAATACCCTTATCTTCATAGACCATAACATTGACCTCTTCCAAGATATTTTGCAAAATACTCTAAATAATATATGCCTATAACAGCGTAATTGCAGATGTGAGGTTTACTGACATCGCTAAGGCCTACTGATAATATCCAGTTTAGAGAGATGGTAGGTTCTCACAAATGACCAATAGAATAATGAAATCATGGTGGAAGTTTTATCCTGGAATGTACAAGGATTGCACTCCCCAGTCAAGAGGCACAACATTTGGAGGGAAATTAAGGATGTACTCCCCAAGGTGGTGTTTTTTCAGGAAACCTACGTGAGATCAACAGATATCAAGTTCATGAAAAATAAACTCTAGCCCACTCAATATTTTGCCGCTACACAAACAAAAAAGTGGGTGTCATGATAGGACTACACACATGTCTATGTTTTTAGGAAATTAAAGTAATAAAGGATTCAAAAGAGCGCCGGTTCCTCTAACTGGACTGGAGATGTACAGAGCATAGACTTACATTTTAAATGTACATATGTGTCCCGAACTCCAGTCAGGAAGCTTTCCTGTGAGAGATGATAACTAAGATCAGAGACTGGGATCCAGTTGAATTGTTGTTGATTGGTGACTTCAACTTGGTACCAGAGGCACAAGTATATAGGCACTCCCATGATTTATACACACAAGGGGCTATGTCTCAGAACCGCAGCTAGACATGCAAGAGATGGGTCGTTTTGCTATATAGAGAGAAAAACACCCAAACTCAGCAAAGTTCACATTTGTCTCAAATGTTCAAAGGTTTTTATAGGATCAACCTGGCCTGGAGCACGCGTCAGATGTTGAATATCACATGCTCAATTACACATAATACAATTACGGATCATGCTAGTGACGGAAAGAATAAGTTACCCACCCTGGGGAGGAGAGGCTTCAAATTTTATAAATCACTATTGAAAGACTTATCCCCGAATACCCATGAGATACTATTACCCGTTGCATTGAGGATATTGACGATGTGGAAATGTGTCAATGAGCGTTCCTTGGGATGTATTTAAGACTGTTGTACGGGGCCAGTGTATATCTGAGAGATCATCCCAAAGAAAAACATTCAGAATATGTCAGGAAACAATGGAGGCAGAGTTCTGTTCAGCAGGGAACTGCACAGAACAGTAGGGTCCTTGAGCTTCCTATGGAAAATGACAACATTGAAGGGTTAAATCAGCCTCCCAGCCAGAGAAAAATCTAAGGAGGCGATTTTATGTCTGAAACACAACTTTTGCGACAAGGCAAATAAGACAGATATGCTCCTGGCAGGAGATTATGGCAAACGCGGAGGCTAGAGAAACCTCCGCTCCACCGCCCTCGCAGGAAACCCCGCGCATCCGCAGAGCCAGAGCGGGCGGAACAGCCTACTCTTACATCGAAGCTAGGACATGGAACGAGCTCCCGCTCAACATCAGACGCTCCCCCACGCTGCACACTTTCAGGAAGAGCCTCAAGACCTGTACCTTTGGCTGAATCGGAGCTGCACGCCCCCCCCCCCCAGCGCTTTGAGACCCTCAGGGTGAGTAGCGCGCTTCACAAATCCCTGCTTGATTGATTGATAGAAGAATCCCGATACTGCGAGGAGAGGAGATACTCCAATTACTGCGGAGGAGGGCAACAGGAGAGCTCGTATGAGTTTTTTCTCAACGATTCACTCAAAGGAAAACGTTGACTCGACCACGTTGGCTGATTTTGTTGGAGTGGCCAGTCTCCCCTTCCTAATTACAGTTAATCACAAAGTGTTAGAGGAATTGATGCCACCTGAGGAGACTATGAAGGCAATCTCAGACATCCACCAGAACAAAGCACCTGGCCCAGGTGGGCTGACCAACAGCTTTTAAATACTTTAGCAGCAACTGATTCTGCGTCTCATAGAAACTTTGAGCTCTTCTTTCTAGACACAAGAAATACACCCACTATCACTGAGGAAAATATAACCCAAATTCATAAAACAGGTAAATTTTCAAATAGATGCAAGGCATACAGGCTCATAGCTCTTCTGAATTCAGATACAAACAATATTCACAAAAATATTGGCGAACAGACTGGTGCCTCACTAGCCCTCTTTAATTCATCCTGATCAATCAAGATTTGCCCCTGGCAGACAAGCTGCAAATAATATTAAGCAAGTGTTACATCTCATTGAGAAAGCCATTTGGAGGAAAATCCCCATGACCATTCTGTCTGTGGATGCTGAAAAAGCATTTGACAGAGTGAGTTGATTGTTCTTACATCAGGTGCTTGTGGGTGCGGAACTGGGTGCACAAATGATCTCTTAAATGGGGACAAATTATAAAAATCCAGTGTTCTAGTTAATGGAATCAAAATATAGACTAAACCTTTATGCCTTGATGCCCATCCAGGTTGCCCTCTTCCCTCATTTTCTTTATACTAGTGATCGAGCTCCTCATTGCTCTCGTAAGGTAACGTCTGGATGTCAAAGTAATGCCATTTGGAGATGACCAGCTCAAGATTCATCCATTCGCAGACAATATCCTCCTGACAGTATAAGAGCCTCAGGCCTCTTTCCCCCAGGGCCTAGAACTGGCAAAGCAGTTTGGCAGAGTTTTGGATTTTAAGATTAATTTGGAGAAATCTGAGTTATTGAGCCTGAAACTACGGCAAATTAATGTAGACTACCTCACTTTGTATATCTCATTCCGTTAGGCTAAAGAGAAGTGTAAGCATTTAGGAATTTACAGTACCCCAAGGCTCTGCAATCTTTATAATCCTAACTACCCCAGGTTGTTTAATGCTATTAATGTCGACCTACGATTTTGTCTTTTATATCGTGACTAGGCAGGGCAGCCGCAGTGAAACTTAACATACTGCCTAGGCTATTATATATCTTTCAAGCCCTTCTGGTTAAGATCCCTGAGATTGACATGAAGACTCTGCAATCAGCTATATTTTTTATTTGGAGTGGGAAGATTGCACCCAACTTCATAAGGCATCGAAGTCAAGAAGAAGTTCAGGAGGTCTAGGAATACCGGATGTGAAATGTTACTACCAAGCCTCTAAACTTAGAGTATTATTTAAATGGTCTTTCTATGAGACAGAAAGATATCGGATACATGTGAGAAATTGAGTTGTTGGTTCAGGGGTGTGTGAGCCTTTCTAAAGCAAGTCACAATCCTTATCAGGGTGAACCACAAAAGTTTCTAAATTAACCTGTGCTTAACCCTTTGGTAGCTTGGCACAAAAGCAGTCAGGCTTAACTTAGAGGCAATAACTAAAGTATTTATACAGTACTTAAACAGTAAGAAAGTGAAAACACAACACACTAAAATGGCAAATATCTAATCAGTAAAACTGGGGTTATGAATTTTTAAAGATTTTAGTAAAATCTTATGGCCGACCGTGATAGAGTATGATGGAGAAAAAAAGTCTTGAGAAGGTAAAGTTCAACGGGGCAAGGCAGCTGGCAGTGTCTGAAGTGGCGGCTGAATACCCTTCCAGAGAGTAGCTGTTGAATCGGATTTGCTGCTGTTGAGGAGAATGGAGCGGGAGCTAACGTTCAGTTAGGCCGATTGGCAATGCACCTTGTGCAGCTCAGTGAGCAGATAGATACCGGTCTCCTCTCAGTTCTCAGGGCACTTTTTGGCAGGAAATGTTTTACGTCCCAAGTCTTGGATATGGCTATCTGGGCTCCTTTAGCACCAAATCCAAGGGACCAGGACTGGAGAGGCACCACCAAGAGGGTCAGGACCCACTCAGGCTGGGTCCAGGTGCTGGGTCAAGATGGCTGGACCCTTTTATGTCCATGAGGCTCTGATCAGGAGGCCAGCCAACTACCCCTTGAAGTCACTTTGACAGTTCTGGGTTCAAGTAGATAATCAGGTATCAAGGAGCAGGGCAGTGATATGAGGGCACAAGGCAGGCTTCAGGGGCAGTCCTCTGAAGTACTTAGCAGGCCATAGGCAGCAGGGCATTGCTCTGAGAGTCCTTTGCAGGTCCCGAAGTGGACCAAAGAGTGGGTCTGAAGGTCCTATTTTTATACCAGGACCAGCTTCAAAGTGGAAGAAACGTCTAGAGTCCCAACCCCCTAAGGAATTGTCTGGAATTTCCTGCCTCCCCTGGCATGGTCCCAGGATGTCTGGAGTCAACTCCAGACATCCTGCTAAGATGGTCCATCACGAAAGGCTAGTGTGAAGTCATTTAGGTGTGTGCTGAGGCAGCTGCTTTGAAGTGCAAGTGGGGCTGTGCACAGCTCAGCCCCCTATCCTGCTACGATGGTCCATCCTGCTAACATCCAGTGTCCCTAATGTGAGGTTGTCTGGGAGGAATAAACAAAGGCCAACTGCCACTCACACCTAGTCATGTGACCCAGGAACAAGCTACAGGCACCAAATGCTTAGGACAGGAAAAAGCCAACTTTCTAAAACTATCGGGGCATATTAGCAAGACCCACGTTAAATTATCGCCGCTTTAGCGGCAGGAAACTGCCGCTAAAACGGCGATAATGGGCTTGCTAATATGCGTTATAGAATTCCAATAGAAGCCCAGGTTAGATGTGCAGGACATCTAACCTGGGCTTCTATTGGAATTCCATAACGCATATTAGCAAGTCCATTATCGCCGCTTTAGCGGCAGTTTCCTGCCGCTAAAACGGCGATAATTTTAACGTGGGTCTTGCTAATATGCCCCACCATTTTTAGAATTGTGACTTAAAATCCGACTTACCATTAAAGTTGGTTTTGAATTCCAATTCTTTAGACACCAAACATAATATTCCTACCTGTTCCCAAGTATAAGTTATCACTTACTAAATGTATTGCGGTAACCCAGTGTTACCCTATGGGAGAGGTAGGTCTCACAGCAGTGAAAAACTAATTTGTGAGTTTTTCACTACCAGGACATGTAAAACTTAAAAGTACATGTCCAACTTTTTAAATACAATGCACCCTGCCCTGTGGGCTGTTTAGGGCCTAACCGAGGGGTGACTTATGTGTATTAAAAAGGGAGATTTAGCCTGGCAAAAGGTTTACTTTGCTAAGTTGAATTGGCAGTTTAAAAACTACCCACAGGCTGCAATGGCAGGCCTGAGATATGTTTAGAAGGGCTACTTAAGTGAGTGGCACAATAAGTGCTTCAGGCCCACTCACAGCATTTCATTTACCAGCCCTGGGTATGTGTTATACCATCTAACTACGGAAATTAAAATTAAAATCTAATATGCTAATCATGTGTAAGCCAATTTTACCATGTTTTAGGGATTAAGCACAAGCATTTTAGCACTGGGTAGCAGTGGTAAAGTGCGTACAGTCCAAAGGCTAGCAAAAACGAATTCAGCAAAACAGGAGGGTACAAGGCAAAATGTTTGGGGGAAGACCACCCTAAGGCTGACAGGTCTAACAATACACATGGGCGCAGAGTGGCGGGTTGGACTCCATGGCTGTGCAAGGATTCCAGCCCCCCGGTCTGCTATTTCTCTGAGATACTAACCCCCACAGTGGGTATATTGGATTTGTGTACAATGAAATGGGAACAAATCTCTTTTACATTCCCATATACACTCTTTGGAGTAATCTGGACTTTACCCCAGGGAGAACCAGACAGGGAGTGAGGAAATGCAGGAAGGGGGATGTAGAATGCTCCCGGACCTTTTCCAAAAGTGGAGAAATTCATTCATCCAATGTAGGGAGGAATTTAAGCTCAAAGAGACCCAGGCAGCTGTCACATATGATCGTATCTGCTCCCCAGATTATACAATTCCCACGTTCTCCTTCTCCATTGCTAGTAGGGACCAAAGCTTACCCGTCCATTCCTGCACGGTGGGAATGCCAGGGGACTTCCAGTTCCAGGCTAATAGTCGTTTCGCGGCCAGGAGCATAATGGTAGGTATTCTCCAGTCCACATTAGTAAGGTTTGTCCAGTCTTTGGGTCTCAGGTTTAGTAAGCCAGAAGCGGGCTCAGCCTAATGGGTTATCTTAATACTCCCCCCCCACATGGTTTAGAATCAACTTCCAAAAAACCTTTCACATGGGACAGGACCACCATATGTGCAGGTCATCACCCTCTTGTCCATATCCCCTAAACGTAGCCCCATCTCATGAGTATACATCTGTTTCAATTTCATTGGTGTAATGTGTCACAGCACCATATGGATGTTCATTGTCTCTCTATTTTTTACACTTTTACCCAAACATGGTATATCTGACCACAGTTTCTGCCACTGTCTGGGTGAAATGTCATCTTTAATATACGCAGCCACCTTGATTTACAAAAACATAAGCGCCTGTGTCTGTCAACATCAAATAAACACTTGAGATCAGGCCTTTGGGTGAGGTGCATGTGATAAACATCTCTTCCCACTGTGAGGGACAGGGCCGGACTGGGAACAGAAACCGGACCTGGCAAACTGCTCAGCTGGCCCCCCCTGGGGTGAGGGGGAGTGCGGCTGAGCAGTTTGCGAGGGACGGTTTCGGCCGATTTTGTTACCGGAGGCCAATATTGCCGACCCCCGGTAACAAAAATGGCCCCCCAGGGGCCCAAAACCGGCCCCCACCCTAGCGGCCTACCGGGGAAACGCCCGGTGCCCGCTATGGCCAGTCCGGCCCTGCTTGTCGAAGCCTTTCTATTGCTTCGATTTATCGCCCTGTGACGACAGTGTGAGCGCTTACCCTTCTGCTTCTATCAGCTTTCCTCCCCGTCCTGATGCCCTCCATTTCTGTTTTGAGCGGATTATCTCAGTCGCTCTAGTCTGTTTATTACCCCTTGTGTATGTAACCATTTCAGGTAAAAAATGGGTAGCCAAGGAGTTCAATTGAAGCATCTACTTCCTCACTGAGATATTGAGGGTTTTATTTATGAGAGGCTTGCGTCGCCAGAGCGCTTTGGCAGCACAAACCTCTCAACTATATATATATGAAGCCACGCAAAGCCACACTGCGTGGTTTACATGGCCTCATAGATATGAAGTAAGACAAAGCAGCGCAAGCCGCTGCCTTGCCTTACTTTGCATCAAGGAGGCGTTCCATGGGCGTTGAGGCGGGGTTTTCCACGCAAAACCCGTGGATTTTGATGCTGCCCCAGATCTACTAAATCACATAAACCTGAGGCAGTGCCAAAACCTTACCCTTCCCCAGAGCAGGCGTAACGAGGAGATTCTGGATTGTTTTTGTGCAGGCAGATGTCTCTCACTGCACAAAAACGATCCCGCCTGCAATGGAGGCACCCTTGCACCCTGTTGCAAGGGTGACTACGTTGGCGCTAGGTAGTTAACTGTGCGCCAGCGCTGGGGAAAAGGACAGGAATGCACCAAAAAGACTTGCGGCGCTGCCCTGTGCCATTTTCCCATAAATGTGTCTCTTGCACCTTTTGGATTGATGTCTCTGGGCATCTACTTTCACTAGTAAGTACTTATGCGATGAGTCAATGTTTGCTACAGGAAATCAACTCCTGTTTGGTATACTTCTTTGACCATTCTTACCTACAGTTTACAGGATTAATTAGGTTCCCTACAATACCTATACATGAGTTAATGGATCTGTGTCACCTTGCACACATATTCACAAATTCTCACTTGTTGCACACATTTATTTACTTACATGAATTATTCTTGTTTTATTTTGTAGGTACTTGTGTAGTACTTTTTCAGGTATCTTGGATATGACCCCTTAATTATATGAAGTCTTTAAATGGATTAACCATATATTGATTTTGATTGATTGATGGATTTTTGGTAGGGTGATTTTAGGGAGATTGGAAGACTGGGTAGGAAATGGAGCCTTCTTGTCAGAGTCCCAATATGGGTTCCGTCGGGGTATGAGCCCGACCGAACAGGCCCTAAATATGTCTCTTATACTGGGCAAATATGTTCAGCCAAGGGAGGGACCATGCATATGGCCTTTATGGACATCTCCTCAGCATTTGACCTAGTGTATAGAGACAATTTATGGGATATTATGTAGCAAGCAGGTGTCGATCCCTCCTTATTATTTACTTTGAAAAGGTTGCATCAAAATGAGGTTTCGATATAGCCAGGGGGGCGACCTGACGTCTCCTATTCAAGTTACAAGGGGAGTCAGACAAGGCTGCATATTGGCCACCTTTTTTTTCTATTTTCTATTAATGCACTGGATGCATTTTTAAAGACATTAACCCCCGACATACCTAAAATTAGTGAGTGACCTGTCCCTGTCTTGCTTTACGCGGGCAATGCGGTGCTGTTATCTCGAACCGCAAATGGTTTACAAACTCTACTGAATGGTTTTTATACTTTTATGATGGATTTGAAACTTAAGGTTAATTTTTAAAAAACATATGTCTTGACTAGTGGTCCTAAATCACTCGTAGGAAATTTACGGTGGGAGGTATATCCATTATAACGATCCCAACTTTTAGGTATTTGGGCCTTTTATTTTCTGCCAATTTGGATTGGGATAGACTGCTGACTCTGATGTCAGCAACTGGAAGCATTGTGTGATGCAATTTCTAGGTTTGCAAGTAAACTGGGTAGCTAACATGTTAGGGAACTAGTGATGCTTTACAGAAGTAAGTGGCAGTCTATGGCTGCTTACAAGAGTGGGGGTGTGGGGGTTTGCCTCTCGGACGGGCTTACAATCAGTTGAAAATAAGTTTCTGGCCAGACTCTTAGGTCTCCCGAAATCCAGATTGCATATTATAACCCATAATGAGGTTGGCCTAGGGTTTTTAGAGAACTTGCTGTACCAGAGTTAAAGTTTACGAGGGATATGGTGGAAGACTGCCTCAAATCTAATAATGCGCAATCTATCCCGTGGCTCAACTATGTTAAGAAGTCCCTACAAGATCTTGGGTTGATCAATTTATGGCCAAATAGAGTCGACATGAATTCCTCTTTTAAAGCGCAGGTTAAGTCACAATATTTTGAATTAAGAAATACTTTAAGGCTGGAGAAAGCAATTAATATGGTAACAGTCCAGCATTACACTTTGATTGCTACAAGCAATGGCTTGGAACCCTACCTTTTGTGGATTAAAGTCCCACAGCATAGATTTGATCTTTTACGGCTGCGACTAAATATGATTCATTACGTAGGGGCCTTCCCAGTTATGGGTTCCTGGTTTCCCTCATTGCCTAGCTGTGCCTGTGATGGGCTATCTTGCCAATACATTAGACATTTTATGTTATTTTTCCCTCTTTATGATTCTTATTGTTCAGGTTTCTTACGTCCTGTGCTTAGAGGGAATTCGCTTAAATCATATTAGGATGGTTTAATTTTTTACAGCGTCTTAATTCACCGGTGATTTGCATAGCAGTTTTAAATTTTATCTTAGAGGCCTTGAAGTTAAGAAAAAGATGTATCTCTTGACTTTCTTTTTAATGATTGATAACTCGTTTTTTTATTGGATCTCTGAATAACCAATTATGTATACGATTAATTTATGGGAATTTTTGTTGTGGACATTGTGGTGTTGGGCATCAGGCCCACATGCCGGTAATAAGGGACACGGACACCTGGCTGTATAATACAGTAAACTGGCCCAGGGCACGTGCGCCCGGCCCATTTTATTAACAGGGTCACCTGACTGGTGACGCCTGTGATGGGTGGGTGAATAGTGTAGGTTACATCATAGGCGGAACACTAGAACGTGTCCAGCCGGATACTACATCCCTCCCAAATTTTAATGAAAAGAAACAAACAAAAGTCCAACCTGGAAGAAAACAAATAAACAACAAAACAGCACCAAATGAGTCTCTTCAGGCCGTCAGCCAGGCAGCGCTGGAGCTTTGGACCGCATGGTCAGGATGCTTTCATCCCCTTTGGCGATGTTCTTTAGACTGGCCTGGTCTCGCGGTGTTGGAGTCTATGTACAAAATTCCAGTGTCGGTGCATCTGGAGCTGTGGTGGAATCCACTCTGGAGGATCTCTCAGGCGCTCAGGCTCCGGTGTACGACAGAACCTGCAGCTGTTGGAGATGATCTCTGTGAGTGAGGCCTTTCCTTGGAGGCGACGTGCTTGATGGTCTTCCTCGCTCCTGACTGCCGAGCAACATCGACTTGCCTCTCTCGCCTGGACTCCTCTCTCACGGGAGCCTCCTGGAGGGCCTTCCGGCCGTGCCGCCATAGGACCGTGTGGACTGTGCGGGCTTCGTGTAAGCCACGCGAAGGCGTCGCTGAGGAACTGCCAACAGGATTCACAGCCAAGTCGCTCATGTGACCGCCGAGGGTGGTGTCTCCGTCTAAATGTTCTCGCCGTCAGGACTCCGGTTCCGTGCCTTCCTCTGATGGTCTTTGGGTGACGTGTCTTCGACTGTGGCCTCCATGCTTCCCGTGCCTGTTGTGGAGCTGCTGCCGACGCATCTCTCCTATTCGGATTCCCCTCTCACAGGAACTCCGTCGAGGCCCTTGCCCCTGAATTGTCACGTGACCGCGTGGGCTGTGCGGACCTTTGCGTAGGCCGCGCTTAGGGGTCGCTGCGGAACTCCCAACAGGGCCACGGCCAAGTCTTGTGTAATCCCAAGGGTGGATGTTCCAATGGCCGGGTATGCTCGACTTCGGCAGGCTGTAGGTTGACGGGGGCACACAGAAGGTTCCTGGGTGGCTCGCCTCGTTGAACTCCGGTTGTCTGGAGTGTGTGGATTCACTCTGGTGGTGCGATGCTCCTTGGTGATGATGCACCTGGATGATGATGACAAAACTGATTTTTCTTCAGTTGGGCAACAGGCGGCGATCTATTGTCTTGGGTGGCCTTGTGGAGTGAGGAGGACTAGATGGACTTCGTGGCCTCTCGCAGTTGTCTTCCAGCAGGTGCACTTGCGAGGCGTGGTGCTATCGATACCAAGCAGCCGGTGACAGGTGAGAGGACGGTCGAACTGCGAAGCGTGGGGCCTGGACGCAGACCGCGCTTGCTAGCGACTTAAGGTTGGTCCTCCCGCAAAGCTGTCTCCAGTGACGTCTCTGCACCCCAGTGGCTGGCTTGTGCTGATGAACACCTTCCCCAGTGCTGGCACGAGTCTCTTGTCCTGTCGCTCTTCTTTGTTCCTTCTTGCGCGCCTGTGGTGGTGGTTTGCCCTGTGGCGTTGCGCCACTGTTCCTTCTTCCTTCGCGGAGTGGCGTCATGCCACTCTCTTCTCCTCCTTCCGACCAGGTCTTCACTTGTACGTGGCGTCCTGCCACCTGTCTCATGCTTGCACCACATGGACATCTCGCTGGTCGCGTCGTTCTTGTGACGGTCTTTCCTTTTCTGCGGACCTGTCGCAGGCCTGTCCTGTCAGTAGGACTTGCATGTTCCTCTTGGGGACTTTCACTGGCACCATCCCCTCCTCAGGGATTTCGCGGTGTTCCTCTTCTCTTCGCTCAAGGGCGTCGTGCTTGCGCCTCGAGGCTGCGCCGTCGTGGCGCCTGCTTCTTCCTTCTTTCCGGTGTGCTTGTCCGGACTGGTCACTTCGCGTGACGTGCTCCTTGCTTGCTGTGCGACGTGGCGCCCGGTCACGTGTCGCCATGTTGTCGGAGCGCTTGTTGCCGTGGCGGCCTACCACATGGAGTGTGCGACTCCTCTCTTGCCTGTCTTGGGTCACCGCCGACTCCGTCTTGAGGCAGTGCGAGGGAGGACACTCTGTGTTGTCTTCGGCCCACTGTGGGGCTTCGCTGGTGCAGTAGAGATGTAGTCGTTCTCTCTGCTGCGTTCAGCAGTGCTTCTTTGCGGAGATGTCTCTATCTCCTGGGCACCTGCCCGTGCTGACAGGTTCACTTGCACGGCCTTCTGTGCGCCTCTGACTTAGCGCGCTCCGTCTTCTTCTTGGACGCTTTCTTCTGGCACTTCGTGTGCCTGTAGTGTAGCTTGCGATTGTGTCTGTATACCAGGAGAAGCGAGTGATGCGATCTCTTCTCTGGCGGTGGCGTTGGGCAGCCACGTGTGGTGCGTGTTCTGCACTAGTCTCTCTTGAGCTGTTGGGGGAGACAGCGACCCTGAGACGTTGCTGTTCTGGCTAGTCGTCCACTCTTGCTAGTGGGGGCTTGCGGCGCAGTGTCCTTGCTTGAGGTAGAGTCAAGCAGCCACCGGTGGTGCGTCCTTGGCACCAGTTTTCCTTGTGTCTCAAAGTGTGGCCGCTACCTGGAGACTTTGCTGTCTTTAAGGGTGTCCTTGCTGCTCTCACTTGCAAGGTGCAGAGGGCCACTCTCTGAGTATTCCTCTCTGAGGGCACGTCTTGCTGTGCCTGGTGCAGTCTGTCTCAGCAACTGGGTTTGAGCAGGCAGTCTTTCTCCTAATGGCGGTGTGCACTCTTGGACCTGGTGACTGTTTTTTTTTGTGTTTTTTTTTGTTAGCAGGGCCTTGCGGTGCTTCAGGAACCACTGTGTTGCCTGCCTGCGATGATAGGGGAGCTCTGGCGTACTCTTTGTTGATCAGGGTATGGTGGCACAAGGCTGTTAAAAATGTGGCCATTGATTTGTAGACTTGTGCTGTGCTTTGGTACCCGTGGTCTTTAGTTGGCACTGCAGCCACACTCCTCAATGCTGTGCCTTTGACTGTTGGCCGCTGCGGGCAGTCAGAATGGGTTGTGAGGGCACTGCTGGCAATTTGCTCAGGCCAGGCAGTGTGTCTGTTTCTCAGCGCGTTGCTTCTGGGAGGCCACCAGGTGACGCTGTGGCAGTTCCTTTTCACCGGTCCCTGCTGATTCCTGAGATTCCGGCCGGGAGGCTCTGAGTTGCAGAAAGAGAGGAAGCTACCCTGACTGCCGCAGGCATTTCGAGGTAAGCAGGGGCACTGCTGGCTCTTCTGCTTCGTGATTTCCTGCGCCTGATGGATTGTGTTGACAGCCCCGTGTTCTCCTCCCTGGAGGACCTCCAGTTGAGCGGAACTCTTTGGGCCGGGGTTGAGGTGTGCTGAGTGTTCTTACTTGAGGCGTTTGCCTTTGACACACCAGAGGGCGTGCTGCGGGCCTCACAGTGCGTTGAGGATGCTGGCAATTTTGGGGGCCTCTAATGCCGGTGCGCCGTACACCGGGGGCAGTGCAGGCATGCGGCCACTAGGGGCGCTGCGCTCCGGCAACGCTTCACCTCCTGTGCACCATCCATGTGGGTGCAGGACAGCTTCTGCTTGTCTTTAAGCTGGGGGTTTCATCAGACGGCTAACGCAGCGGGTGCGGCGCCGTTGGGCAGGTCGCTGTCTCATATCCTTGATGCACCATGAGGTGCATGGCATGCAGGCTGGGCAGCTCGACTTGATGCGACCGTGGGGGTGCGGTATCTACAGTTGACTGCCAGGTGGCACTGTCTCGTAGGCCTCCCCAGCGCTCCTGATGCCACGTGTCTCGCGCCGTGGGCACTGCGTTTGCTGGGCCCTCTCCCTCAGCGTTCCGGCGGCTGCTCAGATGCCGCGGGTTGTCCGGCCCATATGAGCCTCATGGGAGCAGCTGCAGAGAGGGACCGAAGTCTCAGTGGGCACGACTTCTCGCTCGCCGCCCGCCACAGGGTGAGTGTCATTAAGGCATCTACGGTGCCTCCGGCTGTGCGGTAAGAGGGAGCGGGGCGGGGGCGTGAGCATCTCCTTATTGTCGCGCGTTGCAGTTCACCGGACCTGTTACTTGCGGAGGCGGCCGCCCGGGCTCAGCAGCTGCACAGTGCAGGCATTTCAGCGGGGGGGGGGGGTTAACGCTCTCCCTGGACTCGGGCAGTTGCTGGGTCACTGGGCTCCGTAGATGTACCGGTGAGCTTGGCAGCGGATGCATTGCTGGCATCGCGGGGCACTCGCCCTCATCAGGGTCACATGTCCTCACCTCCACCTCTGACGCCAGCAGGGGTGAGGCACGGCAGGTCTCCGGTCGTTGCTCCTTGGACGCGGAGATCGGTGTCACGTCCCAGCTTCACTGCAGTCACGAGTGGCCGTAGACAACTCGGTGGGGGCGCCGCCTGCCGGGCTCCTTTCCTCCCCCATGAGGAACGACGAAGTGCAGAGCGGCAGGCACGCGGGGCTGGATACCCGCCTCGTCGCCAATGTGGTGTTGGGCCTCAGGCCCACATATGACGGTAATAAGGGACACGGACACCTGGCTGTATAATACAGTAAACTGGCCCAGGGCACGTGCGCCCGGCCCCTTTTATTAACAGGGTCACCTGACTGGTGACGCCTGTGATGGGTGGGTGAATAGTGTAGGTTACATCATAGGCGGAACACTAGAACGTGTCCAGACGGATATTACAGACATGAATTATGGATTAGTGAGGATGGTGTTTTATTCCTTTTAATATCTGCACATTGTTATATGATGGTCTTTTTTTAAATGTGCTTTTATGATTTGTTTTCAAAATCGAATAAAGATGATATGAATGAATAGATTGATTAATGGAATAATTGGGCCTAATCGTAGTATCCCTTTTATGCAGCATCTCTGATTGAATGTGCTCAGTCTAATTTTGCCTTTGTCCTGAAGTTGACCCTTCATTAAAATACGGGTCGAAACGCCTTCGACAACCATCCAACTGAGAGACTTTCATTTAATGACTTCAATGTGCTGAAATCTGGGATTTTCATTTCTTCAATACTACAGAATCCGCACAGGTTACTGGGTTCTTTTCGCCATTCTTTTGATTTTATTGTGACACCCTCTTCTTTGCGCCTTTGCACAAACTATTGCTCACTGTGTGTTCACACTACACTGAGCACTCATTTCACTTGTTTTATTGAATATGTATACAGCAGTTAAACTCGTATGATAAAGATAATTTCTTGGAGATAAGGTCATTAATTCGGTCATATCCTCTTTCTTGTTTTTTTGGCGTGGCGCCAGAATCAATACATTAAATACTGGTATTGTCTAAATCATGAAGCATGATCTCTAATGATACCTGATAGGACATTGTTGCATGTGGATGTTTTATAACCGTGGCCTTTTGGGTCTATGTGCGGCTTTTGTGGTTTAAAATTGATTTTTATTTTTGAATACATCATTTCTTAGATTGTGCTTTGATTGGTCTGAAAACCTGGTCTCACAATGCCAGCTCATTTCTCCTGGTCCAAAAAACAAGTGTTAGATAAGAGCAACTTTAGCTATAATGCTAAGGAAGATTCATTTCATAAGCCTACGAGAGCGAGGGTATTCAATAAAGGGAAAAATCTTTGGATGCTGCAGACAACTCACTCTGTCCTCTCTCCAGTCACAGGATTCCCTGTTTGACACACTGAAGGAGGTGCGACCCACTGTGTTCTTTGGGGTGCCACGGACTTGGGAAAAGATTCAAGGGGTGCGGGTTGATGTGGAATCCAAGTCATCTTCCATGCAGAGGTCCATCAGCACTTCGACCAAGGAGCCTCGCCTGGCAACCAACCTCAACCACGCGAATGGGTACGTGATCTGAGGCAAAGAGATGTGTCAATTCATCTATGAAGTGGGTCTGCATGGAGGCGGTGCTTAGAAGGATGGCCAACTTCGCTAATGGGCAAATCACGAAGTTTGAGGAGTCAAAACATATGGGTGGCAAAGTCAAAAGGACTGGTAAACCAAAAAATGCCATTAAGGGGTCGTCATGCTGTTTTAATTTCATTGTAACAATATAAAGCTTCTAGACACTAAAATTATTCATACATGTAATTTCTAATATAGACAACAGCACACACACTGGTCTACCTACAACACCAGCTACAATACAAACCTTCTTTGGAAGTGCCCTGCTGTTGTGTGCAGCTTGTTCTAAACCTATAAAAATACATTTGAAAACTAGAACCTCTGATGCTGCCTCTGGTCAGTAACCACTTGCTTCTTGGTCAAGCATTGCACCCATTATAGACACAGGTACAGACCTCTGCTCAGCTACACTGGGTGGTGTGTGTTGAACTTTATTAGGGGTGTGCCCTTTGCAAATTAGGTCTTGCCCCTGCTGACACTGGCATGTGATTGCTGTTACTGTGCTGGCCATAGCAAGAGTAAAATTGTGCATTTTCTCATGTGCCCTGGGGAGTCTTTCTGAGATTTAGTGGAATGAGGGACACCAGACTATTCTAGTACCCCAATAGGTGGGTAGGGAGCCTTCTGTTGAGCATGCCTGTTTCGTCCCGTTCCAAAAAGAGGCAAAAGGGCCGGTGTCCTTGGACATTTACATTGTTGATCTGAAACTAAGTAAGCCATATCCATATGATTTGATTTAAATTTTGTAAAGTGTGAAGTTTGTCCGTGGGTGTCTTGGCGCTGCCTTTTCTAGAAGGAGAGAGAGCTGTCTCCACACTCTACCTAGTGTCTGACCTATAGGGGAGAGGTGAACAGACAGGTTTTTAACCATTTTCTAAAGTCAAGGAAATTGGGCTGGTGTCCCAGGTGCCAAGGCCTCTGATTCCAGAGACGAGAAGTAACATAAGAGAAACGTCTGCCACCCCATGAGGCTTTTGTGAATTAACGCCACTGACACTTTTCTGGCTGTGGTTGATTGAAGTGGCTTATCAGGGATGTTCCAGGAGATTTTGTTTTTAGGAAAGCAGGCCCCGACTGATTAGGCGTTTTGTGTGCTATCCAGAGAGCTTTAAATGCTACTCGTTTTTTTATAATGAGCCTTTTTATAGGGAGTCAATTCAATTCTTCCATGGCTTTAGAGACTGATTCACATTTCTTGATGTTTTTCAGGAGTCTGACTGCAGCATTTTGCAGTCTTTGAAGCTTTTTAAAAATGCTCTGCTGTGCACCGGCATAAAGGGCGTTGCAATAGTCAAGTTTTGATAAAGCCACCGAGGTGACCACTGTTTTCTGTAAATCGAAAGGTAGAAACGGAAGAATTTTCCTTAGGATTTTCAGCACAAGGAAACAAGAAGAAGTGAGTTGGTTGGTCTGATCCCAGAAAGTACGCTTAGAGTCAATTATGATTCCTAGCTTTTGGTAGTGGGATGGGGAGTGACCCAAGGGACTGTGGCTACCAGGCATCATTCCAAAAGTAGGTGTCAAGACCAAAGAGGAGCACCTCCGTCGTCTCAGAGATTAGTTTAAGACAATGGACGCTCATCCAGTTGACTATTGTGCTCATGCATGCAATGAAATGGGAGGCCACCTCGTCTAGGTTTTCCATGGATACCACAGTCACAATGGCATAAGATACAGTGGGAAAAAAGCGTGATCTAATCAAACTCAGAAGGGAGGAGACATACATATTGAATAATGTGGGGCTTAATGAGGACCCCAGCAGAACGCCGCACAGTAAGAAAAAAGGCTTGGAGTTGAACTCTCCCAAATTGACTGTTCCCTTCCATCTAGCAACGAACTTAGCAGCTTAAAAGCTGAGCCTTGAATACCGATCTCGGTGAGCCGTTGCTTCAGAAACACACGACTCACTGTGTCAAAGGCTGCAGATAGGTCCAAAAGGACCACCGCAGACTTGCTACCCTTATCCATTATGTCCCTAATCTCCTCAGTGACAGCTACAAGCGCTGTTTCAGTGCTATGGGAGTTCCTAAACCCAATTGTACTCTGTCCAAGATGCTATTCTGGTCCAGGAATTCTGGGAGAGAGATGTTTAGATGTCTTTCTAGAATTTTGGTGATCATAGGAAGCTGTGCGATGACTCGGTAGTCCTTTTCTTCTAAGGGGTTGAGAGAAGGCTTTTTTAATAAAGGCAGAGGCCTTTTTCCTGGTGTTTTTGGCATATATAGCAGACATTTGTCCTCTTTGTTTATTGTTTATTGGCCCTGTAAGTACTTGGGAGGAGAGCAAGCTATGAACTACAACTAAGTATTGGAACTGGCACTTCCTGGTTGCCTGAGGCAGAACCGCAGCCAGGCAGAACCTACCACTCCCATCAGGGGTGGGTGATTACACACACTGTGTAACCTGCGCTCACCCTTGGGTAGCTTGGCACTGAGCAGTCAGGCTTACCACAGAGGCAATGTGTAAAGCATTAGCACAGCACTCACTCACGATAAATACCTTGAGCGCCACAAAAGAGACTTCAGCTGTGATGTATGTAAATAACGTTTGTATCCAACACACATAATAATCAACACAACATAAACATCATGTATTTCTGGACACAAATCACATTGGGAATTATAACTAGCAGTACTAGGCCCAGCCGTGTTCAAATGACATCAGTATTATGCACACTTGGGAAAGATCCTAATCTACACCCCCCCCCCCCAGCACCCTTATGCGATGCAATGTGTTGACCACTAAAGGCCCACCCTAGCAATTCTTATTATTCAATATCACACAGTTATTGGTGCACACCCTAGTTCACAATGATATCAGAAATATACACATACATCAAATTATAACACTTTTTAGTAGCACCGCGGGCCGAGGCTGCGTGGGTAAAACCAATGTCAAACATAATGCTATTCTGGCAAGAAATCATCGTATCAGGAAAACCGCCGTCCAGTGTCGTGAATCACAGGCAATTCCCCACTGTCTCTCCCACACACACACTCACTCCGCACTGCTACACGGTGTAACGGATATCAGACAAGTCCGTAAGGAAGTGCTCGCACAAATACGCACTCAGCACTCTAATGCGGTGCACTGATACCCAGCAGGTCAACTGGTTACACACTGCAGACCCCGTGGCCCCCAGCCTCCCTCCGACCCCCAAATCACCGACTATCCTACACCCACAGATTGGAGACCGCTGTCCTCCCCCCCCAGGCAATAGGCCGCACACAGCTGAAGTCGGTCTTAGTCAGGGTCCCAGGAAGCAGGTGAGGGTAGGCAGCAAGGTCAATTAGGAGGCAGTCGACAAAAGGGGTTTGGAAACCACTAAAGAAGTTCACACACAGGATGCGGAGCAGACACGTGCCGAGGGCAATAGACGGTCACACCAAAGGGGTCCCCAAAGGTCTTCCGGCACCAGCCCAGTTCTGCGAGACACAGGGAGGGTCACGCAGTCACTTGACCTGCTTCCGATCGTTCTTGGAAGCGTTTCCCCAGCCCAGTCAGTCACTCACTCTCACCACCCAGGCCTGAGCCGGGCAAAACTACTTGGCAACATGGTGTCATCAGGGAAGGCCTGGTGAGGAGAGCGCAGAAGGTCCACCGTGCTGAGGTCCAAGTAGGGGGACAGTAGATGAATGGAGACTGAAGCAGGGGTGGAGGCCTCCTGGAAGAAGGAGGCACAACAATATTGGTCGCACGAGACAGCTCTGGTCACACACACAGGCGCAAGTTCAGCAATGCTTCACGAGGTAGAGTGAGGCACTACTAAGAAGTACGCCTCTACTTCCGAGGCTCGCAACCTGTGAATCGGACACCGCACGCAATGAGCATGCAGTCGGCGTGTCACACAAGAGAGATGCTGCATGCTTAACGAAGTGGGCCACGTGGGTCCTGCGACCTGTGAATCCGCTCACCACCAGCGAGACGCTTATGAGTGCCAAGGTCCCCACGATACAGGGGCCTCTCGCCTTAGATGCGGGCCAGACTTCAGGCTCCGCACAAGGCAATCTGGTCTCCAGGCACAGTTCTTAGTTCCACGCACACGCCGCCTTACCAGTTGGAATCTAGCAGACCATGTCCCTGAGACCTCCAAAAGAATAGAGGGCAATCTCAAAAAGCTCTTGGAGAACACACTTCAGCGTGCCACACAGCAGCAGGTTGTCGGCTCAGGCCAGCCACTATTCAGGAAGGGCATGCCGTCCCTTTAAATTGCAGAAATCCTCCTTTTGCACAGCAGAGTGCTCTGGCAATGTTCACTAGGTAGTCCAGGTTCTCCAGTCCTATGTCCTCACAAGCGTATATCACTAGTGCTGAAATATGGCACCAGTAGTTTTACTGGAGTGTGTCTTTGAAGTTGGGGCTGGTTCAATGGGTCTCACTTTGTACCACAGATGTCTCCCCTAAATTTCAGTCCTGCCTGGTATGAGGCCATGGAATGTAGATCTTTATCTTTAGTGGGCCCATGATCTGGTTCCAGAGGCCAAGAGTCTAAATCTCGCTCTCCAATCTCTCCAGCCAGCCTGCAAATGGCAGAGGTGTGTGGTTCCAGTTGCATGCCTAGTGTTGTATAGCTGTTGCATGGGGAATCTCCAGATGTGCTCCCTCAACCTCCAGTGTGGTCTGGAGCCAGGCACCAAGGCACACAAAGAGTTTAGAGCACAGAAATGGGCACTTTCTAGTAGTGGCATTTCTGCACGAAATACGACAAAGCCATCTTTGTGTACCTGCCCAGCCTTTCACCTTCCACTCACTTCACCCCTTAAGATGTACCCTTATGGTACTCATGTTGAAGTGAAAGATCCTCTCAGGATGGCTAGTGACTTAGCCAGTCTGAGTAAACTTACAATTGCGCGCATTAGCCTGCAATGGCAGACTGGACACGTCTTTATGAGCACCATCAGTGCGAGGGCGCACACTAGCCTGCAATGGCAGGCTGGATACATACTTGCAAACCCATAGATGGCACCACGTCCTAACGTGTGTAGGAAGGGTGCATGCACTTTTGCACTGCATTTATTACAGTGGGAAAGTGCCCTAAGGCCCTAACAAGAGAATCAGCAAAACCCGGGGAGTAGAAAGTAAAGAAAATTGAAGAAACGCTAGCTGAAGGGTTCAGGTCTAACACTAAGGTAATAAATAAACTTGTGCACTTTTCATCCACTCCAAGCCAAAGAATTTCACTACAGATGTCGTCCTATCCTTTCTCAATGGAAGACTATATAATCTCTTTGTTCGCTTCCCTGCACGGGATATTTTTGTGATGCAAGTTGACATGTATAAATACTCAAATAATGGCAGTAGATTAGGAAAGGGTTTATTGTTAGTTATATATATAGTTATATATATAGTCACTTAGTGGACTTGCTCCTTCCACACCGCAGCGCCGTCTGGTAGCTGCTGCTGCGGTCCCTGTCTACTGCTGCTGGTTCTACCCAGAGGTCAGGAGTTCAAGGCCCTCCTCCACCTGCAGGCTCCGGCCTGTGCCTCATCCCTGGTGGTCCAGCGGTAGAGCGTCACTGCTCTGCTGATTGACTGCCCTCCTTTCCCTCTTTCTGCTGTTTCTGTCCCACTTCTGCTCTTCTCCTTTGCTTTTCTGCCTCTGCCTTTGTTTTTATTCTTTGCTTTGTTTAGCTTTGTTTTTTCTTTGCTTTTTACTCTTTTGAGTTCTTTTTTTCCCTGTCCTCTCCCTCGTTGCTGCTGCGATGCCCCGCGGCCCCGCCCCCCTCCAGTGTCCATTCCCGCTCACGTGTTTCCCGCCTCCCAGCTGTCAAGCCCCCCGCTGCACTACATAATGGCGCCTGCTGCGCGGTGAAAGTGCAGACCACTATCCCTTAGTGGTCTTGCTCCTTCCACAGCGCAGTGCCGTGTGTTAGCTGCTGCTGCAGTCCTCATCTGCTGCTGCTGGTTCTACTGACCCGGAGGTCAAGGGTTCGAGGCCCTCCTCCACAAGCAGTCTCCTGCCTGTGCCTCATCCCTGGTGGTCCAGTGGTAGAGCGTCACTGCTCTGCTGCTTGACTGCCCTCCTGTCTCTCTGCTGTTTCTGCACCCTCTTCTGCTCTTCTCTTTTGCTTTTCTGCCTCTGCTTTTTATTCTTTGCTTTGTTTTTTCTTTGCTTTTTACTCTTTTGAGTTCCTTTTTTCCCTGTCCTCTCCCTCGTTGCTGCTGCGATCCACCATGGCCCGCCCCCCTCCAGTGTCCATTCCCGCCTCCCAGCTGTCCAGCCCCCACCCCCGCAGCACTACTTAATGGCGCGGGTGCGCCAAAGGCAAGCTCGCCGGCGCCCGTAGACGTCTCGAGAAGAGATAGAGGCACAACAAAATCCCGGAAACTCATGCAACCTTCAAATCCACCGTCAACGCACACCACCTGAAAACCACTAAGAAAACGGCCCCCCAAGACAGAATTAACGCCAACGCACACAACAGCAAAGAACTCTTTGCCATCGTCAAGGAGTTCGCCAGGCCCAACAGCGAGACCACAGACGTGCCCCCCTTCCCAAGACCTTTGCAACAAACTCAGCACCTTCTTCCACCACAAGATCAGGAAGATCTACGACAGCTTCGAAACCCTAGACCCGGCCACCACGCCCACCACCATCGCACACAACCAAGCCGCACCCCAACAGATCGTGCTCTGCTGGACCCCACTCACAAAAGAGGACACGCTCAAGGCCATTAAGAGCATCCACAGAGGTGCCCCGACGGAGCCCTGCCCGTACCACATCTTCCACAGAGCAGCCGCCGCCATCGCCTCCCAGCTTCGCCGCACCATCAACGGCTCCTTCGAAACCGTCACCTTCCCCGACGTCTGGAAACACGCCGAGATTAACCCCCTGGTGAAGAAGCCATCCTCAGACCCAACAGACCTCAAGAACTTCAGACCGATCTCACTCCTCCCCGTTCCAGCCAAGGTCATAGAGAAGGCCATCAACGCCCAACTCTCCGAGTTCATCAAAGTGAATCACATCCTGGACACCTCCCAGTCCGGCTTCCGAAGCAACCACAACACAGAGACTGCACTTCTCGGCGCCACAGACAACATTCGCTCCCTCCTCGACCGGGGCGAGACCGCAGCCCTCCTCCTACTGGACCTCTCAGCCACCTTCGACACCGTCTCCCACCGCACCCTAATCACGAGACTCCACGACGCTGGCAACCGCAACAAGGCTTTGGACTGGATCCACTCATTCCTCACCGGCTGGACCCAGCGAGTCAGACTTCTGCTGTTCCTCTCAGAACCCACGGAGATCAGCTGTGGAGTACCCCAGGGTTCCTCCCTGAGCCTAACCCTCTTCAACGTCTACATGGCCCCCTCGCAGCCATTGTCAGAAGCCACGGACTCAACATCATCTCCTACGCCAACGACACCCAGCTGATCCTCTCCCTCATCAATGAACCCACAACCACCAGAACCAACTTCCACAGTGGAATGAAGGCCGTTGCTACCTGGATGAAAGACAGCTGCCTCAAGCTCAACTCGGACAAGACCGAAGTACTCATCGTGGGACCTACCCCGTCAGCCTGGGACGACTACTGGTGGCCTGCTGCACTGGAATCTCCTGCCACCCTGACGGACCACGCACTCATCCTCTGCATCATACTGGACTCATCACTCACTATTAACCGCCAAATCAACGCAGTTTCCTTAGCCTGCTTCCACACGCTCCACCTGCTTCGAAAGACATTTAGATGGATCCCCACAGAATCCAGAAAGACTGTCAGCCATGCACTCATCACCAGCAGACTTGAATACAGCAACGCACTCTATGCCGCCATCACCCAGAAACAGCTCAAGAAACTACAGAACGTCCAAAACGCCATAGCCAGACTGGTCCTCGACATCCCCCGCCGCAGCCACATCACGCAACACCTCTGCCAACTCCACCACTGGCTCCCAGTCAACAAGAGAGTCACTTTCAAGCTCCTCACTCACGCCTACAAATCTCTACATGACCAAGGACCAGCATACCTGAACCACCGCCTCACATTCCACGTACCCGCCAGACAACTCCAATTCTCCTAACTCGCCCTCAACTCTGTCTCCAGGATCCACAAGACCTTAACAAGAGGAAGGTCATTCTCCTACTTTGCCGCCAAGACAGGGAACGCCCTGCCCCTGTACCTCAGGCAATCCGCGTCGCTGACCCAATTCAGGAAGGACCTCAAGACCTGACTCTTCAAATGATCCTCCACCCAGTGCGACCAGCAGCCTGCCTCCCCCAGAGCCTTGAGACCCTCATGGATGAGTAGCCTTGCTTTATAAGCCCCTGATTGATTGATGGATATATACATTACCACACCAGGAGCAGATGAAGGATTAGATATTCAGCACTGGTCTGTCTGGCTCACCTGTCCTCCAGGGAATCCTCATGACCCTGACATTCCCTGTCATCATTGGATACCTGACAAGCAAGATCCCACACATCTCCCTCCTTTTTAAACAAAAAGGAAATGCCTCTCAACCTTAAATACAAAACCCAGACCACAAAAACACCAGACTATACAACATTTCACAGCATCATGAAATGATGCATCTAAAAGGACATCACAAAAGCATGCCGCAATTATGACCAACACCAAACTACACTAGTTGGCCAGACTAACATAATTCATTAGTAGGATAGAGAGTACCAAAAATCCAATACCACAACAACAAACACTGAACCAACCCGTCACACAACCAAAGAAACAACAAAATCATAGAAACGGGTATCTTTCAATATTCACACAATGTTCATTTACAACAGATATATTTCATCCCATACACTCATCCCACCCCCCACAGCAGCCGCTGAAGGAGGAACCACAGCCATTGTGAAATCCGTAGAACCAGAGCCAGGATCCAAATCATCAGGAGCAGAAGCATCCCAGTAGGGCTCGTAGAATGCGTTCAGAAGCCATGGCAAACGCAAGGGCACCGATACAAATGTGCCTTGAAGGGGTCCACCAGTACGTCTATGTCCAGAGGTTCAACCAGTTGCGTTCCTAGGCATAAGTCCAGGGCACACTCAAAAGTGCACAGCAGACAGCGGAATACAGGCTACACGCAGCATAGCCATACAGGCCAATATGACAAGAACTAGTGCTTATTGAGTTCCTGAAGCAAGTGTGTGCCAAAGCACTGTACCATGCGTTCCTGGAACAGGAGCACATGTGGAATGGTAGTGCCAGTTCCATTCGATCTCGATATGGGACATCCATTGCGGAGCAGAAATAATTAAAAGCACAGTCCCGGCAACAGGGAGAAGGACCAGCGGAAGACCTACAAAAATGCTTCCTAGCACTGACTGAATGAATGATGGAATAATTCCAAAGACTGTTGAGAAGATGCTAGCCAAACCAGAGCCTATATGTTTAAAAAAGTGTGCTACCCCCGTGGTGTTAGACATGTTAAAAATGTGACGCACCCATTGTCCAAAATGAAATGGGAAGTTAGTGCAGAGTAGCGACTGTATTTCAGAGGAAGCCTTGCAACTTGAAGACCAAACGTCTCTTTTGCAGATGTTAAGGCTATATCTTTCTGAAACAGTAAGGCATTCACTCTGCTCAGGTCATCAAAGTGCACATTCGAAAGCCTTATTGAAGGCCAGAGCGTCACCTTCGTAACTCTACGGCAGTGGTTCCCAAACTTTTTTGACCTGTGGCTCCCTTGACCTAATCGGCAGTTGGCCGTGGCACCCCACCATTTTTTTACCGGTGGGCGGGTGGGGGGATGTAAGCCCGACCTCGGGAGTACTTCCTGTTGTCTTCCTTAAAGTAATTGGGACGCAATGAAGGTATTATAATGGTTGGAATGCTTGAATTATTAATCTCATCCACTGGCAATCACTTTGGCTGCATCCCAATCCATCGTTTTTCCCCCAACATAGTGCCTGGTCCCAAACCCTTATTTATGCCAGCTGCTGCTTTCAGTAGCTTTTGGTACTGAGACCCGCTCTGAGAAAATGGAACATTGAGTTTGGTCTGTCGTAATCAGTATCACCAGCATTATTTTTATACTAAAAAGGCGGGCTCCTTATGAGTGGCTTCACCAACACCGACCCAGAGTGACGCATGTAGGTGCAGGACTATGCGTCTCAGTACCTGCGCAAAGGCTTCTCGCCGCTGGCAGGCCTATGCGGAGAAAGCTATGTGCCTGGCTTCAGAACTCATTCACCGCTAGCAAGAGAGGAGCTGGAGTGAACCAGGGCAGGCAGCTACATGGAAGTGCAAAAATAATCTGTCAAACGTTGTGTGCATGCAGATGTGTGTGTTTGTGTGTGAGCATGTGTGTGAAAGTGAGCGAGAGACAGGAGTGAGTGACTGCTATTGTGACTTAGAACGAGTGAGACTGAGAATGAGGGCAAGTGAGTGATAGTGCATTGCACTGAATCAGTGTGAGTATGGAAGTGAGAAAGAGTGTGAGTGAGTTTAAAATGAGCATGAGTCAGAGCGTGTTTGTAAGTGTGCTGTAGAGCTTGCGAGTCTGGTGCTGGCCCTGGCATTCGTGGCGGCAACTTTAGTTGTGTTTCAAGCCGCTACTTTAATGGTGATGTGCAGTGACAGGCTCCATGTAAAGGTTAATAGGTCCTGATCAGACCAATCCAATTAAAGTCTTCTTCCTACACCCAGAATAACATGGTTCGGGATAAATGACGTTCAGACCCAGAGGGTAATTCCAAAAACATAGTGTACTCCAGAGTTATTCTACATCACCCAGACGTGAAAATATCGCAAGCCATCCCGTGTGGGCAGTTCCTTTACCAATCACACTCAGACCTTGCGGCGCTAACTAGAATACTGAGCGTTCAGCTGGCTACTTACTACTTAAACTTTACCTCACTCAGGCACACAAATATCGTAAACCACCCCGGGCTGCCACCGATACATTTGACTTCACCTCGAGCGAAGTTTCTGCACGCATAGTTCGAAACAGTACCGGAAAACCACAAATCCCTTCATTAAAGCAAATGACGGCTGGGCCTTTATCCGCTGCTTCACTCATGCTCCGACCACAAGTTACACAGCATTAACCATTAAACTGCGTCCAAGCCCCGCCAAATGACGGACGGCTGAGGGCCGTTGGTAGCAGACAATGAATGAATGAAGCTACTCCGTCCAGGTCCCGTTTTACCTAGCTGAAAACGCTTAGCAGTTACTTGGTCACCAATGGAGTTTAAGCACGTCGTGTATGTTTTGAAGTCAGTGTGACTGCAGAGGCAAGTTGTACTTACAGATGAAATGCTTGTTAATAAAAATCTATTGATGTGAAATCGTCCTATCATGTTGACAAAAACGTTTTCACTCCCCCTACGCTGCGGCTGCAATTTCCCACATCGTGCGCGCGGCGCCCCTGGCACCTCATTACGGCGCACCGGGGTGCCGCGGCGCACAGTTTGGGAACCACTGCTCTACGGGCATGTAGAAATAATACTTGTGCACAGAAAGTCACGACGGCAGAAACCGTTACAAAATAGGCTATCCCCAGTTTTATGCCACAACAACCTTGATCATTCAGCATCAAATAACTCCCAATAGAGAGCAATCTGACAGCTGGACGGATCATGGCCGCTGGGGAACCCTTCAAGTAGCATGATAAGTTTGCTACGGATGCATTGCATGCCCCATTAAGCGAACCTTCCTTGCACACCAAGGAATGACTCTCAAAGTGTTCTAGCAGTCAACCCCTCTAAGAAAAACTTCGGTCTCCCAAATTTCAACAACGGTACTTAAAATGTAACATTCATTGCTCATGTACATACCTTTCCCCTCGTGCTCCATATCTGCCTACCTGATAGTGTTGTAAACAGTATTGGAAGTGGAATGTCGAAATTGGCAGATTATCCATTCCGTGGAAGGTGCTTCAGAAATGGTGAAAGGTAATTTCTCTAGCTTCTCTATGTGTAACATAGTGTACGTCGCATCCTTGCATGCCATGAGCATTTGTTGTTTTGTGCGGTTGTATGGTGAAAACAGACTGGTGGCATTAATATCTCGCCTGGTGCGTGACCATAACAAAGTATCTGAAGTGTCCAACTCAACAGCATGATCGATCTAAGCTGTGACCTCCCATGTTGTAATGTCAATATGTTGTGTTGTATAATGTCTATTGCAGAAGACACACTGTTACCCAGAGAGTATATTCTGGAGGACAAGGTAATCATACCATCCTCAACCACTGTCTGAGCCCTTTCTAAATCAGCCCTGTCAAATTCGCGAAGTCTTTCTGCAGCTTCCTGCTGAGAAACCTACCATACTTCATTGTATGTTGCATACAAGAAGCACTTTTGACATGGTTTTAGAGGACCCAGTTAAAGGTCCTGTAATCTCATGTCATTAGATAGAAGAGACAGGTGTTGTTTAAACTGGGACAATGTTTTTTTTTTTACCAATAAAGGCCCAACTTCCCAACACTGTAAGTTGTTACCACTCCGAGTGTTCTGTCTGCACGTAGCGGAGGTTGGGCCTGCTGATCTTGAACCCTTTGGTGTTACCCTGGAATCGTGCCTGATATCCATTAGTGTCTAACAGCCATACTAACCATCCCTTCCAATTGGTGTCTGATGAATTGTACGAACCATTGTGTGGTATGGTATCTAATATTTCCTTTGTGTATTTCGTAGACTGCTGCCAGTTCACAAAACGTGCAAACGTGGGAATGTTTGGTGTGTTTAAATCCTTGATTTTTGCTAACCCAAGGCATGAGGTTTGATGCACAGTTTTGTTCAGGAAAATCATCTGATGTGGTATAAGGCGCGCTCTCAACTAAGCCTTGCTTCCCTCAGCCTGCCACTCCTTAGTCCCCTAAACTGATTTTACATCTATAGTGTCCCTCCAAAAGTCAAACCCTTGTGTGGACAGCTGGGAAAGAAAAGAAGCAGAATATATCAGCTTAGTGTTTTTCAGCATATTTTTCTTTGTGGGTGATGGTGCACGCTTATAATAATAAGACGCTGGGCCAGTTGTACCATAACATGAAAAATAAGCAAACTTCTGTGCAAATGTTTTTGAGCTACCCCTTGGTGGTGTAGGGCAGCGTTCATATTGAGTATAATTAAATACAGCACGTGGAGTACTTGCTTTATGCATGATGACCATAATACTGAAAACAGAACATTTTGTCATAGGTAGTTGTACCTTCGTACAATTCATCAGAAGAAAAAACTGTTGAATGCTCAAGATGTTCTAGCATTTCATGCACTGTATCTATATCCCAATCATCAGAGACAGTACTAGGAGTGATAATATCATTTAAAGAAATACAGAATACATATGGTATTTGTAAACGTTCAGTAGATCCAACACACTATCCCAAACAATATCCTATCCCAAACAACTCCATCAGGAACCAGAACAGCTGAAACGTTTACGAGGGACAGGTCTTGCCGCACTTTATGTGATGACGAATGTGGTGTAAGAGCCAAGTTTACCAGTTGTAATGCAGAGCGTTCAGGAAGATAGTGTCAGTTCAGCAGCAAGGAAAAGACTGTCACAAAATCATCAAAAGGACCAGGAAAAGTAACAAAATTGTAATCCAAAGATAGAGCCATGGTGGAACAAAGTACGTCTTCTTCAGTCAAAGGTAGAAAACACACAGTCTCATTTAAAATGGTAGAGATGGAGGTGCAGGTTGATCAGATGAATCTGAAGAAAAGTCATCAAAGTCGATGAAGTAGCAGAGGCAGTTCATTCTATTTTTGGCAGTCCTGCAACTTGTGTAGAACTGGGAGATGACTCAATTTGTGGTACATTGATTGAAAACAGCTTTCGTGTCAAGATTCCGGACTGAAATCTGTGTTTCTGCACAAGTTGATTGTATTGTAGTTGTTGATGTAGCAGGTAGAAGAGATACTTCATTTTTAGGTCTCGCCTAGCGATGCAGCGCAAAGCGCTGCTCGCTATGCGAGATCTATTGTTGCTGACTTGGGTCGGAAGGGGGACAGGACATGTGCACGCGTACGGCAAGCCCTGGACAGGAGATGTGCACGCGTATGGTGCGAGCAGGAGTTGTAATAACGCCCCAAGCCGTACGCGTGCACATCAACTGTCTGTGCCGAAGCTTAACAGACAGGAGATGTGCACGCGTACGGCTGCGGCATTATCACAACTCCTGCTCGCACCATACGCGTGCACATCTCCTGTCCAGGCCTTGCCGTACGCATGGCTATACCACGCCTTCGTGGCAGTTTTCAGCCCTTTCTTGCAGGTACCTGGTCCGCTACGTCTTCAGCGGCGCCCATCACATCGCTGGTGGGCGCCATGTCTCGCGGTCTCCGCTCCGGAGGAAGCCGCGCGCAAGCTTCGGACACGGGTGGGTAGAAAAAGGAGGGGCACTGGTCCTGCCCACAACTCTATCTTCAGCTGCCACGTACGGGCAGCTCACCGCCATTCAGCGTGCACAACTCTGTCTTCAGCTGCCACGTACTGGCAGCTCACCGCCCGGACAGGCGATGTGCACGCGTAGGGCTGGCGCGTTCAGCATAACGCGCGCATGGCGTGCTTGCGCTTTCACTTTCTCTCCCTCCCTCCCCGCAGCTCCAACACAGGCACCCCCTCCTGTCTCCTGCTCCTCGGGCCTGCCCGGACAAGAGCTGTGCACGCGCACGGCGTCTCTTTGACTCACGCCCGAGGTTCCCCTGCAGCAGACTCTCCGATCTGGAATGGGGAGTGGGTGGCAGAAGGAGATGCTGAACCCGCAGCTCTGCGCTCGGGGTGGGGAGTAGTAGCTGCCTCTTGCTGTCTCCTTGCTTGTCTATGCAAGTTCCCCTGCTTCGCTGTTCTCGGGCTGCATACAAATAGCAGCAGCGGTGGATGTGGCCTTCCTCCCCTGTGCTGGCTTGGGAAGGGGCTACTCTTCCAACTACCTCCGGCAAGCCAGGCACAGGCAGACAGGGAACCAGCCCTCCAACCTTCCACTGGCCAAGCACAGAGCAGCCCGGCGCGGACCCAGCTCCTCCCGCCTCCGTGATGATGGCAGGTGGAGGATTAGACAAATGTGAAAGCCCTCATCTGGCGCATCTCCCTCCGCGACAGCCCGTGAAATAATTGTTAACCGCCAGTCTTCACAAAGCGCCAATACCAATGCTCAGCCTGTTTATAGGCGCTCCTAAATGTCACCCGTGTGAATCGAGGCACGTGCTGATGACGTATTTCCTAGAATCACAACACGTTGTCGGGTGGGACACCACAAATTATAATTTAGGTAACAGTCTAGTGCTACCCGAAGCTCTAACAATGCAGCTTGTTTTCAGCCATTGTGTGTTTTAACGCATAGCACTTGCTCACCATATTGCAATCTCGCAGCACTACAGTGCGGGCTCAACTTAATAATACTCACGGAATCAACTTCAGACGAATACACCGGGGGTGCAAACTTCTGGCCGCCATGAAATGCATTAATCGGCCCATTGATGTGTCTTATTTGATCTTCTATGGCTCAGTTGCTGGCTGCACACAGGACTTTCCACATTCTGCAGCTTGTCTATTCTTTCCGCCCCTGCTCACCTGGGACTGAGCGGGCCTCGTGCCATCCGGGGGCACTGCCTCCGGCCGGGACGTAGCGTAACTCCTGTGTCTTTTCTGTGCTCTCCTACTCAGTACTGCATTTCTGAGTGTCACGGAATCACTGCAGCTTTACTGTTTCTCCTGTGCACGTAGAGCATCAGCGCTTCTGTACTCAGTACACCAAATGCATTCCATGTACTCCATCGACCCCTCGCCTGTCTCCAGTAGAGCATCTGTCCATCTCATGTACGCCTGTCAACCAAAGTGTCTGTTATGCTCCTTGAAGCCTCGGTGCTCGCAGATTTAATTTCCCTATACTCCGCGTAGTACACATCAGTTTCTCTCCTGTACCCCTCTGAGCCCTCGATGTGCTCCAAGAAGACTCGGCGCTTCTCATGGTGCATTCACAGGGTTTTCCTGTACGCGGCGCCTCTCATGTGCCCCTTTCAGTAGCAGTGGATGCCTCGGAGCCTCTCCTGTACCCCTTTCAGTGGCAGTAGACGCCTCGGTGCCTCTCCTGTACACAGTACATCTCCGGTACCTCTTTCAGTGGCAGTAGACACTTCGGTGCCTCTGCCTCTGCTGTACACGGTACTTCTCCTGTACCCCTTTCAGTGGCAGTCATGGCCGGTCCCAGTGGCAGTAGAGATCAGATATACAGTATAAATGTGTGAATGTTCTAAATAATGTGTTATTGAGACACCTTATTTTAACTAGCAATATGTATTTGAGTATGTATGACACCAAGAGGAAGTCATTGAGTGCTGGGAGAAAGACATTCATCCAGTTTAAACAAGTGCATGCTGGGATCTGCAGTCCGTGAACCGGGGCTGCAGTACTTTCTTCCGTGTAATAGTGGTCAGCTGTGCTCCCAACCAATAGCAGTGTGGCAGTATGTTCAAAACAAGCATTTGCAATGCAATAGGTCTTGCATTTACGTGAGTTTGAGCTATTGGCATTGTAAGTGATAAAAGCTTCCCTGGGAGCTTCCTGTATGGTAGTGAGAGGAGGCAGTTAACTACCCAAGACCCCACGTGGCCTAATGACTAATGATGATGACAAAACTAACTAAGTTACTGAATTGACACAATATGGTGATCAATACCATTGACCAGCAGTGATATTGCGGTCTTAATAACAACTGCATACCCTCATGTGACCAGAACTTAGAGATCGGTTCACGTTGGGAAGACATTAATTGTACGGTGAGCTTCTGTAACAAGGAGGTCACCCTGAACCATACAATAACAGACCACTGTGAGTAATTAACCTTACGATAATGCTGTCCTCCTTCCCCTTAGGTATTTTCCAGACCTTGTCATAAAGGAGGATTATCTACATATTAAATTGTAGATGTCAAGAGAACTTGCTCTGTGCACATTAGCATAAGCACAGCTCCCATTTAGGTAAGCATAGCCAATTAACCACAGTAGCCCTCATTCATTTTTTATCAATTCAAATGATACTAATCTTTTACAATAGCTCTAATACGGCGCACTTTATAGTCCCCAGGGTATTCCTGTCCTGAAGAGACCCTCTCTGTAGGAGAGTAGGATCTGCTTCACATGGGTACCCCCACTTTTTTCTGATGCTTCACTGTTTTTCGACATTAGTCTGGCTGGGGCCCTGCTAATCAGAACCCCAGCCTAGCTGCTTCCTCTCTAAAATGGTTTCCATGTGCCTTAGGCACATCACTGATTGGAATCTGGAGTGCCCTTATAAGTCCCTAGTATATGGTATACTATGTACCAAGGGCATAGGTACCTCAGAGGCCTGCCAGGGGCTGCAGCATGTATTATGCCACCCCTGGAAGGCCATCCAAACTGACATCACAGGTCTGCTACTGCAGCCTGGGTAAGGTGGTGCATGCACTCCTTACTGTGATATAGGTTACCTATATCACTAAATACATACACACATATAAACCTATAAGTCACTCCTAAGGCAGGCCTTATCAATCCTAAAGGCAGAGTGCATGGTTCCTATGTGAGAGGGTGCCCCTGCATGAGCAGGGCCCCTCTGCAGCGTTCGGAGACCCTTCTCTGATGCTGTTTGTAGTGCAGCCTGACCATATACTCTTAAGCGCATTATAACCTCGCGTTAAATGCTAACTTTGGAATGGCTGCACCTAAACATGTCATGTTTGGTGTCAAACATCTTGGAATACTACCCCCACCAATTCTGGCGGCGGGGGTAGCATTCCACCCTTCTAGAGGGAATGACATGTTAACTCTGGCTAGCCCGGTAACTTCTTTCCAAAGCCCTGGCATCACAAAATGGATGCTGCTGCCACAGACACGAGTCTGGCCTCCTGCTGCTGGACGAAACTCCGGCAGGGAGGCCTGGACAATAGGTTTCCTGTCCCAGGGAGGTGTGACCACCTCCCCAGACAGGATAATGTGTATTGGGGCTGGGCGGGAGCACTTTCGGGTGCTTTGAAGTCCTGCACTGGGGGCACATTTGGTGTCCCTGTGCATACCCCAGTTCAAACCGGATCAGGGGCTTGCAGCCCCTGCTTTGGCGCGAACTGGACAAAGGGAAAGGGGTGTAGCCACCCCTCTGCCCTGACCCACCCATAGGTGGGGCCACAGAGTAGTCCAACCCCTATCCTTAGTATAAGTATAGGAACCCAGTCCTTAGGACTTTAGATTATCCCTGGACGAAACCCTGAAACTGAATCCTGGACCTTCGACGCTCTACTCACGATTAGAGGACAGAAGAATCTCCCTTGGGGTCAAGGAGTGACTCCCCTGCTTGGCAGGCACCAAAGAAGCATCTGTCCGGTTCGCATTTCTGAAGCTCCCGCCGGACGCCGAAGTCATCGCATCACCAGAGGTAGATTCTCAGACTTCCCCGAGGCTACCCTGAGTCCCCAGCAAAGCTGAGGCCCGTGGCTATCGTGGGTGACTTGAGACCGTGACCCCTGGACACCGAGCACATTTGCAAGTGTATCCTTTTCTGGGTCTCCCCCGAAGTCGTGCTTTGGACTCCGAGTAGCCCTAGCCTCCAGCACCAACTGCACCGAAGATCACTGGCCTCCACTCCACGAGTGTCCTGTGAACCAGATCCACGTGCGGCGTCTCGAGGCTCCTTCGCGGTCGCTAGCCCGTTGGCTAGTAGCCCTTAACGAAGGCCAATCTTTTTCTAACTTGGCATTCTGGTTGCTCCAGGCCTGCCCTCACTTACCCTCGCTGGGTGAGTTCCCCAGACCTTGCTGGTCTGCACCATCGACGATCTTCCTCTGCATCGAGACTTGCCGTTGCCAAGGCTTGTTGGGTCCAATCCGGTCGCCGACACCTCAGCACTCGACAAACATCGTGTACCAGCCCGAATCCTGCTCCTGGTCGCCGACAACGCCTCCTGGACCTCGTGGCTGAAGAGTCAAGACGACTGTCAATGCACCTGAAGCACTCGACATCGGTGGGCATCTGTCCATCGCCTTCCTGGTCACTGGCTAGTGACCCAGACTCTCTCCCCTCTGCTTTCAGGTTCTTCAGAACTCCGATCCACTCTTGGATCCACCCGGACACTTTTCACTTGGTCGCCAGCAGCACTTTGCAGCAGATCGCCATTCAAATCGACGACGAAACCCGACCCCGAAAGGCACCTATGCACCCGGCTTCCCTGGGTGAGGTAACACGAGTACTCCGGTGCTCCCGTGGGTAGAGACTCTTCAAAGTCCTAGATCTCAAAGGGTTTGCTCCAAGTCCTCCTTTAAGTGTCCCTTTTCTTTAATTTCCCGATCACGACTTTCTCCATAGAAGTCAACGGCGTATCGCGGTTGTGTATTTACACTGCACGCGTCCCCCGTGGGTCCCCTGTGTCACTACCTTGGGTGGTTCCTTGTGGTCCAAGCACTTCTAGAGGCTCTAGGCCTAGTGTCTAGTTCAGTCGTGGTTCTTATACCACTTTATTGGTATATGGTTTGGTACGCCCTAGGGCCCAAACGTGTATTTGTGCTATTACTGTGTTTAAATAACTTCTAACTTATGTACTTCGAACTCTAGCCTCATAAAGAGACTAGAGGGGTGTGTTTAGCAATAAATACATATATTTTGAATATATACCTGGTGTGGTGCTCTTTCATTTGATCACTCAAGAGATTATAGACTGGTAAAACAAGCTGCTTTACATTCCTTCAAGACTTAGCCTGAAGGCTGCTCTCCATAGCTACCACTAGGATAGCTTTCAATAAGGTTGTCTTTAACCTATCTCCAATAAGGGGTTGTTTGGACTGGTGCAAGGTGCCCACTATAATTAGTGGACAGCATATGCCAGGCCAACTTCTCACATTGGTGTGCAGCGGGTGGGATTCCAGCTTGCTATTGTTTTACCAGATAATCTCAATTGAATTGATCAACTGAAAACCACTAAAGGTACCTAAGGTACATATAATTTAAGCTTAGAATACAGTAAGTTCTACTGAACTTAGAGTTGTGTGTTAAGGGATAGCACAACCCTTTCTACAACTCAAGAGAGTTTAGTAGGCCACACTAGAGTAGGTAGTGCACACACCACACCACACTAGTAATGTCTTTGAGGGTAGGATCTAAAGAATCCTTGCAGGAAGCCACTGAGCTTCCACCCTCCAAGTATGATACACTCCCATTCTTGGAATTGAGAGCTTTATGCAACTTGAGAAAAATAAGGACAGGCCAAAGCCCCACCACCCAACACCTCAAGGAGTTGTTGGTGGCTTATGACCTTAGTAAGCCCTTGGGGACTGAAGGGGTAGGAGCTGAGGGTGGGGCAGATGATGAGGATGGGACCAGGGGTACCAATACCCCCAGCCCCCTCTGAAACTGGCCAGGAGGGCGACAATGGCCCTGACCTGGATAATCCAATCCCTCCTGAGGAAGATGAAGAGGATAATCAGGATGATGCCCTCTTTGTCCCCCCAGGAAGGATTATGAGTGTGCCCAGGAAGTCTAGATCTCCTTCTCAGGAGTCTAACCACTCTGGCACCTCAATAGGGAGCTCTGTCTCATCTCATAGGAGGGAATCCTCTCATGAGAGAAGAAAGAGGCTGGTTCAATATGAGGAAGCTCAGCTTGAAATCAAAAAGAAGCAACTGGCTATAGACAGGGAGTCCCTAGATCTCTTTAGAGAGAGAAGAAAGTTGGGACTAGAGTCCCATGGTGGCAGCCATGTCCCTAGAGATAGGGAAAGGTCCTATGACCATAGGAACCTGAGCAAGATTGTCCCTCCCTATCAGAATGGGGATGACATCCACAAGTGGATAACTGCTCTAGAGAGGGCCTGTAAAGTACAGAGGGTCCCTCAGGAGCAGTGGGCAGCAATCTTGTGGCTCTCCTTTGCTGACAAAGGTAGAGATAAGCTCCTCACTGTTAGAGAGGAGGATGCTGATAATTACAAGGTCTTGAAGAGTGCTCTTATTGAGGGGTTTGGCCTAACCACTGAACAGTACAGGTTGAAGTTCAGAGATACCCAAAAAGCACAGACTCAAGACTGGGTAGACTATGTGGATTGTTCTGCCAAGGCTCTGGAAGGCTGGTTGATGGGCAGTAAGGTGTGTGACTTCTCAGGATTGTACAATCTGATAATGAGGGAGCAGATTCTTAATAACTGTCAAAATCAGCTGTTGCATCAATACCTGGTAGACTCTGATCTGACCTCTCCCCAAGAATTGGGAAAGAAGGCAGACAAATGGGTCAGAACCAGGGTGAAGCAGAAGGTACAGAACCAAGGTGGGGAAACCAAGAAGCAAGATGCTAAGAACTCTGAAAAGGGTGGGGAGAAGGGTAAAGATCAAAAGTCTTCATCAGGCCCCCAAAAATCTTCTTCTGGTGGGGATTCACAGTCTACCAAAGGGAAAGGCCAAAGAAAACCATGGTGCAAGGTCTGTAAGCAAAAGACCCACTGGACCAGTGATTGCACCAAGTCCAAAGACTCCAGTCCAGCACCCACCAATGCCCCTAAGGCACCTGTTCCCCCTAGTACAGTTGGTGGGAGTGCTCCAGCCAAGGGTTTAGTAGGGTTCACCCTGGGTACTGAGTTGGGCTCTGACCTAGTCAGAGAACTGACTCAGGCTGTGTTAGTCTGTGATGGAGGCATGGATGTGACCTCCTCTGTGAGTCCCAGTAATCTGGGCAAGTACAGACAACAGCCTTTAATCAATGGACGTGAGGCTTTGGCATTTAGGGACACAGGGGCAAGTGTCACAATGGTGACACAAGACCTTGTGAATCCTGGGCAAGTTATACTTGGTGAGATGTACCAAGTGACCAATGCTAGCAATGTCAGAACAGACCATACTCTGGCAGTTGTTAACTTCTCCTGGGGAGGGGTAACTGGCCTTAAGAAGGTTGTGGTAAGTGCAAACCTACCAGTCGAATGCTTGCTTGGCATTGACTTAGAGACTTCTGCTTGGGCAGAAGTGGAGCTCAGGACCCATGCAGAAATGCTGGGGGATCCCTGCAGATGTGTTTGCTGTGACCAGGTCACAAGCCAAAATGTCTAGCACTGAACAGGCCTTGGATTCTGGAAGAATGGACCAAGTGCCTTCCAAGAGGAGGAGTAGTAGGGTTAAGGCAGTGCCTTCCCCTTGGCTCAGGAGGAAGATCAGTCCCTTGAGGGGGATGATCTCAGCCCTGAAGAAGGAACTGTCCCAGAGGAACTTGAACCTGACCAGGTTGAGTTCTTGGGGACAGGGGGACCTTCTAGGGCAGATCTGAGCCAGGAGCAGCAGAGCTGCCCCTCCCTTGAACCCCTCAGACAGCAAGCTGCTGCTGAGGCTGCTGGGAAAGCTAGTGGTCCCCATACAGTGTATTGGGATGATGGACTCCTGTACTCAGAGAGTAGAGACCCCAAGCCTGGTGCTACCAGGAGGTTGGTTATACCTCTGAAGTTCAGGGGCTTCCTATTGACCCTAGCCCATGATATTCCCTTAGCAGGTCACCTGGGCCAGAACAAGACTTGGGACAGAATTGTCCCTCACTTTCACTGGCCCCACATGTCGGAAGACACCAAGGAGTTTTGTCGCTCCTGTGTAACCTGCCAGGCCAGTGGCAAGGCAGGTGGCACTACAAAGGCCCCCATGATACCACTACCTGTGGTGGGGGTGCCCTTTGAAAGGGTAGGGATTGACATTGTTGGTCCCATGGATCCCCAAACAGCATCTGGGCACAGGTTTATCCTGATGGTAGTGGATCATGCCACCAGGTACCCAGAAGCTATTCCCCTCAGGACCACTACAGCACCTGTGGTGGCAAGGGCCCTCCTGGGAATTTTCTCAAGAGTGGGCTTTCCTAAGGAGGTAGTATCAGACAGGGGTGCTAACTTCATGTCTGGGTACTTAAAAGCAATGTGGAAGGAGTGTGGAGTGACTTATAAGTTCACCACACCCTATCACCCACAATGCAATGGTTTAGTTGAGAGATTCAACAAAACCTTGAAGGGCATGATTAAAGGGCTCCCAGAAAAGCTTAGGCGTAGATGGGACATACTCTTGCCCTGCCTTTTATTCGCATATAGGGAGGTGCCTCAGAAGGGGTTGGTTACAGCCCTTTTGAACTTCTGTTTGGCCACCCTGTGAGGGGTCCACTGTGCTTGGTCAAGGAAGGATGGGAGTTACCTCTCAAGCCCCCAAAGCAAGACATAGTGGACTATGTACTTGGTCTCCGCTCCAGGATGGCTGAGTACATGAAAAAGGCAACCAAAAACCTTGAGGCTAGCCAGGAACTTCAAAAGGCCTGGCATGACCAAAGAGCTGTTCTGACTGTTTACCAGCCAGGACAGAAGGTGTGGGTGTTGGAGCCAGTGGCCCCAGCAGCTCTCCAAGACAAATGGAGTGGACCCCACACTATTGTTGAGCAGAAGGGTGAGGTTACCTACTTAGTAGACCTAGGAACACCCAGGAGTCCCCACAGGGTTCTCCATGTCAACAGGTTAAAACCATATGTGGACAGGGCAGACATGGGCTTGCTCATGGCTACTGATGAAGGGCAGGAGGAAGAGAGTGACCCACTCCTGACCTGCTCTCACAGAACCCTGACGATGGGTCAGTAGATGGTGTAGGCTTGGCAGGCAGCCTCACTACCCAGCAACAAACTGATTGTAGGCAAGTTCTCAATCAGTTTAGACATATGTTTTCACTGACACCCAGTCAGACCACCTGGTGCACTCATGAAGTGGACACTGGGGACAGTCTGCCTATTAAAAATAAAATTTATAGGCAACCTGACCATGTCAGGGACTGTATCAGGACTGAAGTCCAGAAAATGTTGGAGTTGGGAGTTATTGAACCCTCAGATAGCCCTTGGGCTAGTCCAGTGGTCCTTGTACCAAAACCTCACACCAGTGGTGGAAAAAGAGAGATGAGGTTTTGTGTGGACTACAGGGTCTCAATGCAGTCACTAGGACTGATGCCCACCCAATACCAAGGGCAGATGAGCTCATAGATACTTTGGCCTCAGCCAAATATCTCAGCACATTTGACTTGACAGCTGGCTACTGGCAGATCAGACTAGCTGATACTGCAAAGCCCAAAACAGCATTCTCAACCCCTAGTGGGCATTATCAATTTGTGGTGATGCCCTTTGGTCTGAAGAATGCACCTGCCACTTTCCAGAGGTTGGTGAATACACTTCTCACAGGTCTGGAAGCCAATAGTGCAGCATATCTAGATGATATTGCTGTCTTTAGCTCCACCTGGGAGGATCACCTGGTCCACCTCAGGAATGTTTTACAGGCCCTGCAAAAGGCAGGCCTGACTATCAAGGCCACTAAGTGCCAGATAGGGCAAAGTCAGGTTGTGTACCTGGGCCACCTTGTGGGTGGAGGCCAGGTTCAACCTTTGCAGAGCAAGATCCAGACTATCATGGACTGGACTGCTCCCATTACCCAGACTCAGGTGAGAGCCTTCTTAGGCCTGACTGGGTACTATAGGAGATTTGTCAAGGGGTATGGATCAATAGTGACACCCCTGAATGACTTAACTTCTAAGAAAATGCCCAAAAAGGTTCAGTGGACAGTTAGCTGTCAAAAGGCATTTGATGACCTGAAGCAGGCCATGTGCACTGCTCCCATTCTACAGAGTCCTGATTACTCCAAGAAGTTCATTGTTCAAACTGATGCATCTGAATTGGGGGTAGGGGCTGTACTGTCACAATTGAATGAAGAAGGTCAGGATCAGCCAGTAGCTTTTATTAGCAGAAGGCTGACCCCTAGAGAGAAACGTTGGTCAGCCATAGAGAGGGAGGCCTTTGCTGTGGTCTGGGCTCTGAAGAAGTTGAGGCCATACTTGTTTGGTACACACTTCCTGGTTCAGACAGACCATAAGCCCCTCTTATGGCTAAAACAAATGAAGGGTGAAAACCCCAAACTGCTTAGGTGGTCCATTTCCCTACAGGGGATGGACTTTACAGTGGAACATAGACCTGGGAGTAACCATGCCAATGCAGATGGACTCTCTAGGTACTTCCACTTAGAACATGAAGACTTAACTGGGCAAGGTTAGTTTAATGTCCCTACGTTTGGGGGGTTGTGTAGGAGAGTAGGATCTGCTTCACATGGGTACCCCCACTTTTTCTGATGCTTCACTGTTTTTCGACATTAGTCTGGCTGGGGCCCTGCTAATCAGAACCCCAGCCTAGCTGCTTCCTCTCTAAAATGGTTTCCATGTGCCTTAGGCACATCACTGATTGGAATCTGGAGTGCCCTTATAAGTCCCTAGTATATGGTATACTATGTACCAAGGGCATAGGTACCTCAGAGGCCTGTCAGGGGCTGCAGCATGTATTATGCCACCCCTGGAAGGCCATCCAAACTGACACCACAGGTCTGCTACTGCAGCCTGGGTAAGGTGGTGCATGCACCCCTTACTGTGATATAGGTTACCTATATCACTAAATACATACACACATATAAACCTATAAGTCACTCCTAAGGCAGGCCTTATCAATCCTAAAGGCAGAGTGCATGGTTCCTATGTGAGAGGGTGCCCCTGCATGAGCAGGGCCCCTCTGCAGCGTTCGGAGACCCTTCTCTGATGCTGTTTGTAGTGCAGCCTGACCATATACTCTTAAGCGCATTATAACCTCGCGTTAAATGCTAACTTTGGAATGGCTGCACCTAAACATGTCATGTTTGGTGTCAAACATCTTGGAATACTACCCCCCCGCCAATTCTGGTGGCGGGGGTAGCATTCCACCCTTCTAGAGGGAAAGACATGTTAACTCTGGCTAGCCCGGTAACTTCTTTCCAAAGCCCTGGCATCACAAAATGGATGCTGCTGCCACAGACACGAGTCTGGCCTCCTGCTGCTGGACGAAACTCCGGCAGGGGAGGCCTGGACAATAGGTTTCCTGTCCCAGGGAGGTGTGACCACCTCCCCAGACAGGATAATGTGTATTGGGGCTGGGCGGGAGCACTTTCGGGTGCTTTGAAGTCCTGCACTGGGGGCACATTTGGTGTCCCTGTGCATACCCCAGTTCAAACCGGATATGGGGCTTGCAGCCCCTGCTTTGGCGCGAACTGGACAAAGGGAAAGGGGTGTAGCCACCCCTCTGCCCTGACCCACCCATAGGTGGGACCACAGAGTAGTCCAACCCCTATCCTTAGTATAAGTATAGGAACCCAGTCCTTAGGACTTTAGATTATCCCTGGACGAAACCCTGAAACTGAATCCTGGACCTTCGACGCTCTACTCACGATTAGAGGACAGAAGAATCTCCCTTGGGGTCAAGGAGTGTCTCCCCTGCTTGGCAGGCACCAAAGAAGCATCTGTCCGGTTCACATTTCTGAAGCTCCCGCCGGACGCCGAAGTCAACGCATCACCAGAGGTGGATTCTCAGACTTCCGCAAGGCTACCCTGAGTCCCCAGCAAAGCTGAGGCCCGTGGCTATCGTGGGTGACTTGAGACCGTGACCCCTGGACACCGAGCACATTTGCAAGTGCATCCTCTTCTGGGTCTCCCCGAAGTCGTGCTTTGGGCTCCGAGTAGCCCTAGCCTCCAGCACCAACTGCACCGAAGATCACTGGCCTCCACTCCACGAGTGTCCTGTGAGCCAGATCCACGTGCGGCGTCTCGAGGCTCCTTCGCGGTCGCTAGCCCGTTGGCTAGTAGCCCTTAACGAAGGCCAATCTTTTTCTAACTTGGCATCCTGGTTGCTCCAGGCCTGCCCTCACTTACCCTTGCTGGGTGAGTTCCCCAGACCTTGCTGGTCTGCACCATCGACGATCTTCCTCTGCATCGAGACTTGCCGTTGCCAAGGCTTGTTGGGTCCAATCCGGTCGCCGACACCTCAGCACTCAACAGACATCGTGTCCCAGCCCGAATCCTGCTCCTGGTCGCCGACAACGCCTCCTGGACCTCGTGGCTGAAGAGTCAAGACGACCGTCAACGCACCTGAAGCACTCGACATCGGTGGGCATCTGTCCATCGCCTTCCTGGTCACTGGCTAGTGACCCAGACTCTGTCCCCTCTGCTTTCAGGTTCTTCAGAACTCCGATCCACTCTTGGATCCACCCGGACACTTTTCACTTGGTCGCCAGCAACACTTTGCAGCAGATCGCCATTCAAATCGACGACGAAACCCGACCCCGAAAGGCACCTATGCACCCGGCTTCCTGGGTGAGGTAACACGAGTACTCCGGTGCTCCCGTGGGTAGAGACTCTTCAAAGTCCTAGATCTCAAAGGGTTTGCTCCAAGTCCTCCTTTAAGTGTCCCTTTTCTTTAATTTCCCGATCACGACTTTCTCCATAGAAGTCAACGGCGTATCGCGGTTGTGTATTTACACTGCACGCGTCCCCCGTGGGTCCCCTGTGTCACTACCTTGGGTGGTTCCTTGTGGTCCAAGCACTTCTAGAGGCTCTAGGCCTAGTGTCTAGTTCAGTCGTGGTTCTTATACCACTTTATTGGTATATGGTTTGGTACGCCCCTAGGGCCCAAACGTGTATTTGTGCTATTACTGTGTTTAAATAACTTCTAACTTATGTACTTCGAACTCTAGCCTCATAAAGAGACTAGAGGGGTGTGTTTAGCAATAAATACATATATTTAGAATATATACCTGGTGTGGTGCTCTTTCATTTGGTCACTCAAGAGATTATAGACTGGTAAAACAAGCTGCTTTACATTCCTTCAAGACTTAGCCTGAAGGCTGCTCTCCATAGCTACCACTAGGATAGCTTTCAATAAGGTTGTCTTTAACCTATCTCCAATAAGGGGTTGTTTGGACTGGTGCAAGGTGCCCACTATAATTAGTGGACAGCATATGCCAGGCCAACTTCTCACACTCTCCTTTCAGGTAGGGTCGAAATGTCATCGACAACACCTAAGGATAGTGTAATAAAGAAAGCACCAGAGAACAGTCTGGTTGATCTTTCATGGAATTAAAAATAAAGTACTCAGACATCCTTGTACATACCAATAACCCTTTCCAGATTTTAACTCTCTGCAATGTCACATACAAAACTATATATTTGGTTATGGTCACTTCACTTGGGTTTCATATGTCACTCTTCTCTCTAAAAACACCATTCACTGAATTCATTGTGTCATAATTAAAATAAATATGTGTTATATTAATTGAATGAATTAATGAATAAATATATCACTCAGTTCGGCTGAATTGAGTATAATGTAATACATCCAGTGGGCTACTTACCTTCATTTGTAAATATTTATATTTGTGCTGTTAAAATTAATTTGCGGCAGATATATCGTGCCTTACTGTTATTTCTTTTTTTTTTCCCTGACTAAACCAACACAGAATAAGAATTTGTGACAAAATGAGATTGTTTTCAAAATGAGTTCCATGTGAACACTTGTTGCAAGCTACAGCTTAATATCGAGTTTGCATGGACGTTTGGGTCGCTCTTGTTTTTTGAAATACTGTATAGAATTGGCCACATAATGCGGTTTGATTAAATCAATTGAGACAAATCTCTTGTTTTTGCAACCAGCAAGAGGCAGAAGAAGTATAGTTCTGGTTCCTTTAACAGCCAGGAAAATGTACAGGTGCTCTATAAGATGGGCCAAATTCTTTCTTGTCTGAGATTTTCTCCCTGACTAGATCCCTGGTGCTTCCTTCACTTCACCAGTGGTGGTGAGTTTTACTTGGACGTTGGTTTGTGCATCCCGGAAGCTGTTCAGTTCCTGTAAAACAGTGAAACGTTTATTGATGTCAAATGGTGTTTCAGCAGCCACTGAGCTGACATTGTTGAGGTCTGGAACCCACATAGAGAGTCTGACCACCCAGGGATTTTTTAGGCAGATTGTTTAATGCTTTTTGGACCCAAATAGATGATGGACCCAGCTGCGACCTGAGCCTAATACCCTCGCTGTTAAAGACTGCTTTAAGTCCCGGTTCTTCCTCTCCACTATGGAATTTCCCTCAGGATGATACAGGGAAGAATACTGCAGTGTCACACTGCAGGGTCGCACCCAAACTTCCCATGGCATCTGTGTAAGCCTTAGAGGCGAACACCCGACCTGGTCAGAGTGGAATGTGCCAGCTGGGTATGTCCTGATAAAGACTTGCAGATCTTTTATAACAGTTTGGGCGTCCGCTGACCACTGTGGCCAGACCCACAGGAATCAAGAGCAGGAATCCACTGCAACTAAGATTTACTTGTAAGCCCCAGCTGATGACAAGGGGCCACAATGGTCCAGATAAACACAAGCGAGAGGTTTGTTTGAAATGAGTAGAGGTGTCTGTGGTGGACGTGCTACAGTGGAAACCTTCATCTGCTGGCAGATGTCGCAATTAAGGACAAAGTTCTTGGTCTGTCTGTACAGACCTTGCCACCAATAGCAATGCTGCAATAGTGAAATTGTAGCCACCACCACTGTGTGTGCAGATGCAAGATCCTCATGTGCTGCTAGGATTAAACCTAACCTGCGGTCTGAATTTGGCATGACTTTATCCCCCACTCCAGGAATATGAGCAAACTGTATATTTTGGGCATCTAACTTGTAGGATTATTTGAGTGGAAAGCCTTTCGGCAGGTGTGTGCTGCCCCACGCAGTGTTGATAGCAATCAAGATGTCTCTGTCTATCCTACTACTTGAGCGAGTTAATGCAGTGGCAGCAGAAGTTTGCACTGTTGCTATTGCAGATTCATTAACCATGGAATTCCCTGCAACGTGTACGCTAACACGTTGATGACTGTGTGTGAATTACATGAGTCCGTGGGAAGCATTCTTTCAGCTTAGCCGCTTGTTCCCAAATCATCTTGTGCTTGATTGTGCACCCTTTTGAGTCTCTGAATCAATTCTGGCTCCAGTAGTGTATGTACTCATTGTAAGACTGAACACATTAATATGAATCACACAAATTCAGTGTGGGGAATCCAGGATCTGTATGTTCAAGTACCAGAAGTAGAGCTTTTAGTTCAGCCAACTGCACAGTGCAGTCACCAAGTGACTGTGTGTAGGTTTTCTCAGGGTGGAATTTTCCATCCTTCATGCACCCCTTAACGGCAGCCCAAGCTGCTGAGTATTGCTGCATTCTCCATATGGCAAGCTGGGCAGAACCATCAATATATATGATATACTCATACTGATCTAGAGGCATCACTTCATTAGGTAGAGGATATTCATGTTCATATTGCAGAAAAGCTTGTGTTTGTAATGTAGATTCAAATCTGTAATATGCATCTAGTGAAGTGAGAGATTTAGCCCCTTGGATCCATCTTAGATGTAATGCTATGGCGTTTGGAACGCTTGCACTTGTGACGGCCTCTAAGGTCACCACCGGGGTCACAACAATTATTCGTTTTCCCTAAGCCAGTGCTCTCTCTCTCTCACCACAGCAGTCTGTACCGCCACTAGAATTTTTTCTGTCGGAGCAAAACGCACTTCGCCATTTGTGTATAAATGCGATTTATATGCAATTGGTACAGTGTCACCTTCATTGATTGTGACGTAGTTATACCCTGATGCCCCTGCGACTATGCGGATCACCAGGTTGGTTGTGTTTACACATGTGTAAGTGTATGGAAGCTAGCTTGTCAGTTTGTACTTAACGCAAAATTCCTCTGTGTTTCTGTGTCCAGTGTGTGCTTGAGAAATCTGAATGAATCAGGTGGCAGAACGGTGTAACCTGGACTGCGTAATCTGGATTGTAAATTCTGCCAAAATGTAGGAATCCCAATATGGATTGTAACCATTTCAACTTAGTTGAAGGTTGTAGAAGCGCATACTTCTCTAAGAAATGTGTTGTAAGGCTCTTGACTTCACTTGACAGCTCATATCCCCAAAATAGGACATTGAGGTGGGCAATTTTTGATTTTCTAAAATTTAATTTGTAGCCCATGTGCGCAAATCCTAAAAAATATGCTATCTACTTTTGACCAGTGCACTGAGAGGTCATCATCCATTAAAAAAATGTCATTGACATAGGACAATGCCTGGTCGTCAAAATCTTGTAGAAGTTCTGTCACCCATTCTGAGAACAGCCAGTGTTATTCTTATTCCCCTGGGGTAATCAACAGAATTGTTTCTGAGAACCTAAAGCACTGAAGCTGGTCAAATACCTGCTTTCAGATGCTATATTCTGGCAGAAGAACCCATTCAATAAATCTAGTGTGGTGTTGTAGTATTTTCCGCACTATATTGCTCATTAGTGCTGCGCTATGCCCGTTTTGTACTCCAATTGTGCGAGTAGCTGTGTTTAGATGTCTGTAATCTAATACTAGACGATAGGAATGATCTGGTTTCATTACTGAAAATAAAGGATTATTCATGGGAGAGGTGCAATTTTCTATTACACCTTGGTACTCCAGTTATTGGAGAATTTCCCTAACTTGTTATTAGCCTAATTTTTAATGTGGTATTGTCTTTGAGGTTGTGGGTAGACCTCAATGGCATTTCATGATAAGGAGAATTGTCATCCCACCCCACATGGTTGCTGTATAATGCCAGAGCTTGCGCCAACACCTACTCCTTGGGATATGAATGTTTTACTGATTCTGGAACGAGGTTGGAGAAGGCAGGTAAAATTACTATTTCTCATTTTGTGCAGTCCATGGCAAACTCTGGTGGCCAATCCTTTTCGGCCAAGAGAACGTCATAGCCAAATGGCAAGTACTTCCAAAAGGGAACATTTATGGGTCTTTGTATGCCCCTCTCCAATTGGAGTTGCAATTCGTATACCCGTGTATCCGGTGTTTCCACCTGGATGTAGTCACTCAGCGCTACTGCCGCCAGACAATCCATCAGGTTCCGGCGAACTATTGTGACCTTTGGTGCACTGTCCAGCATGGTCAGAGTCCACTCACCGCTCAGAAGCAGAGTCCTCAATATCTGCGGCATGCTTGACCTTAAGTCCAGCTACCTTCTTCTTTTTTAATTGAGGTTTTGATGGTTTAGGTATTTCTTCCTGTTTAATTATGCAGTCAGACAAAGGTTCGAGTCCTTCTTTGGTTTCACATACTACTCTGTTCTGATCTCTGGCCGTCCACCCCTCTCGAAGAATTTTTCAAATGACTCCTGAAAGGAACGAGAAAAAACGTGTATCAGTATCCTAACACCCGTCAGGCGGTTTAATGTTATCACGGTTACACAAATTATAGCGTTTATCAGTGGCCTCCAGTGAGGGAGATCCACCCAGTGTTTTTGGTTTGTCCTTATATTTCATATTATCACACTTCTTCGTAGAAGACTGGGGTGCCTGCTTTGAGTTATCCTTTTCATAATTACTGTTTACTTGTAGTTTACCAGGTTTGGTTACCAAATTATCTCTAACCAGTGCGGCATAGGTTTCTTCAATAATTTTAAGTAGTTCGAGCTCCTGTTGTCCCAGAGACAAATCCCTTAGACGCTGGTGTATAGCCAACGCTGCTGCTTCCCCTTTGATGTTACTTAAAATAATGGCGAATACTGTGGCAAAATTGCCTATCAGTTTCCTCCCCAAATCCAGGGCAGGTGCTGCCCCATACTCATTCTGGATCTGTTTAAGCACTTCTGGCAAAACAGTTAATAAAGGGTACCATGAGTTCTGATATAAACTGCAGCAAAGACTGTACCCCCTGTGGTGCAGTACACAACTAGGGGAACTATCCCTGTGAGAAACTGGGTGGTTGTTGCAGTACCTCCCACTTTTTCCTTGGCTTTTGATGCAACTTTGACTGAGGTGTACTGGGTCCTTGCTAACCAGGTTCCCAGTACCAGTGTTCTTTCCCTAAAACTATATCGCACAACTTCAGCTACCCCTGTTAGTACCTAGTAAGTGGTACACCTAGTACCTACGGCATGGATACTGAAGAGGGTCCGCTGGGGCTGCAGCACTAGTTGCGCCACCCCATGGCCCTCTCACCAAGGCAATGCACTCTGCCATTGCAGGCTGCGTGTCTTGGTGCAGGAAAATACAAAGAGTCGATATGGCACACAGCCGTGTGCCATGCCTCCCATGCACTGCATAAGATATTGGTAAGTCACTCCTACTGCAGGCCTTTAGTCCTAAGGCAGGGTGCACTATATCCTATGTGTGGGCATATCAGCATGAGCGGATATGCCCCTAATGTTGAGTCCATTCTGTGATGTTGTAAGTGGATAGGAAAACCATAAAGAGTACATGGGCTGGATACTTGCCAACACAAGTTTCCTAGTTCCATGACGGCTTCACTGATTTCTAAGATGTTAGGTACCAAACATCTTGTCTTAATAAATCCTCACTGATGCCAGTGTTGGATTTATTAATAAATTCACATAGGAGACCCTTTTAGAGGGTCCCCTGAAACCTAACCAAACACTAGTGGGGTCTCTGACCGGTTTTCACCAGCCTGCTACCACCAGACATGTTTCTGACCTCATGGGGTGAGAGCCAGCGCTCTCAGATGACAAAAACAATACCTGCTCTGGGTGGGGGTGTTTCACAACTCCTCCAGTACAGGATGGCCTTCCCAGGCAGAAAGCTTCAAAGGCAATGCCACCTTTGAAATCCAACCCAGGAACCCCCAGATAGTGGGGGAGGTCAAGCCCCCTTTCCTGCTCCACATTTGGTGTAAGGACAGGAGAGAAAATTAGTTGGATGAGGAGGAGGAGGGCCCCCCCTCAGCCTGCAGCACCCCTAGAGCGGGGCAGGCGAGGTGAACCCCTCTCCTAAAATTCCACCATCTTGAGATTGTATGAAATCCTCAAATCAGGGCTAGGATAGTGCCCCTTGCCACAGGAAATAGTCACTAAAGGGTGTAGACACCCTAAAAGTAGATAGCCTTTTTGGCAATTACCTGTCTCCCCTTGTAACACCCCTAAATTCAGTATTTAGGTGGCTCCCCAAGACTTGAACCTCAAATTCATTGGACCAAAGAAGACTAGGACAAAGAAGACACACTGCACGAGAACTGAAGTGCTGCTGCAGGAGAAAAAGGCGCCAAACACTGCTAACTGCTCCAAGGACTCGACAATCGCTGCCTGCAGTGTCATCCTGAACCTGCAAGGACTCCAAGAGCCCAAGAGCACACAAAAGACATGTGCTGCAATGATTAATAGACAGAAGCAAAAGAGAGTTAATAGCAATACGAGAACAGTGAAAAGGATGAACATTTCCACCATTATGCTAAAGCATTTATATATGCTGGCACATAAATACTGTGTAGAGCGTACTCCTGCTATGCGCTCTCTAAACGAGTTGCGTAAGGCAGGTGGGTCTGCCAAAATCCCTACTGGATGATCTAACTCCCCATTACCTGTTTGTAAATGTGTGCAGGTCCCCGTCTTGGTCACAAGTTGGACATCCCTCCTCGCAGAGGGAAAACAGGAATCAGCTGGGCGGAGATTCCGTCGTGCAGCAATCTCATAATGACAGCTGAGTACTCCTCTGATCTAAACACGGAAGTGCTTGTCTATTTATAATAAACTGCATCTATGCTTCCATACCAAAGCCTGAGCCAGTCTGAAATTGTTTATCCTCTTGTGATAGCAGTGTTGCCTCAAGGACAAGCAACAACAACATAATTTGCACAACTTATGTTTAGGCCTTGTACTAAATGTTCAAGGTGTCGTGATAGTGTGCTTACGAAGTTGAAATGTAAGCAATGTGGTTTCAGAGTAATTAATCCTGCACTGCCACACAATTGAATGTATGTCAATAGCTATCTTGGAAGAAGAGAAGGCAACTTAAGAAATGTGTGCATGTAACATGGCAGTGTTTCCCACTGGGCCTAACACAGCCAAGTGACCCTGCCTTACAGTAAGGTTGTTTCTCTGTGATCCGATAAGTGCATCTTCCTGATCTGGCACCAGGAAGAACTGGATTCCGAAAGGCTCTACAAGTACAGAGAAAATCTTAAAAGGTAAGATGCGTGTGCTGTAAAAATGAAACTTACCTAGAAATCTTGCGAAAATGGGCAACAGTGAATCGCTTAGGGGACAATGTTGGAAAAGAAACCTCTTTAAAAAACATGTAATACTTCATAGCATTTAGTTATCTGCAAAAATATCTGAAAATTATCAGAATGTGCTTTGCCTAGCAATTTGTTCTTTTATTAATGTGAAGTGAGTTTCTTGTGGAGAAGAGTTAGGCAGGAACACATTTTTGTAATATTCTCATGCAATTGTATTGTGGAAACTTGACTGGAGAACAGTGCGTTAATTTCATAACAATCAGGATATAAATATTTTTGAACAGGAAGGGGTGGGAGCACACTGCTAACCTCCCAGCACAGTTCGCCCCTTAGCATTCTGGTAAATGCAGTTTGTAGTGCATGCTTACTTGGTATTTTGCTGGAGTGTTCCACCAAAGTTGGTGCAGATTAGTGCTGTCATCTCTAGACACATGTGTTTCTGGATTTATCCGTCATCAGTAGAGATCAAAAACGATTTTCTTCTGGGGTTGCTGAGCAGGCTGCCACAATTCTTACAGGTCTCAGTACCTCTCACAGGCGCAGAGGTGCATCTCCACTAGCTCGTCAGCTCAATGGCTGAAGAGAGCCTTTTTAAACAGGAAGGGGTGGGAGCACACTGCTAACCTCCCAGCACAGTTCGCCCCTTAGCATTCTGGTAAATGCAGTTTGTAGTGCATGCTTACTTGGTATTTTGCTGGAGTGTTCCACCAAAGTTGGTGCAGATTAGTGCTGTCATCTCTAGACACATGTGTTTCTGGATTTTATCCGTCATCAGTAGAGATCAAAAACGATTTTCTTCTGGGGTTGCTGAGCAGGCTGCCACAATTCTTACAGGTCTCAGTACCTCTCACAGGCGCAGAGGTGCATCTCCACTAGCTCGTCAGCTCAATGGCTGAAGAGAGCCTTTTTAAACAGGAAGGGGTGGGAGCACACTGCTAACCTCCCAGCACAGTTCGCCCCTTAGCATTCTGGTAAATGCAGTTGTAGTGCATGCTTACTTGGTATTTTGCTGGAGTGTTCCACCAAAGTTGTGTTCCTATTTAAAAGTACTCCCGTGAGTCATTGAGCTGACGAGCTCGTGGAAGAAGCACCTGCGCGCCAGTGAGAGGTACTTGACCTGATGTAATGTTTGGCAGCCCACTCAGCAAACCCCAAAATTGAAGCCTGTAATCTCTACTGATGACGGTTAAAGAACCAGAAACACGTGTCTAGAGATCAGCACTATCTGCGCCAACTCTGGCGAAATACTTGGAATACTATAGCGAAGCAAGCAACATGAGACTGCATTTACCAGAATGCCAGGGGCGAACCTTGCTGGGGGTTGAAGCGGTGTGCTCCCACCCCTGTTCCTGTTTAAAAGTACTCCCATGAGTCATTGAGCTGACGAGCTCGTGGAAGAAGCACCCGCACGCCAGTGAGAGGTACTTGACCTGATGTAATGTTTGGCAGCCCACTCAGTAAACCCCAAAATTGAAGCCTGTAATCTCTACTGATGACGGTTAAAGAACCAGAAACACGTGTCTAGAGATCAGCACTATCTGCGCCAACTCTGGCGAAATACTTGGAATACTATAGCGAAGCAAGCAACATGAGACTCCATTTACCAGCATGCCAGGGGCGAACCCTGCTGGGGGTTGAAGCAGTGTGCTCCCACCCCTGTTCCTGTTTAAAAGTACTCCCGCGAGTCATTGAGCTGACGAGCTCGTGGAAGAAGCACCCGCGCGCCAGTGAGAGGTACTTGACCTGATGTAATGTTTGGCAGCCCACTCAGCAAACCCCAAAATTTAAGCCTGTAATCTCTACTGATGACGGTTAAAGAACCAGAAACACGTGTTTAGAGATCAGCACTATCTGCGCCAACTCTGGCGAAATACTTGGAATACTATAGCGAAGCAAGCAACATGAGACTGCATTTACCAGAATGCCAGGGGCGAACCTTGCTGGGGGTTGAAGCGGTGTGATCCCACCCTTGTTCCTGTTTAAAAGTACTCCCGTGAGTCATTGAGCTGACGAGCTCGTGGAAGAAGCACCCGCACGCCAGTGAGAGGTACTTGACCTGATGTAATGTTTGGCAGCCCACTCAGTAAACCCCAAAATTGAAGCCTGTAATCTCTACTGATGACGGTTAAAGAACCAGAAACACGTGTCTAGAGATCAGCACTATCTGCGCCAACTCTGGCGAAATACTTGGAATACTATAGCGAAGCAAGCAACATGAGACTGCATTTACCAGCATGCCAGGGGCAAACCCTGCTGGGGGTTGAAGCGGTGTGCTCCCACCCCTGTTCCTGTTTAAAAGTACTCCCGCGAGTCATTGAGCTGACGAGCTCGTGGAAGAAGCACCCGCGCGCCAGTGAGAGGTACTTGACCTGATGTAATGTTTGGCAGCCCACTCAGCAAACCCCAAAATTGAAGCCTGTAATCTCTACTGATGACGGTTAAAGAACCAGAAACACGTGTTTAGAGATCAGCACTATCTGCGCCAACTCTGGCGAAATACTTGGAATACTATAGCGAAGCAAGCAACATGAGACTGCATTTACCAGAATGCCAGGGGCGAACCTTGCTGGGGGTTGAAGCGGTGTGCTCCTAACCCTGTTCCTGTTTAAAAGTACTCCCGCGAGTCATTGAGCTGACGAGCTCGTGGAAGAAGCACTCGCGCGCCAGTGAGAGGTACTTGACCTGATGTAATGTTTGGCAGCCCACTCAGCAAACCCCAAAATTGAAGCCTGTAATCTCTACTGATGACGGTTAAAGAACCAGAAACACGTGTTTAGAGATCAGCACTATCTGCGCCAACTCTGGCGAAATACTTGGAATACTATAGCGAAGCAAGCAACGTGAGACTGCATTTACCAGAATGCCAGGGGCGAACCCTGCTGGGGGTTGAAGCGGTGTGCTCCCACCCCTGTTCCTGTTTAAAAGTACTCCCGTGAGTCATTGAGCTGACGAGCTCGTGGAAGAAGCACCCGCGTGCCAGTGAGAGGTACTTGACCTGATGTAATGTTTGGCAGCCCACTCAGCAAACCCCAAAATTGAAGCCTGGAATCTCTACTGATGACGGTTAAAGAACCAGAAACACGTGTCTAGAGATCAGCACTATCTGCGCCAACTCTGGCAAAATACTTGGAATACTATAGCGAAGCAAGCAACATGAGACTGCATTTACCAGAATGCCAGGGGCGAACCTTGCTGGGGGTTGAAGCGGTGTGCTCCCACCCCTGTTTCCTGTATAAATATTTTTGACAAGAATGCTCAAAGATGTCAGTGATAAATCCATGAGACCCAGCTCCTTCACTATACAAGAAAGAAGGAAATCTTAGGTAAGTATTCCACATCTCCCTTTAGATTAAGAGAAGGGGTGGGCGGTGAACTCTGCTCCGCCAGCAGAGTTTGCTGAGTTTTTTGCTTCTCTGCACTCTGCTTGGAGCGTGAAGTACTGTCAAAAACTCCTCCATCCGCCACATAGCGGAGTTTGCCGGCTCCCACCCCATATCCTGTTAAAGGATTGAGTTCCATTTATTGTCAACATGTGATTGTGCCCCCAGAACAAGCCAATTCATTGTAGTCGTGAGGCACCGGGCCTCAGCTTTCACCAGTCCACTCACAGCTCGGCTCGAGCTGCATTCCTGTGGGGACGGGCAAACAACTTAAGAGTAGGCAATAGCATTACTTCCGCATGCATAATCTAGCCAATCAAGGGGCCAAGCAGGGGCAGGGTAAATGCTGGCTCAAAAACACAAAAACCTATAGCAAAGCAAACCGTGCGTAATTAGATCCCAAATTGCTGATTATGCACTACACATGTGCGACAATCTGTAGCAAGATGGCGGAGCCAGAGACTCACATGTTGGTCGATGCAGCTGGCGGTTTGGGGACGGTAAATACTGAATTTCCTAGTTTGCTTTGCTATAGGCGTATGTGGGTAGTGGAAGTTCTTAGCCACTGAAGAGGCACTCTAAGAGCCACAATTGTGTCTCTAGGGTTATGATTTATTTAATGTGTTTTTGCACCAGCATTTACCCCACCCCTGCTTGTCGTCTTGATTGGCTAGATTATGCATGCAGAAGTAATACTATTGCCTACTGTTAGAGAGATCAGATAATTGTACATGTCAAAAGTAAGAAAACCCAGGAACAGTTGTGGTTCAAGGGGGATTGCAATTTGCATGATAGCATTACTACTGCTAAAACTTTAGAGCAATTGGAAAAATAGATGTCTTCGATTAAGAATAAGAGTACAAATGTGAATAGTACAGAAGATATATGTAGTGTGAGCAAATCTGATGTGTGTAGTGTGAGTAATTCCCCCACAATAACCCAACCTCTAGTAAGAAGGTTTGAGAAAGTTGATATGTGTTGCAGAGTTGGTAGTAATACACATATCGCTTTGTTTGTGTGGTGCCCTGCAGTTGGGTAAGAGTGCAAAAAGTGTGGCCGCTTGGGTCACTTTGCCTAAGTATGGAAGGATGTAAAAGAAAATGCTATGCTTCAACGAGGGAAAGTATCATGCACATTTGAGAATGAAGACTCCAAGTATGTATGTGGGTGTGGAAAAGAAAAGGAGAAGTAGAAAGGTCTTGCTTTGCCTATTAAAGATGTTGATGAAGGTGAAGAGAACAAGATGATAAAAAAAAAACCTTAAATGTGTTGTCAAGGATCTGGGGATGGATTTGGAACTCAAGGCAGATTCTGGTTCACCGTGGACCATTATCATTAAAGAATATTTTGCGGACAAATTTGGGAATGCTTTAGATCTTAAGAAAGTGTTCGGACATAATTGCTGAAAGTTTTGATGGTACCGCTATCGACATTGTTGGTTTTCAGTGGGTCATGATTGAGTTTAAAGGTAGAAATGCTCACATCAAACTGTATATTGCTGTGAAAGGAGTCAGTGTGTTAGGGTGGATGGACCAATGGAAGTTAGTGATAATTCTGAACCCAAGGAGCAATATATATATATATTGATTAAAAACGATGGAAGCACAGAAAGTTATGTGATTGAGAAATTTCCTAAAGTGCTCAATGACACAATAGGTTGGTTGATTGATTGTTGCCATAGAATTAAAATGAAGGAGGGCGCAGTACCTGTTAAGCAAAAGTTGAGAGGAGTAACGATAAATGTCAGGCAAGAACTAAAGAACATGCTTAATGAAATGGTGAATGAAGGCACAATTGAGGAGATTGAATCTTCCAAATGAGTATCATCTATACTTTTAGCTCACAAAGTGGATCAAAAATTGAGGTTGTACGTGGATCTGAGTGCGTTAAATGCAAATATTCTAGTGGATTTCCATTCCTTACCTAATATCAATGCAGTTGTATGCATGCTAGAATGTGTCAAGATATTCTCCACATTAGATCTGAGATCTACCTATCATCAGATTGAACTCACCCAAGACTCAAAGCATTTAAATGCATTCTTTATGCCGCATGGGTTATATCAAATCAAAAGGATGCTTCTGGGTTGGCCACAGCAGCATCAGTTTCTGAAAGAGTAATGTTGCATATTTGCTAAAATGTTGTCAAATTTGTGAAATGTTTTCTGAATTATATTCTTAATTGTTCAAAAGATGAGCAGCAACATGTAACACATATTAATGTGGATTGCAGGAGGTTGAAGAGATATGGGCTAACCCTGAAGAGATGTAAGTACAAATTGGTCCACAAATCTGTGGATTATTTAGGGCATTCCTTGTCTGGAGAAGGTGTGGTGCCCAGGAAATCAACCATTAATGCAATTATCAAGGCTCCTGCACGAGAGAATAAGGAACAACTTTTTTCTTTCACCGGTTAGTGTGAATATTATAGCAAGTTTTTTTAGGATTTTTGCTACAAAAGTTAAACCCTTAAGAGAACTAACAAGGAAGAATGTGGCATTTATTTGGTCTGAGAAACAAGAACAGGCATTTAAATATGTAACAAAAAGATATTGTAGAAGCTCCCACCTTGAAGCCGTTCTATATAAACAAAACATGTATTATCAATGTGGATGCTAGTTTGTATGGCATTGGAGGGGTGTTGTCACAGAAGTGTGATAAGGAGGACTGGAATGTTGCATTTGCCTCCAGGACCCTGAATGTTACTGAGAGAAGATAATTCGTAATTGCGAAGGAATTGTTGGCATGTGTCTGGGCCATAGAACATTTCAGGAACTATGGGGCTGAGTAGGATGGCGGTCGGAAAACCTCCCCGACCGCCATGGTAGCGGGAAAAGACCGCCCGCATGGCCCGTGACATAACCGCCGGTCGCATTACGATGGTCCGCGGTCGAAATCCGACCGCGGCGGTACGATCGCGGGCTTTAACATTGCGGCGGTTGCTGCTGCCCGCAGCACCGCCGCGATGTCCAAAAGAACATGTCCTGCATTTCCCTGCACTGCGTGGCAGGCACTGCACAGTGCCTGCCACCTGGTACAGGGAAATGTAGGGGAGGACCATGGGTACCCCCCCAGTGCACCCACACCCCCCCCCAACACATTGGGGGCCCGCAACGGGCCCCTGGAAGACATTCTCCGCCTGCCTTTCCATGGCGGTTTGACTGCTGAGGAAAGGTTGGCTACCGCCGGCATCATAATCGTGCCGGCGGAGCAAGCTCGGCACCGCCACCATTATCCCGGGCCTTCTCCGTCCGCAAGGCAGGAGTGCGGATGGCAACCGGCGGAAATGTGGCGGTCGGAATTTCCCACCGCCGCGGTCACCACCACCATCCTAATCTGACCGGCGGTTTTCTGGCTTGGGATCGCGGGCGGATGTCCACCGCCGGCCCGGCGGTCGCCACCGCCGGTGGACATCCGCCCGCCATCCTAATGAGCCCCTATGTACGGGGAAGTCGATTCATTTTAAGGACAGATCATAAACTGCTTGTGAATACATTATCTACTGGTGGGAGCTGGAATGTCCCTGCACATATTAAAAGGTTGACTTCAATATTACAGGAGTATAGCTTTAAAGCGGGATTTAATACAGGGATGTGAAATGGGACGGCTGATTGCTTATCTAGGTTACTGTGCCACTTGAATGACAACGATAGATACGCGAGGCAATTGGACATGATTGCTACAATAAGAAATGTGGTTGCTGGGAACTTTGATGTGATTACTGAGAAGTGGGCAAAGAGTGAAACAAAGGACACACTATAGTTGTACAGATTTCATTTATTTTATTTATAAAGTTTTGTATAGTGCGAACATGACCCAGGCGGGTATCAGAGCGCTTCACAATTTGGATGGGTAGGATATAATAGTGGGAATGGACCAGCATTACTTATATATGCTAAGGGTGGGCGTAGTTCGCGAAGTAGCGCTACGCAAAGCTACGCAAAGCGCAGTTCGCACTACGCGAGCTACGCGTAGCACTACGCGAACTGCGTAGTGCGCTGTTCGCAATGATTGCACAGTGCCGGATGCTTGTCCGCACTGTGCAATCATTGAAAACGGCATCTTGCACAGTGCGAGCTGTCTTTTACTGCCGCTCGAGTAGATTTTTACGCGAGCGGCAGCTTTCTCAACGCGGACTGGTAGTTTCTCATCGCGAGCGGTCGCGAGCATACGCGACCACTCGCAATGAGAAACCTGACCTCCCCGCATTGAGAATCTCGTCGGGAGGTTTATTTTCCACGCTCGCGATCGGCAACTTGATGTTGCTGATCGCGAACGAGGAAAAGTCTCGCCGGGATGTCATTTTGCTTGCTCGCGGTCGCCAACTTGACGTTGAGGACCGCGAGCAAGCAAAAATGACCGCTGCACTACGCTACGCGTGTTTGCACTGTGCTACGTGCAATTCGCGTTGTGCGAAGTAAGCGCAAACTTCGCAAACTATGCGAGCGTAGCGTAGTGCTTTGCCCAGGGTTAATATATGCAAACACGAACAAGGTCCTAGTGGGTATCAGAGTACATCACATTTAGAGTAACACATATACCGTACTGGGAGAAGAACATACATTACTTATATGTGCATAGCAGGCGAACGCTGGGATTCACAGGTGTAAACCAATCTAGTAAACAGTCAGGGGCCGGTGAGTAAGCAGTGGAGCCATGGCCGTTTAAGGCAAGAACTTGTTCATTAGGATTTTTTTAACTTCCTTTTTGAAAGAAGCCGTGGAATAGATTCAGCGGACTTCCGGTGGAAGAGAGTTTCAAATCTTCGGGGCAGAGCCTGAGAAAGCTCTCTGGCTGCGGCATTCAAGGAGGCCCTTAGTGGGGCCAAGTTATATTTGGGAAGGCCACAGAGCGTAGTGCTACCGTAGTCTAGCCTAGGCAATACAAGCGGTTAAACCTTCTGCTTGAAGTCATCTTGTGAAAGGAATGGTTTGAGATTACTTATATACTCATCTGGTGTTTAGCACCCTTGCTTACATTGCTAACATGATTCTGCATGTTCAAGTGCATGTCAAGGGTGATTCCTAGGGATTTAGCTGATTCAATTATGTGGGGAGAGCAGTTGAAGGCTGTGAGGTGTTTCATCCAGAGGCCGATCTTGGGGGTGTGATTAGGAGGCGAAATGAGAAGGAATTCCGTTTTGGAGGTGTTGAGCATGAGGTGTTTCTCGGTTAGCCAGTTTTGAGTATTCGTCAGGGTAGAGTTGAGTGAAATGAAGTCTCCAGGGGAGGTGATTTTCAAATAAAGTTGAGTGTCATCACCATACATCTGAAAAAGAAAGTTCACGGAGTTCAGTGCATTTGCTAACGGTTCCAAGAATAAATTGAAGCCCCATGGATACTGTAGAGGGCTGAGATAGGGATTGATTCACCTTGACTCTTTGGGATATGTTGGGAGGAAGGAAGTAAACCATTGCAATACCAGGCCTGAAAGGCCCATCCTGTGTTCTAGAATGGATAAGAGATTGTCGTGACTAACAGTGTCAAATGCAGAAGAAAGGTCAAGGAGGATCAGGAGGCAAGATTTGTTTTGGTCTAGCATTTTTAGAATGTCTTCCATAATGTGAGTGAGAGCAGATTCCGTGCTGTAACCTCTCTGAAAACCATTCACAAAGAGGTCTTGGACCCAGTACCGCACTTGTTATTGTAGTAAGGGACTTATTTTATGTGGTGCAAAGATCAAAAGAAACAAGACCCCATAGTTTCTCAATAGTGAATATAATTCACATAAACAATTTGTCAAGAGATGATCAGCACACACTCAAACATGAAGTAAAATTCACAAAGAGAAAATAATTTTTGTTCTTGGACCCATGTGATGGAATTAAAAAAATAAATCCATTATTCTTTATTCTTCACACGGTAGCCAACGCGTTTCGTCCCTTTACAGGACTTCTTCAGGGCTCAAACAGGTATTGTCCAAATATACTGGTATTAGAACTCCAAGTTTTATAGGCCAAAAGTCTTGTTCTGTGTAAAAGGTAGTGCATCTCAAATAATCCTTTCGTTTCAGGTTATGGTTTTGCTCCTAATCAAAGTTTTCCGGTCAATGTCGGCGTCTCTGAAAACCAGACTGATGTTGATCCAGAAGTTGGAAATTCTCAATATGTACGCAAAGTTGAGATTGCACGCACTTTTCTAGAAGTTTCACCAGAGTGGGGATGTTGGAGATAGGACGGAAGTTATTAAGATCAGATCTGTCTGCATTAGGTTTTTTTAGAATGGGGGAAACCTGAGCTGCTTTTAAGCAGTTGGGGATCATGCCTTGTGACAGTGAAGCGTTGACAATCTTTGTCCATTGGGGGAGGATGGCATTCTTTGAAGATCAGCGGTGGTAGCGGGTCGCTGAAGTGGTTAGATGGGTTGATCATTAGAAGAGTGTTGTAGTTGTCTCTTTCGCTGAGGGGAGTTAAGGTATTCCAATAGGCATTGTTCTTAGTGTTAATGCTCAGGGGACCGAGCCTCTCATGGTGGGCAAGAGGAGAAGCAATCCCAGAGGATGGAAGAAGAGCCCTCTTTGATTCCAGGTCAATACTGATGATTTTTGTTTTCTCAGTGAAGAAGGCAGCCAATTCGTCGCATGATGGAAGGCCGTCACGGGGGTCAGGGCCGTTGGGTGCTTTGACTGATTGTTGTTTAACAATATCAAAATGTTTCTTAGGGCGTTTTTTAGCTTGATTAATTTGGGTTCTGAAGAAATCGGCCTTTGCACTTTTGATTTTTTTATGGTAAGAGCTCCTAACCGATCTAAGGTTAATTAGATGATCAGAGGAGGGTATGGATCTTCAGGATCTTTCAGCTACCCTTAGTTTGCGGCGTTCCGAGTTTAGGCTGTATTTGAACCAAGGTTTGGAGATTTTGGAGTTTTTTTGTTGTAGCGGAGCTAAGGAGTCCAGGATACAAGAGATAGTGGAATACAGAAATCCATGACTACATGAACATCTATCATGTCTGCTTGGGAAGACAAGGTGAGCCCGATTAAAGTTAGACTTTTGGTCTAAGATAGACTTTTGGTCTAAACCTAGACCAAAAGTCTAAGTTTACTGTAAGTAAAGTTAGACTTCAGGTCTAAACTTAGACTTCAAGTCTAAACTTAGACTTTTGGTCTAAGTTTACCTTTGTGAATCAGGCCCCATATATTTTCAACGGGTTGATAGTTCTTCAGTGTTAATATTCCTAATGTCCCTTTTCCATTGCTTCATTTTCTTAGGTTGATGAATCCTCGGGAACACATCCCTGTTAATAAAGAAGATGATGCTGTAATGGTCAGACCAATCACATGGGATAATGGAATCCATTGTGATGGTGTTTCCTTTTGATTTGATGAGGTCCAGAGTTTCCCCCTTGTTATGAGTTGGCCTGTCACAGAATTGAGTCAGCTCATGATCCAATAGGAAGGATTTTAGACAGTTTACAGCTTGGTCATTAGGGTTACACCAGTGAAGGTTGAAATCTCCCAGGAAGATTTGGGACACTGAGGTGTTGTCATTGGATGAGATGATTTCCATTAATAGTTCAATGAAGGAAAGATTGTCTCCAGGGGGGCGATAGAATGTGTGTAGTTTGCATACAGGGAGGTGGTTGTTTAAGATTTTGATGCAGAGGTATTCACTGGAGGTTGGAGTGATGGTATCTGATTGGGAAACCGAGAGTGTATACCGATGTATACAAGCTATTCCTCCACTCTGTTTCATAGATCAGTCCAGACGATTATGTCATGGCTAGGTGAAACTAGGAGGTCAAGGATAGGGGTGGAAGAGCAATTTAGCCAGGTTTCCTTGAGGATGATGATATCGAGCTCATTGTTTTGGATGAGCTCAAAGATATCGGAGGCGTGTTTACAAGCTGATCTGCAGTTGAGTAGTACACATTTCAGTTGTACAGGCGCGTGGGGGGCAGGAGTCTGAATGATGTACACTCGCTTGAGGTTGTCACTATTTATAACTCTGAGGTTCTGAGAGAGTTCCCTGTGCGGATTGGCGTGAATGGCTGGAATTTGACCCAGCAGGGTCTTGTCGGTGTCTAATGGGTGGAATAAGAGAGGAGTAGATCGTAGATATCACTGGTCACTAGATCGGCCTTCATTCTTCTGGGGCGGGAGGGGGTATTAGGGAGGGATAAAGTTTTCAAGGTAAGGTGAGAAGAGTGCATGTCAAGGACAGGGACTGCGCCAGTAGGGACGAAGGGCAGGTTCCCTAGGGAATCAAGAGTTCTGAGCAGGGGTAAATGCTCGATTGAGAAGGCTTTCAGTTCATAAAGTTCATCCGAGAAAAGGCGCAGGTGGAGAGAGATCTCATCCAGACGCGCAGCCAGGTCTGAGTTTTGGTTATAGGATAAGAGTTGTGTGGAGAGTTCCGTTGGAGAGGTGGGGCCTCGAGGGATAATTGAATGGTCCGGGGGAGCGAGTGAGTCAGTGATATCTTGCGTAGTCCCGATTCGCTTGGAGAGAGGAGCCGGGGATGGAGGGAGGGTGGAGGGACAATTATTGTGGCGGATAGGAGGTGGGCGAGGAGAGGAGGAATGGGTTGGGTTGGATAGATTCCATGGAGGGCAATCGCCTGGGCTCAGACAGAGATGATGGCTTATTAAGAGAAATCATGCATGGAGGTTCACCAGGAGAGTGAAAAGGTGGTCGAGCGTGAGGAGACACCCCGACTAGGGAATCAAAGTGTATCCCCTTAGAGATCGGAGAAGTGAATGACGCTGTAAGCCCGCTAGCCACCTGAATCGATGGTCGAGTGGACTGTGAGGGTTCCGGAGACACTAAATCAGGGGACTGAATGGGACCGAGATCACTTAGGGAGTGAGTAGTGTTATGTGAAATTGGAGTCCTCCCGGTCGTGGTGGGGGGTGTGAGGGTGATATCATGTGTAGTAGGATGGTTTAGGTAGGTATCAATGGGCATAGAGGTTACCTCTTTCTTGAGGGTAGGGAAGATATTATCCATCTTAGCTAAATTGTCATTAGAGGCTTGAATTAGAATAATTGTTGTAAAGGGTGATGGTGGAATTCGCATTGAAGAAGAGCGAGGGCGAGACTGATAATTTGATGCCATGCGGAGTTTTCCTGGTGCCCGTTATACGAAGCATGGAGTAAAAGACGTTCCTACAACATGCCCGTTTTCTGGAGTAGAAGATGAGGTCATTAGATAGTTTACCCTTGTTGGCACAGAAGTAGACGTCCGAGATTAATGTTTCAGGTCTGGTTTTGAGTAACCGATGTTTGTGCTTTTTGGCTGCATTTTTGGAGAGGTTAGGCGGGTAACTAATAGTGAAGGCATTGGAGCCAGCGGGGTCAAGTCTTATATCCATTCTTAGAGAGGCCGAGGTGAATCCTTTTGAGGGAAGGGAGCAAAATTACAAGTTCATGATAGTGATTGTGAATTTTTATATAATTAAAGTGTAGACAAATTTTCGATGGACCTGCTGGCCAAGCAGAACATCATGTAGTCTGTGAGTTATGGGGCCAGATGTATCAAACGTTTTACTGTTCGCAAACGGGCGGATTCGCAGAATCGGCCCATTTGTGAATGGTAAAAAGCCGTATGGGATGTATCATCCCAAAAGGCATTCGCAAAATAGAGAATCGCTATTTTTGCGATTACCTATTTTGCGAATGCATTTAGGGAATCGTAATTTGCGATTTCTTAAATGCAATGTAGGAAGCAAGAAAAAATTGCGACCTTGCTTGAAGGAATCGCAAATTACCACCAACTTAAAGTTGGTGGTAATTTGCAAATTCGTAGAAAAATGCAAATTTTTGCATTTTTCTAAGTGCCATGTGGCACACACACATGCCCTTAGGGCATGTATGTGCGCCACATGTGTACACTTACCTTTTTTGGGGGTGAATCAGGGTGGCCTTTTGGCCCCCTATGACCCTTAAAATTGCATTCGCAATTTGCGATTACCAATTTGGTAATCGCAAATTGCGAATGTCTTCCCATTCATTCCTATGGGTCTCTCGGCCCATAGGAATGAATGGGAAGGCATTTCTTAATAGCGAATCGCAATTTGCGATTCGCTATTAAGGAATATGTAGGAATCGCAATTTTATTTGCGAAACCTACATACATTGCATTCTGCGAGTCCGTAATAGCGAATCAGTAAAATTCGCTATTAAAGACTCGCAAAATACAATGTTGATACATCTGGCCCATGATGATTTTATTTAATTTGAGAGTAGCCAAATTGGCGGTGGGCCTAAATAGCCAAGCGAAACATCAAGTGGTATGTAAGGGGTCAGGATAAAAACAGACAATCCTATAGTAGGCAATGAGAGAAAACCCATTACAATATGGCTGAACCTTAGGTTGATCCAAATGAATAGTCCTACCTTATTCCTCACTGCATTGTTTGAATGCATAAAGACTAGTCCTTCCTTCCTTTTACTGCCATTGAATGCTCACTGCAGTGTTAGATTGCATAGAGACAAGTCTTACCTTCCTTTTAATGCCAATGAATGATGCAAAAACTCCTCGTTTATATTCAATGTAGGACTGAGTCGATATTCATATGCCTATTAGCTGGGAACATGCGCCATCTTGAAGATGAGGATTCCTGGTAAACAAATGGACTCACCCCTCTCCGGGTGAGCCGGGACCTTTAAATGCGACTCTCCCTCAGCTGCTGCAATCGACGAGCCCAGAGCATGACTTTGATTGCTGACGTTCCTGGGTGATGGTTGCCAGGAGGAGATTGGGGCTCAGGTAAACACCAGGGGAAGAGATGGGAGATCCGGTCGGTATCCTTAGAAGTTAGATCATGCGGGAGCCCCGGAAAGTTCGGTCAGGCTTTGTTGGGCACAATTGTAGATGGGGTGTTGGCGGGGCCTCGCCGGGACTAGTTGTGTGGAGGTGGCGGACCCTCTATAAAGAAGTTTGGGCTATTTATCCATACTTACACAGAGCGCAAGGCATGGACTCCAGGTCCAACATGGCGGTGTCCTAAATGAGTGGCCATAAAAACGCATGACAACGGGTACCAGCGCATGAGTGACCTGCAGCTGAGTGTGGGGATGAGGCAGGGTGGGCTCTGTGGAGGACGGATTAGTAACAACAAGCCGTCAAGTATGTTGCAGAGGTGGCAGACCCGCTATGCCTTATTCGTAGCCAAAAATCCTTATTGATCGCATTTCGGGAAGCAAATGACTCCGGATCCAACATGGAGGTCACCTGGACAACCGACCATAGGCAGCGTACGTCCCGTGAGTACAATCGCGTGTGAATATGCGTACCCTGCCGTAGGGGTAGGTCCGACTACGGACAGCGAACGTTCAGCGAGAGAGTGAGGAGATGAGGCAGGGTGGGCTCAATGGTAGACAGATCTCGACCCTGAGGTAGGGGTGGCGGGCTCCCCTGCACTGTGCATCATCACAAACCTCACCGTAATGCCTGGAAGGGGTTTCATCCGACCTCGGGTCGCGGGCAGAGGGGAATAGATGAGGACAGCACTTCGGGGAGACCTTGATGTAGCAGCAGGTCAGAGCGAGATCATCTGTCGTGGTGCCGGAGATCGTGGCAAAAGGTTCCGATTTTTTCTTTTTCTTTGTAGTTCTTTGAAGTTCTTCATTATTTGCATGCTGTGCTATGTTTCGTAACACATCTGGGAGAGAGAGAAGGATTCGATGGGCTGGGCTACACAGGGATTTAAGCAGGTCGCGATCCCTTACTCAGGAAGCCTCTGTAGACAGCTCCTTCTCAGTGGTGTAGCTATCTGTGTTGTCTATGTTTATGTTTAACTTGGGAAACTCTTGCTACTGTTTCATATTTGAAATGTAGAATGCTTGAGGGTAGTTGCTCTCCTGTCCGCATGGCAGTAGACAGACGTTGGATGCTGTGCGACATTACTAAAGATGTCTACAGCTACACTGTGGAAGTTTCCTTTTTGCAACACCCTTCAGTGATTTTCAGCAGTTTTCTCACTTGATATTTTCCAAGTGGATAGTGAGATAAGAAATACAGGCCAATCTCACTCATTGATGCCACAGCTAAGGTGTTGGGCAGTGTTTCTCCTTGCCCGATTAGAGGCCTGGGCGTCCAACACAGGTGTCATAGCTAAAACACAATATGGCTTTAGACGGGGGCTCGGCACGACCGAGCAATGTCTTGATCTGTCCCTAATTATCAATAAGCACACAAAGGCCAAGAAGGGCTCTATCCACTTGGCCTTCATGGACTTGTCTAGTGCCTTTGACACCGTTAACCGGGATAAATTGTGGGCCTTGATGGGAAGCATGGGTATAGAAGATATCTCTCCTTCGTAGGCTACACTCTAACACCACGGCTGCCATAAGACATGGCACTCAAGGGGAAAAGACAAACCCGATTGTAACAGCTGAAGGTGTCCGTCAAGGGTGCATTCTTGTCCCCTTCCTGTTTTTAATTTACACAAATGGTCTGGAGGCATTTTTACTATGTAAGGAGATTGATTACCCCAGTATTGGTAGCAACTATGTCCCATTATTATCATATGCAGATGATACAGTATTAATGGCACTGACAGCTAATAGCCTCCAAAAATCCCTTAATGCTTTTACTGATTTTATGTTATCGCTTGACTTAAAAGTTAATTTTATCAAATCATATATCATGGCATGTGGCCCCAAATCCACTAAAATAAAACCATCTTTGTAAGGGGCAAAAGAATAGAAAAACTAAACACTTTTACATATTTTGGGAATTTATTCAACAATCAGTTGAACTGGGAACCACTTATAACAGCAAGGGTGCATCACATAAGTAGGGCCGTCGACGGGCTATTCCGCTTTGCTTGCAAACTAGGTCATAAGCCCGTGAGAGAACTAATCACCCTATATAAAGCAAAATGCCTGTCGGTTGCTACCTATGGAGCAGGGGTGTGGGGACACCATAAAAGCCATCAACTACAAGTTTTGGAAAATAAATTTGCTAGAAGATTGCTGATGACCCCAAATAGTGCCCCCACCCTCTTCTGTCATAAAGAATTGGGGTTAGAGTTCATAGAGGACTGCAAAGGTAGCGTCCCTCTGCCTTTATGGGCAAAAATCTGGTTGTCTGAAGAATTAATGTTATCAAGAGAAGTAATCAAAGACTGCACAAACTTAGATAGAGCTTCAATGATACCATGGCTCCGCTTTGTGAGGGACAAATTTCAAGAGATAGGACTGGGGCATTTTTATGACATTCCTGATAGTATCCCAGCGAATGCCAAAACCATCATCAAAGAGGCATATCACACCAGGGCCATTATGCGTTATTCCACGAGGAGACGGGCGCCCTACGTTTACTGCCCGTCCCACAACAATACTATCTAACTTTTACCACCAACGTACAGTCTAGATTCTTTTTAACCAGACTCCGTCTATGCACTGCGCACTTTTTGCTGGCATTTCCTCGTCAAAGAGGGTGGGTTGACAAGCTAACGCCCTGTCCGTGTGACAATTCGGCTAACCAAAGCACTATGCACTTTATTCTATTCTGTAGTTTATATAAAGTGGTGAGAAATTTCTTTTTTAGCCCCACTATTAAGGAAAATTCGCCCCTGCACAAACATTGATGGTTTTAACTTTTTGCACACTTTGGCTACCCCTGATATCTGCATTGCATTAGCTAATTACATAAAAGTCTCGATGGCTATTAGAAAGCGTTATGAGTAAAGGAGGTTGTTAAAGTATGGTTTAATTTCATACTATCGTACTTTATTCGGTTGTATCTTGATGAACTGTGTAATAGCTTGTCGCGTTAAATTGTTTATTTTATGTATGGAGTTTTTATATTGTATTATTTAATGAATTGCTTCTTGTTTTAAATTTATTACTGTGATTGTTTTATAAATTGTGATACATCTTACCTGTCAAACTTTTATGGTTCTCTTGAACCGAAATAAAGTTATTCTTGACTTGAGATAAGAACACAATTCTATATATGAATAATGTAAGGGTAAACATGCAAAATGTCTGATTTTGTTGGCAGCAGCTCCTGTAGAAAGGTTTCATTTATGTAACCCTTTCAGGCAGAGCACATGCCACACCTGAGAGGCAGCTCCCAGCCTGCGTGCAACTGACTGTTGTGCCACAGTTACAAACTGAGCTAGACTGCTAAGGCATTTGAGTACTGGTGGGCTTCATGCATTACTTCCACAGATGGGCAGCTCACTAGCACCTGTGCCAAACCAAAGATTTCTGACTCTTGAGTAAATGGCCCCTACAAAAAGAGAAAGTGCAAGTCCTACAATGCAAGGTGCTATTGGCTGGCATAAGAAGTTGATGCTTAGAGCCATCTCTGCCAATATCAAGGTTATCGGAGATGTTTGGATAAAGTCCAACCTAATGCATTTGCAAAGGCTTATTATTACTTCTACTTCACTCTCTAACCCATAAATCTTTCTATTACAGCAATGGCTCTGGATTCTTTGGGTTCTCGATGGCTGATCTGGGCCTTGATCGATGTGTCCTACGTTACACAGGAGGTGCTATCACCCCAAAGGAGACCCTGGAGTATTTCATGGGACTGAATCTTCCTATTATAGAGATTTATGGCATGAGTGAGAGTTCTGGAAACCATACGGTATCTTTGACAAGCAACTACCGCATAACAAGGTCAGTGCTAACCCGTAACCAACTTTGCTTCTTTTGGCAGGCTTTTCGAAGCTAGTGAGAAAATCTCAGGCAATATCTCATTGGTAGCCTCCTTTAATTGTAACAAACCTGACAGGGATTTCTCACTCCTAGGAGACTTTACAGAGCCAACCTCAACCCTGGAATCATTGCAGATATATTATTATTAGTGTTTTACAATAAACTTTATTATTTATTCCACTGCAAATCATGTAACTACTAGCACAATACTTATCAGGAACTCAGCGAACAAAGTGCTTATTGAAGTGAATGCTAAGTATACTTCTCTCACTTTCATTACACATTTGTACACAATTAATCTGGATAACAACTAAGTAACTTAAAGCCGATTACAGTTATTCTATATCTGAGCATCTACAGCCCTCCCCCCCATACTTTTATGCCGTTAGGTTTGATGCTGGGGAACTGTAGGAAGCTGGCTCTGTATATACTATACCAAAGTGAGGTATATTGTGCACAGAGTCCAGTGGATCCCCAAAGGTAGGCAGAGGTAAAGTTAGATAGCACCTTACTCTCTATTTGTGGTGGTGTGGTCGAGCAGTAAGGCAGTATCAGAGGACAGTGTTAAGCATTTGATGTACACACTCAGTCAGCAAATGAATTCACACACTCAAAGACTGAACTTCAGACCAATTGTTTTTGTATAAATATATTCTTTTAGTTATTTTATTTTCTAGAACCAAGCAAGCCTGGCACAGGTAAGCAATAAATACTTTACAGTAGTAATGCAATTGAAATACAGTTTGAATGATAATGGTATATGCACTTTGGTTTGATTTACAGTATGGATGCAGAGAAATGCAATACTTAGTAAATGCAGTACATAGACTTGAATAGGCTTTTTAGTAAAATATCAGGTAAGTAACTTTTGAGATTACTATGCTTACACAGAGTAGTATACCTAGATACTACTCTGGTACATTTCCTGAAAACAGGTAAGTAAAATAGTTTTTGTTAGATTATGCAATTTTAAAGAATTTCTTTAGTTTCTCAAACTCCAAACTTAGAAACTTTTCACAGAAAAAAGTCAATGTTATCCTATGGAGGAAAATAGTGTTTTTGAGGTAAGTATTTGGTAGTGGGAGTTGAGGTTCTGGGGGTAGACTCAGGGGTCCCCCAGGGTCAAGGATGCACTCTAGTAACACCCTCAGCGGCACTAGGGCGGCCGGGTGCAGAGTGCTGAGGCCCAATGTTATCCAATGGGAGATAGGGGGCCTCCGGTTGGTGGCTGCTGGCAAGCAGGCCACTTGGTTGCTGGAGCAAAGCTCCTGGACTTTAGCTCAGAGCAAATGGGGAAACAAAGTAGCTCAGCGGCACTAGGGCGGCCGGGTGCAGGGTGCTGTTTCAACGTCGGACGGCCTGTTGGTTTCAATGGGGAACCTCTGGTTTGCAAAGGCACTTCAGGCTTGGGGACGAAGGTCTACTGGTGCGACCACCACTTCGAGAGGTAAGTTGGGAAGTTAGGGGTTGGTTACGCACCGTCGGTTTGGGCACACAAGGCCGTGGGGCGTCAGGTGCAGGGGTGCCTTTTGGGGTCGGATCTTCTTACCAGCTCCTGGTCGCGGTTGGGGGGACCTTCTGGATTTAGGCTGCAGGCGTCGACTGGAGGCTTGAGGCAGGTCAGGGGTCCCCGGATCTCGGGTCAGGATTGCTGGGGTGACCTCCTCGTGGTGTTTGCCCACTCGAGCTCGGGCCGTGGACGGTGGGTGCAGAGTGGGGCGGATCAGCGGTGTCTGGCCGGAGCCAGAAGTTGCAGATGAACAAATCCGGTGTTCACGGGAGACAAAGTCTTTGTTCTTGAAGGCAGGCAGGTCCTCCGGGGTTTTCGAGGTTGCTGGCTGCAGGACAAACCGGGATTTCTCAGGAGCAGGTTCGAGGGAGAGACAGGCCGGTAGGGTTGGGGCCAAGTCAGTGGGCGTCTTCCTCTTGTTAGCTGCTGCACGGCTGTTCGGTCCTTCTTCTTCTTCTTGTAGTTTCTTCTTGTCTGAGGAAGCACGGTTCAGGGGTGCCCCTAAATACTAGATTTAGGGGCATTACAGGTAGGTAAAAGGCAGGGACCAATGGGTCCCTTCCCTGTGGTGGGTACACCCCCTATTATGCCACCCTCCAGTGGGAGGGGGGCATGAGCCTGTTTCTGGTTGGCTGAGTCCCCCCATCTGCAAGATGGCGGGGACTGGGAGTTGTGCTTCACCTCGCCTCCTTACCTGAGGGGTGGAGTTGGCAGAGGTGGGCACACCTCGCTTCCTCACTTGTTTTTCCCGCCAGTTCTCCCGACCAAAGTGGGGGTCAGAACCAGTGGGGACCAGTTGCTGAAAGCAGCAAGTGGCCTGGGGAAGCTCACAAAGGCGGCAAGCCTTTGAAGCTTCCCTTCAGTGAACCCTACCCATCCTGGGGGAAGAGGCTTGGCACCTCGTCCCAGGATGTGCATTGTTTCAGGCCCCAGAGAGCAGCAAGCTGTCGACCCAGGGGTCCAGAAACATGTCTGGTGGTGGCAGCTGAAAGCAGCCACTCAGCCTGGACACTAGAGGTGGGTTAGTTTTGAGGGGGCATCTCTAAGATGCCCTCTGTGTGCATTTTTCATTAAATCCGACACTGGCATCAGTGTGGGTTTAATGTGCTGAGAAGTTTGATACCAAACTTCTCAGGTTTCAGTGTAGCCATTATGGTGCTGTGGAGTCCGTAATGACAAACTCCCAGCACCATATACTCTTAATGGCAGCACTGCACTTACAATGTCTAAGAATGGACTTAGACACTGTAGGAGTACAGGGCTCATGCACCTGTACCCTCACCACTGGTATAGTGCACCCAGCTAGAGGGTTGACTGATCTATGCCAGGGCAGTGGGTTGTAGGCATGGCACACAGAGATGTGTGCCATGTCGACTCTTCACTTTGTTCTGCACCAAAACACGCAGCCTGCAAAGGCAGTGTGTGTGTGTGTAAGGGTACAGGACCTCTAAGGGTGGCACAATAAGTGCTGCAGCCCTTAGAGGCCTTCTCTGGTCACAGTGCCCTGGGTACCTGTGGTACCATTTACCAGGGGCTGACCTGTGGCCAGAGATGCCAATTGGGTTTAGTCTTCAATGCAGTTTTAGGGAAAGAACATAGGCCCTGGGTACCTGATTAGCAGGAGCCCAGGGCACAATCAGTCAAAGCACATCAGCAAAAAGTGGGGGCAACCATGCAGAAAGAGGGCACTTTCTCACAGGAACCGCCTGTCAGCATCATTCTAGCCACTGGTCCATATGCCTCCCCCACCATAAACACAAGTATTTTGTATGCAGTATAAGATATGGTGGTTTAGGAACGAGGAAGCGCTCCTGCTCTGCTCCAATACTTCTGAAATGGGAAAGGCGCTTGCTGTAACAATACAAGGCCATTTGCCTTGCAAAGGAAGTCTTTAGCTACCATGTTATTCTAAATGCTGCAGCGAGTGGAAAAATCTCATCTCATGCCTGTTATTCTAAGCAACATAAAAATATGCTGAAATTCTCATGCCTGTTATTCTAAGCAACATAAAAATATGTTGAAATTGAGCACATTTTATTTGGTTAGTCTGCAATATTCTAGCAACTCACTTAAACCATAAACAGGCCTCACTTTTAGGCCCTCTCAGTTATTCACTTACTTAAATGGCTTTTGCTGCCCGTGCTGTTACTGTGTAGACAGATTCCGCTGCTGCTGCTCTTGCTGCAACTGTATTGCGTGTGTGGGCAGCGTCCGCTGCCCGTGCTGTTACTGCATTGCATCTGTGGGCATCGTCCGCTGCAGCTGCCTGTGCTGTAACTGTACTGCATGTGTGGTCAGCTTCCACTGCCCGTGCTGTATATGTGGTCAGCGTCCGATGCCTGTGCTGTAACTGTACTGCATGGGTGGGCAGATTCGGCTGCTGCTGCCCGTGCTGTAACTGTACTGCATGTGTGGGCAGCATCCGCTGCACCTGCTGTGCTGTAACTGTACTGCATGTGTGGTCAGCTTCCACTGCCTGTGCTGTAACTGTGCTGTATATGTGGTCAGCGTCCGCCGCCCATGCTGTAACTGTACTGCATGTGTGGGCAGCGTCTGCTTCTGCTGCCCATGCTGTAACTGTATTGTATGTGTGGGCAGCGTATGATCTGCTGCCCATGCTGTAACTGTACTGCATGTGTGAGCAGCGTCTGCTTCTGGTGCCCGTGCTGTAACTGTACTGCATGTGTGGGTAGCGTCCACTGCCCATGCTGTAACTGTACTGTATGTGTGGGCAGCGTCCGCTTCTGCTGCCTGTGCAGTAACTGTACTGCATGTGTGGGCAGCGTCCGCTTCTGCTGCCCGTGCTGTAACTGTACTGTATGCGTGCGCAGCGTCCGCTTCTGCTGCCCGTGCTGTAACTGTACTGCATGTGTGGGCAGCATCCGCTGCCCATGCTGTAACTGTACTGCATGTGTGGGCAGCGTCTGCTTCTGCTGCCCATGCTGTAACTGTACTGCATGTGTGGGCAGCGTCCGCTTCTGCTGCCCATGCTGTAACTGTACTGCATTTGTGGGCAGCGTCCGCTGCCCGTGCTGTAACTGTACTGCATGTGTGGGCAACGTCCGCTTCTGCTGCTCATGCTGTAACTGTATTGTATGTGTGGGCAGCGTATGATCTGCTGCCCATGCTGTAACTGTACTGCATGTGTGAGCAGCGTCTGCTTCTGGTGCCCGTGCTGTAACTGTACTGCATGTGTGGGTAGCGTCCACTGCCCATGCTGTAACTGTACTGTATGTGTGGGCAGCGTCCGCTTCTGCTGCCTGTGCAGTAACTGTACTGCATGTGTGGGCAGCGTCCGCTTCTGCTGCCCGTGCTGTAACTGTACTGTATGCGTGCGCAGCGTCCGCTTCTGCTGCCCGTGCTGTAACTGTACTGCATGTGTGGGCAGCATCCGCTGCCCATGCTGTAACTGTACTGCATGTGTGGGCAGTGTCTGCTTCTGCTGCCCATGCTGTAACTGTACTGCATGTGTGGGCAGCGTCCGCTTCTGCTGCCCATGCTGTAACTGTACTGCATTTGTGGGCAGCGTCCGCTGCCCGATGCTGTAACTGTATTGCATGTGTGGGCAACGTCCGCTTCTGCTGCTCATGCTGTAACTGTACTGCATGTGTGGGCAGCGTCCACTACTGCTGCCCATGCTGTAACTGTACTGCATGTGTGGGCAGCCTCCGCTTCTGCTGCCCATGCTGTAACTGTACTGCATGCCATTGCCTATGCTGTAACTGTAATGCATGTGTTGGCATCGTCCCCTTCTGCTGCCCGTGCTGTAACTGTACTGTATATGTGGGCAGCATTCGCTGCACCTGCTGTGCTGTAACTGTACTGCATGCGTGGGCATATTCTGCTGCCCTTGCTGAAACAGTACTGCATATATGGGCAGTGTTCACTGTTGCTGCCCGTGCTGTGACATTACTGTCACTGTACTGCATGTCTCTGCAGCATCTGCTGCCCGTGCTGAAACTGTACTGTATATGTGGGTAGCGTCCGCTACTGCTGCCTGTGCTGTAACTCTACTACATGTGTGGGCAGTTTCACTGCAGCTCCACATGCTGTAACTGTACTGCATGTGTGGGCAGCGTCCGCTTCTGCTGACCGTGCTGTAACTGTACTGTATGTGTGGGCAGCATCCGCTTCTGCTGCCCATGCTGTAACTGTACTGCATGTGTGGGCAGCGTCAGATTCTGCTGCCCGTGCTGTAACTGTACTGCAAGTGTGGGCAGCGCCGCTTCTGCTGCCCATGCTGTAACTGTACTGCATGTGTGGGCAGCGTCCGCTGCCCATGCTGTAACTGTACTGCATGTGTGGGCAGTGTCCGCTTCTGCTGCCCATGCTGTAACTGTACTGCATATGTGAGCAGCGTCCGCTACTGCTGCCTGTGCTGTAACTCTACTACATGTGTGGGCAGTTTCCACTGCAGCTCCACATGCTGTAACTGTACTGCATGTGTGGGCAGCGTCCACTTCTGCTGCCCGTGCTGTTACTGTACTGCATGTGTGGGCAGCGTCCGTTTCTGCTGCCCGTGCAGTAACTGTACTGCATGTGTGGGCAGCGTCCGCTTCTGCTGCCCGTGCAGTAACTGTACTGCATGTGTGGGCAGCGTCCGCTTCTGCTGCCCGTGCTCTAACTGTACTGCATGTGTGGCCAGCGTCCGCTTCTGCTGCCCATGCTGTAACGTTACTGCATGTGTGGGCAGCGTCCGCTTCTGCTGCCCGTGCTGTAACTGTACTGCATGTGTGGGCAGCGTCCGCTTCTGCTGCCCGTGCTGTAACTGTACTGCATGTGTGGGCAGCGTCCGCTTCTGCTGCCCGTGCTGTAACTGTACTGTATGCGTGGACAGCGTCCGCTTCTGCTGCCCGTGCTGTAACTGTACTGCATGTGTGGGCAGCGTCTGCTGCCCATGCTGTAACTGTACTGCATGTGTGGGCAGCGTCTGCTTCTGCTGCACATGCTGTAACTGTACTGCATGTGTGGGCAGCGTCCGCTTCTGCTGCCCATGCTGTAACTGTACTGCATTTGTGGGCAGCGTCCGCTGCCCGTGCTGTAACTGTACTGCATGTGTGGGCAGCGTCCGCTTCTGCTGCTCATGCTGTAACTGTACTGCATGTGTGGGCAGCGTCCACTTCTGCTGCCCATGCTGTAACTGTACTGCATGTGTGGGCAGTCTCCGCTTCTGCTGCCCATGCTGTAACTGTACTGCATGCCATTGCCTATGCTGTAACTGGAATGCATGTGTTGGCATCGTCCCCTTCTGCTGCCCGTGCTGTAACTGTACTGTATATGTGGGCAGCATTCGCTGGACCTGCTGTGCTGTAACTGTACTGCATGCGTGGGCATATTCTGGTGCTGCTGCCCTTGCTGAAACAGTACTGCATATATGGGCAGTGTTCACTGTTGCTGCCCGTGCTGTGACATTACTGTCACTGTACTGCATGTCTCTACAGCATCTGCTGCCCGTGCTGAAACTGTACTATATATGTGGGTAGCGTCCGCTACTGCTGCCTGTGCCGTAACTCTACTACATGTGTGGGCAGTTTCCACTGCAGCTACACATGCTGTAACAGTACTGCATGTGTGGGCAGCGTCCACTTCTGCTGACCGTGCTGTAACTGTACTGTATGTGTGGTCAGCATCCGCTTCTGCTGCCAATGCTGTAACTGTACTGCATGTGTGGGCAGCGTCAGATTCTGCTGCCCGTGCTGTAACTGTACTGCAAGTGTGGGCAGCGCCGCTTCTGCTGCCCATGCTGTAACTGTACTGCATATGTGAGCAGCGACCGCTTCTGCTGCCCATGCTGTAACTGTACTGTATGTGTGGGCAGCGTCCGCTTCTGCTGCCCGTGCTGTTACTGTACTGCATGTGTGAGCAGCATCCGCTTCTGCTGCCCTTGCTGTAACTGTACTGCATGTGTGGGCAGCGTCCGTTTCTGCTGCCGTGCTGTAACTGTACTGCATGTGTGGGCAGTGTCCACTTCTGCTGCCCATGCGGTAACTGTACTGCATGTGTGGGCAGCGCCCGCTTCTGCTGCCCATGCTGTAACTGTACTGCATGTGTGGGCAGCTTCCACTGCCCGTGCTGTAACTGTGCTGTATATGTGGTCAGCGTCCGATGCCTGTGCTGTAACCGTGTAGACAGATTCCGCTGCTGCTGCTCGTGCTGCAACTGTATTGCGTGTGTTGGCAGCATCCGCTGCCCGTGCTGTTACTGCATTGCATCTGTGGGCATCGTCCGCTGCAGCTGCCTGTGCTGTAACTGTACTGCATGTGTGGTCAGCTTCCACTGCCTGTGCTGTAACTGTGCTGTATATGTGGTCAGCGTCCGATTCCTGTGCTGTAACTGTACTGCATGGGTGGGCAGCGCCGCTTCTGCTGCCCATGCTGTAACTGTACTGCATATGTGAGCAGCGACCGCTTCTGCTGCCCATGCTGTAACTGTACTGTATGTGTGGGCAGCGTCCGCTTCTGCTGCCCGTGCTGTTACTGTACTGCATGTGTGAGCAGCATCCGCTTCTGCTGCCCTTGCTGTAACTGTACTGCATGTGTGGGCAGCGTCCGTTTCTGCTGCCGTGCTGTAACTGTACTGCATGTGTGGGCAGTGTCCACTTCTGCTGCCCATGCGGTAACTGTACTGCATGTGTGGGCAGCGCCGCTTCTGCTGCCCATGCTGTAACTGTACTGCATGTGTGGGCAGCTTCCACTGCCCGTGCTGTAACTGTGCTGTATATGTGGTCAGCGTCCGATGCCTGTGCTGTAACCGTGTAGACAGATTCCGCTGCTGCTGCTCGTGCTGCAACTGTATTGCGTGTGTTGGCAGCATCCGCTGCCCGTGCTGTTACTGCATTGCATCTGTGGGCATCGTCCGCTGCAGCTGCCTGTGCTGTAACTGTACTGCATGTGTGGTCAGCTTCCACTGCCCGTGCTGTAACTGTGCTGTATATGTGGTCAGCGTCCGATTCCTGTGCTGTAACTGTACTGCATGGGTGGGCAGATTCGGCTGCTGCTGCCCGTGCTCTAACAGTAATGCATGTGTGGGCAGCATCCGCTGCACCTGCTGTGCTGTAACTGTACTGCATGCCATTGCCCACGCTGTAACCGTACTGCATGTGTGGGCAGCGTCCGCCTCTGCTGCCCATGCTGTAACTGTTCTGTATGTGTGGGCAGCGTACGATCTGCTGCCCATGCTGTAAATGTACTGCATGTGTGGGCAGCGTCCGCTGCCCATGCTGTAACTGTACTGCATGTGTGGGCAGCGTCCACTTCTGCTGCCCGTGCTGTAACTGTACTGCATGTGTGGGTAGTGTCCGCTGCCCATGCTGTAACTGTACTGTATGTGTGGGCAGCGTCCGCTTCTGCTGCCCATGCTGTAACTGTACTGCATGTGTGGGCAGCGTCCGCTTCTGCTGCCCGTGCTGTAACTGTACTGTATGCGTGCGCAGCGTCCGCTTCTGCTGCCCGTGCTGTAACTGTACTGCATGTGTGGGCAGCATCCGCTGCCCATGCTGTAACTGTACTGCATGTGTGGGCAGTGTCTGCTTCTGCTGCCCATGCTGTAACTGTACTGCATGTGTGGGCAGCGTCCGCTTCTGCTGCCCATGCTGTAACTGTACTGCATTTGTGGGCAGCGTCCGCTGCCCGTGCTGTAACTGTATTGCATGTGTGGGCAACGTCCGCTTCTGCTGCTCATGCTGTAACTGTACTGCATGTGTGGGCAGCGTCCACTTCTGCTGCCCATGCTGTAACTGTACTGCATGTGTGGGCAGCCTCCGCTTCTGCTGCCCATGCTGTAACTGTACTGCATGCCATTGCCTATGCTGTAACTGTAATGCATGTGTTGGCATCGTCCCCTTCTGCTGCCCGTGCTGTAACTGTACTGTATATGTGGGCAGCATTCGCTGCACCTGCTGTGCTGTAACTGTACTGCATGCGTGGGCATATTCTGCTGCCCTTGCTGAAACAGTACTGCATATATGGGCAGTGTTCACTGTTGCTGCCCGTGCTGTGACATTACTGTCACTGTACTGCATGTCTCTGCAGCATCTGCTGCCCGTGCTGAAACTGTACTGTATATGTGGGTAGCGTCCGCTACTGCTGCCTGTGCTGTAACTCTACTACATGTGTGGGCAGTTTCCACTGCAGCTCCACATGCTGTAACTGTACTGCATGTGTGGGCAGCGTCCGCTTCTGCTGACCGTGCTGTAACTGTACTGTATGTGTGGGCAGCATCCGCTTCTGCTGCCCATGCTGTAACTGTACTGCATGTGTGGGCAGCGTCAGATTCTGCTGCCCGTGCTGTAACTGTACTGCAAGTGTGGGCAGCGCCGCTTCTGCTGCCCATGCTGTAACTGTACTGCATGTGTGGGCAGCGTCCGCTGCCCATGCTGTAACTGTACTGCATGTGTGGGCAGTGTCCGCTTCTGCTGCCCATGCTGTAACTGTACTGCATATGTGAGCAGCGTCCGCTACTGCTGCCTGTGCTGTAACTCTACTACATGTGTGGGCAGTTTCCACTGCAGCTCCACATGCTGTAACTGTACTGCATGTGTGGGCAGCGTCCACTTCTGCTGCCCGTGCTGTTACTGTACTGCATGTGTGGGCAGCGTCCGTTTCTGCTGCCCGTGCAGTAACTGTACTGCATGTGTGGGCAGCGTCCGTTCTGCTGCCCGTGCAGTAACTGTACTGCATGTGTGGGCAGCGTCCGCTCTGCTGCCCGTGCTCTAACTGTACTGCATGTGTGGCCAGCGTCCGCTTCTGCTGCCCATGCTGTAACGTTACTGCATGTGTGGGCAGCGTCCGCTTCTGCTGCCCGTGCTGTAACTGTACTGCATGTGTGGGCAGCGTCCGCTTCTGCTGCCCGTGCTGTAACTGTACTGCATGTGTGGGCAGCGTCCGCTCTGCTGCCCGTGCTGTAACTGTACTGTATGCGTGGACAGCGTCCGCTTCTGCTGCCCGTGCTGTAACTGTACTGCATGTGTGGGCAGCGTCTGCTGCCCATGCTGTAACTGTACTGCATGTGTGGGCAGCGTCTGCTTCTGCTGCACATGCTGTAACTGTACTGCATGTGTGGGCAGCGTCCGCTTCTGCTGCCCATGCTGTAACTGTACTGCATTTGTGGGCAGCGTCCGCTGCCCGTGCTGTAACTGTACTGCATGTGTGGGCAGCGTCCGCTTCTGCTGCTCATGCTGTAACTGTACTGCATGTGTGGGCAGCGTCCACTTCTGCTGCCCATGCTGTAACTGTACTGCATGTGTGGGCAGTCTCCGCTTCTGCTGCCCATGCTGTAACTGTACTGCATGCCATTGCCTATGCTGTAACTGGAATGCATGTGTTGGCATCGTCCCCTTCTGCTGCCCGTGCTGTAACTGTACTGTATATGTGGGCAGCATTCGCTGGACCTGCTGTGCTGTAACTGTACTGCATGCGTGGGCATATTCTGGTGCTGCTGCCCTTGCTGAAACAGTACTGCATATATGGGCAGTGTTCACTGTTGCTGCCCGTGCTGTGACATTACTGTCACTGTACTGCATGTCTCTACAGCATCTGCTGCCCGTGCTGAAACTGTACTATATATGTGGGTAGCGTCCGCTACTGCTGCCTGTGCCGTAACTCTACTACATGTGTGGGCAGTTTCCACTGCAGCTACACATGCTGTAACAGTACTGCATGTGTGGGCAGCGTCCACTTCTGCTGACCGTGCTGTAACTGTACTGTATGTGTGGTCAGCATCCGCTTCTGCTGCCAATGCTGTAACTGTACTGCATGTGTGGGCAGCGTCAGATTCTGCTGCCCGTGCTGTAACTGTACTGCAAGTGTGGGCAGCGCCGCTTCTGCTGCCCATGCTGTAACTGTACTGCATATGTGAGCAGCGACCGCTTCTGCTGCCCATGCTGTAACTGTACTGTATGTGTGGGCAGCGTCCGCTTCTGCTGCCCGTGCTGTTACTGTACTGCATGTGTGAGCAGCATCCGCTTCTGCTGCCCTTGCTGTAACTGTACTGCATGTGTGGGCAGCGTCCGTTTCTGCTGCCGTGCTGTAACTGTACTGCATGTGTGGGCAGTGTCCACTTCTGCTGCCCATGCGGTAACTGTACTGCATGTGTGGGCAGCGCCCGCTTCTGCTGCCCATGCTGTAACTGTACTGCATGTGTGGGCAGCTTCCACTGCCCGTGCTGTAACTGTGCTGTATATGTGGTCAGCGTCCGATGCCTGTGCTGTAACCGTGTAGACAGATTCCGCTGCTGCTGCTCGTGCTGCAACTGTATTGCGTGTGTTGGCAGCATCCGCTGCCCGTGCTGTTACTGCATTGCATCTGTGGGCATCGTCCGCTGCAGCTGCCTGTGCTGTAACTGTACTGCATGTGTGGTCAGCTTCCACTGCCTGTGCTGTAACTGTGCTGTATATGTGGTCAGCGTCCGATTCCTGTGCTGTAACTGTACTGCATGGGTGGGCAGCGCCGCTTCTGCTGCCCATGCTGTAACTGTACTGCATATGTGAGCAGCGACCGCTTCTGCTGCCCATGCTGTAACTGTACTGTATGTGTGGGCAGCGTCCGCTTCTGCTGCCCGTGCTGTTACTGTACTGCATGTGTGAGCAGCATCCGCTTCTGCTGCCCTTGCTGTAACTGTACTGCATGTGTGGGCAGCGTCCGTTTCTGCTGCCGTGCTGTAACTGTACTGCATGTGTGGGCAGTGTCCACTTCTGCTGCCCATGCGGTAACTGTACTGCATGTGTGGGCAGCGCCCGCTTCTGCTGCCCATGCTGTAACTGTACTGCATGTGTGGGCAGCTTCCACTGCCCGTGCTGTAACTGTGCTGTATATGTGGTCAGCGTCCGATGCCTGTGCTGTAACCGTGTAGACAGATTCCGCTGCTGCTGCTCGTGCTGCAACTGTATTGCGTGTGTTGGCAGCATCCGCTGCCCGTGCTGTTACTGCATTGCATCTGTGGGCATCGTCCGCTGCAGCTGCCTGTGCTGTAACTGTACTGCATGTGTGGTCAGCTTCCACTGCCCGTGCTGTAACTGTGCTGTATATGTGGTCAGCGTCCGATTCCTGTGCTGTAACTGTACTGCATGGGTGGGCAGATTCGGCTGCTGCTGCCCGTGCTCTAACAGTAATGCATGTGTGGGCAGCATCCGCTGCACCTGCTGTGCTGTAACTGTACTGCATGCCATTGCCCACGCTGTAACCGTACTGCATGTGTGGGCAGCGTCCGCCTCTGCTGCCCATGCTGTAACTGTTCTGTATGTGTGGGCAGCGTACGATCTGCTGCCCATGCTGTAAATGTACTGCATGTGTGGGCAGCGTCCGCTGCCCATGCTGTAACTGTACTGCATGTGTGGGCAGCGTCCACTTCTGCTGCCCGTGCTGTAACTGTACTGCATGTGTGGGTAGTGTCCGCTGCCCATGCTGTAACTGTACTGTATGTGTGGGCAGCGTCCGCTTCTGCTGCCCATGCTGTAACTGTACTGCATGTGTGGGCAGCGTCCGCTTCTGCTGCCCGTGCTGTAACTGTACTGCATGTGTGGCCAGCGTCCGCTTCTGCTGCCCATGCTGTAACTGTACTGCATGTGTGGCCAGCGTCCGCTTCTGCTGCCCATGCTGTAACTGTACTGCATGTGTGGCCAGTGTCCGCTTCTGCTGCCCGTGCTGTAACTGTACTGCATGTGTGGGAAGCGTCATATTCTGCTGCCCGTGCTGTAACTGTACTGCATGTGTGGGCAGTATCCGCTTCTGCTGCCCGTGCTGTAACTGTACTGCATGTTTGGGCAGAGTCCGCTTCTGCTGCCCATGCTGTAACTGTACTGCATGTGTGGGCAGCCTCCGCTTCTGCTGCCCGTGCTGTAACTGGACTGCATGCCATTGCCCATGCTATAACTGTACTGCATGTGTTGGCATCGTCCCCTTCTGCTGCCCGTGCTGTAACTGTACTGTATATGTGGGCAGCATTCACTGCACCTGCTGTGCTGTAACTGTACTGCATGTGTGGGCATATTCTGCTGCTGCTGCCCTTGCTGTGACTGTACTACATATATGGGCAGTGTTCACTGTTGCTGCCCGTGCTGTGACACTACTTCATGTGTGGACAGCTTCTACTGCCTGTGCTGTAACTGTACTGTATGTGTGGGCAGCGTCCGCTTCTGCCGACCGTGCTGCCACTGTACTGCATGCCTCTGCAGCATCTGCTGCTGCTGCCCGTGCTGAAACTGTACTGTATATGTGGGTAGCATCCGCTACTGCTGCCTGTGCTGTAACTGTGCTGCATGTGTGGGCAGATTCCGCTGCTGCTGCCTGTGCTGTAACTGTACTGCATGTGTGGGCAGCGTCCGCTGCCCATGCTGTAACTGTACTGCATGCGTGGGCAGCGTCTGCTGCCCATGCTGTAACTGTACTGCATGTGTGGGCAGCGTCCGCTTCCGCTGCCCATGCTGTAACTGTACTGCATGTGTGGGCAGCGTCCGTTGCCCATGCTGTAACTGTACTGCATGTGTGGGCAGCGTCCGCTGCCCATGCTGTAACTGTACTGCATGTGTGGGCAGCGTCCGCTTCTGCTGCCCGTGCTGTAACTGTACTGCATGTGTGAGCAACGTCCGCTGCCCATGCTGTAACTGTACTGCATGTGTGGGCAGCGTCCGCTTCTGCTGCCCGTGCTGTAACTGTACTGCATGTGTGGGCAGCATCCGCTGTCCATGCTATAACTGTACTGCATGTGTGGGCAGCGTCCGCTTCTGCTGCCCGTGCTGTAACTGTACTGCATGTGTGGGCAGCATCCGCTGCCCATGCTGTAACTGTACTGCATGTGTGGGCAGCGTCCGTTTCTGCTGCTCATGCTGTAAATGCACTGCATGTGTGGGCAGCGTCCGCTTCTGTTGCCCATGCTGTAACTGTATTGCATGTGTCGGCAGCGCCCGCTTTTGCTGCCCATGCTGTAACTGTACTGCATGTGTGGGCAGCGTCCGCTTCTGCTGCCCATGCTGTAACTGTACTGCATGTGTGAGCAGCATCCGCTGCCCATGCTGTAACTGTACTGCATGTGTGGGCAGCGTCCGCTTCTGCTGCCCGTGCTGTAACTGTACTGCATGTGTGGCAGCGTCCGCTTCTGCTGCCCGTGCTGTAACTTTACTGTATATGTGGGCAGCATTCGCTGCACCTGCTGTGCTGTAACTGTACTGCATGCATGGGCATATTCTGCTGCTGCTGCCCTTGCTGAGACTGTACTGCATATATGGGCAGTGTTCACTGTTGCTGCCCGTGCTGTGACATTACTTCATGTGTGGACAGCTTCCACTGCCCGTGCTGTAACTGTACTGTATGTGTGGGCAGCGTCCGCTTCTGCTGCCCGTGCTGTCACTGTACTGCATGCCTCTGCAGCATCTGCTGCTGCTGCCCGTGCTGAAACTGTACTGTATATGTGGGTAGCATCCACTACTGCTGCCTGTGCTGTAACTGTGCTGCATGTGTGGGCAGATTCCGGGGCTGCTGCCTGTGCTGTAACTCTACTACATGTGTGGGCAGTTTCCACTGCAGCTCCACGTGCTGTAACTGTACTGCATGTGTGGGCAGCGTCCGCTGCCCATGCTGTAACTGTACTGCATGTGTGGGCAGCATCCGCTGCCCATGCTGTAACTGTACTGCATGTGTGGACAGCGTCCGCTTCTGCTGCCCATGCTGTAACTGTACTGTATGTGTGGGCAGCGTCCCCTTCTGCTGCCCATGCTGTAACTGTACTGCATGTGTGGGCAGCGTCCGCTTCTGCTGCCCATGCTGTAACTGTTCTGCATGTGTGGGTAGCATCCGCATCTGCTGCCCATGCTGTAACTGTACTGTATGTGTGGGCAGCGTGCGCTTCTGCTGCCCGTGCTGTAACTGTACTGCATGTGTGGGCAGCGTTCGCTGCCCATGCTGTAACTGTACTGCACGTGTGGGCAGCATCTGCTTCTGCTGCCCATGCTGTAACTGTACTGTATGTGTGGGCAGCGTCCGCTTCTGCTGCCCATGCTGGAACTGTATTGCATGTGTGGGCAGCGTCCGCTTCTGCTGCCTGTGCTGTAACTGTACTGCATGTGTGGGCAGTGTCCGCTTCTGCTGCCCATGCTGTAACTGTACTGCATGTGTGGGCAGCGTCCGCCGCCCATGCTGTAACTGTACTGCATGTGTGGGCACCGTCCGCTTCTGCTGCCCATGCTGAAACTATACTGCATGTGTGGGCAGCATGGGCTGCCCATGCTGTAACTGTACTGCATGTGTGGGCAGCGTCCGCTTCTCCTGCCCATGCTGTAACTGTACTGCATGTGTGGGCAGCGTCCCCTTCTGCTGCCCATGCTGTAACTGTACTGCATGTGTGGGCAGCGTCCGCTTCTGCTGCCCATGCTGTAACTGCATGTGTGGGCAGCGTCAGCTTCTGCCGCCCATGCTGTAACTGTACTGCATGTGTGGGCAGCGTCCGCTTCTGCTGCCCATGCTGTAACTGTACTGTATGTGTGGGCAGCATCCCCTTCTGCTGCCCATGCTGTAACTGTACTGCATGTGTGGGCAGCGTCCGCTTCTGCTGCCCATGCTGTAACTGTTCTGCATGTGTGGGTAGCATCCGCTTCTGCTGCCCATGCTGTAACTGTACTGTATGTGTGGGCAGCGTGCGCTTCTGCTGCCCGTGCTGTAACTGTACTGCATGTGTGGGCAGCATTCGCTGCCCATGCTGTAACTGCACTGCACGTGTGGGCAGCATCTGCTTCTGCTGCCCATGCTGTAACTGTACTGTATGTGTGGGCAGCGTCCGCTTCTGCTGCCCATGCTGGAACTGTATTGCATGTGTGGGCAGCGTCCGCTTCTGCTGCCTGTGCTGTAACTGTACTGCATGTGTGGGCAGTGTCCGCTTCTGCTGCCCATGCTGTAACTGTACTGCATGTGTGGGCAGCGTCCGCCGCCCATGCTGTAACTGTACTGCATGTGTGGGCACCGTCCGCTTCTGCTGCCCATGCTGAAACTATACTGCATGTGTGGGCAGCATGGGCTGCCCATGCTGTAACTGTACTGCATGTGTGGGCAGCGTCCGCTTCTGCTGCCCATGCTGTAACTGTCCTGCATGTGTGGGCAGCGTCCCCTTCTGCTGCCCATGCTGTAACTGTACTGCATGTGTGGGCAGCGTCCGCTTCTGCTGCCCATGCTGTAACTGCATGTGTGGGCAGCGTCAGCTTCTGCCGCCCATGCTGTAACTGTACTGCATGTGTGGGCAGCGTCCGCTTCTGCTGCCCATGCTGTAACTGTACTGTATGTGTGGGCAGCGTCCGCTTCTACTGCCTGTGCTGTAACTGTACTGTATATGTGAGTAGCGTCTGCTCTGCATGTGTGGGCAGCGTCCGCTTCTGCTGCCCATGCTGTAACTGTACTGCATGTGTGGGCAGCGTCCGCTTCTGCTGCCCATGCTGTAACTGTACTGCATGTGTGGGCAGCGTCCGCTTCTGCTGCCCATGCTGTAACTGTACTGCATGCATGGGCATATTCTGCTGCTGCTGCCCTTGCTGAGACTGTACTGCATATATGGGCAGTGTTCACTGTTGCTGCCCGTGCTGTAACTGTACTGTATGTGTGGGCAGCGACCGCTTCTGCCGATCGTGCTGTCACTGTACTGCATGTCTCTACAGCATCTGCTGCCCATGGTGAAACTGTACTGTATATGTGGGTAGCATCCGCTACTGCTGCCTGTGCTGTAACTGTGCTGCATGTGTGGGCAGATTCCGCTGCTGATGCCTGTGCTGTAACTGTGCTGCATGTGTGGGCAGATTCCCCTGCTGCTGCCTGTGCTGTAACTCTACTACATGTGTGGGCAGTTTCCACTGCAGCTCCACGTGCTGTAACTGTTCTGCATGTGTGGGCAGTGTCCGCTTCTGCTGACCGTGCTGTAACTGTACTGCATGTGTGGGCAGCGTCAGATTCTGCTGCACGTGCTGTAACTGTACTGCATGTGTGGGCAGCGTCCGCTGCCCATGCTGTAACTGTACTGCATGTGTGGGCAGCGTCCGCTTCTGCTGCCCGTGCTGTAACTGTACTGCATGTGTGAGCAACGTCCGCTGCCCATGCTGTAACTGTACTGCATGTGTGGGCAGCGTCCGTTTCTGCTGCTCATGCTGTAAATGCACTGCATGTGTGGGCAGCGTCCGCTTCTGTTGCCCATGCTGTAACTGTATTGCATGTGTCGGCAGCGCCCGCTTCTGCTGCCCATGCTGTAACTGTACTGCATGTGTGGGCAGCGTCCGCTTCTGCTGCCCATGCTGTAACTGTACTGCATGTGTGAGCAGCATCCGCTGCCCATGCTGTAACTGTACTGCATGTGTGGGCAGCGTCCGCTTCTGCTGCCCGTGCTGTAACTGTACTGCATGTGTGGCAGCGTCCGCTTCTGCTGCCCGTACTGTAACTGTACTGTATATGTGGGCTGCATTCGCTGCACCTGCTGTGCTGTAACTGTACTGCATGCATGGGCATATTCTGCTGCTGCTGCCCTTGCTGAGACTGTACTGCATATATGGGCAGTGTTCACTGTTGCAGCCCGTGCTGTGACATTACTTCATGTGTGGACAGCTTCCACTGCCCGTGCTGTAACTGTACTGTATGTGTGGGCAGCGTCCGCTTCTGCTGCCCGTGCTGTCACTGTACTGCATGCCTCTGCAGCATCTGCTGCTGCTGCCCGTGCTGAAACTGTACTGTATATGTGGGTAGCATCCACTACTGCTGCCTGTGCTGTAACTGTGCTGCATGTGTGGGCAGATTCCGCTGCTGCTGCCTGTGCTGTAACTCTACTACATGTGTGGGCAGTTTCCAATGCAGCTCCACGTGCTGTAACTGTACTGCATGTGTGGGCAGCATCCGCTGCCCATGCTGTAACTGTACTGCATGTGTGGGCAGCATCCGCTGCCCATGCTGTAACTGTACTGCATGTGTGGACAGCGTCCGCTTCTGCTGCCCATGCTGTAACTGTACTGTATGTGTGGGCAGCGTCCCCTTCTGCTGCCCATGCTGTAACTGTACTGCATGTGTGGGCAGCGTCCGCTTCTACTGCCCATGCTGTAACTGTTCTGCATGTGTGGGTAGCATCCGCTTCTGCTGCCCATGCTGTAACTGTACTGTATGTGTGGCCAGCGTGCGCTTCTGCTGCCCGTGCTGTAACTGTACTGCATGTGTGGGCAGCGTTCGCTGCCCATGCTGTAACTGTACTGCACGTGTGGGCAGCATCTGCTTCTGCTGCCCATGCTGTAACTGTACTGTATGTGTGGGCAGCGTCCGCTTCTGCTGCCCATGCTGGAACTGTATTGCATGTGTGGGCAGTGTCCGCTTCCGCTGCCTGTGCTATAACTGTACTGCATGTGTGGGCAGCGTCCGCTTCTGCTGCCCATACTGTAACTGCACTGCATGTGTGGGCAGCGTCCGCCGCCCATGCTGTAACTGTACTGCATGTGTGGGCACCGTCCGCTTCTGCTGCCCATGCTGAAACTATACTGCATGTGTGGGCAGCATGGGCTGCCCATGCTGTAACTGTACTGCATGTGTGGGCAGCGTCCGCTTCTCCTGCCCATGCTGTAACTGTCCTGCATGTGTGGGCAGCGTCCCCTTCTGCTGCCCATGCTGTAACTGTACTGCATGTGTGGGCAGCGTCCGCTTCTGCTGCCCATGCTGTAACTGCATGTGTGGGCAGCGTCAGCTTCTGCCGCCCATGCTGTAACTGTACTGCATGTGTGGGCAGCGTCCGCTTCTGCTGCCCATGCTGTAACTGTACTGTATGTGTGGGCAGCGTCCGCTCTACTGCCTGTGCTGTAACTGTACTGTATATGTGAGTAGCGTCTGCTCTGCATGTGTGGGCAGCGTCCGCTTCTGCCCATGCTGTAACTGTACTGCATGTGTGGGCAGCGTCCGCTTCTGCTGCCCATGCTGTAACTGTACTGCATGCATGGGCATATTCTGCTGCTGCTGCCCTTGCTGAGACTGTACTGCATATATGGGCAGTGTTCACTGTTGCTGCCCGTGCTGTAACTGTACTGTATGTGTGGGCAGCGACCGCTTCTGCCGATCGTGCTGTCACTGTACTGCATGTCTCTACAGCATCTGCTGCCCATGGTGAAACTGTACTGTATATGTGGGTAGCATCCGCTACTGCTGCCTGTGCTGTAACTGTGCTGCATGTGTGGGCAGATTCCGCTGCTGCTGCCTGTGCTGTAACTGTGCTGCATGTGTGGGCAGATTCCCCTGCTGCTGCCTGTGCTGTAACTCTACTACATGTGTGGGCAGTTTCCACTGCAGCTCCACGTGCTGTAACTGTTCTGCATGTGTGGGCAGTGTCCGCTTCTGCTGACCATGCTGTAACTGTACTGTATGTGTGGGCAGCGTCCGCTTCTGCTGCCCATGCTGTAACTGTACTGCATGTGTGGGCAGCGTCAGATTCTGCTGCACGTGCTGTAACTGTACTGCATGTGTGGGCAGCGTCCGCTGCCCATGCTGTAACTGTACTGCATGTGTGGGCAGCGTCCGCTTCTGCTGCCCGTGCTGTAACTGTACTGCATGTGTGAGCAACGTCCGCTGCCCATGCTGTAACTGTACTGCATGTGTGGGCAGCGTCCGCTTCTGCTGCCCGTGCTGTAACTGTACTGCATGTGTGGGCAGCATCCGCTGTCCATGCTATAACTGTACTGCATGTGTGGGCAGCGTCCGCTTCTGCTGCCCGTGCTGTAACTGTACTGCATGTGTGGGCAGCATCCACTGCCCATGCTGTAACTGTACTGCATGTGTGGGCAGCGTCCGTTTCTGCTGCTCATGCTGTAAATGCACTGCATGTGTGGGCAGCGTCCGCTTCTGTTGCCCATGCTGTAACTGTATTGCATGTGTCGGCAGCGCCCGCTTCTGCTGCCCATGCTGTAACTGTACTGCATGTGTGGGCAGCGTCCGCTTCTGCTGCCCATGCTGTAACTGTACTGCATGTGTGAGCAGCATCCGCTGCCCATGCTGTAACTGTACTGCATGTGTGGGCAGCGTCCGCTTCTGCTGCCCGTGCTGTAACTGTACTGCATGTGTGGCAGCGTCCGCTTCTGCTGCCCGTGCTGTAACTGTACTGTATATGTGGGCAGCATTCGCTGCACCTGCTGTGCTGTAACTGTACTGCATGCATGGGCATATTCTGCTGCTGCTGCCCTTGCTGAGACTGTACTGCATATATGGGCAGTGTTCACTGTTGCTGCCCGTGCTGTGACATTACTTCATGTGTGGACAGCTTCCACTGCCCGTGCTGTAACTGTACTGTATGTGTGGGCAGCATCCGCTTCTGCTGACCGTGCTGTCACTGTACTGCATGCCTCTGCAGCATCTGCTGCTGCTGCCCGTGCTGAAACTGTACTGTATATGTGGGTAGCATCCACTACTGCTGCCTGTGCTGTAACTGTGCTGCATGTGTGGGCAGATTCCGCTGCTGCTGCCTGTGCTGTAACTCTACTACATGTGTGGGCAGTTTCCACTGCAGCTCCACGTGCTGTAACTGTACTGCATGTGTGGGCAGCGTCCGCTTCTGCTGCCCATGCTGTAACTGTACTGCATGTGTGGGCAGCGTCCGCTGCCCATGCTGTAACTGTACTGCATGTGTGGGCAGCATCCGCTGCCCATGCTGTAACTGTACTGCATGTGTGGACAGCGTCCGCTTCTGCTGCCCATGCTGTAACTGTACTGTATGTGTGGGTAGCGTCCCCTTCTACTGCCCATGCTGTAACTGTACTGCATGTGTGGGCAGCGTCCGCTTCTGCTGCCCATGCTGTAACTGTTCTGCATGTGTGGGTAGCATCCGCATCTGCTGCCCATGCTGTAACTGTACTGTATGTGTGGGCAGCGTGCGCTTCTGCTGCCCGTGCTGTAACTGTACTGCATGTGTGGGCAGCGTTCGCTGCCCATGCTGTAACTGTACTGCACGTGTGGGCAGCATCTGCTGCCCATGCTGTAACTGTACTGTATGTGTGGGCAGCGTCCGCTTCTGCTGCCCATGCTGGAACTGTATTGCATGTGTGGGCAGCGTCCGCTTCTGCTGCCTGTGCTGTAACTGTGCTGCATGTGTGGGCAGCGTCCGCTTCTGCTGCCCATGCTGTAACTGTACTGCATGTGTGGGCAGCGTCCGCCGCCCATGCTGTAACTGTACTGCATGTGTGGGCACCGTCCGCTTCTGCTGCCCATGCTGAAACTATACTGCATGTGTGGGCAGCATGGGCTGCCCATGCTGTAACTGTACTGCATGTGTGGGCAGCGTCCGCTTCTCCTGCCCATGCTGTAACTCTCCTGCATGTGTGGGCAGCGTCCCCTTCTGCTGCCCATGCTGTAACTGTACTGCATGTGTGGGCAGCATCCGCTTCTGCTGTCCATGCTGTAACTGCATGTGTGGGCAGAGTCAGCTTCTGCCGCCCATGCTGTAACTGTACTGCATGTGTGGGCAGCGTCCGCTTCTGCTGCCCATGCTGTAACTGTACTGTATGTGTGGGCAGCGTCCGCTTCTACTGCCTGTGCTGTAACTGTACTGTATATGTGAGTAGCGTCTGCTGCCCATGCTGTAACTGTACTGCATGTGTGGGCAGCGTCCGCTTCTGCTGCCCATGCTGTAACTGTACTGCATGTGTGGGCAGCGTCCGCTTCTGCTGCCCATGCTGTAACTGTACTGCATGTGTGGGCAGCGTCCGCTTCTGCTGCCCATGCTGTAACTGTACTGCATGCATGGGCATATTCTGCTGCTGCTGCCCTTGCTGAGACTGTACTGCATATATGGGCAGTGTTCACTGTTGCTGCCCGTGCTGTAACTGTACTGTTTGTGTGGGCAGCGACCGCTTCTGCCGATCGTGCTGTCACTGTACTGCATGTCTCTACAGCATCTGCTGCCCATGGTGAAACTGTACATGTGGGTAGCATCCGCTACTGCTGCCTGTGCTGTAACTGTGCTGCATGTGTGGGCAGATTCCGCTGCCTGTGCTGTAACTGTGCTGCATGTGTGGGCAGATTCCCTTGCTGCTGCCTGTGCTGTAACTCTACTACATGTGTGGGCAGTTTCCACTGCAGCTCCACGTGCTGTAACTGTTCTGCATGTGTGGGCAGTGTCCGCTTCTGCTGACCGTGCTGTAACTGTACTGTATGTGTGGGCAGCGTCCGCTTCTGCTGCCCATGCTGTAACTGTACTGCATGTGTGGGCAGCGTCAGATTCTGCTGCACGTGCTGTAACTGTACTGCATGTGTGGGCAGCGTCCGCTTCTGCTGCCCATGCTGTAACTGTACTGCATGTGTGGGCAGTGTCCGCTGCCCATGCTGTAACTGTACTGCATGTGTGGGCAGCGTCTGCTGCCCATGCTGTAACTGTACTGCATGTGTGGGCAGCGTCCGCTTCTGCTGCCCATGCTGTAACTGTACTGCATGTGTGGGCGGCGTCCGCTTCTGCTGCCCGTGCTGTAACTGTACTGCATGTGTGGGCAGCGTTCGCTGCCCATGCTATAACTGTACTGCACGTGTGGGCAGCATCCGCTTCTGCTGCCCATGCTGTAACTGTACTGTATGTGTGGGCAGCGTCCGCTTCTGCTGCCCATGCTGGAACTGTATTGCATGTGTGGGCAGCGTCCGCTTCTGCTGCCTGTGCTGTAACTGTACTGCATGTGTGGGCAGCGTCCGCCGCCCATGCTGTAACTGTACTGCATGTGTGGGCAGCGTCCGCCTCTGCTGCCCATGCTGTAACTATACCGCATGTGTGGGCAGCATGGGCTGCCCATGCTGTAACTGTACTGCATGTGTGGGCAGCGTCCGCTTCTGCTGCCCATGCTGTAACTGTACTGCATGTGTGGGCAGCGTCCGCTTCTCCTGCCCATGCTGTAACTGTCCTGCATGTGTGGGCAGCGTCCCCTTCTGCTGCCCATGCTGTAACTGTCCTGCATGTGTGGGCAGCGTCCCCTTCTGCTGCCCATGCTGTAACTGTACTGCATGTGTGGGCAGCGTCCGCTTCTGCTGCCCATGCTGTAACTGCATGTGTGGGCAGCGTCAGCTTCTGCCGCCCATGCTGTAACTGTACTGCATGTGTGGGCAGCGTCCGCTTCTGCTGCCCATGCTGTAACTGTACTGTATGTGTGGGCAGCGTCCGCTTCTACTGCCTGTGCTGTAACTGTACTGTATATGTGAGTAGCGTCTGCTTCTACTGCCCATGCTGTAACTGTACTGCATGTGTGGGCAGCGTCCGCTTCTGCTGCCCATGCTGTAACTGTACTGCATGTGTGGGCAGCGTCCGCTTCTGCTGCCCATGCTGTAACTGTACTGCATGCATGGGCATATTCTGCTGCTGCTGCCCTTGCTGAGACTGTACTGCATATATGGGCAGTGTTCACTGTTGCTGCCCGTGCTGTAACTGTACTGTATGTGTGGGCAGCGTCCGCTTCTGCCGATCGTGCTGTCACTGTACTGCATGTCTCTGCAGCATCTGCTGCCCATGGTGAAACTGTACTGTATATGTGGGTAGCATCCGCTACTGCTGCCTGTGCTGTAACTGTGCTGCATGTGTGGGCAGATTCCGCTGCTGCTGCCTGTGCTGTAACTGTGCTGCATGTGTGGGCAGTTTCCACTGCAGCTCCACGTGCTGTAACTGTTCTGCATGTGTGGGCAGTGTCCGCTTCTGCTGACCGTGCTGTAACTGTACTGTATGTGTGGGCAGCGTCCGCTTCTGCTGCCCATGCTGTAACTGTACTGCATGTGTGGGCAGCGTCAGATTCTGCTGCACGTGCTGTAACTGTACTGCATGTGTGGGCAGCGTCCGCTTCTGCTGCCCATGCTGTAACTGTACTGCATGTGTGGGCAGTGTCCGCTGCCCATGCTGTAACTGTACTGCATGTGTGGGCAGCGTCTGCTGCCCATGCTGTAACTGTACTGCATATGTGGGCAGCGTCCGCTTCTGCTGCCCATGCTGTAACTGTACTGCATGTGTGGGCAGCGTCCGCTTCTGCTGCCCGTGCTGTAACTGTACTGCATGTGTGGGCAGCGTCCGCTGCCCATGCTGTAAGTGTACTGCATGTGTGGGCAGCGTCCGCTTCTACACCCGTGCTGTAACTGTACTGCATGTGTGGGCAGCGTCCACTGCCCATGCAGTACCTGTAATGCATGTGTGGGCAGCGTCCGCTTCTGCTGCCCATGCTATAACTGTACTGTATATGTGAGCAGTGTCCGCTTCTGCTGCCCATGCTGTAACTGTACTGTATATGTGGGCAGCGTCCGCTTCTGCTGCCCATGCTGTAACTGTACTGCATCTGTGGGCAGCGTCCGCTGCCCATGCTGTAACTGTACTGCGTATGGGCAGCGTCCGCTTCTGCTGCCCATGTGTGTAACTGTACTGCATGTGTGGGCAGCATCCGCTTCTGCTGCCCATGCTGTAACTGTACTGCATGTGTGGGCAGCATCCGCTGCCCATGCTGTAACTGTACTGCATATATGGGCAGTGTTCACTGTTGCTGCCCGTTCTGTGGCATTACTTCATGTGTGGACAGCGTCCGCTGCCCATGCTGTAACTGTACTGCATGTGTGGGCAGCGTCCGCTTCTGCTGCCCATGCTGTAACTGTACTGCATATGTGAGCAGCATCTGCTGCTGCTGCCCGTGCTGAAACTGTCCTGTATATGTGGGTAGCATCCGCTACTGCTGCCTGTGCTGTAACTGTGCTGCATGTGTGGGCAGAGTCCGCTGCTGCTGCCTCTGCTGTAACTCTACTACATGTGTGGGCAGTTTCCACTGCAGCGCCACGTGCTGTAACTGTTCTGCATGTGTGGGCAGCGTCCGCTTCTGCTGACCGTGCTGTAACTGTACTGTATGTGTGGGCAGCGTCCGCTTCTGCTGCCCATGCTGTAACTGTACTGCATGTGTGGGCAGCGTCCGCTTCTGCTGCACATGCTGTAACTGTACTGCATGTGTGGGCAGCCTTCGCTGCCCATTCTGTAACTGTACTGCATGTGTGGGCAGCGTCCGCTTCTGCTGCCCGTGCTGTAACTGTACTGCATGTGTGGACAGCGTCCGCTGCCCATGCTGTAACTGTACTGCATGTGTAGGCAGCGTCCGCTTCTGCACCCGTGCTGTAACTGTACTGCATGTGTGGGCAGCGTGCGCTGCCCATGCTGTAACTGTACTGCATGTGTGGGCAGCGTCCGCTTCTGCTGCCCGTGCTGTAACTGTACTGCATGTGTGGGCAGCGTCCGCTTCTGCTGCCCGTGCAGTAACTGTACTGCATGTGTGGGCAGCGTCCACTTCTGCTGCCCGTGCAGTAACTGTACTGCATGTGTGGGCAGCGTCCGCTTCTGCTGCCCGTGCTCTAACTGTACTGCATGTGTGGCCAGCGTCCGCTTCTGCAGCCCATGCTGTAACGTTACTGCATGTGTGGGCAGTGTCCGCTTCTGCTGCCCGTGCTGTAACTGTACTGCATGTGTGGGCAGCGTCCGCTTCTGCTGCCCGTGCTGTAACTGTACTGCATGTGTGGGCAGCGTCCGCTTCTGCTGCCCGTGCTGTAACTGTACTGTATGCGTGGACAGCGTCCGCTTCTGCTGCCCGTGCTGTAACTGTACTGCATGTGTGGGCAGCGTCCGCTGCCCATGCTGTAACTGTACTGTATATGTGAGTAGCGTCTGCTTCTGCTGCCCATGCTGTAACTGTACTGCATGTGTGGGCAGCGTCCGCTTCTGCTGCCCATGCTGTAACTGTACTGCATGTGTGGGCAGCGTCCGCTTCTGCTGCCCATGCTGTAACTGTACTGCATGCATGGGCATATTCTGCTGCTGCTGCCCTTGCTGAGACTGTACTGCATATATGGGCAGTGTTCACTGTTGCTGCCCGTGCTGTAACTGTACTGTATGTGTGGGCAGCGTCCGCTTCTGCCGATCGTGCTGTCACTGTACTGCATGTCTCTGCAGCATCTGCTGCCCATGGTGAAACTGTACTGTATATGTGGGTAGCATCCGCTACTGCTGCCTGTGCTGTAACTGTGCTGCATGTGAGGGCAGATTCCGCTGCTGCTGCCTGTGCTGGAACTGTGCTGCATGTGTGGGCAGTTTCCACTGCAGCTCCACGTGCTGTAACTGTTCTGCATGTGTGGGCAGTGTGAGCTTCTGCTGACCATGCTGTAACTGTACTGTATGTGTGGGCAGCGTCCGCTTCTGCTGCCCATGCTGTAACTGTACTGCATGTGTGGGCAGCGTCAGATTCTGCTGCACGTGCTGTAACTGTACTGCGTGTGTGGGCAGCGTCCGCTTCTGCTGCCCATGCTGTAACTGTACTGCATGTGTGGGCAGCGTCCGCTTCTGCTGCCCGTGCTGTAACTGTACTGCATGTGTGGGCAGCGTCCGCTGCCCATGCTGTAACTGTACTGCATGTGTGGGCAGCGTCTGCTGCCCATGCTGTAACTGTACTGCATATGTGGGCAGCGTCCGCTTCTGCTGCCCATGCTGTAACTGTACTGCATGTGTGGGCAGCGTCCGCTTCTGCTGCCCGTGCTGTAACTGTACTGCATGTGTGGGCAGCGTCCGCTGCCCATGCTGTAAGTGTACTGCATGTATGGGCAGCGTCCGCTTCTACACCCGTGCTGTAACTGTACTGCATGTGTGGGCAGCGTCCACTGCCCATGCAGTACCTGTAATGCATGTGTGGGCAGCGTCCGCTTCTGCTGCCCATGCTATAACTGTACTGTATATTTGAGCAGTGTCCGCTTCTGCTGCCCATGCTGTAACTGTACTGTATATGTGGGCAGCGTCCGCTTCTGCTGCCCATGCTGTAACTGTACTGCATCTGTGGGCAGCGTCCGCTGCCCATGCTGTAACTGTACTGCGTATGGGCAGCGTCCGCTTCTGCTGCCCATGCGTGTAACTGTACTGCATGTGTGGGCAGCATCCGCTTCTGCTGCCCATGCTGTAACTGTACTGCATGTGTGGGCAGCATCCGCTGCCCATGCTGTAACTGTACTGCATATATGGGCAGTGTTCACTGTTGCTGCCCGTGCTGTGGCATTACTTCATGTGTGGACAGCGTCCGCTGCCCATGCTGTAACTGTACTGCATGTGTGGGCAGCATCCGCTGCCCATGCTGTAACTGTACTGCATATATGGGCAGTGTTCACTGTTGCTGCCCGTGCTGTGGCATTACTTCATGTGTGGACAGCGTCCGCTGCCCATGCTGTAACTGTACTGCATATGTGAGCAGCATCTGCTGCTGCTGCCCGTGCTGAAACTGTCCTGTATATGTGGGTAGCATCCGCTACTGCTGCCTGTGCTGTAACTGTGCTGCATGTGTGGGCAGATTCCGCTGCTGCTGCCTCTGCTGTAACTCTACTACATGTGTGGGCAGTTTCCACTGCAGCGCCACGTGCTGTAACTGTTCTGCATGTGTGGGCAGCGTCCGCTTCTGCTGACCGTGCTGTAACTGTACTGTATGTGTGGGCAGCGTCCGCTTCTGCTGCCCATGCTGTAACTGTACTGCATGTGTGGGCAGCGTCCGCTTCTGCTGCCCATGCTGTAACTGTACTGCATGTGTGGGCAGCCTTCGCTGCCCATTCTGTAACTGTACTGCATGTGTGGGCAGCGTCCGCTTCTGCTGCCCGTGCTGTAACTGTACTGCATGTGTGGGTAGCGTCCGCTGCCCATGCTGTAACTGTACTGTATGTGTGGGCAGCGTCCGCTCTGCTGCCCATGCTGTAACTGTACTGCATGTGTGGGCAGCGTCCGCTTCTGCTGCCCGTGCTGTAACTGTACTGCATGTGTGGCCAGCGTCCGCTTCTGCTGCCCATGCTGTAACTGTACTGCATGTGTGGCCAGCGTCCGCTTCTGCTGCCCATGCTGTAACTGTACTGCATGTGTGGCCAGCGTCCGCTTCTGCTGCCCGTGCTGTAACATTACTGCATGTGAGGGCAGCGTCCGCTGCCCATGCTGTAACTGTACTGCATGTGTGGGCAGCGTCCGCTTCTGCTGCCCAAGCTGTAACTGTACTACATGTGTGGGCAGTTTCCACTGCAGCTCCACGTGCTGTAACTGTACTGCATGTGTGGGCAGCGTCCGCTTCTGCTGCCCGTGCTGTAACTGCACTGCATGTGTGGGTAGCGCCCGCTGCCCATGCTGTAACTGTACTGCATGTGTGGGTAGCGACCGCTGCCCATGCTGTAACTGTACTGCATGTGTGGGCAGCGTCCGCTTCTGCTGCCCGTGCTGTAACTGTACTGCATGTGTGGGCAGCGTCCGCTGCCCATGCTGTAACTGTACTGCATGTGTGGGCAGCGTCCGCTTCTGCTGCCCGTGCTGTAACTAGGGGTGGGCGGAATTTGCGTAGTCGCGCTACGCAAAGCTCTGCGAAACGGTAAAAAATCTCCGCGAGCACGCAAAAGTTCCGTGAACACGCGGAATTGCTTGTTCCGCCCGTTCGCGATGCTTTTTTCCTGTTTGCGAATGCTGTTTGCGTGCTCGGCGGGAAATAGCTCACGAACACGCACTTTGAAAGCAAAAAATTCCGCGAAGCCGCGGATCGCGGAATTTTTGGCAATTCTGCGTTCTCCGCAGAACGCGAAATTACCCAAATTCCGCGAGTGGAACGGAATTTACCGCCCAGGCCTAGCTGTAACTGTACTGCATGTGTGGGTAGCGCCCGCTTTTGCTGCCCGTGCTGTAACTGTACTGCATGGGTGGCCAGCTTCCGTTGTACATGCTGTAACTGTTCTGAATGTGTGGGCAGATTCCTTTGCTGCTGCCTGAGCTGTGACTGTGCTGCATGTGAGGGCAGATCTCACTGCTGCTGCCTGTGCTGTAACTGTACTGCATGTGTGGGCAGATTCTGCTGCTGCGGCCCGTGCTGTAAGTGCAGTGTACATTTTATTTCATTAGAGGACCAGGATCAGAATTGAAAGGGAAGAGTGGATTGGCTACTCAAGGAAGTAAACGTTCAGTAAGCGTGTGGGCGACATTTCAACTGTAAATTAACAATAAAACAAACACTAGTGACATAATTGCCGATAATAAGCCAGAAGGAGACTTGGCAGAATTCTCTCCATTTCTTTCAGTACAAGCTTACCTTTCAGCAGGTTTGATAACAAAGACAGTTACATATATACATTTTGTGCCATCGCACCTGTTCTTATCAGAAATCCCCTCACTGATAAAAAACAGCCTGATCCCTGTACTTTAACTTGCTGCCCACCACAGCCTCCCATATACAGTCTGGCTTGGAATATTATTTGCCTTGAATGAAAGGGTGGCCTGGCAGCATAGTGTACTTTATGGCACCAGCAGGAACCCCTGAGGTGAATTAACACTGCGCTGAGCTCAGTCGGCGCCGAGGTGAACTGCCGAGTGAACCAAGGGAGGCGAGGAAGCAGGGCTAGAGCCGCCGCATTCGCCGAGCTAGCTGACCCCCAGCCAGCCAGCACCAGCCGGGACGGGCCAAGTCCCTGAGTTCCCGCCAGCCCCCCCTCGCAGTTACGTGTGAAGGAGCCGTTGTCGGCCCCTGCTGAGAGCGTGCCCCAGGTGACCCGCGGAGGACGCCCGGCTAGGTTCATCAAGAGGCGGAGAACAGCGCACAGAGAAGGGAGGGCCAGGGAGCGAAGACAGCTGAGAAGGGGGCAGCGACCTGCAGCATGTAGAGCAGAGGTCTTCAATCTGTGGGGCGCGACCCCCAGGGGGGCCGTGGAGTCCTGGGAAGGGGGTCGCGCATTTCCAGGCCTCACTTCTGCCTGGAATTTAAAACGTGCTCTTCCTTTTGAAAACCGGGACGCTTCATTCAGGTCGGGCTGAAGTTAACCGTTTCCTGTGCTGTGAAACGAAGAGGCTGGCCTGGGCCTGAAACAATCCTTCGTGCCAGGGTGCCTGCTTGCCTGAAGGAAATGCAAATGTGTGTTTTGAGGTAATCTACAAATGTAAATGGTGCTTGGGAGCTGGCTTTAATTGCTTTGTGATGGCAAAGATTGTTTTTTTTTTAGTGGTAGTAAGAAGATTAACAACTGGGCTGTGAAGTGCATGCTTTTAATTGCTAGTACCTCTGAGGAGGTGTTAAAGGGACAGTTATGGAGAAAAAAAATGCATTACATATGTTCTGGTATTACTAAAATCTACATTTTGGAAGCTCCATTATATCCCAAAACTATTTGCACAGTTTGTAGCAGTCTACCTTATAATGTGTGTAATGCAAGAATAAAATAATGACTTACACTTTCACAGAGCTTTCTGTCACAGGCTGTGACCTCGTAGCACTAAAAATCCACAAGTCACTATTCCCCACTGCACCAACCAAATTTAGGGGCAGATTTACAAGGAACTGACGCATCTGCATAGATGCGTCCGTTTCCTGCACCAGTGCCAAATGTCCTTGCGCCACCATGGATGTCCTGTATTTACAATACAGTGCTCCATGGCGCAGAGATTAACAGATGCGTCAGAAATACTGACACATCTGTTGGCACAAAGTGACGCATCGCTGGAGTTGCTCATGAAAGTGACGCAACTCCAGCAATGTGCCACAACAGATAGGCGACTCCCACACAAAAAGCCCTGCGTCATTCCTTACGCCTGGTCTGAGCAGGCGTAGGGATTTTGAAGCAGTGAAGGCGTAGAGTGACGCAGTGAAATGTTGTAAATTTCCCTGCGTTAGTTCTACATGGCTTTTGCGTGGGAACGCCTAGCCTGCATGCATTATACCTGGTGCAGGTATAATGTGATGCAGGGCTTTACAACGTGACGCATCTCCATAGATGCGTCACATTGTAAATTGGCTGCATTGTTTGCGCCGCCGATGCGTCAAAAAAGTGACGCAATGGCGGTGCAAGGAGGCGCACAGGGCTTGTAAATATGCCCCAAAATTCTGTGGCTCTCTGGTTACACACAGACCTCTGCAGTGCATTAACTAATAGAGGTTTCCTAATGTACTACAGTGCATTTCCTACTGAGTAACAACTTTTTAAAATTTATTTTTCATTCAAGCTACCCATTATTTTATATGTAGCTACCTGATGGTGAAAGACCTAAAAACTAGCAAAATATTTTGGGCTGATTTATGAGAGGCTTGAGCCGCTGGAGCGTCATTTTTTTTAAAGTTCCGGCAGCAAAAGCGTCGCAATCGTATCTATGAGGCGACGCAAAGTCACCCTGCATGGCTATGAGTGCCCTCATACATATGGAGTAAGACAAAGCAGCGCAAGTCGCTGCCTTGCCTTAGTCTGTCAAGTAGGAGTTCCATGGGCATTGCGGTGGGTGTTCCCACGCAACACCCATGGATTTTGACACTGCCCCAGATTTATAAAACCAAGTAAACCTGGGGCAGCGCCAAAACCTTACGCCTCCCCACAGCAGGCGTAATGAGGAGAAATGTTTTCATGTCTCCTCGTATTTTCCTCTTTCCATGTGTGCTGCATTCTGCAGCTCACATAGAAAGAGGAAAACCCCTCTCGGGGCACCTTCCTGCACAAAAACTATCCTGCCTACATTGGCGCTGGGCAGCAGTTTATGCGCCAACGCAGTGGGAAAGGAAGAAACGCATCCTATTTCATAAATAAGGTGCATTCCTGCCCTTTCACATTGGCATAGGGCAGCGCTGCAAGAAGACTTGTGGCGCTGCCCTAGGCCAATTCCTCATAAATGAGGCCTTTTGTTTTAAGCCACACCTTTGACCACGCCCCCACACTTGCTGATCTTTCATTTGATAAACACTGTTTAATATTATTTCCCCACTGTAAAAATGATTTGCTGTGGGAATTGGGGGCGTTTATGGTTGTCGATAGTTGTCAATGATGAGGAGAACTAAGGTCTAGACATTTTTGTCAGTAGGGGGTCCTTACGCCTAAACGTTTTTGACAGGGGGTCTCGGCATCAAAAAGTTTGAAGACCTCTGATGTAGAGGCTTTGACTCACCCACCTCACTCCACACTGCCTCCGACAAATCTGGTAAGACCTGTGTCCCCCTGCTCCCAGGCCTGAGTCTTAGCTAGTGGCTCCACCGGCCGCATTCCCCCGCGCTGCCTCTCATCCGCCACTGACCCACTCGGCATGGGGCGAGTCTGCTTATCGAGCTGCCAGCTAGAAGAAACCCCAGCCGAGTTACCCCCCCCAGCAACCCCACTGAGTGTAGCACTAGGGCCGGGGGGCTGGGTGGTCGTGACATCCTGCAGGCTGGAGCGAGGCACTCGGAGGGCAGGCTCACACAGCTTTCAGTTGTTCTCAGATGATTGAGCAGAGCAGAGATTGAGCAACAGGTCACCCTTGGGGCAGGAGCAGGCAAGCGGTGGCATCCAGTGTCCAGTGGCAGACACTAGTGTGAGCCCCCGACCCCCCTTGCAGGGGGGTTTTGGAGAGTTCTGCTCGCCGCACCTTGGGCATGATATAGCAGAATCAGCAACACCAACTAGAAACTAGAACACTTTCACCAGCGCTAGGTGCCTACTCCACAACCTACAACCCACGGCCCACTGCCGGTCCCCCTGGTCTGCCCCCCTAAGGCGACATCAGGCTGCGACCTATCAGCAAGGAGGCCAAGACCGGCTGTAACCATTAATTCCACAATCAACATCAGCTAAGGCCACCACTTAGGACCTAGAACCTCCCTCAAACAGCCTCTACGCAGGCACCCGTCAAAAGGCGCCACTGCTGCAATGACAAAGAATGGCACCCGCCAGGCTGCAGCCTGGCCAAAGCAGAAATTAAAATCTACATCTGAGGACATGTCAGTATACACAGATGTAAACAGGGTCAGTAGCAGCCTAGACAAACAACTCAAGATGTACGACCTGCGGAGTTGGGCACGGTCCCGGAAGCCCACCCCCACAGAGAGCAGTGCAGAGCCTGACGACAAAAGACAGCATAACCAGGACCTCAAGGCACAGGGAAAAACGCCTTCTCAATTAAAAGAGAGAAAAGCCCACACCCAGCCACAGGAATGGGCACCGTCTTCAGGTCAGTCTTCGGGACAGGCCCAGCTCTCAGATCGTGGCAACAGAAACACCCTACCCAACCATTACACGATTAGCAGCCAGCCGCTCTAAGGAAGCAAACCACTTCTGGGACCTATTCCTGCAACAACTTGGGAGATCTTAGAGCCCCAATCGTTGAACTTTCTGTAACTCCATCACTCTAAAGCCATCTCCCATGTGACACCGGACAACAACACGAGCCCACTCGACATCCAATAACCACTTGTGACACTTTGGGCACACAAAGAAAAGTAGCTAAGGCAGAGCCAAACCAAGACTCAAACACACTTAGGTGCAATGAGGGCTCATGCATCATCTTAGACTCCCCTTTTCAGCCAGAACTAAGCTACTCACTGCAGAGGTCACCCTCACTACTCTGCTAAGGTCGGTCAGTACCTCCTTGACGGCAGCCATAAATGCCCTAACGTGGCAATCAGAGAAACTCGAAATGCAGTTGGAAACTCTTCAAGTAATGGCACTCACAATGGCTGACATAGCCAGGAAAGTAGATAAGATTGTTGAAGTCAGCAGCAGCGTGACTCCCCCACCGGAGTGCCGATGCCCGGAGATAGTGGACAAACTGGCATCGCTTCCAGCGGTACTTACCTCGCTGGTGGAGGAGTTAAAATTCAAAATTAAAACCCGTCCAGGCCCCCAGATCCCGGCCAACGGCCCAAAGGAATTCACTGAACCAAGCCTGGACGCAGACCCCTCAACCAGCCAAACCTACCAGCAGACGAAAGCCAATGCAACCCCTCCACCACATTTTGTTTCACCGTCAGGGCACAGCAACCAGACAGAGGATCCAAGGGCTAACAACTTAGGGGCCACTGGGACGCAGGGCGTCCCCCAAATAGTATCACCAATGACACGGAGAGATAAGAAACGTCTCAAGAAACAACAAAAGCACTTAAAGCGACAGCCAACACAAACTGCTTGGCCCAACTCAAGCCACACGGCAGGCAAAAAGGAACCATCAAAGCAAACTACCATTGCAGGAAATAGCACCCCATTTTTTCCCATATTTCATACGAACGTACAATCTCTGGTCACCCCAGAACCGGGTCATACAACTCCAAAAACATCTACGGTACACACATATGCGCAGGCCATCTCGGGGGCTATCACCGACCGTCTTCTTCTGCCGCACAAGGGGACACTATACAACAGACTCCGATTGTAAAGCCTCTGACAGCCAACAATCAAAGCACCAGCTCAAGGCACAAAGTGCAGGGACCTAAAGTCCAAGCCAATCAGCTTTGCATACTTGCCAGCGATCCAAGCACAGCCATTCAAAACCAGCACCCTGGCGGACTCCAGCCCACTTCCAATTAGATTTATCCCAGCAGCCATATAGGCCCCCCAACAACAAAAAATAAGGAAGATCCTTCGCTGGGAGACGACATATGGGGAGCCTCTATGAATCTGAAAAGCTCTACTAACATGGAGCCAGCGTCAAGATTCAAAGGGGCACTCAACGCCCCAGGGCAGGAACCAACTCATCAAGAAGGCCCGGCCAACAAAGCAAGATCAATGGAACAGCCACATAGGCTTACCACGGCTCCAAGGCTTATAGAACTCACAAGTACTGAACTAGGGACAGAATCCAGTTCTCTATGTTACTCACAAGATTCAATCAGCACTCAAACATTCGCCCCTATAATTCCACCAATACAAATGGGGCCCCATAGCGACACCTGGCTCTGGCCAAGTACTTTATTTCCAGGGGATGTCCAACCGGAAAAGATGAGCATGACTCCACTGTATATATCCAAAGGCAAAACGGACACCCTCAACAGAGCAAACATTCTCAAACTTCTACAACACATCCAGTCGTTGTCTCACATCACCAGTAGGGACGTAGCCAGGGTGCAGTTTGTCACTCTGACATCAGAGACAAGGAGGGAACAAACTATCATAACATGGCGAGACCCCAGCATATCAGCAAGAGTGTACAAAGAAAAAGACCAATTTGCTGATTGGGGGATTGACATCCGGATGATCGAAAATTAAAAGTAGCCATTCATCCTACAAGCACCCTCTAACAACACCCTAGCGGCATGTGCCCTGAAGGGGACCTGCAGTAGGGAGTTTCCACTAGAACATATAAACATGAACATCAGGTGTAGGCTGGACAGGCAGAACGGGGGCAGACATGTTTTTACCACCACTAAAGACTGCACACTTTCTTGCGCTCCACCTTCGCCAAACTTGGCCTACTGGGACTGGGTCTCCTTCAATCTGGCTGACAAAACGCAGGCACCCCCCTGGCAAGGGTTCCCTCCGTCACAGCAGCTCCGTAGGTAGCAAACAAGTTTTCAACATCATGACATGGAATGTTGTGGGCATCCACGAGACCCTGCAAAGTTCGACGGCAACCACATTCCTCGAAGGAGCGGATCCTATCTGTGTGCAAGAAACGTGGGCAACATCACCTACCCCCTAGCAGGCTATGCGGAATTTTACAAACCGGCCATAAAAACTACTCTATTTGGGAGGCCTTCTGGAGGCATCTCCATTTACATCAAACAATCCCTGAAGCTGTGCTTCACAGAAATAAAAAACACCTCTGACATGGTCCTAGCCGGCCCCCTAAAAGGGCTTAAGTGTGTGAAAGGCCCCTATCTATATTGCTAATTAACGTATACTACAGTTCCCATGGCCAAGGGCCCAACGACAAGCTGGCCCGACTGATTGATCAAATTGAAATACTGATAGCACAACATGCATCTTTGGAAATCATCATCCTTGGAGACTTCAACATGCACCACCAGGGAGAATTGAACACCGAGGGTAGAGCCACTGGAAGTACGGGAAGATTTACCATCCTCCTCCAGACTTACAACCTAGAATCAGTGCAATTTATACCAACACTGTCTGAGCCGGGAATAGTCCATTCACCCACTTTGTTGCAGGGATGCTGCACATACACAGAACTTTGCGCAGGAATATGGGAGCTCGGTGTTTAGGGGCTAAGCATTCCCACCACCTTAGTGCCCACGAACCCAGGACCGACTAGCTATAGTGTCTCACTTGCTCTCCTACACACTCATGAAGAAGCAAATGATTAGACACCCCAGAACATAACACTCCCGGATCTCTCAGGAATCGTGGTAACAAGAAACACCTTTTCGCTCACACTCTCGTACCTGTCCACAATAAGAACTGACAAACATGAATATAGTTTAAAATGTTTATTTTAACAATCGCGCTCTAAAATGCAGTATACGAGCCACAACCAGCAGAAAAATGCATATAACGTATACAGTTAGCATTGCAGCTAGGCCATATATCATAAAGGGAGATGTCATCATATAAAGACAGTGGAGAAAGGACTTTAAAGCCTAACCCCACCCTTCCCTTGGTAAGAAGAAGTATTAATATATGATAGAAGATCTCTGGGCTTTGTCAGCAGTCCCCATACCTTAGTGCCTAGATGGTATATATACATCATAGGAACCGCATTGCTCTTCTCCCTGGAAAGCTCCCTCTCCAAGTGTGTGTTACCTAAACATGCATCACCATAATATCAAAGTACGAGTTTCCAGCAGCAGCTGCATTAGCATGTTTTGTCTAGGTGCTAGGGACTGACCCGAACAGAATAACAAGGGGCATTGTTTATCGACCTGGCTCACAGTGTTCAGACTAAACTCCAGGAACAGGCAGAGAACGAACAAAGCAGATGGTTCTCATGTGAAAGGAATAAACAGAGTCTTGCAAAAATAAAGCCATGTAGTAGCGTGCGCAAATGCAGCATCATGGCTGCTGGGCTCATGCTAACTTAGCGATGTCGACAATGTCCCTATCGGCCATGTGACAACTTATAACAACCAAACAACCATCGTCTACATCCTACTGAGCCAGCGATTAGGCAAAATCATGCTAAGTTACGATGTGCTCCCACGAAGCTAAAGTGACCACGCAGCACTTTTGCTCCGCCTAAAGGTCACATCGGGAACACGCCATATTCTCAGCTCTCTCTGGAGGTCAAATGGTGAGGAACAACACAGACTCCTGAGGAGAATAAAATGGGTGCAGACAACTATATGTTTGCTTTGTTCGCCCTAAGTTGGCAGGGTATGGCCAGACATGGGTCCCTTGCTCACTTTGCCACTGGATTCAAGCTAGCCTAGTTGATGAGGGGTGTTACCCTGCAACCGGTCCCAGGATGCTTGTTTCCGGTCCAGGGAAGACCTGGCTTGGCAGTTCGGGCTGGACTGTACCCATGAGGCACAGGGTCAAGACTGATTTGCATATGGCTGGGTCTGAACTGGGGTGGCAAAGTGAGTTAAAGAATGATGATGGATTAAACCCAGATCTGTGACTGGGGGTGAGTGTATGAAAAGTTTTGGTCCTCTGTCCATCATTTCCTTGTGTTTGCAGACGACTATTAACAAATTCGATAAATGTAAATCCACTTGGACAGGCTGGCCAACAGTGAAAAACAAGTTGGCCATCATAGGAGCATGGAAAAAGCTTGCACCAGAACTGGGCACGCTGCTCCAAGGAAAGACCCCACGCATAAAAATAAGCACAGCAACCCATACCCTAGGTCCAGTTCCGGGGATCAAACAAAGTGCACAGCTCCTAAAATTAAAACAAAGGACACACAAATAACAAGATCCGAAGCCTCCAAAAAGCAGTTAAATTAAGCAGCAAAGCAACACACACAACTTGTTTGGAAACTTAAACGGGAAGCAAACGAGGAGATATTAATATTTGAAAACTAAGAAGAGTACGCGGTTCCCCAAAGGGGATGGAATAACGAGAGTGGAGGCCAAAGGAGGGGAATCCTCCTAGACGGAACTAGAGTCCTCACACACCCAGCAAGCTAGGTGTCATGCTTCATCATATGGACTCGCTCGTCGGGTCGGCGGTGCAATACCCGACGGGCACCCATAAAGGGGCTCTTTAGCGGAGATCTTCTGTTCCTGCCGTATGGTGCCGTTGGTGTGAGGGCCCTAGGGGTAAGTGTAGATGTGAGTGAGTGGTTTAAAAAAGGTTGGATAATCCAAAAGAGAAGTTCCTCGGCCCGGCGCTTTGGGTAGATTTCCAGCGTGCGTCCTAAATAGGACAGGACACCATCCATTAAGGTGTCAAGGGCTGACGATACCACAGAAGCAAGCGCTATCACCTAGTTAGGTTACAACTAGACTTGGCGGGACCACGTGCTCGCACATAAGAATAGTAGTAGGTAGGAACTCCTCCACCTTACCACCTTGTGTAGATAGCCCTTACAGGTCCTGATGAAATGCACAGTATCATACTTTCAACACACTGCGTGAAACATGTCGACCACATTTTTAGAGCCGAGCATTGCTCCTCTGGACCATTGAGCCAGCGAGCAGCCGCTCTTTTGTATTTTTAATAAGGTGGATGACCATCCGATTAAACTTCTCTTTTGGATTATCCAACCTTTTTTAAACCACTCACTCACATCTACACTTACCCCTAGGGCCCTCACACCCACGGCACCATACGGCAGGAACAGAAGATCTCCACTAAAGAGCCCCTTTATGGGTGCCCGTCGGGTATTGCACCGCCGACCCGACGAGAGCGAGTCCATATGATGAAGCATGACACCTAGCTTGCTGGGTGTGTGAGGACTCTAGTTCCGTCTAGGAGGACTCCCTCCTTGGCCTCCACTCTTGTTATTCCATCCCTTTGAGGAACCGCGTACTCTTCTTAGTTTACAGTGTCTGGGCACGTACGCTGGACCCCGTAAAACAGCCCTCACAGTCCCTCTTCTTGTTTAAGATATTAATATTTGAACCACCTAATACATGGGGCCTCAAACAGAGGGAACTCGGTCTCAGCAGAGTCATGGGTTGCGCACATGAAGTTACTTTACACTAGCAACCAGAAAACCATCCACCCAAATGGATATGTGCCGCAGAGCACATCAGAAATAATGAGAACCGAGGGATCGAGGCCTCCCATTGAACATGCGGGCCCAAGCGAAGCAGCAGCAGTATGCATAGCCTTAAAAAGGATCCGAAAAAATGGAGCCCAAGGCCCCAATGGCCTGCCCGGCTCCCTCTTCAGGGAGGACATAAACTTCTGGGCTTCAAACCTCACCTTGCTGTATGCAGAATGTAGGCTCCTGGAGGACGTCTCAGACTCATGGACAGGCTCACTTCTGAAGCCAATTTTCAAGAAAGGGGCAAACACCGACTCAAAGAACTATCGGATGATTGCACTGCTGGATATTGAGTGAAAGGCCTATGCAAGTACACTCCTGCAGGAATTAGCGGACTGGGCACATACCAAAGGTCTCCTTCCATTCTATCAGACCGGGTTTAGACAAAGGGGCTCGACAGACAGTAACATCACAGTTCTGTCTTATTTAGCCCAACAAGCAGCAGCCCGCTGCTCCCCCCACCCCTCCCTCAGTTTTCGCCAGCTTTATCGACTACTCTGCAGCCTTTGATGGGGTAGTCTGCAACATCGTCTGGCGGAAACTGGAGGGGTGGAACATCTGCCCAAAACTATTGCGAGCCATCAGGTCTCTGTATTCTAGAACCTGGGTAAGGATCAAACTCACCAGATGAGTTGCCACAGATCGAGGGCTAAAGCAGGGGTGCATCCTTGCACCATTACTATTCAATCTGTACACCGCCGACCTGGGCCAGGCGCAGTGCGGGCCTCCCTCGTCACACCAAAAATAGGAAATAAAAAAATCCACCTGATGCAGTATGCTGACGATCCAGTTCTTTTAGACCACACTAAAATAGGCCTCCAAAAAGCCCTTAATGCCCTGTCCGAATATAACATCAAGAATGAGCTGGTTACCAACGCGGGCAAATCTAAAATTGTGATCTTTGGCAGATACCCAAAAAAAGGCTCACAAAGTGGCGTCTGGGCACACTCAGCCTGGACTGTGTACATAGTTACAACTTGGCTTGGCTGACTGAGTGAAAACTGGCTGCCCCTCGCTCCACCTACACAAAATGAGGCTGAAAGGAAAGATGGTGTCGCACGCCCTTTGTAAGCTGCATGCCACCCTCAACTGCCCAACAACAGCCATTCGAAAGGTACTACGGGCCAAATTGCTCCCGTCCCTCAACTATGCGCAGCAGGCATTCCTGGGAATGCTTGCCGAGGACCTGAAAAAAATACAATGTGCAGCGTACAAGAAATTATTCCAACCGCCCGCTTGCACAAGAAGCACCTTGATCCGCCTTGAATTCGGCCTCATTCAACAAAAACTAGAAGGGTTGGCCGCCTTAGCGAAATATTTCTACCTGGCAATCGCGGGATCAGACAACTTCATGAAGGCACTTATGAAAACCATCTTCGCAAAACCGAACAACAGCAAAGGAATTACTGAAATTGGCCATCGAGAACTGAGATCCAAGTATAATTGACTGAACAACTATTAAAACATCAACAAAAAAACAGCTGCGCCTCTTGTCTCGCACTCTAGACATGGAAGCTCTTGCGGCAAGGGACTTTCACGAAACCCAATGCCTCCCACAAATACTCTAAACAACCAAGCCCCACCTCACGCAGGCCATGGGGTGACGGGCACTAAACCAGATTTTAGCCGCAAGATTACACCCGCTTCCCTTAAGATAATTTTATCCAACCTGGAAATCACTCACAGGTATCACAGAGTGCAGGCTATGCAACTACAAAAGGGAATCTTTGGCACACATTATTACTTTGCTGCCCGGCACTTCGACCAGACCGCCGGATCCATCTCAAGCCCATATTCCTCCAACAGGGCACTCGTACAGCAAAGGTAGTCGTCCGCCAGCTCTATATCTTGGACATAGTGAAGGACATGGCCAATTTCGGTAAATTCGTAGATCAAACCCGACTACTTCTGAAAGATAAAATGGCACATGCAGAGAGCAACACTTAGCCAGATGAGCCCCAAGGCACAAGGAGCATCGTCTTCATAGGAACACTCCTTTCCTGGAGGACCCAATGCCACTAAGGACTCCATTGATTTCTTCATTTTAATTGACCACAAAGACAACTGCCTGGGCTCAAGCTATCGGGTAGAGCACTGGCCGCCTACATATCAAATTGTTGACATGATTTTAAAGAACATTATTGTTCCTAAAAACTTGATTTTAAACTGGACTACTACCCTGCGCTATATATTTTAAATTGTAATGATTTTAAGTAATCACACAAATAAATTCATTCATTCATTCATTCAGTTAGAGCACAGACTAACCCTGTATAGACACTGATGTTGGACTCAGGCGCAAAAAGACACTGAGGCCTAAGACAAAATGATGCCCCATCCTCCATGCAGACTGTGGTGATAGGACTCCTGCCACCCACTCCATGCCTCTGAGATTCATAGGCCTTGGGCTGGATGGGAGCTCCCTGAAGCGTGGGCCCCACCTGCCCCACAGGGGCCTGTGTTACACCCTGAGCCCACCTTCAGCAACAAACCAGGCGGACTTCAAGAGTGGCACTTTATTGAATGAGAGCGGAGGTTCTTGTATGTACCGAGGTGCATAAGGGTGAGTTTGTGACTCACTGTGGAGATACAGATAGCATTCAGTAACTTTGCTTTTTAGTGCTTTCACTGGTGATGAGATGTGTGTACCGGTAGGTGCTCACTAGGTAGCAGCAGTGTGCACAACATGAATGTTTGCATCATGCCTGCTCTCGTTGTTCACCAAGGGTGCTAGTCCCAGTGGTATGAGTCTCAGTGACTGCGCCCATCCTTGGAAACTGTGCATTTGGAGGCATAACATTTCTGCCAAGGCTTTCAGGGAAACAGAAGGTGACGTGAAGATGTCTCTTCAGTGTAAATTCATGGAGGAGGAAAGATATACGTTCTTCCAGAATCTACCAGACACTGCTGATGAAAAAGACTATGTGATGGTGATGTTAGAAAAACACTTCACCCAACCCAAAGATTAACCCGGATTATGAAAATTGGATCCTTCGTCGAGCAGAAGCAAGGAAAATAAACCACTTGCCAATTGATATGCTCGCTTAAGGCATTAGCAGCCCTCTGCCATGAACAGTCTTTCAAAAGTCTGGCTGTCCAGACGAATCCTCCATCTCCTCCCTAGAGGTCAAATTATCCCCTTGCGCTGGCCAAAGGATATTAAAATAGACTGAGGCCAAGCGGAAGAGGGGGTCAGGAGGGATAGAGATAGAGAGTCTCACTTCTGATGCCTGCCATTCGGAAAACCCAGAATGGATTTTGAGGCACAAACCTAGCTTTAGAGCCAAATTAAGGATCCTGCGCTCTTCATGGGTGAGAGAACTAAATTACTAATGAGATGACAACATGGAATAAACATTAAACACAAGGGTAACAAGGTACAAGTAGAGCAGACTCTATAACTAACCCCTGCCATACAGCAGACCACGCACAGCAGTCGAAGATCAAAACCCAGGCTGCGTCAGGAGAAAAGAGGCCAGACAAACAGACAAGAGGGTAAGAAAGCAGTGTCTTTCAACAAAGAGTAGGGTAGCCAGAGGGCCCAGGAGAAATGAACAGAGGAGCAGTGTCGAACAAGCCGAATGCGAACTGTAGCGAAAAGCAACGAGTCACAACACCCTTTGTTGCCTGACAAGAGACCTTTATACAGGTGAGATTGCGTCATGAGTCAAGCGTCTCCCAACAGAATCCGAGTTACTTGGTGTCTCCGGTTCTCTCCGCCTGCTCCTGTAGGCCTTATCTGGACCAGGGCAGCTTGAGCATGGAGGTACACAAAAGCAAGCAGCCGATAAGGAAACGCACAACGGATTGGCCAATGTTAGGAAAGGGTAAGTGGAGTAGTCACATGACAACGGAGACGTGATGCATGGAACAATCGACAATACAATGCAACACATATCCAGTGAGAGTATTGCTAGGAACTTTCCAGAACTTACTTGAAGGTCGCAAGATGCAAGATGTGGTCATCTCAGTGCCTGTCAAAGGCCACACCTAGTGCCACGCCCTGCCGGCAATTGCAAGTTCGCCAAGGAGAGCCAGGGGCAGTCTGTCTGCATCGGTTCTTGGGCTTTCAGCAGTCCGAACCCGAAAGAAACAAAAGACAAGAAACCTAAGTACATTTTATCTCTAGCGCATGTTCTCAGAAACGTCGTGGCATCTAAACAAGAGACTGTGATTAACGGATTTGCAATGTCAATAACAACACAAAAGAGAGTAAACCAAGCAACAACTGGACACAAAGACTGGTTGTGTAAGAGTGGAATAGTATTTACAAATAACATGTGTGAGTGAGAGTCAACACAATGTATCAGTGAAAGCTAGAACTCGACTTATATCCAATTTATTCCTTCATCACCCATGACTAATTACTGCCTGGTGACGGAACCAAGGCTTATGGGATAGCTGGGATTCCTACTCTAATCTTAGAACAACATAACTGGCACGCTTTGGAGCAAGTTTGAGCAGACAAGCATATAGTGCCAGGTATCAATTATTTACCATCCCTCATGGAAACAGGCTAACAAAATCACTTGTGCATTCTGTTCCTGCTTAACTGTAGCCATTTCCTTTCATTAGGTAGTTCCTCACGACACAGGTTTCTTGGAGGGAACTAGCTTCCTGGAGACCGGACATCCCAGAGACCAGATATTCCAGAGACCCGACAGTTTGGGCAGTTTCAGACCGATACAGATTCTCTTCCCTTCTATCATTGTTATCTTCCCCCTTTCCCCTCAGGGCTTTCTCTATGTGGAATTTCTTTCCAAAATAGGGATAATAATCTAGGGGGTCTGTGTCATCCCAACAGGGCAGGTGTCATACGGTAAACATCGTTTACCACGAATCCTTTTCCCTGCATGCAATTACAACGCAGTTGTTACAACGACCGCGTTGTAACAACGCATACCATTACTCCGCAAGTCGGAACAACGACTTGCGGAGGGGGCAGAAGGTGTTGGATTTTAAATCCAACACCTTCCCTACTGTTGCACATACTGGAGTTGGAATAGTAAATTATACTATTCCAACATCCAGCGCCCCCCCTCCCCCCGAGCAAGTCGTTGTTACGATTTGCGGGGTAATGGTATGCGTTGTTACAACGCGGTCATTGTAATGACCGTGTTGTAATTGCATGCGGGGAAAAAGCATGCGGAATAAAGTGGCATATTCGTGTCATACGGTTCCTATGAATCAAGTAGGACTGTGTATAAAAACAACATAAACTAAACGTCAGAATATGGGAACAGAGTCTACACATCATCAGAGTATGTTGGCCCAATTCCTAGCTAGCTCACTGTGCGCCATCTGAACCCCTAACCTCACAGGGTACCGGATGACATCTGCAACCTCTGAACATGACCACTCTAATTCCCCCAGGAGATTGTGGAAACAGATCTACCCTTTCATTGTCACTCAGGCATGCCCAAAGGGAGACACAAGAAATATACGAATTGGCAATTCAAACCTTTATTGAAGCAATTGTATTCTTGTGCAAGAACCATGCGCTACAATTTTTAGCAAGAGGAAACAAAGCATTGCTACCAGCATTACAAGAATGGTAAAAAATATAAACAGGCCAACCATTATGCCAATTTTGTATGATTATATGAATATATAACTATGCACATACTTATACTCCTTCCGAATACTACCTACATTATCAAGAGCATCGTGGGAGTACCCTCTGCCAGATCTCTTGGGACAGCCCAACCCCCATACCTTTGTATGATGTATCAGTAAGCCCATCTGGTGTAGCGTCACTGTCTAAAAAAGATATCAAGTTTAAATGTGTGGTGCAAAATGGATACTTTTTGCGTGGGCTCTGTTGAACCTTACAACACAGAGGGGGTTGTACCCCTAACAGCCCACAATGCAGCAAAGTTGATTAACAAAGTTATCAGTTAGTTAGAACCCCTGGATAGCCAGGAATTCTCTCCTATTTAAATGGTTTAAGATCTTGTAATTGACACTATCTATACTATGGATGATATTGTTACAGCCAAATCAGTATTCTGTCCTCAATTACCAGCAGGGAATACATTAGATTTGTTCCACACTGCTGGATCCCAAGATCTGGAAGTGGAGTACAAAAAATACCTGAAACGGAAAAAGTTCTTACCCACTAATTTGAACAAACAGGAACAAGTTTCACTAAAGCAGGTAAAAAATAATCTAGAATTAATCATAAAGGAAGCAGATATGGGGGGCAATGTTGTACTTCTACATCCAGATGATTACATCCTAGAAGCAACAAAACAACTACGAAATGGTCCTGTTCCAAGAAATTGGAAATAATCCCACAAAAGGGATACAAATGAAACTTAAGACCAAACTGGACGGCTGGGACACCATTAATTTACTTACATTGGAAGGAACAAACTACCTCTTTATCACTAGCTACAAACCTGGGCCATTTTCTTCTAATCAAATGATCCTGGATATGCTACATTTCTGTCTTCCAAATATTGTGTTCACCTTTAAGTTGGGGTACTACTTTCAATTACAGGATACTGCGATGTTGGCCAAATTTGCGCCCCCATATGCATGTATTTTTATGGGAGAAGTAAAAAATGTCTGGTTATGAGATGACAAATTCACTGAATATACTGCCCATATAATCTTCTGGGGACGGTATAATGATGATATCCTGTGCATTTGGCAATGTACAGAAATTCTATTGAAACAATATCTGCGTGCAATAAAAAAGAACAAATAGAACATTCAGACAGCATCGAATATGTCCACCTCAGAGATCGATTTCCTTGGCATGCCTATATATATATAAATGATGGCAGATAGCAGACCAAGTTATACAGAAAGTCGACAGCTTCCAGTTCCATCTTACGATTTGACAGCTGTCACACTTATAATGCTATCAGGAATAGCCCTAAGGTCGAATTACTACGCATCAGACGAAACGGCAGTGAAGACGAACTCTATCAAACAAAATCAGAGGAATTAATAACATGCCTAGAACAAAGAGGATACCAGAAAAAACATCTCTTAAAATGTGCCAGGGAAGTAAAGCAGCGAAACCGTCTTTATCTGATACAACCAAAATTTCCCTGTAACAACGAAAAACAACACAACAGAGTATGCGCTTTATAACGGGATATCATAATGGGCATTTTCATATAAGAAAAGTCATTGAACAACACTGGTATTTCCTCTTGAACAACCCATCCATCAACCAAGATATAGCCAGCTACCCACAAATGTGCTTCCGGAAGGCCAAGAATCTCAAACAACTACTCCAGGACACTCCTCGGAGTAGCTGTGCGCGTTATAAGAGTATATAACATAACATAACTTTGCAAATCTGAATTTATTGATAAGAGAAGACCCTGTACTACCTTCCGAGATAAACCTTGAGGGTGTTACACATGTCACAACTGTGGTGTTTGTAAACTTGGCTGTATAAAAATGAACATTTTCTCACCTTCACCTGAGATTAAGCTACAGATCGCTGATTGGATCAACTGCAATAGCAGCTTTATTGAATGCCCATGCAACCGATTTTATATTGGCAGGAGCATGAGACCTTTACACATTAGAATCATGGAACATTATCGTTATATCCACAAACCTGAAATTGGTCCGCCTCTTACTGAACACTACAATCGATATCATCCAAACCCAAAAAACCTTTCATTTCTTTGGATTGCTACATATGAAGGCCTTTTCTCGAGGTGGGAACAGAGAACTTGTAATGAGAAAAAAAGAGCAAACTTATACTTGGATTGTGAACTACAAAAACAGGATTGAATAAAGATTCAGAAAGGCACTACTGGTTATAAGACATTTTCTATTTGCTTGACTCTCAACATTTATTCTATTATTGGAAAATGTTGTCAAAACAGTTTTATTGTATTAATTTGATATTTCTGGCTTTGGTCATGATATATATTGAATTGCCTTACATGTTATTGTCAATTAAGAAAAATAACTAAAGTGCTCTACATGATTTTGAATTGTGCTCAGTCGACTGTTACTCTTTACACCCGCCATTTTAGACCACATATTCTTCTTACTAACATATACCTATCACCTGCATGTTGGGCTATGCTCTATTCTTTTATTTCTTATTTAATATTCATCATATCATAACACAGCGGCCCGATATTCATGACCTTTAAAATTATGTAGTTGGCCACAGTCTATGAACTGGTTCCTTTGTCCAATTTCTTTGCATTTTGCATTATTTTGTCCAGTTGAAACTTTATCTTGGTTGACATACAATTCGCTCACAATTGGCAATACCCACCACCCTCATACCCAGGACAATGCAACTGGCTCCCCGAGCATAGCAAGGGGTGGGGAATGAATACTTCATTAAGAGACAATGTGTGGTTTCTTGATTAGACGCACACAGAGTAGGTTATCAGCAACCTTGTTCCACATCAGGCATCTGGACAGCTGAATTCCCCCAAACCTGAGTAAATGAAGAAGAATGTTGAATCTATGGGAAAATGTAAGTATTTATTTCTGCACAACACCTAAGGAGACGTTTCATATTGTGTAGTTGACATCTGCACAACATATACATTGTGGAAAATGCCCATTACCCTCATCTGACATTATGATCCCAGAGCCCATAAAGCCATGAGCCACATATGGAATTCACATTAAAAGTAAAGCAATGGTCCACTTTTTCAGGGAGTTGACTATGTCAAATACATTGACAATCTCCAAATGAAACACAAAACAAGCATTTCCAAAGCCAATAGGTCTGACATTGTCCACCAGCCTTTTGGCTTTGGCAGTTCTTGTTTTGTTCTGTTATGGTTTTTGCTAAACTTAGTTGATGGGGAAGCTGCCGGCCCCTAATCAATCTAAATCAAATATTGGCTAAAGGCAAAAATATATTTTGATCTAAAAAAAAGCGCACATTAGCATAGTAGTCCCTGGCACTGAAGGGAACAACTTTGTGTGTGCATGTGCTCCTTATCAAAGGGAAGCATGCCGCACCTCACAGTGAAATCAGCCACTGGTTGAAGTGGGCTGGCTTACTGCCCCATAATGCATGCTGGAGTGGGTGGAAGAAATCTACTGTGAATGACACCAACCACAGACTAATGGATGATGTCTGGCTGAAAACCCCTACAAGTAACTAGAAGGGAAGATAGATAGATAGATAGATAGACAGACAGACAGACAGACAGACAGATAGATATGAACAGCACATGGTCAGTGAGTAAAATAATAGTTAAATGTCTATATAAGCACAACATACAAGATCCCTGAAAGCCAGACAAGCAGGGCATTGTGCCTTACTGTACTTCTCAATTAAATGACATGCCAACATGTCATACAGTGCAGTTATAAATGCACTTCAATGTGTGCATACTAAAAAAAGACTAAAACTTTATAAAGAATAGTTTCAAATGGACACAATCTGGTCTGGGAAGCCGCCTCCTGCATCTTTGGCACCGGGGGTCGTTGGGACTACAGTCCCCAGTCTGCTTTGCGCCAGGAGGCGCTCTTGCTGATCTTCGCGCCCGGAGGCGCTACAAAACCACCTCGCGGCTCCCGCAGCGCGCGAAGCCGCCTCCTGCATCTTTGGCACCGGGGGTCGTTGGGACTACAGTCCCCAGTCTGCTTTGCGCCAGGAGGCGCTCTTGCTGATCTTCGCGCCCGGAGGCGCTACAAAACCACCTCGCGGCTCCCGCAGCGCGGCAGCCGCCTCCTGCATCTTTGGCACCGGGGGTCGTTGGGACTACAGTCCCCAGTCTGCTTTGCGCCAGGAGGCGCTCTTGCTGATCTTCGCGCCCGGAGGCGCTACAAACCACCTCGCGGCTCCCGCAGCGCGGCAGCCGCCTCCTGCATCTTTGGCACCGGGGGTCGTTGGGACTACAGTCCCCAGTCTGCTTTGCGCCAGGAGGCGCTCTTGCTGATCTTCGCGCCCGGAGGCGCTACAAGCTCACCTCGCGGCTCCCGCAGCGCGCGAAGCCGCCTCCTGCATCTTTGGCACCGGGGGTCGTTGGGACTACAGTCCCCAGTCTGCTTTGCGCCAGGAGGCGCTCTTGCTGATCTTCGCGCCCGGAGGCGCTACAAAACCACCTCGCGGCTCCCGCAGCGCGGAAGCCGCCTCCTGCATCTTTGGCACCGGGGTCGTTGGGACTACAGTCCCCAGTCTGCTTTGCGCCAGGAGCGCTCTTGCTGATCTTCGCGCCCGGAGGCGCTACAAAACCACCTCGCGGCTCCCGCAGCGCGGGAGCCGCCTCCTGCATCTTTGGCACCGGGGGTCGTTGGGACTACAGTCCCCAGTCTGCTTTGCGCCAGGAGGCGCTCTTGCTGATCTTCGCGCCCGGAGGCGCTACAAACCACCTCGCGGCTCCCGCAGCGCGGCGGCCGCCTCCTGCATCTTTGGCACCGGGGGTCGTTGGGACTACAGTCCCCAGTCTGCTTTGCGCCAGGAGGCGCTCTTGCTGATCTTCGCGCCCGGAGGCGCTACAAAACCACCTCGCGGCTCCCGCAGCGCGAAGCCGCCTCCTGCATCTTTGGCACCGGGGGTCGTTGGGACTACAGTCCCCAGTCTGCTTTGCGCCAGGAGGCGCTCTTGCTGATCTTCGCGCCCGGAGGCGCTACAAACCACCTCGCGGCTCCCGCAGCGCGCGGCCGCCTCCTGCATCTTTGGCACCGGGGTCGTTGGGACTACAGTCCCCAGTCTGCTTTGCGCCAGGAGGCGCTCTTGCTGATCTTCGCGCCCGGAGGCGCCTACAAAGCTCACCTCGCGGCTCCCGCAGCGCGGGCAGCCGCCTCCTGCATCTTTGGCACCGGGGGTCGTTGGGACTACAGTCCCCAGTCTGCTTTGCGCCAGGAGGCGCTCTTGCTGATCTTCGCGCCCGGAGGCGCTACAAACCACCTCGCGGCTCCCGCAGCGCGCGGCCGCCTCCTGCATCTTTGGCACCGGGGGTCGTTGGGACTACAGTCCCCAGTCTGCTTTGCGCCAGGAGGCGCTCTTGCTGATCTTCGCGCCCGGAGGCGCTACAAACCACCTCGCGGCTCCCGCAGCGCGCGAAGCCGCCTCCTGCATCTTTGGCACCGGGGGTCGTTGGGACTACAGTCCCCAGTCTGCTTTGCGCCAGGAGGCGCTCTTGCTGATCTTCGCGCCCGGAGGCGCTACAAAACCACCTCGCGGCTCCCGCAGCGGCGAAGCCGCCTCCTGCATCTTTGGCACCGGGGGTCGTTGGGACTACAGTCCCCAGTCTGCTTTGCGCCAGGAGGCGCTCTTGCTGATCTTCGCGCCCGGAGGCGCTACAAAACCACCTCGCGGCTCCCGCAGCGCGGGAAGCCGCCTCCTGCATCTTTGGCACCAGGGGTCGTTGGGACTACAGTCCCCAGTCTGCTTTGCGCCAGGAGGCGCTCTTGCTGATCTTCGCGCCCGGAGGCGCTACAAAACCACCTCGCGGCTCCCGCAGCGCGGCGGCCGCCTCCTGCATCTTTGGCACCGGGGGTCGTTGGGACTACAGTCCCCAGTCTGCTTTGCGCCAGGAGCGCTCTTGCTGATCTTCGCGCCCGGAGGCGCTACAAAACCACCTCGCGGCTCCCGCAGCGCGGGAAGCCGCCTCCTGCATCTTTGGCACCGGGGGTCGTTGGGACTACAGTCCCCAGTCTGCTTTGCGCCAGGAGGCGCTCTTGCTGATCTTCGCGCCCGGAGGCGCTACAAAACCACCTCGCGGCTCCCGCAGCGCGCGAGCCGCCTCCTGCATCTTTGGCACCGGGGGTCGTTGGGACTACAGTCCCCAGTCTGCTTTGCGCCAGGAGGCGCTCTTGCTGATCTTCGCGCCCGGAGGCGCTACAAACCACCTCGCGGCTCCCGCAGCGCGGAAGCCGCCTCCTGCATCTTTGGCACCAGGGGTCGTTGGGACTACAGTCCCCAGTCTGCTTTGCGCCAGGAGGCGCTCTTGCTGATCTTCGCGCCCGGAGGCGCTACAAACCACCTCGCGGCTCCCGCAGCGCGGAAGCCGCCTCCTGCATCTTTGGCACCGGGGGTCGTTGGGACTACAGTCCCCAGTCTGCTTTGCGCCAGGAGGCGCTCTTGCTGATCTTCGCGCCCGGAGGCGCTACAAAACCACCTCGCGGCTCCCGCAGCGCGGGCAGCCGCCTCCTGCATCTTTGGCACCGGGGGTCGTTGGGACTACAGTCCCCAGTCTGCTTTGCGCCAGGAGGCGCTCTTGCTGATCTTCGCGCCCGGAGGCGCTACAAAACCACCTCGCGGCTCCCGCAGCGCGCGAAGCCGCCTCCTGCATCTTTGGCACCGGGGGTCGTTGGGACTACAGTCCCCAGTCTGCTTTGCGCCAGGAGGCGCTCTTGCTGATCTTCGCGCCCGGAGGCGCTACAAAACCACCTCGCGGCTCCCGCAGCGCGCGAAGCCGCCTCCTGCATCTTTGGCACCGGGGGTCGTTGGGACTACAGTCCCCAGTCTGCTTTGCGCCAGGAGGCGCTCTTGCTGATCTTCGCGCCCGGAGGCGCTACAAAACCACCTCGCGGCTCCCGCAGCGCGCGACGCGCGCGGGCGAAGCCCGGGCCAAGGGCGAGCCCGTCTGCGCCCGTCCGCGGCCGGGAGAGGCTGGGCTGGGCCAGGGCTCTAATCCTCGTGGTGTGGTCTGTGTCCCACCAGGATATGGCATAGAGATTCGAAAAGCGACAAGGTACCTGTCCGTACTATTTTAATTTACTTTGCGTTTTTGTTGCCACTTTGCTGTTACCCAATTTGGAGCGAGGAGGGCTTGGTCTCTCACTGGTGCTGTGGCTTACATCAAGTTTTTTTTTTTTTTTTTCTTGCTGTTTTTGTCCTTTATTATTTTAAGTGCTTCCTGGCCAAGCGGAAATGGGCAAAGGAAATTGATTGTGGGGGGAGCTTCAGGGCCAATTGCTGCAGGCTCAGCTGGGACGATAGATGCCTTTTTAACCAGGGCAGCTGATGTCTTAACAAAGGAGATAGCCCTCACTGAGAAAAGACTTTCTCTGGAAACTGAGAAAATTGCACTGGGCAACGTTGGGTGCGGTTGGAATCAGGGGGAAACAGGGTCCTATCGGAAGAAATAGGCTCCCCCGCACCATCAAGTACATTGTTGGAAGGCCAAATGGGTGGTCAGGACCCATTTATTGGCACTCCTGTGGCCACTGTAACTGTAGGTGATGATCTGGACAGCCCACCAACGAAGAGAAAACGAACTGCGGGAAGTAAAACCTTGAGAAAGCCCCCACGGACCAAATCAACATTACCACTGGCAGCGGTATTGGCTGAGCAAAATTCGGACCTGCTGCTGGATGGCCTTTTTTGAGACTGGAGTCTATGACTAAAGCCTTATTAGAACCTGTAATTGCCAAGATAGAGGGCATTAAGCTAAAACTTGACTCCTTTGTCTCTATGCATAAAAATTGCATAGTAGGGGGTGATATTGCAGCTGGTGGGAGAAGGGGTGTCATTGAAGTTGCTAATGGCCCAGAATGTAGACACCCGAACGGTAGCATACAAATAGATAGGGTGACTGGCACTCAATCCACCCTGGGTGTGTCTCATCTTAGCTCCCTAACTACTGATTGCGTGCCACTGGGGGTGGTATTGAACCGCGGGTAGCTTGTCAGGAAACCCGGGAAAGTGTGAACGAGGATCTCCCATCTACACTCACGTTAGCCCATAATAAACGGGTAACATTGATAAACAAATGTATAATTGATCTCCCACCGCAATCAGCGCCTTTAGTAGCTGTACTTGTGGGGTCCCTCCTCTTTCATCTGGTACAAAGGAAACCTCATTAGATCTGATACATAAGATCATCCACTGGTGTAAAAATAATGTGATAAATAGCTCAAATATCACTCCAGATATTATCATGGCAAGAAGGGTTGGTTGGATCGGCCATGGGACTAGGAAAAATAGGGAGGGGATTGTATAATTGTTAATTTTAAGCATCACCTGCAAGCTAAAGCACTATTAGACTGCCAACATAAATATGACGCTAAAACTACAATTAAAATAGTCCCACTACAAATTTTTTATCCTCCCAAATACTTTCCGGCAAATAGCGATCGGCATATGCCTGGCTGGCAGAAGCCTTTTAAGCTACTCACATGCCCCCAAGAAAGCAATCTTAATACTACATTATCATTATCAAATCGGTTCTTACCATTAGCGAATCTGCAAGGACTTGATGAAAATGATTGACTGACAATGGCAGTGGGAATGCCACAGGTTAAGACCACACAGCCAGTGGCACATATAGAACCATTAATAGTTGCCCCCACTTCCCAATGTTTGTTGGATAATTCTATCAACTCTACTATTATTCCAGATAGCCCTAACAATGCCTCTATGAAGGTATTGTCATGGAATATAGCTGGGCTGAGATCAAAGAGGGGGATACTTCGTGGGTATACTTCCTTGCTAAGCATCATATTATTGCCCTTCAAGAGACCTGGGAATCTAACGATTGCTTTTATCTTGATGGCTTTACCTCTTTTTGCAAATATGCAATCCCGTCTAATATGGGTAGAGCCAAGGGAGGTCTCCTTTTGATGTTTAGTCTTAAACTCTGCTATAGGGCTAAACTGATTGATTCTTCATCACCCTATGTGCTAGCAGTGGAATTGTCAGGAAAGAATCTTACCACTATGCTAGTGGTAAATTTTTATAATTCTTTTCTAGGACCCATGAGACTGAGCATCTCCTGGCCCTGGAAGAATTATTAAAAAATTATGGAGAAGACAGCCAAGCGTATTATGACATGCTAATCATGGGGGATTTTAATACACGGAAATGTTGCTTTAATTGTCCTTTGATATTGAAGGAGGTAGATGATTTACAAGGGTCAAACCACTTTGAGCATACATTGTCAGGAACGCTCATAGAAGGACTGCTCTCTGTGTTTAATCTGAACTGTTTACAACAATCTGACAAATCTGTCCTGGTTCCCACCTATGTAGGAAATGGTAGTGTTAGCACAATTGACCATATCTTTTTATCTGTTTTAATAACTTCGGCTGTACAGACTTTTAATGTTATTTGTAATTGTTTTAGTGATCATAACCCTTTAATATTGGTTCTCCTCCTCTCATTTGGTATAACAGGGGGGCTGCGAACCATATCACTAATGTAAACATTACTACTAAAGATCAAGCACGAAGGTTGAGGTGGGAAAAGATTACTCCAGATAGTTTTTGGAGAACTTGTATACTACTTGCGCCCCAGAGCTTAAAGTATGCATGGACCCTGCATTACAAGATATATCTACCTTAGATGCCTTTGATATTATTGTTAAAATGGCAGCCTCGAACTTAGTGACTAAAACCAAGGTGAAATCCTCAAAATTAAAAAGGTGGTTTGATGACACATGTTCAGCTGCCCATAAGGAGTTAATGAAGGCTGTAAAGCAAAAACCGAGGGACCTGATACTAACCAGGAGTTGCAGGAAGGCGTATAAACTGGCTGTGTGTGAGAGGAAAAAACAACTAAGAGAGCACGCCTGGGAGGAGCTTGGCCAAGCTAGTGTCCTGTCGGACAGCTCACGATTTTGGTCCATAGTTAACAGTCCTCTTTTCTCAGACATGCCAAATTTAAGTAAGGACTGTATAATACCGGCAGAGAAGTGGGTCCAGCATTTTGGTAATATCTATAGTGGCTCCAATTTAGCAGAAATAGTGGGATATGTAGCTCCCGGATTAAACAGTGCCCCCTTCATTTTAACATAGAAGAAGTCTACAAAGCTATTTTATCGACATCGGGGGAAAGGCTCCTGGCCCTGACGGGATACCGGCAGACCTTTACAAGGCAGACCCCAAAGTTTGGGCCAGGATCCTAACACATGTTTTTAATGCTGCCTGTGCTTATGGTTTCCCCCGTCATGGGCAAAGGCAGTAATTGTCCCCATTTTTAAAAAGGGCCTCCGTGACGATCCGGCTTGTTATAGGCCTATTTCGCTCTTAGATTCTGCGTCTAAAATTATGGGCAAGGTAGTCCTGGATCGTCTTACAGTCTGGCTTGATCATTTTAATGTTATTTCTGATCTCCAATATGGATTCAGACAGAGAAAGGGGACAATAGACCAATGCCTGAATCTCCATTTGGTGATCGGGAAGTATACCATCGCTAAGGGAGGTGTCTTGCATCTGGCCTTTATGGATCTAACCTCAGCTTTTGACCTTGTCAATAGGTCTAAGCTGTGGTTGGTCCTTCGTGATATAGGGCTAGAGGCTGAATTGATTTCCTTCCTGCATACTGCACATGTTAATACCACGGCTGCGGTACGGTTTAATGAAGATGGCAGTTTGACAGATTCTTGGCCAGTAGGAAGGGGGTCCGGCAGGGGTGCATTTTGGCCCCCTGCTATTTACCCTATACATCAACAAACTGGGGGATATTTTAACATCATGCTGTAAGGATACGCCAAGGGCCGGTGCCAAATTGATTCCCGCATTGTTGTATGCCGATGATGCGGTTTTATTGTCCAGAACTGCAAGGGGTCTGCAACAACTTTTAAATTGTTTTATAGATTTTATGAATTCACTAGATTTGATAACGAATTTTAAGAAATCTCATGCAATGACGATTGGTTCGCGTAAGGCTGCCAAGGCCAAATTTTATTGTAATGGTGATGAATTAACTAAAGTATCCACTTTTCCATATCTTGGGGTACTTTTTGATGATCAAGGTACATGGGGAGCACAACGAACACTTAAAAAGAATATTTTGGCAAGAGCAACGGGGGCCACTATGGATTTTGCAAAAAGATTAGGGTCAAAACCCCTGCCCGCACTCTTGAAAGTTTATACTGCAAAATGCATTCCTATGGCCACGTATGGATGCGATATCTGGGGCTATAAAGATGTAAAGGAAATACAAGTGGCAGAGAATAACTTTATGCGCAAACTCCTTGGGGTCCCTGTAGCCACCCCTGTTTACTGCCTGCATGAAGAGCTGGGGATGGGATATATTGCAGACCAGATCGCAGTTTCCCCCTGCTACGATGGCTTAGAATCTGGACTCAACCCCCTCCGAATTTAAATCAACTTATAATCTCGGACTGTATGGCGCTAGAGAGAGCCCAGCATATCCCTTGGCTTAAATATATAAAGGAAGAAACAAAATGTCTAGGGTGCCCAGATTTGTTTTTGACCCCAAAGCCTTTGGGCAAGACTGCGATTATAAATTTTAAACGGCAGTTTGTGGATAGGCGGAAATGCCTTAGGGAGGAGGCTGAGCTAGGCAAGCCTTCGGTGAGAAGGTATGTTACTCTGAGCCTAGGCCCGCAATTGCAACCATATTTATCTTATGTTAATAAACCATTCCATCGTTTTGTTTTAACAAGATTTCGTTTAAATATGGTTCCTTGGTTGCTGGCATTTCCGAGAGGATATTCAAAATCTGAATTGTTAAAACCCTGTCCCTGTGATAACTTCTCGGAACAGGATACCTTGCACCAAATGTTTTTTTGTAGTTACTATGAGTCCCTGCGTAGGCAGCATATCCTCCCTTTACTTAGAGAATGCCAGTTTGTCCAAGTGAGGCCAGCCCTGCTTTATTTACAAATGCTGGCATCACCCATGGTTTGCCTCGGGGTCGCAAGTTTTTTAACTGGGGCCATTAGACATAGGAACAGACTACTTCCGTAATTGAAATCTTGTGCTGTCTGTTGGTTCAATTGTGTTTTCTCCTTCCTGATTATTATTTTTAAACGTGATATTAAATAAGATTTTGGTCTATTGCTTAAGCACAGTGCACTTTATATGATATTGGCTCTTTTTATGAATGTTTTTAGATGTGAATATTGTGATTGATATGTGGGATTATTTTATTGCTATGTATTTGGCTGGAATGTGTATCTTCTTTTAATAATATTGTAAGCTTTTATGACTCTTGGCTGTCGAATAAAGTATTTCTGACTGACAATCTGGTCTGCTATGAAGTAGCAGCAGTAGGGTAAACAAAGATCACTCCAAAACGAATTTACAGCATTAGCAGGAGACAGGAACTGATAAAGCTGCAATGTGCCCTATGCTTACATCCGGGAGAAAGTGTCTGGCTATCACATCAGGCTCTCAACACATAGGCAACACTAAAGTAATAATAAAGTTTAAAAAAATACTGATCCTGACAGGAACTACCTTGTGTTTGGATGTGCTCCATGTAAAAGAGCAAATTGCGGTCACTCAAAGTTCCCCAGTGGCTAAACTAGGCTGACCCATCACCCCATGCTGTATGCTGTAATCGGTGGAAGGAAAATGTGAATGACACCAACAGACCAATGTATGAAGAGAGCTGGCTAAAAGACCCTTCACATAAGTATATTATCCCTATTAATTTAGTAAAATCGAACACCAGATCTAAAAATCTCAGGGAAATGACATCTGCCATTGAAGTCAGTAAAAGGGTCATTGTGTAAGATTGCACCTCGGAGGAAAATGTAAGATCCTTTTTTAAAGGTACACCCTGGACTGGCATCATGGTAGCAGGTGAACACAATGGTGATGCCTTCAGACACTTATTTATTTATTTATTTATTTATTTAAGAGTTTTATATAGCGCTGGCCAGACCCGAAGGTATTGGAGCGCTTTACAACATTTGTCATGTAACAATCGAGGACAAAGTATAACAGTAGTAAACACATTGATTCGTGACGGGTCTTGTTCGGGGGGGCATAGGAACGAGTCAAGAGGTAGATGCTGTGAAAAGTTATTCTTATCACAGTGACTGGATGCTCAGATGGGCACGATTCCGCCTTGTGCGTCATCTATCACTTCATAAGAGTTCGATTGAGGAAGAGGACTTTGAGCTGGCTCTTTAATTTTTTGAAGGATGGGTTAGTCCTGATATGGCCTGGGATGGCGTTCCAAATTTTGGGCGCATTTCCAGAGAAGGAGCATGATAAGGTTTTTTGTTTGCGAGTTTTCAGAGGGATGAGAAGTAGAGTGTTGGTGCTCCTGAGATTCCTTGTCTGCCCAGCTTTGTTGAGTTTGGAGGCCAGATAGGCAGGTTTGCCAGTGTGCAGAGCTTTGTGTGTGAGACAAGCAGTTCTGAAGTTGGCACGCATTTCGATTGGGAGCCAGTTTAGTTCTCTGAGAGCGGGGGAGATGTGTTCATATTTCTTTACTCCAGTCACCATTCTGGCTGCTGCATTTTGAGTTGATCTGAGGGGAGCTAGATGAGATTTTGCCGTGCCTGTGAGAGTAGCATTCCCGTAATCCAATCTGGATAGCACAAGAGATTACGTGGCTTGCTTAAGGTCATTGGGAGGGATGAAGGGTTTGATTTTGTTGAGTAGTTTTAGGTTGAAGAAAGCACTCTTTGCGGTGTTCTTGATGTGTTTGACCATGTCTAGGTTAGGGTCCAGAGTGATTCCCAGTGACTTAACGGAGTCGGCCGGGATGAGAGTGCAATTGAGAGCATCAATAGTTTTTAGCCATTCTGTGATTTGGGGGGTCTGCTCTTTGTTGGCTATGAGGAAGATTTCAGTTTTATCCTGGTTGAGTTTCAGGTGGTTGTGGGATAGCCATTGTTGGACGTCCATTAAAGTGTCATTAAGTCTTTGCATGTCAGCCATGGAGGAAGTTTCTAGGTAGATCTGGGTGTCGTCTGCATAGAGATGGAAGGGTATGTTGGCTTTTTTGAGTATGGTGGTGAGGGGCTCCATGTAGATGTTGAACAGTGCGGGTGAGAGAACTGATCCTTGGGGGACGCCCCTGCTTATGGGGCGTAGGTCAGACGTGAAGTTTCTGATTTTTAATCTTTGGGAGCGGTTCTGCAGAAAGGAGGTAAACCACTGTAGGACCACCTCTTCAGCTCCTACCCTTTCTCGGAGTACATTGATGAGCAATTTGTGGTCAACCGTGTCGAAGGCTGCCGATAGGTCCAGGAGTATGAGTAGACCGCAACGGTCTTTGTCAAGTGATTTGTAGACATCATCTATGACATTCAGGATAGCTGTCTTTGTGCTGCAACCTTTTCTGAAACCCGATTGGTGAGTGTCTAGGAGTTTGTTGATGTCCATGTGATGGGTGAGTTGAAGGAGAACACATTTTTCTAGTATTTTGGCTAAGAATGGGAGATTGGAGACGGGCCTGAAGTTATTGAGATCGTTTGGGTCAGAACCCGTTTCTTTTAGTAATGGTGTGACTTGACCGATTTTGAGGCATTCTGGCATGATTCCAGTTTTCAGGGAGCTATTTATAATCTTTGTCCAGAGCGGGGCTAGGGAGAGTTTGAGCTTTTTGGCCAGTTGGGCAGGGAGGGGGTCTTCGATGTGTGACGAGGGCTTGGTTCCGGTAGTCATTTCAACGATTTCTGTTTCGGAGATGGGATTGAATGATTTCCAGTTGTTGGGAGGGTGCCTGGGGGGGTTATTCTCTTCTTTGTAGGGGGGCGGGCTTTCGTTGGGTGGGCGGAGGTGGTCCTCCAGTGAGAGCTCAATCTTGGAGATTTTTTCGTTAAAGAAATTGGCAAAGTTGTCACATAGGTCTTTGGAAGCCGGCATTGCAGAAGGGGGGGTTTGGATGTTTGCTGTCTAATGAGATTAAAGAGTTCTTTGGGGCGGTTTTTGGCATTGTTTAGTGCACCACAGAAGGAGTTTTTTTCATTTTTGATGTGCTTTTTATATTTCCTGCGTTCCGTTTTGAGTTGATCAAGGTGGATTGTCGAAGGGTTGTTACGCCAGAGTCTTTCTGCAGCTCTTAGTTGTCTTCTTTCCGAGTTTAGGTCTGTGTTGAACCACGATCTCGATGGAATGTTTTTGACTTTTTTTGTTTCAGGGGAGCTATTTGGTCAAGTATGGCGGCCATTGTCTCATTGTAATGTGAGGTAAGTTCTGTTGTGGAACTGTCGCATGCGGTGGTGGGGAGGAGTGCATTTATCTTTTCTTCTAGTTCGACGAGGGGGATCTGGCTTAGGTTTCTCGTCCAATGAGGGGGTTCATTTGTGCGAGGAAGGCATTGGGTCTTTTGATTGATGTGAAATAGAATGAGATGGTGGTCTGACCAGTCGACCGGGAGGATGAGGTCAATGGTGACTGCGTCTTCATGTGCTATGATGGCATCCAGGATTGAGCCTCTATTATGTGTTGTTCTGTGCAGTGTTGGGTCAGATTATTATTGCGAAGAAGCTCATTCATGGATTAGATCAGAGGGTTGTTTTCCTCATTCCAGTGGAGGTTTAGGTCGCCTAGTATTAGGTTGTTCGCGTCTGAGAGTGAGCAGTGTGTTATCAAGTCGGAAAGGTGTTCTCCAAATGCAGGGGTGTTGCCTGGTGGATGGTAAAGGATGTGGCAGTATAGCGTTTTGTTGTCCATTATCTTAATGGTGGCGGTTAGGTATTCAAATGTGTTATATTTGAAGGAGTCCGTTTCCGTTACGGAGATGTTTCTCTTGTGGATGATTGCGGTACCCCTGCCCCGCTGGTTCTTTCTGTCTTTATTGATGATTGAGAACCCTGGGGGTACAAGCATGTCGATGATGGGGGGTGAGGATTCATTCAACCAGGTTTCTGTGATGAACGTGATGTCTATGCCATGGGTGAGGATGGTTTCTGCCAGTTCTGTTGCGTGTTTGGTAGCAGATCTGCAGTTTATGAGCATGCAGTTGGTCGCCCTTTTATTATTGCAATTCTCCTTTGTGGGAGCCATGGGGATATTGGTGAGGTAGGCTGGAGGCCTCAACGTTCTCAGTACGATGTGGTCTCTTCCAAATCCAGTGATTACCTGGATCTCGGAGCTGGGGAAGACAGCTGGAGTTGCTTTATAGGATTCGGCGAGATCCCTCGCCTCTTTCATGGACATTGCAGCGCTTGTTCTTTTGGGTCTCTGAGGCTGGTTTCTGAAGGGGGTTGTGTTCCATCTGTGCTTTTGGGCTTTGTGGGGACTTGTGTGTTTATTGATAGTGGCTGTGGGTGTGGGGAGTGGGCGTTGGGTAGGCTCCATAGGTTTGGTGCGGTTTGATAAGATTTTATTAATACCCTGTATTACGATCTCAAGCTGGTATTCCAACCGAGCCAGTCTTTGAGTCGTATTCATAGAGGAAGGTGTAGGGGAGTTTGTTATCAGGATGTCCTGGGCGGGGCAGTCTATGGATGGAGAGAACTTGTCAGTGGAGGTGTGGCTCACAGTGTTGCTGATGCCTATGTGGTTCATAAGGATAGCCGTGGGGATGTGTTGTGAAAAATTACTTCGAGAGTTGAGGGTCAGCTTCACTGGTTTTGGTGTACGGAGAGAGTTAGGGGCTGTTGTCTGCGGGTCGGTTTCCCTTGTTGCTTGATGGGAATAGTATCGAGTAGGGGGGAGAGGAGGAGGCTGGGGAGGGGACTGTAGCGTCTCATCCGGGGCGTACCTCATGTTTGTTCTGGATGAGAGGAATGTATTGTGTGAGTTGGGGGAGGAGTTAAAGGAGATGGGGAGGGTGGCGCTGTGGGGGGGATAGGTTGGTGGGGTGAGTTTGGGTCGTGGGATTGTTTTGAGAGTTTTCCAGGAGGGTCGATTGGTTCGAGGATAGGGTGTTGTTCGAGTGGGGGTAGTGTAGATGAGTGGAGGCGTTGCGTAGTGTGGGGAAGAGGGAGTCAAAAGCGTCCAGGTTGTCATTGTTGGCTTGGCTCAGGACTGTGCCATTGCTGTAGATGGTCGCAAAGGTGTTGCCATTGCGTGTATGGTGGTTTGAGATTAGGAACGTTAGTTTGCAGCTGAGAGGGGGGCTAGTTGTTTTAGATATGTGGAGGTGGGATCTAAGAATGGAGTTCCATTTCGGAGGGCTCTGGGTGTGGAAAATGAGATCCATTTTCTGCTGGCCTTTAGAGGAGCAGTGTTATATGTCTGCGAAGAGTGTTTCCTGGTGTTGTCTTATCAGCCTGTGTTTGAAGTTTCTTTTCGCTTTTGGTGAGAGATTGGGGGGGAAGATGATGGAAAAGGAGTTCGGGTCATGGGGTTTTAAGCCGTTGGCTGTATAGGCACGGAGGTAAGTTAGAATGGCCGGTGTCATTTTGACTCTGTTGTATGGGTGCATTGTTGTTTTATTAAAAAACTGTGTAATAGGCATCAGATGGAGCCTTCTGAGGCAGACGCTAACTTTCTAGAGTCATCCCTTCCTTTCGTCTTCTTGAGTTCATCCCAGCGGGGTTAACTTTGTGGGGTGTTGCAATCAGTGTCAGGTGCATTCTGTGGCCGGTGCCTGCCCTGCAATGTTTTAGCCGCACCTCTTTTTTAAAAATTGGAAGCGTTCATTTGTTCCTTGGTCTCTGTAACATAGGTATAAAAAGGTGTATTGAGTGGTTGATTTCAGCGCTACACTTTTCCCGCCGTACCTCGACGTTATTGAGGCCATAACAGTAGGGTTGTCTGACCTTGAGGAGTCGCCATTTTGGGGTCAGGCATTTGTGGCATAGGCATAGAATGGTGCCTTCTGTGCCAGCGCTGCAGTGTTCTGGCAGCACCTCGTCCTTGTGAAATTGGAGGCGTAAATTCTTTCATTGATCTCTGTCTGTAGCCGGTGCCTGCACTCAACTGATCAAGCCGCACCACTTCGTTATAGAGGACGTTGTAGCCGGTTTGCCTGACCTCGGGGAGCCGCCATTTTGTGGTCAGGCACCCAGGATGTTTTTGTTGAAATTGGAGGCGTAAATTCTTTCATTGATCTCTGTCTGTAGCCGGTGTCTGCACTCACCTGATCAGGCCGCACCTCTTCATTATAGAGGACGTTGCAGCCGGTTTGCCTGACCTTGGGGAGCCGCCATTTTGTGGTCAGGCACCCAGGATGTTTTTGTTAACATAGGAGGCGTTAATTCTTTCAATTGATCGCTGTCTCGTGGCATACAATGGTGCCTTATGTGGCCGCTGGCTGCGCTTGACTGGTCAGGCCGCACCTCTTCGTTAAATAGGACGTTGCCGCCGGTATGCCTGGACCCGTGGAGCCGCCATTTTGGAGTCGGGCACCCAGGATCTTTTGTCCCGTGCCTCACCGCCACCGCGGGCCGCGCCTCGTGTGTGTAGCCGCCCCTGAGGATCCGGTGCATCGATCCGTGTCCCCAGCCTCTCCGTCACTCACCAGTGTTGTTTTCCAGATCTGGCTGTTAGCGAGTGATTGGAGTTACGCGTTGGAGGGGTCCCTGGGGTCGGTTCTGGAGTCACTCGAGGGTCTGTGCATTACTTCTCTGCGTGTGAGAACGGCGCCGACTGTTCAGGGCATTCCTCGGTCTCTCTTGGTGCCCGCCTCTCCTTGGATTCCAGGCTGCTCCTTGCCGTATCTGTCCCTCAGTCAGCTGCTTTCCAGGACTCTTGAGGGACCTATATGTGTGGGTGTGTCGGAACCGTCGTTGGTGTAATTCGCTGGTCGTACCTCTGGGGCAACTGTTCGCGTCCTGGAGGCAGCGAGGTGCGGATCGACCTGCACTGCTGTTTCCTGCAGTGGACACACCACACGGTTTGTTACAGCCCCGTGTTTTCATGCTTCAGAGAGTTATGGTTGTCCGGTAAGTTCCTGTTGTTTCGGTTGTCTCGGTGTTCGTATGGGGGTGGGGGGGAGCACAAGGATTTACACCGATTAATGATCCTGGCGTCCCGGAGCTCGGGCTCTGAGCTCCTTCCCCTTGGCCATCTTGGATTCCATTTTTTCCAGTGTCTTTTTCCAGACACGCATCCATAATCATAAAAGTACACTCTGAACTCGGCCGGTGTGGTGGACTGAACTCGGCCGGTATGGTGGACTCGGCGGTGTGGTCTCGCCTGTGGGACCTTATAAGTATTTATCCATGCAGCACATTATCCTGGGTGTTGCAACCACCGGCTCAGATTAAGCACTGCAGTAAGTGATATGACATCATCGTCATATCTGACTAGAGTGGCCTGTGACACGCCATATACACCGTCTGAGGCCTTAACTGCACATCCTGATCGCCATAACTAAAAATCATAGCATTTCTTATGCTCGTCCCGAGAGTTTGGAGCTTGTTACTTCAGGATTACCACTCGATGGACATAAATAAGTGAATAAAATAATGCTAGGTAAAAATCAGTATTTAAGTATATTCAACAAAATTCTAATCACTATAATGCAGTCCAAAATCATTTTGAATTCCTGGGCTACTCAATCTCGATTGATTTTCAACCCCCCCTTTTGGCAATTATTAATTACAAGGTTTGATCGTTGTCACGTTTCTCAAAAATAGCACACTCTTGAAGATTTAGCAGGACTGCCAGCTATGTGTTCCTTGGATATTATTTTTTTCTACACTTACTACTTCTGCAGAGTTATGAGTAGGGTAACCTACATAACAGTGTATTATGGGAGTTGTAGTCTTGGGACATTTTATTTGAAGAAATTGGACCTCAGCATTTGATAACAAAGGTATGTAAAAGAAAAGACCAGGAATAGAAATAGTGGTGGCCAGTGGGTACATGGGGCCAGCTGGTCACCCTAGTCATAAAGGAGATGAATGTGCTCTGCAAGCCCTGTTTACTTCCAGTAGTTTCCACCACGTGCCTTGCCCTACACCCTTCGGTGCCAACAACGAGGCTACTGAGGGGCTAAGCTCTAAAATAGTTTGGCCTATATTTCTTGTTGGTATTTGCAGTTTTAAATGTATACTTCAATTGTTTTAGCAGATTTTCCTACTCTTGTAACTGGCCTGGTAAAATGCTGGCCTGGGGCCATCCAGAGTGGCATCTCACACAATGGGAGAAGGAGAGAGGGCATTCAGGCCACTCAATAATTTAATGTAAATGCAACACTCTCTGTCACCCTCACCCTCTACCCCCTCCCACACCGCTGCTGAGAACGAACACCAACGTTTCAGATGACAGTCCGAACAAAGAGACTCCCAAAAGTGCCAATATGGCACAGAATTATTAAATGGTGTGCTGTGAGAAAGCAGGGTAACATTTATTATAAAAGGCCACAATATTAAGCTAAAGTGTGGGGGGGGGGGGAGGAATTACAGGAGAAAAAAGTCTCAGTGTGAGACTGGTGAGAGTAATATGTTGCGACACATGACTTGATGGGGTGGACTTAGGTGTAAAAAATTATATGAAACTGAATTGTGAAGGCTCGGGGGAAAGAGTTTATGAAATAAGATGGGGGATTTAGGATGGGGAGTCGGAAATTGATAAGTAAAAAAAGTAGCATATTGATTAAAATCTGCTACACTAAAAACATAAAAATGCACTTTATATTTAAATTAAGATTTTTTTTAATTAAACTAGACATCGGCTGGTCCAATGTAAGTATAATAAACAAGCATTAGCAAAGACAAATATATAAAATTGTCAAAAACATGAAAATATATACATTTAAAGGAGAAGACAGTTTTTGGGGCTTTTATCTTTCTTCAAATCTTCTTTTTTGAGCTTTTTTCCAGGTTAGTCATTGGAAAACTCAACTGTACCACACTAGATTCATAGGCTGGTTTCTTTACTAGGGTTCTGATTATGATGAGTCAGGCAGGGCAGAATAACCAATTAGGATTAGTCTGTGACTAACACAGTGTCCCGCACCTAGTTTACCGGGTATGGGAGCACCTTACTCAATTTTACCGACTTGTGATTACAGCTGGTAAAATCGCCTGTGACTTTTGCTGTCACTGTAGCCCAGCCTCGTGTTCCAGTCCCCGGGAAACATTTTCTTCAGCAAAAGGAGGAGTATGCATGCCAAACCCATTTCAGTGCTTAATTTGAGCCAGTGGTTTCCGGTGCTCGCACCGACACATAATTGTCAGCACCAGCACTAGTGACAGTCCACCACATGGTGGTACTGTCCGTTTAAGTTTGAAAGGAGCACAACAACTGTGTTTATTAAGTCAATTTGCTTTGAAAATTAAAAATACCAGCCTCTCACACCATTATTATAGCATTGTGTGGCCTGAAATAGTCTGGATTGTCACACTAGTAGGAGTGTGATGATTGGGTGTTTTGTTGGTACTGTCATTGGCAGACCTTGAAGGGGCAATGGGGGATGCAGGCTGCAGTGGCCTTCCGGGAAGGGCCGCACACCTCTTTGTTTTTCAAATGAAGCACTGCCATTCTTCCTTTTCCACCCCCTGCATTTCCTGCCCCTTCCCTCCATATCTGCCCCACCACAGGGAGGCCACTGCACCCATTTACACCCTACTCACAGCAGGTGGTAAATGGGGACAAATATATGGAATAGCGAATAGCCTGCAGAATTCCACATGTAATTCCATGTCTGCACAGTTATTTCCTATTTGGACGGTTCCAACTCGGAATAGGCGGATCCCATGAAGAGGCTCAGCCGGTCATGGTACCTCTAGCCGCTGGAGCTTCCCGTAGAATTCGGCCCAACACGTAATGAGGGCCGGAGTGTGTTTTTCGAAGCACTGTACGCTGGTGTGCGCTTTTGTGCATGCTTCAGAGATGAGAATATAAAATCATGTCCATAAATCCAGGTCCTGGCAGCATCGACTCACCCTTTCATATCCCTGATAAAATAAGTGTCATCAAGGTGGGCGATGGTGATCGGAGCCTCTGATATCCACGGGGCAGCAAAGACGAAGCAATTTGGGTTTAACCCATCAACATAAAATAGTCTTAATTAACAGCAAACTTTTCCATTATGCTCTCAATGGTATTCGTTTTATCAAGCTTAGAAAGATGACTGGCGAGTAGGCCCGGCGTGGTTACAAGATGTGACAATCTGCGCAGCAGGTGCACGTGCCTACCAAGCAGTCCTATCAGCGGAAATAATGGCAGGATTTACAAACTGCACGGGGTAGGCCGAGTGCAAAGAGATGCCAGGGGTGGAGGCTCAACCCAAGAGCCCCCCCAGCCCCCCCGACACTGTTCCCGGAAGGAAATGAGGGACGGAGGGGGGCTTTACTATAATGTCTGCAGGGCACAACAACCAGGGGGGTAAATCAGGTGAGTGTCCGAGAGCACGCTGTAGGTGGGGAAAGGGGTCAGCACTGACAGATCCATCCCCCACAACTTCCCTTTTTTTTCTCACTGACCCAATTAACAAGCAGGGGATGGAGCCAGGCATGCAGAGCCCGAGGAGGAGAGGGTGTGAAAGGCAATACCAGGGGAGCAGGGGAAGGAGACCCACTGTCCGTGAAGCGGTGGAGGCCTTGCTGAGCCAGGGAAACTCTCGTACAATTAAAAAAATATTTGCAATGCAATATGTCTAGCAATTAAATGGGAGACCAATTGCATTTCAAAGAAGCGGCCGCCATTGTCATGGCTGCTTCAAGAGAGAAAGTGGGCTTGGCGCGCTGAACGTAAGTAAAGCATGTCGTGCCTGCAGCAAGAGAAACTTAATAAAGAAAAAAGTGCTTACACACTTAAGAACATGTACCATGTGACAACCGCAGTAAAGGGGCCAGTCGCCATGGGAGGTTACAGATGAAGACAAGGTGGTAGTAAAGAGGGACTAACAAGCCTCTTTATGAATCAGAACTCTTCTTTTTAAAAGGTCAATTGGGGCACTGATGAATTTTTCTATTAAAATGGGTAAAAGACCCCCGGGGATCCTCCTTAAAATTTACAAAGCAAAATGTATGAGTGTAGCAATGTATGGGGCTGGTGTCTGGGGCTATCAGGATGTGGCTACATTACAAACAGAGGAAAATAAGTTTTTACGATTTATATTAGCAATCCCACAGAGTACATCGGTTTATAATTGCCATAGCGAATTGGGGACTCCATACATTTCAGATCTGATAAAGATGCAGCCATTGTTGTTATGGCACAGAGTATGGACGTCATATCACACACAGTTAAATAGAGAGATTATAAGTGATGCTATGAGTTTAACCTACGCAAACAAGATTTTATGGCTAAGGTACATTAGAAGCTTTTTAATAGACATGGGAAAACCTGATTTTTATAGAAACCCTGTTACACTGACTACAATTTCTAGGAAGGAGTTCAAAGTTCTTTGTCAGGATCATCTGGAATCTCTAAGGGCAGCCTCAGAAATGTATAAAAATACAGTTATTAAACATCAGATAACTCTTGTATGTCCCACCATTCAACCTTATTTGGAATGGTGCTTAGGAAGTTATGATAGGTTTGTCCTCACTAGATTAAGATTCGACAACTTCCACCGTTTAGTTAGCTTCCCTATACAAAATGATTGGAACAGCAAGCTTTGTAGGTGCCCCTGTGATGAAATGTCTCCCCAAACGACTATACATGTGATTTTATTTTGTAAATTTTATAAAGTAGAAAGATCTAGATGGATTTTGCCAATGTTGAAGGGCGGGGGATGGAGACAATGTCGACCTGCCTTCCTCTATTTACAAAGATTGGATAATGTTTACTGTGTGGGAGCCATGTCTGGTCTCTTGAAGGCCATTTTGAAAAAAAGGAAAAGTATTACATGGGAAACATAACATGAGACTGTTTGATTTTTAGAACACATGGGGCATCGAGTAATTGAGGATGTGATTTTAAGATTTTAGTGATATTTTAAGATGTATATATGCAAGGTATTAGCCTTTTTAAACAGTAGATTGTATATTCATTATTGTGTAACTTTTATGTTTTTTTCTACTAAAAATCGAATAAAGTTTATTTGATTTGATTTGATTTGATTTGATTTGAATCAGACGCCAGCATTTAGGAAGTACACTGACACAAGCCAATGACAAACATGGGCGGAGAGTGGGCAGAGCTTCTCTTCCATACTCCACTACAGCAGTGTCGCTGAGAAGCGCATGCGCGCTGTCAGGCTCGACCTAAAAACCAAGAATCCCTCTGGACCGCGGTCACCAGTTCATGATACACAGATGATGGTGAGCTTTGGAGCAAGTCAGAACTGTACAGCCCTTGCCATGAGCTGGACAGACAGCCCCATCACCTTCTGAAAGTGCACCGATACTCAGGTCAGGTGCCGTACGTCCCCTATGGGGGACTGGGTGATACAATCTTAAGCCATACCCATGTACTTCTCAACATTTGGTGATTTATGAACTATACAATACTGTTAGAAATGGGATCTCTAGTTGGCAAGGGTTTGCACCTTTGTCCAAGTAGGGACCCTTCTTCCTAGTCAGGGTAAGGGTGTTACACTCGTGAAGTAACCCCTGCTCACCCTCGTGGTAGCTTGGCATGAGCAGTCAGGCTTAATTCAGAGGCAGTGTGTAAAGCATTTGCAAATAACCAACAGTAATACAGTGTAAGCACTACAAACGGACACCACACCAGTTTAGAAAAATAACCAATATTTTATATACTCGAGACAAGACCAATTACGACGAAAATCCACAATACTATACTTTAAAAACGAATACTTGATAAGGTAACTTCTTCTTTGCAGGAATAGTCCAAAAACAAAGTTCGTACGAGTCGGTAGCTCCGTCTGAGCCTACCGTGATGCTGAAAACCACAGAGTCTAACAGTTCCAGCCGACCGTGTCGATATGGGCCAGCAGAGTCGTGAACAGACTCGGTCACAGTACCTTTCTCGTTGTGGCTGGTACGGAGTGTACAAGCCGATCGGCGTTCGTCGCGGTTGCGGTGCAAGACGGAGCGATGCAAGGTGCGGTGTCCCTCAATGCGGTGCAGGCAGCGGCTCGATGAGCGTCGTGCAGACGGAGTCGGTGAGTCCAAGGCGTGCGATGCAGGGTGAGACGATGCTCGATGCGGTGCTGACAGGTTGCGATGCAGGCGACCTAGCCGGAGTGCGGGAGCTGGCGTCGGACAGCGGTGCGAGTCGGAGCGGTGCGTCGCAGACGTGCGAGCGGTGCCCCCAACTGCGGTGCGGTCACGACTCTTGAGCCAGTTGCAGCGACCGCGTCGGTCGGGTCCGGTTGGTTCAGTGAAGCGATGCGATGCGATGCGAACTGCGGTGCCCACAGGTCACGGTGCAAGCAGCTATCGATGTTGGCGGCGTCGGACGTCGCCCACGGTGAGACCAGGGTTGCGATGCGAAGCGGGGCGATGCGGTCTGCGGTGCAAACAGGTCACCGGCCAGGGATGGATTCGGTTGACGGAGTCTGTTGCAGTTCCCTTCCTCTGTGGCAACTGAAACAGCGTTCCAGAAGCGGTACCCAGAGGCTTGTGAAGTCTTTGTAGTCCCTGAGACTTCTTAACAGGAGGCCAGCTCGGTTCCAGGCCCTTGGAGATACTCAGCACAAGTTTGTAGAAAGTTCGGTCCTTTCACTGCCCAAGGCAGAAGCAGCAGCTGCAGGCCAACCCAACAAAGCAACAACACAGCAAAGGGGCAGTACTCCTCCTGGCAGCTCTTCCAGCGCTTCGTCTTGGCAGGTTCCTTGATTCCAGCGAGATCTAAATTCATGGGGTCAGGGCCCCAATATTTATATCCCAAATTCCTTTGTTCTCTGAAGGCAGAGAGGCCTTTGCCTAGTCCAAACCAGTTCTGGAGCACTTTGTTGACAAGTCTCCGTCCCTTCTTTCAGTGAGTAGGCCAGGGACATCAGACGCACCACAGGAGGTGGAGCCAGCATTGTGGAGGGAAGGCACTGTCCTATTCAGGGCCCAGGTGCGACCCCTCCCACCCATCTACATGTAGATCTTGCTATTCAGCCCTGTGCTGACTCACCCTGTCTCCTGGCATCCCCCAGCCCCTGTCACTCACATTCCAGACAAGGAATACACAACCTCGCGGAGGCAGGCTTGGATGGTTAGACAAGAAAATACCCACTTTCTAAAAGTGGTATTTTCAAACACAGAATGTTAAAACCAACTTTACTAAAAGATGCATTTTATCATTCTGAGTCCAGGCATACTAAACTCGAATTTCTACCATGTTCCCGGGGTCAGTTAGGATTATAAGCTGTAATAATCAAAACTGTCCGTTCTGGCCTAGGGGGAACAGGTAGCCTTGCAATAGTGAAAAACGAACTAGGCTGTAATTCACTATCAGGACATGCCACACACACCAGGGCATGTCCTACCTTTCGCATACAACGTACCCTGCCCACAGGGGTACCTTGGGCCTACCTTAGGGGTGACTAACATGTAGCAAAGGGAAGGTTTAGGGACTTGCAAGTGTGTGCACTTGCCAAGTCGACATGGCAGCCCCAGGCTGCGCACCGGCTCTGCGATGGCAGGCCCGAGTTACACTTTACGGGCTGTTTGCATGGGGGGCACAATCCAGTGCTGCAGCCCACCAACAGCATTTGGTCTATAGGCCCTGGCACTCGCAGTGCACTTTACAAGGGACTGACACATAAACCAAATAGGCCAATCATGGAAACACCAATCCATAACACATTTTATACAGGAGCACTTGCACTTTCCCACTGGACAGCAGTGAGGAAAGTGCGCAGAATCATTACACCAGCAAAAACAGAGTCAAAACCGGGAGGTCAGAAAGCAAAAAGTCAGGGGAAACACGCCAAAAGATGCCAAGTCTAACACATGTCCCCTCCAGCTGAAAGTAGGGAGAACTACCCAACCCCATTGGAGTTCTCTTCACTAAGGCGGAAGAACCTGGACAGACCATCTGCGTTGGCGTGTTCTGTACCAGGACGGTGTTCCACCGTAAAGTCTATTCCCTGTAGGGAGATGGACCACCTCAGCAGTTTTGGATTATCACCCCTCATTTGCATCAACCATCTGAGGGGCCTGTGGTCTGTCTGAACCCGGAAGTGAGTCCCAAACAGGTATGGTCTCAACTTCTTCAGCGCCCAGACCACAGCAAAAGCTTCCCTTTCTATGGCACTCCACCTCTGTTCCCTGGGAAGTAGTCTCCTGCTAAGGAAGACTACAGGCTGATCCAGGCCCTCTTCGTTCAGTTGTGAGAGCACCGCTCCCACACCATGCTCTGAAGCGTCAGTCTGCACGACGAATTCCTTGGAGAAGTCAGGTGCCTTGAGCACGGGCGCCGTGCACATGGCTGCCTTCAGGGCATCAAAAGCTTTCTGGCAGGACTCAGTCCAGATCACTTTCCTGGGCTGCCTCTTAGAGGTCAGCTCTGTTAAGGGGGCAACGATGGTGCCATAGCCCTTAACAAATCTCCTATAGTAACCGGTGAGACCTAAGAAGGCTCTCACCTCTGTCTGGGTCTTGGGGGTTCCCAAGCCAGAATGGTGTCAATCTTGGGTTGTAGGGGCGCCACCTGGCCGCTTCCTACCTGGTGTCCCAAGTACACCACAGAACCCTGCCCGATCTGGCACTTACTGGCCTTGATCGTGAGGCCTGCACCTTGCAGGGCCCTCAACACTTTCTCAAGGTGCTGTAAATGTTCTTCCCAGCTGGAACTGAACACAGCAATGTCATCCAGGTAGGCGGCACTGAAATCCTCCAGCCCGGCCAACACCTGATTGACCAACCTCTGAAAGGTGGCAGGGGCATTCTTCAACCCAAAGGGCATCACCCGGAATTGGTAATGACCTTCTGGGGTTGAAAATGCTGATCTCTCCTTGGCCCTATCGGTTAAGGCAATCTGCCAGTACCCAGACGTCAAATCAAACGTGCTGAGGAACCGGGCAGCTCCCAACCGATCAATGAGCTCATCAGCTCTGGGGATGGGGTGCGCGTCAGTCCTGGTGACGGCATTGAGCCCACGGTAGTCCACACAAAACCGGAGTTCTGGAGTGGCACCGGGCGCCGCAGCCTTTGGGACCAAGACCACTGGGCTGGCCCAAGGACTGTGGGAGGGCTCAATCACCCCTAACACCAACATCTTAGAGACCTCCTCCTTGATGCTGGCTCTGACCCGGTCAGTCAACCTGTAAATCTTGTGCTTCACAGGAGGGCTGTCACCAGTGTCCACGTCATGGGTACACCAGTGAGTAACACCGGGGGTCAGAGAGAACAGTGGGGCGAACTGTCCCAACAACTGGCGACAGTCCCCCTGCTGCTCCTGAGTCAGAGTAGGGGAGAGGATCACACCCTCTACTGACCCATCATGCTCCTTGGTAGACAGGAGGTCAGGGAGAGGCTCACTCTCCTCTTCCACCCCATCATCTGTCGCCAAGAGCATACTCACTTCGGACCTCTCGAAGTGGGGCTTGAGGCGGTTCACGTGAAGGACCCTCAAAGGGTTCCTTGAAGCCTGCAAATCCACCAGGTAGGTGACGTCACTTTTGCGCTCCTTTACCTCATATGGCCCAGTCCACTTGTCCTGCAAGGCACAAGGTGCCACTGGGGCCATGACCCACACTTTTTGCCCAGGTTGAAATTCGACCAGAGTGGCATTCTGGTCATACCATCTCTTCATTTCTTCCTGGCTTGCTTCTAGGTTCGCCTGAGCGAGTTTCCTGAAGCGGGCAGTTTGGTTTCTAAAGGCCAGCATGTAGCTAAATACATCCTGGGGAGTTTTCCTGGGAGCTGCCTCCCAGCCTTCCTTAACCAAACTCAGAGGTCCTCTGACAGGGTGGCCATACAGGAGCTCAAAGGGGCTGTACCCAAGAGACTTCTGAGGCACCTCCCTGTATGCAAAGAGTAGGCATGGCAAGAGGACGTCCCACTTACGCCTCATGGGTTCTGTTAGACCCTTGATCATGCCTTTCAAGGTCTGGTTGAATCTCTCCACCAGACCGTTTCCTTGTGGGTGGTAAGGAGTGGTGAACTTGTAGGTTACACCACACTCCTTCCACAGGGATGTCATATACTTCGATATGAAATTGGTCCCCCTATCAGAAACCACCTCTCTGGGGAATCCCACACGGGAAAAGATCCCCATTAACGCCCGGCCCACCACTGGCGCCGTCGTTGTCCTGAGAGGGATTGCCTCCGGGTACCGGGTGGCATGGTCCACCAAGACCAGGATGTACCTGTTGCCCATGGCTGTCTTGGGATCCAGTGGCCCCACAATATCCATCCCTACCCTTTCAAAGGGTGTTCCAACAACAGGAAAAGGTTGGAGAGGAGCTTTGACCTTCCTCCCACTCTTACCACTTGCCTGGCAAGTTTGGCAAGACCTACAGTGTGCATCTGACTGCCTTCGCATTTGGGGCCAAAAGAAGTGGGTGACAAGCCAGTCAAAGGTCTTGTCCTGCCCCAAATGTCCTGCCAAAGGCACGTCATGAGCCAGACCCAGTAGGAAGGTCCTGAAGCGCTGGGGTACCACCAGCACACGGGCTGACCCAGGCTCAGCAACCTTAGGCTCACTGTATAGGAGACCACTCTCCCAGTAGATCAGATGTGACCCGGACTGATTACCAGCTGCCTGGTCTGCAGCCTGCCGCCGCAGACCCTCCAGAGTAGGGCACTCGTTCTGCTCCCTGCAGAACTCCTCCCTGGTGGGACCCCCTTCTTGCTGCCAGTGGGTCAGCTCAGAGATGTCTCCCAGTTCGGCTACCTGCTCCCCTGTAGGTACCGGGGCGTCCCCCTCGAGGTCCGCCTCCTCCCGGTCCGTGGGAACTTCGGGGGCCGGTTTCCCGCGCCCCCTGCCCTTTCTCTTGGCAGGGACTTGGGCCACTGTTCCAGGCTCCAAGCCCTCGTGATCACCCTTTCTGGCTGCCATTGACCGAGTGGACACGCATGCCCACTCCGGCAACCCAAGCATCTCCAAGTGAGACCTGAGCTCAACCTCCTTCCATGAGGACTGCTCCAGGTCGTTTCCTAGCAGACAATCTACAGGCATGGTAGGGCTCACAACCACCCTCAAGGGACCTGAGACCCCCCCATTCAAAGGGAACCTGCGCCACCATACATTGGCGCTCTGAGTTGTCTACCGCAACTACTTGGTGGAATGCCCCGGGGACTACTTGCTTCTCAGACACCAGGTGACACCGGACTGAGGTCACACTGGCTCCCGTGTCTCTGAGAGCCTCTACCCTGTTCCCATTAATGGTCACCCAGGTGCTATATTTCTTTGTGTTAGGGGGCACCTGGTTTCCTGGGACCATCTCACTGTCCCCTAGTGAGACAAGGGTCATTTCTGCGGGATCCCCACCCTCCTGTGGGCACCCCTCCTCCCCAAGCGCTACACTAGCCAACACTTTGGACTGTCCACCGGTGGGCGGCTGTGTCCCCTTCGGGCACTTGGGGTCCCCCTTAAAGTGACCTACCTGGTCACATGCATAACACTTGCGGGGGCCGGTCTCAACAGGCTTCCCTGTGGAGACCCCTTTCTTCTTATCACCGGGGGCTGGGAACCTTTACCCTGGGTACTAGTTTGGGGCCCTTTAGAGAACTCCTGTGCTTTACCCTTGTCCCCCCCACCTTTCTGCTGGGGACCCTGCCCACCTTTGGCTGAGTCTCCCCCAAACGCTTTCTTGTGGACCCTGGTACTCACCCAGCGGTCCGCTTCCATAGCAAGCTTCCTGGGGTCAGTTAGCTTACTATCCACTAGGTGCTGGCGCAGATCTGCAAAACATAGACTAGACAAGTGCTCCCATGCAATCAAGTTGTAGAGCCCCTGAAAATCTGTTACACTACTGCCCTTCACCCAACCATCCAGAGACCTGCAGAACACATCCACACATTCCAACCAAGTGTTGGCATCAGACTTCTTACTGGACCTGAACTGATCCCTGTACTTTTCAGGAGTAAGACCATACTTCGTGAGAAGGGCATCCTTCATGTCAGCATAGGTGAGGTGATACCCCTTACCCAAAGCTATCAGAGCATCCCTTGCTTCTTCAGGGAAAAGTGGCCACAATCCTGCTCCCCAATTCTCCTCAGGGACCCCATTCATGTGTATGGCTGCCTCATAACCCTGAAACCACCTTTGTATGTCATCCCCCTTCTTGAACTCCTTGCCTACATTCTTGGGAATGTGCACAATCCTGTCTGCTTTTCTGGACGAATTGCTGCCACCATCTGAGCCTGACTTACTCCTAAGTTCTAGCTCCTTCAGTTCTCTCTCATGCTCTAAGAGCATCTTCCTCTCCTCTATGGCCAATCTCTTCTCCTCCCGCTCACTCTCCAGCCTGAGCTTCTGCAGCTCAAACTGCCTTGCCTCCCGCCTGTCCTCCAGCTCCTCTGGGGACAGACTGCTGCTGCCTGACCTGGCGGGTTCCCCCTACCCAAAAGCACATCCACCCTGGAAATAGGCTCCTCCACCTCCTCACTGAGATTACCAGGCTGCCCATTGGCATGTCTGGCTGCTACCCAGGCCCCCAGCGCCTTCTGTAGCTCCTCCTTCCTTGTGAGGCCTTTAATTTGGACTTTCAGGTTTTTACAAATCGCTCGTAGCTCCTTTACGGCGTAGGATTCCAACCTATCCTCCTCAAAGATAACTTCTAGAGATGCAACGGATGATGCAATTGATTCAGGCATGACAAAAGTAGTGAGTTGAAAACTGGCAAGATCAAAAATAGGCCAAAAGAAAAAGAACCAGTATGTGGTACGTAATGGTCTGCGATATGGTAGTAGTGCACACCAATCACTGTAAGTCAAGTGCAAACACAAGTCCTATCCTCACCGCTGACAACCAATGTTAGAAATGGGATCTCTAGTTGGCAAGGGTTTGCACCTTTGTCCAAGTAGGGACCCTTCTTCCTAGTCAGGGTAAGGGTGTTACACTCATGAAGTAACCCCTGCTCACCCTCGTGGTAGCTTGGCACGAGCAGTCAGGCTTAATTCAGAGGCAGTGTGTAAAGCATTTGCACATAACCAACAGTAATACAGTGTAAGCACTACAAACGAACACCACACCAGTTTAGAAAAATAACCAATATTTTATATACTCGAGACAAGACCAATTACGACGAAAATCCACAATACTATACTTTAAAAACGAATACTTGATAAGGTAACTTCTTCTTTGCAGGAATAGTCCAAAAACAAAGCTCGTACGAGTCGGTAGCTCCGTCTGAGCCTACCGTGATGCTGAAAACCACAGAGTCTAACAGTTCCAGCCGACCGCGTCGATACGGGCCAGCAGAGTCGTGAACAGACTTGGTCACAGTACCTTTCTCGTTGTGGCTGGTACGGAGTGTACGAGCCGATCGGCGTTCGTCGCGGTTGCGGTGCAAGACGGAGCGATGCAAGGTGCGGTGTCCCTCGATGCGGTGCAGGCAGCGGCTCGATGAGCGTCGTGCAGACGGAGTCGGTGAGTCCAAGGCGTGCGATGCAGGGTGAGACGATGCTCGATGCGGTGCTGACAGGTTGCGATGCAGGCGACCTAGCCGGAGTGCGGGAGCTGGCGTCGGACAGCGGTGCGAGTCGGAGCGGTGCGTCGCAGACGTGAGAGCGGTGCCCCCAACTGCGGTGCGGTCACGACTCTTGAGCCAGTTGCAGCGACCGCGTCGGTCGGGTCCGGTTGGTTCAGTGAAGCGATGCGATGCGAACTGCGGTGCCCACAGGTCATGGTGCAAGCAGCGGCTCGATGTTGGCGGCGTCGGACGTCGCCCACGGTGAGACCAGGGTTGCGATGCGAAGCGGGGCGATGCGGTCTGCGGTGCAAACAGGTCACCGGCCAGGGATGGATTCGGTTGACGGAGTCGGTTGCAGTTCCCTTCCTCTGTGGCAACTGAAACAGCGTTCCAGAAGCGGTACCCAGAGGCTTGTGAAGTCTTTGTAGTCCCTGAGACTTCTTAACAGGAGGCCAGCTCGGTTCCAGGCCCTTGGAGATACTCAGCACAAGTTTGTAGAAAGTTCGGTCCTTTCACTGCCCAAGGCAGAAGCAGCAGCTGCAGGCCAACCCAACAAAGCAACAACACAGCAAAGGGGCAGTACTCCTCCTGGCAGCTCTTCCAGCGCTTCGTCTTGGCAGGTTCCTTGATTCCAGCGAGATCTAAATTCATGGGGTCAGGGCCCCAATATTTATATCCCAAATTCCTTTGTTCTCTGAAGGCAGAGAGGCCTTTGCCTAGTCCAAACCAGTTCTGGAGCACTTTGTTGACAAGTCTCCGTCCCTTCTTTCAGTGAGTAGGCCAGGGACATCAGACGCACCACAGGAGGTGGAGCCAGCATTGTGGAGGGAAGGCACTGTCCTATTCAGGGCCCAGGTGCGACCCCTCCCACCCATCTACATGTAGATCTTGCTATTCAGCCCTGTGCTGACTCACCCTGTCTCCTGGCATCCCCCAGCCCCTGTCACTCACATTCCAGACAAGGAATACACAACCTCACGGAGGCAGGCTTGGATGGTTAGACAAGAAAATACCCACTTTCTAAAAGTGGTATTTTCAAACACAGAATGTTAAAACCAACTTTACTAAAAGATGCATTTTATCATTCTGAGTCCAGGCATACTAAACTCGAATTTCTACCATGTTCCCGGGGTCAGTTAGGATTATAAGCTGTAATAATCAAAACTGCCCGTTCTGGCCTAGGGGGAACAGGTAGCCTTGCAATAGTGAAAAACGAACTAGGCTGTAATTCACTATCAGGACATGCCACACACACCAGGGCATGTCCTACCTTTCGCATACAACGCACCCTGCCCATAGGGGTACCGTGGGCCTACCTTAGGGGTGACTAACATGTAGCAAAGGGAAGGTTTAGGGACTTGCAAGTGTGTGCACTTGCCAAGTCGACATGGCAGCCCCAGGCTGCGCACCGGCTCTGCGATGGCAGGCCCGAGTTACACTTTACGGGCTGTTTGCGTGGGGGGCACAATCCAGTGCTGCAGCCCACCAACAGCATTTGGTCTATAGGCCCTGGCACTCGCAGTGCACTTTACAAGGGACTGACACATAAACCAAATAGGCCAATCATGGAAACACCAATCCATAACTCATTTTATACAGGAGCACTTGCACTTTCCCACTGGACAGCAGTGAGGAAAGTGCGCAGAATCATTACACCAGCAAAAACAGAGTCAAAACCGGGAGGTCAGAAAGCAAAAAGTCAGGGGAAACACGCCAAAAGATGCCAAGTCTAACAAATACCATGCTCAGGATGACATTATTTGTCCCAATGTTTGGTAATTTAGTTATTTCTTATCCACAATGCAAAATATTTTTTTCCTCACTGGATGTTCAGCAGAAATGTATTTTACGGACTCTACAACACTATAACTAATATTTCAGTATGTGCACTTGTTTGATAATTTATGTCTGGAGCGGTAGTTACGACAAACATTCTTACGGAGGTCCTCAACCCTGGAAAAACTAGTCAAGAGCCTCTACTACCATTTATTGAGGCCCTAACTGATGCACCGATAGACAGCTGGGCAGCTGTGCAAAACCAGGATTTTGCCCCCAGTAAAAGGGTGATACAAGATCCTGATTTCCTACTCCAGCACCCCACCCCAGAAAGTCTTGTGGTGTAGACATCCACAAGCTGCCTGAACCCCAACACACTCCTCACTACTTTCCCTTACAGGGAGTCAAAACGGATGGAAACATTAGCAAAACAGATGTTTCCCTCTACCAGCCTTGCCCTCCGATCAGTCAACACTTCTTGCCTCCTGGGGAGATATTTGCAAGCATAGTGGGACAGGATAGCGGAGAGCTTGCCAGCTCTCCCAGATGACACAAGGCCTACCCTCCAAGGTTTAATTACATATGGCCAAGACGCAGCAAAATACTCCATTTGCTCAGGCTTGGACACGGCCGACAGTCTGGGTAGAGCAGTTGGTACCAGTGTGGTGCTTCAGTGTCACACCTGGCTTCGCTCCACATGGTTTTCCTTGGTCATACAACAGTCACTTATGGATATGCCCTTCGATGGCTCTAGGGCCTGGCTATTTGAAAGGAAGGTGTACTTGGCCCTGAAGAGATTTAAGGAGAGCAAAGCTACTGCTTGCTCCCTAGGGCTAGCTCCACCTGTTCAGCAGACTCCCCAACAGCATCGTCCTTTCGAGGCTTTGTATCAAAATCTTTTTATTGGTTTTTAAAGACATTGAGATACACAAATATGCAAAAAAGAAACATGTAGGGGAAAGAGACCCCAATGCACAACATCATCCGAACAGAACAGATTGCTAATAGATCGTATACAGTTTGTGAACTAGGAATCGGTGATTTCCGAGAAACTTTAGCAGGCAACTTATGCCTCTCCTCCTACCTACCCCCTTCCCAAAAAAAGGAAGAACATGAGAACTTAAACTAAGGTGTCACGGTCAATAAAGAAAGATAACTCTAACAGTCGCTGTGAAAGGTTGTTGTCTAGGGAGTGAGGTACCCCCTGTCTTTAATTCCCTGCCCCCCACTCCATGACGTCAATGACAGATCTAGATGCGGAAAAGATGCAGAGCTTGTAACCTCGGGCCGCATGCAAATAGGGGCAGTCCCTCGGATAAATATTCCACCAGGGGGGCCCATACATAGTCGAATCCTTTGCGGGTGTCCTCTACAATGTCTGCCATTCTCTCCATCACCAGTGCCCGACACAATCTGGCGTGCCATTGCGTGAGAGAAGGGGCGTCCGATTTCTTCCAGGCTGCGGCCACCGCCATCTTGGCTGCCCCGAGGCAGAGCCACATTACCGAGCGGTCCCCTTGCGTCTGGCGCTTCAGTTTGGTGTCCCGGATCCCCAGGGGTGTGTGTTCTATCGTGTCTGGAATCGGGTAACCCAAGATCTGCTTGATTTGAGCCAGAGCCTCCTTCCAAAAGGGTTTGATGTGAGGGCAATCCCACCAGATATGCCTGAAGTCCCCCAGCAGGCCACAACACCTCCAGCACCTGTCCGAGGAGTTAGGGAAGAAGGCATGTACCCTCTGGGGATGTAGATACCAGTCGTACATAATTTTGTAATGAGCCTCCAATAAAAACAGAGCGGTTAAACTTGGGAATATCCCTATATAGTGAGGACCATTGTTTCTTCTGTAGTGGGGTATCTAATAGTGTATCCCAGAACCCTTGGTGTCTAGGGGTGTGTGGGGAGCCCCGCGTTTGTAGAAGGGAGTAGAGAAAGGAGATGGTACCCTTCGAAGAGGCCCCGGACTGGGCAAATTTCTCATTCGGAAGTAACTCTCTGGTGGCAGCCCTCCGTACCTGCGGTTGCAGAGCCCAGTGTTTGAGCTGTAAATAACGAAATTCCTCAGTAGGTGGGAGCTGAAATGCCTTGGAGCATTCCGGAAAGGAGAGCAGTTTCCCACCCTCAAACAAATGAGAAAGCGCAAGGCAACCTCCCTCCCGCCAAGCGTCGAAGGGACCTTCCTGTAATGCCGGGGGGAATTCTGGATTGAAGTGTATGGGTGTGTATGGGGAAGGGAAGGTGGTGAGAGGAGTGGTTCTATTCAAAGCGTCCCAGACCCCCAGGGTGGTCGCCGTGGGCGTGCTGATGTAGGCGTTGCGTGGCCGGTGCTGTTTGGGTTTCCACAAAAGGTCCCAGATCGTTCTCCCAGTTACCTGTCTATCCATATGGAGCCAGAGTCTATCCGATTCCCGCAGTGACCACTCCGTGATCACCCGCAGTTGGGCTGCTCTATAGTATCCCAGGAAGTCCGGAAGGGCCAGCTCTCCCTCTCCCCTCGGCCGCATCAACATTCGATAGGAGAGTCTAGCCCTCTGCCCCTGCCAAATAAACTTGGTGAGCATTGTTTTTAATTCAGTGAACAGTGCTCTATCCACCGGAATCGGAAGACCCTGGAAGAGATACAGTAAGCGCGGAAGGACATTCATTTTTATAGCGTTTATCCTGCCTATCCACGAAAGGTAGGCCGTCCGCCATCTGGCAAAGTCTGCTTTAAGTTGGCGCAACAGTGGGGGGAAGTTTGCCCTATAGAGGTGCTCCAGCTTAGGGGTGAGTTTTATGCCCAGGTAGGTGATGTCCTTGTGGGCACTACAAAAGGGGGTCGTGCCCTCAATAGCCCGCATGGTGTCCTTAGGCACTGTGAGGTTCAAGAGGAAGGATTTCGAGAGGTTCACCTTGAAGCCTGAGGCCCGCTCATATGAGATGAGCTCTGCCAGTATCGCCGGAAGGGAAGAGTGCGGTCTCGTGACAGGGAGGAGAATGTCATCCGCAAAGAAAGGACCCGATCAAAGGCCTTCTCCGCGTCCAGCGCGAGAAGGACCGTGGGGATCGCCTTCCTCTGCGCCTTCTCAATGATGTGAACCACCCGTTGCAGGTTGTCATGGGTTTGTCTCCCCTTAATGAAGCCCGCTTGATCGGCATGCACCAAGAAATGCATAATGTTTTCCAGGCGGGTGGCCAGGATTTTGGAGTAGAGCTTGGCGTCCAAGTTTAGGAGCGCTATCGGCCTGTAGGAGGTGCAGTGGGAGGGGTCCTTCTCTGGTTTGGGAATGACGGAGATCAGGGCATCGCCCATCGAGGGGGTCACCTGTTGCTTAGTAGTGATACCGTTGAAGAGCGTTACCAGGCGAGGGACGAGCTCTGGAGCGAACGTACGATAGAAGTGGGCTTTGAGGCAGTCAGGACCAGGCGCTTTTTGGAGCTTAAGCGAGTCAATCGCCTTCTGAACCTCTTCAGCGGTGAAGGGGCTACTCAGCTCTTCGTTGGTGAGGGCGGGTACCTTGGGCAGGGAGAGGCCTTCTAAATAGAGGTCTTGGGCTCGTGAGTCTGGTTGGTCCGCCGTGTATAGGGCGTGGTAGAAGTCCCCAAAAGCCTTGGCCTTACCCGGTTCGATCTGGTGGAGGACCCCTCTCTATCTTTTACACCCTTGATGTAGTTCTTCTCCTGCCGGATTCGCAGCTGGCGTGCCAGTAGCGAGCCTACCTTGTTCCCTCCTTCATAGCCACGTGCTTGGAGGCGTAAAAGAGTCTTCTCGGCCCCGTTAGTGTAGATCGCTTGAAATTTCCCTTTAACCTGGGTAACCTTACGGAGGGTTTGTACCGAGGGGGAGGCCTTATGGTCAGCTTCCGCAGCTCGAAGTTCGCTCTCGAGAAGGAGGCGTTCTCCCTTGCGTTGCGATTTAAGCGTGGCCTCTAATTCAATACATTTTCCTCTGATGACCGCCTTGAAGACGTCCCAAGTGTTGGCTAACGAAGTGTGATCCGGGTCATTAAGGTCAAAGTAGTCTGTGATTGCTTTTCGTAATTCGTCCCGGAGGAGTCTATCTCTGCATAGGTAATTGGGGAAGTACCACCTGGCGTATTTGGAGCGTGGTGCAGGCCAATCCAAGGTCAGTTCTAGGGGCGCGTGGTCTGAGAGGCAGATCAGGTGAAACTGGGTTCCCGTCACCGTATAGAGGAGGGATGGACTCATAAAGGCATAATCTATTCTGGAGTACGTCCTATGTGAGTGGGAGAAGAAGGAGTAATCACGGGACGAGGGATGCGCACTCCTCCAAGCATCTACCAGACCCAGCCCCCTTAATGTAGCTTGAAGCAGTTTGCTGAACACCCCCCCTGCCGCCCTATGGGCATGTGTGGTATCCAGAGATGGGTCCCATATCAAATTGAAGTCCCCAAGCAGTATAATGTCGCCTCTTGCAAATCCCCCTAGGGTAGATAAGAAGGAATGGAGGAAGTCATGTTGCCCTGTGTTGGGTGCATACAGCATCACTATCGTACACGATCTGCCCCGTATTTCCCCCCTCACCATCACAAACCTCCCCTCTTTGTCCATTTGGGTGTTGTGGTGTAGAAAGGGGGTCGAAGTGTGAAAGAGTAGCGCCACCCCATTGTGTTTGGTGCGTGCCGAGGAGCGAAAAATTTGAGGGTATGCCCTGTGTTTCAGTCGGTGTTCCTCTGTGCGGCAAAGGTGTGTTTCCTGAAGGGCGGCAATTTTAATCTGGTGATCCTGTAGAAATTTCCAGATCCTTTGCCTCTTGTTAGGGGAGTTAATCCCCTTGACATTCCATGTTAGACAATTAAAACCCGCCATTCATCAGCAATATCAGATCCGCTCGGACCCCCCCTCCTACCCCTGCCCCTCGCCCCTCAAATTCCCCCCCCTGCCCTCCATCCTGCAGCAGCAACCTGTAATGAAACAAAGCAATAAGGAAGACCGTGACACCAAGAAACCCAAAAGAAAAAAGGAAGAAAAAGGTGAACCATGTCCAACGTAGGTCAAACACTTGCTCTCGAAGGTCCTCGATCATAGAGGAGGACCTCATTACGAGCAAAAAAACGGGGCGGACCAATTTCCGCCGCCAAGGCCCATTATCAGTTCCATAGATGTGAAGAGAGATAAAAGCCAGTGGCAGACTGGCTCTTTGGATATTGTGGTCGGCATTGTCAGCTCAAACTTTTCACCTCGTCGCGGTGGTATACATGGCCAGACAGGTCTCTTTAGTCTCTGGAAAGCCAGGGGTTCGGCACCCCCTAGAGATTTTGCTTGGTCGTCACCGTTGAAGCCAGGGGCCTCCCCCCTGTGTCCTCGGACCTATCGCCGCCACCACCTTCCTCTCGTGAGCCGCGTGTGTTATGGTTGGCACCTCAGTGCCCAGAGTGGCCGCCAAAGATTCAAAGTGTCCGACGGCGGATTAGCATGATGCTCAAGACTCTATGACTGCCCTGAGGGCTGATCAGACTTCTCATAAGAAACGCCGCTTGCGTTTGACAGCTGTCATTGGCCCTCTCGTCCTGTAGTATTCCTGCCGGCTCTCTGTAGCTGCTGCCAGGGCCACCCTCCCTACTGCCCCGGAGCCGCCCCCAGACCACTCGTGGCAGCCATTGGCGCAGGGGCAGGCGCCTCGATACCCAGGATAGACGCCGTCTCCTCCAAAGTCGTGCAGTGGTAGTTTTTGTTGTCGAGAGAAAAAGCCAGACCAAAGGGATAAGTCCATCTGTACTTTATCTTGCGGTCTCGTAAGGCTGTCGTGGCCGGTCGGAACAGCTGACGTCGGGCAAGGGTGGCCTGGGCGACATCCTGGTAGAGAGTGCACGTTGCATTCTGGAAAGAGACCTTGTCGAGGGTTCGCGCCTTCCGAAGGACCAGTTCTTTAGTTTTAAAAGAGCTGAACTTGGCTAACACATCCCGGGGCCTCCGGGCATCCCCTGGAGCACGCGGTCCCACCCGGTGGACCCTCTCCAGACGAACTTCTGGTTCAGCGACTCCCAGGGCCGTCGAGAAAAGCCCCACCATGAAGGCCTCAAGATCTGGGCCCTCGCAGCCCTCCTCCAGGCCTCTCACACGAATGTTATCTCGGCGGGAGTGATTCTCAAGGTCTTCACACCTGAGGGCCGTGGCGTTTAGCTGAGCACGTAAGTCACTAGAGTGGGCTTCCAACGGCTTCACACGATCCTCCAAATCTTGATATTTTGCTTCGAGGTCTAGAGCGCGTGCCCCAACTGAATCGACATCCGTCTGTAGGGCCACCAATCGGCCCCCCATCTCAGCCTTGAACGCCTCCAATGAGGCCCCCATATCTGCCTTGAGATCAGCTCTGAGTTCTTGTTTGAATTCACGTAGGGAGGCCATGAGATCTTCCCGCGTGAGTGTCATGGCGTCCGGTCTCGTCGCTTCCTCACTGCCTGACCCCTTGGTAGCGTGGGCGAAGAAGTTGGTGACCTTTGCGGGCTGCGCCTTTTTGGGTGGCATGAAGAGACTGGTCCGAAGTGGATGGTGAGTATACAGTGGCAGTGGCGGTAGGTACCTCCTGGGACCTAGGATGTCTTGCTGATGAGAAGCACGCACGCTTCAGATGTACCGCAGACCCACGTGGAAGGCCACCTGCAGCTCTGCCAGAGGGAGCGGCCCGTCCCACCTTCAGCCGCTCGTGCAGTCCCGCGCTGATCACCAGTCTAGTGGAGCCCCTCGTCGAGTGGTCATCCCTCCAATGAGCCAACCGAGCTTCCACCAGGGGCCTCCTTCACCCCCGCTTCAGTGTGGCATAGGACCTCCTGGGGGCTCCCCTGGTTGACACTTCAATGCAAACCAGCAGCTCGTGAGACCGCCCCTTTCAGAGGCTAGCCAGATGGGGGATCGATGGGTAGGAGCAAAAATTCAGGTGTCCACAGTCACTCCAGGCGGCCATCTGAGATCGGGGGCACCATAGAGAATCGATCACCGCCACCCGCGGCCTCTCCATGCGGTCTCAAAGATGTGTCTGACCTCCGCCATCTTGAGGTCAGGCATCGCATCACCGCCAATACTCCCCGGGAACCGCTATGCTTCAGGGGGCGCCTCCCCACCTTCCTCCGTACCTGTCCCTGGGGAAAGTGGGCGGTTTTCACGGCCGCCCGGTGCTCCGGGGGCACCCCTCCGCATGTAAGGAGCCCGTCGGGTGGAGCGGTCCGTCCGCCGCGGTCAGCCCTCTTTCGGGCGCCGTCCTCAGGCGATCAGGAGCAGTCTCCAGGACCAGGGGGCAAGGACGATGAAGTCTCCGTCTGCCACAGCAGCCGCGCTGCTCAGCCGCGGTCCCGGGGCCGTCGCGACCAGGTCAGTGTTCGGGCTCAGTGCAAGCCGCCATTTTGGGCCGAGCCGCGGGCCACAACAAGAGGCGCGTCCTCAGCCGGCGAGTATCTCCAGCAGCTCCCCACTCATCACCGGAGAGCTCTCACATCTCCAGGCAACCCATAAGATCGGGCGATCCGGATTTGGGGACCACAAATGCCTTCGGAACCGTAGGTAAGGCTGGGCCTGGCGCGGAGCCGATCGGATTTACGTCCGGTCGGCCATGATGGTTGGCCACGCCCCCCCCCCCTTCGAGGCTTTGATAGGGGATACCAGTAGAGGCAACGTCAATATGTGCCTAAACAACCGGCCTCTCAGCTCTTCTGAGGAAGATGCCGGGGAGCAAGGCGCCAACGTCGAGGCTCCAAGGCTATAGGTTCATTTCCATTCGATAACAGTTGGAAGACCTCCAGCAGAGTTTGTGCACCGGATCTCAAAACTAGGTGTCTCATAAGAACCCTTCAAGGACCGGATCTGGTAGAGAGACTCCTCTGAGGTTAGCGAAGAGGTGGATACTGGGTTGGAGAGAATGGAGTTTATTTTAGGAATTTCAGCAAACTCCTCTTCAAAGTCAGACAATAAGGGCGACTGTCCAGGAAAGCCAGATTTATCAATGTCTTTCTGTGCCTTTAAGAGGATCCCCTTAAGAATATGGTGAAAAAGAAGTGAACCATCATATTGTGTGGACGTCATCTGAGACCTCATCGGCAGAAGCCTGAATCTCCAGTTATTTTACGGATATTATTATTATGATTAAACCACTTTTACTATGCGTCTAGGACACATACCATTCAGTGTGCTTTGTCACTTTTGTTCAAGGCACAAAATATATGTTTTTCACTACTAGAAATGGTTTTGTGAGGGACTTTGTAATAAAGAAAACATCCTGAGCAAATAAGGATAAAAACTTTATAAAGAAATTAGCAAAGGAATGTGTCTGGTTATGTTTATGCTGGTAAAAAGGGATTTAAAACACCAAGGGCAACCAATGCCCAACTCAATTTTAATTGTGTCTGCCAATTTTCATAAATAATTCTATATTGATTCTGCGGCACAAATAAATAAATAATAAAGGCACAATGTTTACTCAACACACAATTCACTAATTTGTTCATATAAAGGGCATGGAAGCAACGCCACTGCCCCCGTCCAACCTGCCTATTACTGCCTTACATTTGATCTCAGAGCATTGGAAGTTAATAATGTTTGTTGGCATTAGAGCATTTGACTTAAGGGGTATATGTGATGATGACTGGAGTGTTGGATGGTAAGAATGGAAGACTGTTCAGGATGTAAGAGGGCGCTCAAGCATATAAAAATTCAGGTGAGGAGACGGAGGTGAAAAACAAACATGCGGAATATGGTAAGCATGTGGTGGGTGCTAAGGAAATAGGTAACAATGCTCTATATTAACCACTAATCAAGTGAGCTGACAAGACCAAATTAATGAATGGAAATTAATATCTGATAGAGACATCTAGCCGCAGATTCCTTAACTTTTAAATTCTCTCCAGGCGCCAGCCTGGATCCGGAAATTTTTCAGCAGTACCTTTGAGGTCGAAGGCCGGACCTCTATGGCGTCTTCGATTCGTGATACGTATCGCAAAGGGGTCTCTCGCCCTAGTGCTGAGACTCCCGCTCCGGCGTCACTTCCGAGCCTCCCAGTTTTTCCTGGAGCCGGGGTGACCTGGAAGCAGATGCAGGAGTACTGTGAGGCTCTTCACCTGGTCTTTGGGCCCTCGTCTGCCTCTGGAGTGCCTGCGGGCCCCAAGGAGGTCGTAGGTGCTGTAACTGCATCATCACCAGCGGGTTCGCCCTCGGGCAGCAGTTCCAACCTTGGACTCTGAAGCACTAGTGCACGGTCCTTCGGGGCCAGAAACGGCGATCGACTCTGGCGCTAAGTTGGTTGCTATTACGGTGCCAGTTTTTGCGGCGCCGGCAGACTCTGAACTGGAGTCGGTGTGCACTGTGGAGCCGGCTTCGCAATGACTCGGGATATCTGAGCAGATACTGGCTGACATTTCTCCTTCTTCCCAGGAGGACGTCGGCACAGTGTCGCTTCGACGCTATGTGACGTCGCCTCGAATCAGTTCGACGTCACCTCAACGCCGTTCAACATTGTTTATGAAGCCGTATGCGGTGCCTGTCATTTCTGTGGAGGATCCACAAGGTCTGTTAGGGGAAGGTTATGAGGAGGTGATCCCCTTGGAGCAACCAGTGGCTCCTTCTGGGTTGTTGGACAGCTGGATTGCGGAGCTAGGTGAAGCAAGTGGGCTAGATTTGTCCCCCCCTTCCTCCCTTTTGTCACCTCCTGACCTTGCCTCAGAAGCCAGTTCCTCTTTGGCAGAGGTTTTGAGTAGAGTGACTGATGTTTTGCATCTTACTCTTCCTACTGTGGAAAAGGCTACAGACCCTCTTATTGAGGTCCTTCATCCCGGCCAATTGGGGGTTGAACCGGTGCTCCCTTTTTGTGAGGCACTTACTGACATTTTGTTAGGGGCATGGGCAAAACCTGAGTCAGGTGTGCCAGTGGACCGCATAATTGCCCACACATATCGCCCTGCCCCTGGTGACCCCGATTGCCTTGTTAGATAGCCGACTCACCACAGCTTTGTGGTCCAGACCATTACGGCGTTCCCTGAGATGGGGAACCTCCCTCACTCCTCCCTTGATAAGGAGTCCAGGGTACAGGATTCTTGCGGGATGCTGATTTTTTCCTCAACTAGTGCGGCTTTATGCTCCACTAATACAGTCTGCTTCATCGGACGCTTTCTCCACGCTTTCTGGGCGTCTTTGAGCGAACTTTTACCCTTGTTCCCAGAGGCTAACGGGGCCAAGTTACATCAGTTGATTTCAGATGGCCATCAGGCAGCCAGACTGCTCATCAAGTGTGGAATGGATTCCACTGACTCGATTTGGAGGGCCATGGCGTCTGCTGTGGCATTGTGCCGGCATGCATGGCTCCGGCCGTCTGGATTTTCGGAAGCTGTCCAGTCGGTCTTGGTTGGCATGCTATTTGATGGGGCTCATCTTTTTGCAGCCCAAGTGGATGCAGTTCTACACAGGTTTCGAGCTAGTCGCGGAGGGTCAGACCCTTAGCCTGCCTCCTCCTTTCCCTTTCAATTTGTGTGGATGGGGGTACCCTGTTCTGCAAAGTTCCCTCCCTTTTACCTGAGTTGTCTCAGTCTGTATTATTTTTACACCACAGATTTGAGTGGTGGGCTATGGCTTGTTTTGCTGCTCTTTGCAGACACGCTTTGTTGAAGAGGTTGAAGTTCCTCGAGTCTGTTTGGGTTGGTATGACCCTTGATGCACTTGTAATATGGCCCTTTTGGGTTTTCTGCTTCCCTTTTATATAGCCACGGTCGTGGATCTTTAAGTTGGGTAAAATTTATTTCCTGCCTCAACTGTTGTTGTGCTTGTGGTGTTGAAGTATTAAGCACTAGCTCTTTCTTATTGGGTGAGAGTTTACCTCTGGTTTTGACTATGTCCGGATGGTATTTGCAGCTGCATAGCTGTTTTGTTCTTTATTTTACTCTGATGAGGAGCTTAGCCTCAAGAGTTCATACCTTTTATGGTATACGCCTTACTCTATGTGGAGTATTGATTGGCTATTGTTTAGCTGTATGTGTACTACTTACGTAGTCTATTTGTTTGCTATTGGATTGGTCCTTCTTGGACTATATTATATGCCCTTTAGGGGCCATAATGGTGGGCTCAAAGCTAATATTTTTTCTTCGGTGCTACCTTTCACTCTTGTCTGGTTTTTCTTAACCAGGGTATTTTGTGCAGTTCGTTTTGTTTACTTGAAGCGAACTGCATATGTATTATGAGTGTTTCGATATATATTATATATATATACATATACACACACATCTTTGTGGCAAGATTTTATACATCTGGCATACTGATGGAAGCATATACCAGATTTAAAGCTGTTTTGATGTATGATGTAACCTTTGGGTGGTCATTTGGTTCAAGCAAATGTTCTTTATACCAGCGAGGTATTGTTCTTCTCCTTTCATGGTGTACGGATTATGTCTTCAGTTTTGTATTGAGGCTCATTCATTTTGTATATTGGGAATGAGTCATGTGAGTCCTTCTTTATGGATTGTATCAGAGTGGTTCTTCTCTGATATTTCTTGATTGATGTGAAGAATACGGATTACGAGGCTTTTGCCTTGTTCTTGGCCTTTTTGGTCCACGACGTCTCTTTCCCCTTGGAGGATAGATGATGGTATCTGATAACTCTCAGATGGTTATTTACGGGTCTTTCCCACCTTTTCCCTCAGGGCTCGATTTTTTCGGGCCTATAGAGTGGTTTATTATTGACATATTATGTGATAGTGATCATAGGTACTATTAAGAGCCAGGCTCTTTTCCTACTGTTACTATGTACATTTAGTCGATTTTGGTTTTGATCGGCTGGTTCTCTTTGAGGCCTGTCGTAGGATTAGTTTGCAGACCCTCCTTCGGTGGGTATAGCTATGATATTTAATTCAAGAGTTAAGGAATCTGCGGCTAGATGTCTCTATCTGATGTTCAAGTTACTTACCTTCGGTAGCGTAGTATCTGGTAGAGACACAGTCTAGCAGCAGATTACTTAACGCCCTGCCCATCCTCCCTGCTCTGTGAAAGACCTATGAGGCAAAGGGTTATACACTGCATCATTACTGGTTTGTATACCAGTGGTCACTATCTCACGTAATGGTGACTCAACAAAGATTTTGTTGTTGTTTCATGGGTCTTGAATTGGTATGGCCATACCTCTCACTTCCATGGGTGAGTGGTCTGTAGAGTGGAGGGTGTTCCCCTTTTTAAGGATGGTTCTGCTTCCGGGTGCAGGGTTTCACATAGCCTGAGCATCGTTGATTAATGTGGGGTTTTTACCTTAAACCCTTTGTATTGCATTGGCATACCATTTCATGTTGTGTGTGTTGCAAAGTCATCCTGTGCCCTGGGCACCCCCAACTTTTTGCTGAATGGTACTGGTGGTAACTGACTCTGACTGACCCTGGGCTCTGCCTAACCAGGGCCAGTGCTATGCTGAAAGAGACACATTTACAATACAGTGAACACACCTTCATACACTAGGGTACACTATGGGTTGGGGTAACCCTGTGATTGGCATGACCTACCCTATAAGACCCTAGTACATAATAGGGCAGGGGGATTGAAACTACCTATCAGTCCCTAGTATATAGTAGGGCATGGCAGTTTAGAGGCCAGCAGCCTTTTCTGCACTTGCATGTGTGCACTGCTGAAGCCTGAGGTCAGTTTAAAAGCAGCCCTGGGTTCCATGACTGCTTTTAAAAAGTAAATTGTGCCCAAACTCGACTTTGGTGTTTGGGGCACTTAAAAATGGATAACCTACAATGTTTTGGCATATTGGGTACCCCCAGGGTCTCCCCTAGGTGTCCCAGGGGTGGGAGGTCAGGTATTTATAAGGTGGACCCATATAAAATGAGTTTTATATGCCCTGGGTTAAGTGAAATTTCACATTTCACTCCCCACATTGTGATAAAGTGCTGCCCAAATTCGACTTTGATGCTAGGAGCACTGTGGACGGAGGATCTGCAATATTTCTACTGATTCAGGGCACCTAAAGTCTCCCCTAGTAGTCCCATGGGGTGGGGGTCCTGTAGATATAAGCGAAGTACTTATAAAATATGTTTTTATAAGCCCTAGTGATGGAAAAATGGCCCAAGTCATTTTTCCCATTGCAAATCCCATGCCACATAGGTTAACATGGCAAGAAGTTATTAACTAATAACTCCTGATAGGAGAATGATAGAACTTCCATTCAAAGACTTCCCAGAATGGTAGTGATGAATCCAACAATATCATATTGTTGAATTTCTCCTAAAATGTACAGACAAGAAGTTATAAGACTTTCTTGTTTGTAAGCCCAGATTCAGCCTTCCAGTGGTCTGTCCTGATTGGTCAGAGTTAAGTGGATTAGCCAGGCTGCCTTGAAGAGGTGATAAAGAGCCCCTGGGGTTAACCAGCTCTGCTGGGAGGGCAGTGTGCTGCTACACAGGAATGCCAGAACAGGGGGAGGAGTCGTAAACCATGGTCTTCAAAGGGTAGGAAGGCCTCAGTGTCATTTACAACTCTACTCTCTTGACCCAAAGCCAGAGCTAGGATTAAGGCAAGAATGAGCAGATGCAAGGGGGAGAGTCTATGGAAAGTAGCCATCCTAGGGATGTGTTTAGCCAGCTCTTACCTCCCTGTTGGAAAATCAGCCATTATGAATTTGGAAGATTTGGTGCACTCTGGGACAAAATAATGCCACACTCTACAGGATGTGGTCATATCCTTGGGGAGTTGCCCTGCTCCCATTGGTCAGGAGTGACCTCCTGCTTGACCCAGAGAACTTGGAATAAGTATCTGAGAGGGGCAGAGTCTCTCAGATCTGCTGCTTGAAACTTAAGAAAGCAAGACGTTGCCATGCTGAGAAGTTGGGGTGCAAATTCTAAGGCCTGCCCTCTGAAGACTGCATCAGCTGAAACTACAGCCCTGTGGACTACCTTGCTGTAAAAGAACTAAAGAGTGGACTCCCTGCAAGCTACAGGTTAACAGAGCTCACCTGGAACATCACCACCAAGGATCCTCAACCTGGAGAACTACCAGTGGATTTGTAAGGGTTTTGTCCAAGTGGATTGTGGGAACTGAAGTCCTCAACTTTCAAGGACCATCTTGGAGCTTCCAGACCCTTGGAGTGAGTTTGAGACACTTTGGGACCCTTTGGGGAACTTCAGGAAGAAGTTCCAGAAGTTTGGAGAACTTTGGAACAACTTTGGAAAAAAGCACCATAGGGGGACCGACTCAACCTGGCCAGCCAAGCCGCCTGCCTTCAACCGCGAGCCGGCCAAGCCATCCAGGTTCGTCCAGCTGAAAGCTCCGTAGGTCCGACTTCCAGAGTTTGACCGGGAGTAGAAGAAGTCCGAGGCCGGCGAACCCTCACCGAATCCGGCCTGGTGAAGAGCATCGAGGGACCCCACGAGAAAAAGCTCTAGAAAAGTTTCTAAGTCCGAAGGTAAAAACTGTGACCGGGACCTACCGCGAGGGGTAGCCGCTCAGGGCTCCATCGCGGTCGGCCTGAAACTTTGACTTTGAGCCGGTCTATCGCGACCAGATATCCCAATATGGTGCTATATGTTTCTAAGTGTAAGTGTTCCCTACATTGGATTTTTGTCGTTTTGGTGTCATTTTAAAGATAGAAATATTTCCTATTTTTATAAATTGGTGTTGGATTTTTATTATGCATTGTGTTCAAATTATTTACTGAATTGGTGTTTTTAAATGCTTTACATACATGTCTTTGAAGTTAAGCCTGCCTGCTCGCAGCCAAGCTACCAAGGGTTGAGCATGGGAATAATTTTCTAAGACCTATGCTGAGTCCTATCATGTGTTAGGTGCCTTATTGCCAGTGGCAGACCTACATTTGCCCCTACCAATAATCCACTTTCCAACATTTGGTGCTCAGCGGTGTGGATGAGGACTTGTGTTTAAAAAGTACACCTTTCAGTAAAGTGAATTAAGATTATAAAAATCCTCTAAATTGCCTTAGAACAAAACTTTTGAGTTTGATTTTTGAAATTTGAACTAAACTGTTTTTAATCCATTGTTTTGATTTTTCCAAATTGTTCTAAGTCTGTTGTGCCTAGTTGTTGTGACCCAAAACTAGGGAACCATGGAGCTGGACCTGGCTAAACTGTCCCAGTTCAGGATGGCTGATCTTAGGGTACAGTGTAGGCTTAGGGGGCTGCCTGCTTCCAACAAGCTTAGGAAGGCAGGGTTGCTTAAGTCCCTACAGGCCTGGGCTGCGTAGCTGACGAGATTCAAGGGGGGATTGAGGGTGTTCCCCCCAACCTCACCCAAGAGGAGGGTGAGGATGGTGCCTCTTCCATTATCTCTAGTGTTAGCCCTGTGATTCCAGATGGTGGGAGTGGGGAAGGGTCCCTTACTCAGGAACCACCACTGTCCCTTGCAGAGAGACAGCTTGAGGCTCAATTAGCTTTGATAGCTTTGGAGCAGAGGAAACTGGAATTGGCTGAGAAGAGATGGGAGAGGGAGGAGGCGTTGAAAAGAAATGGTGGCAGTGAAAATGATGAAGATTTTGAAATGTCCTGGGGTGGTGGATTTGATCCCAAACTTCCCATGGGTATAGTACCCAAGTACACAGAGGGGGATCACATTGACAGGTGGCTAGCAGCTTTTGAGAGGGCCCTTAGAATGAGTAGGGTCCACTCTAGGTATTGGGGTGCACTCCTGTGGGAGTTGATTCCAGTAGCTGGGAGGGATAGGCTCCTGACCCTGAAGGGAGAGGATGCAGAATCATACCAGCAGATGAAGGCATGCTTAGTCAAGAGATTTGATCTGACTCCAGAGCAGTACAGGGTGACGTTTAGAGGCAAAGCAAACACAAGGAGATGATGATTTTGCTATAAAGTTTAGAGGCACCCAGAAATTGAGTTCAAAGTCTTGGGTAGACTTTGTGGACGTTTCAGTGAAGGCACTGGAAGGCTGGATTGTTGGTAACACTGTTGACACATATGAGAGATTGTATAATTTGTTTTTGAAAGAACATATTTTGACTCATTGTGCAGAAGAGAAGTTACGCCAGTATCTAGTGGACTCTAAGCTGACAGACACCAGAGAGCTGGGGGAAGCAGCTGATGAGTGGGTAAGAACCCGGGTTTCCATTCAGCACCAGGGGAGTGACCAGAAGAAAGGAGGACAGGTCCCTCCCCAAGGGAAAGCCCAAGGGAAAGAAGGTCAAAACCAGAAGGAGTCCTCCAAAGACCCACAAAAACCTGCACAAGGAGGGGGGGCCCGAGCCAACCCAAATTCAAAGGGAGGGGGTATCAGGGAATGAATCATACCAGCAGATGAAGGCATGCTTAGTCAAGAGATTTGGTCTGACTCCAGAGCAGTACAGGGTGAAGTTTAGAGGCACCCAGAAATTGAGTTCAAAGTCTTGGGTAGACTTTGTGGACGTTTCAGTGAAGGCACTGGAAGGCTGGATTGTTGGTAACACTGTTGACACATATGAGGGATTATATAATTTGTTTTTGAAAGAACATATTTTGTCTCATTGTGCAGAAGAGAAGTTACGCCAGTATCTAGTGGACTCTAAGCTGACAGACCCCAGAGAGCTGGGGGAAGCAGCTGATGAGTGGGTAAGAACCCGGGTTTCCATTCAGCACCAGGGGAGTGACCAGAAGAAAGGAGGACAGGTCCCTCCCCAAGGGAAAGCCCAAGGAAAAGTAGGTCAAAACCAGAAGGAGTCCTCCAAAGACCCAAAAAAACCTGCACAAGGAGGGGGGCCCGAGTCAACCCAAATTCAAAGGGAGGGGGTATCAGGGAAAGAATGATAGGTTCTTTGATCCCTCAAATGTGGGTAAGTGCTTTGACTGTAACCAGCCAGGGCATAAGCAGGGAGATGCTGTCTGCGCCAAGAAGCTCCCCCCTAAGGGGCCATCCACAGGGATTGCCAGTGTAAGTGTAGGGGTGGAGAGTGGAGAGTGGTGCCCCAGAGAGGGGTAGTCAGGTGGTGGAAGCAACATTAGTGTCCCTGGGTGGGGTGAATATTGCAACCCTTGCTGCCTTACCTCCAAACATGGACAAGTACAGCAGAGGCCTAAAGTGAATGGGACTGAGGTTGAGGCTATCAGAGACACTGGGGGTAGTGTAACTATGGTCCTGGTTGAGCTGGTGCCTCCAGACAGGTTGTTACCTGGTGAGTTTCACCAGGTGACTTATGTTATGTTATGTTATTGGCATTTGTATCGCGCACGGCTACTCAAGAGTATCCCGGCGCGGCAGACGGCACTACCAAACTCCATCCTATGGCTGTGGTGGATTTGGAATGGGGAGGTGTGACAGGCCCTATGAAGGTAGCTGTGTCTAAGGTGCTCCCAGTCCAGTGTTTACTGGGCAATGATCTTGAAGCCTCTGTGTGGTCAGAGGTGGAAAGAGGACTCATATGAAAATATTGGAGCTCCCTGAGTGGGTATGTGCTGTGACTAGGTCACAGACTAGCCAGAAGGGAGGGGCTGGACACTTGGACCCTGGAACAAAGGGCCAAGCATCCAAGGACAAGGGTACTGGGCCTGGTGAGCCAGCCCAGGGAACTCCAGAGAAGAATCTAACCATGATGGGGAGGATCTGGCCTCTGAGGGAGGGACTCCATCCCTGCCAGAGCTGTCAGATTTGGCAGAACTGACTGGAGCAGGTGGACCCTCCAGAGAGGAGTTCAGTAAGGGACAGAGAGACTGTCCCACCCTTGAGAGCTTGAGGCGGATTGCTTCTAAGCAAGAGGAGGGGGATGACATTGGGTCTCATAGAATCTACTGGGAAGATGGACTGCTTTATACTGAGGCCAGAAACCTCAAGGAGGGGGCCACCAGGAGGTTGGTGGTGCCCCAGAAGTACAGAGAATTCATCCTGACTTTGGGTCATGATATCCCCTTGGCAGGACATTTGGGACAGACAAAGACATGGAACCGGTTGGTGAACCATTTCTACTGGTCCCATATGTCTTAAAAGGTAAAGGAGTTTTGCAGCTCCTTTGTTACCTGTCAGGCCAGTGGCAAGGCAGGGGGCAAGACAAAGGCCCCCCTAATACCACTGCCAGTGGTTGGGGTTCCTTTTGAAAGGGTGGGGATGGACATTGTTGGTCCCCTGGACCCACCTACTGCATCAGGGAATAGGTATATCTTAGTGGTAGTGGACCATGCCACTAGGTACCCTGAAGCCATACCTCTTAGAACCATTGATGCTCCTGCAGTGGCTAGAGCACTGCTTGGTGTGTTCACCAGAGTGGGTTTTCCGAAAGAGGTGGTATCAGATAGGGGCACGAACCTCCTGTCCAGCTATCTGACTGCTATGTGGGATGAGTGTGGTGTCAACTACAAGTTCACCACCCCCTATCACCCACAAGCAAATGGTCTTGTTGAGAGATTCAACAAAACCCTGAAGGGCATGATAAATGGGGTGTCAGAGAAACTCAGGAGGAGATGGGATGTTCTCCTCCCATGCTTACTGTTTGCCTACAGGGAGGGGTCACAGAAAGGGGTTGGTTTCAGTCCCTTTGAGTTGTTGTTTGGACACCCTGTGAGGGGCCATTGAGCCTGCTAAGAGAGTCTTTAGAGAAGCCTCTTAAAGAAGCAAAAGACAATGTGCTTGACTATGTGCTAGGCCTGAGATCTAGGATGGCAGAGTACATGTACAAGGCAAACAGGAAACTGGAGGCCAGCCAGGAGCTCATGAAGCACTGGTATGATCAGAAGGCTACTATGCCTGAGTATACTCCAGGACAATTGGTGCTGGTGTTGGAGCCTGTGGCTCCCAGGGCCCTCCATGACAAGTGGAGTGGGCCCTATCCAATCTTAGAAAAGAAGGGTGAGGTTACCTATTTGGTTGACCTTGGCACCCCCAGGAACCCTCATAGGGTCCTGCATGTGAATAGATTGAAACCCCACCATGACAGGGCAGACATGACCATGTTACTGGTCACTGATGAGGGTGTGGAGGAGGAAACTGAGCCTGTGCCCGACCTACTCTCTACTAATGTGCAAGATGGTTCAGTGGAGGGGGTTGTACTCTCTCCCAAGTTGACAGACCAGCAGCACAGAGACTGTAAGCAAGTGCTGGAGCAGTTTGCTGGCCTGTTCTCTTTGACCCTAGGCATCACTGAGTGGTGTGTGCACCACATTGAAACTGGTGACAGCCTACCTGTCAAAAATAAACTGTACAGGTTGTCTGACCATGTCAGAACTAGCATTAAAGCTGAGGTTGCTAAGATGCTGGAATTGGGGGTAATTGAACCGTCTGAGAGTCCATGGGCCAGTCCAGTGGTGCTGGTACCTAAACCTAATCCTCAGGGGAGACCCAAGGAGTTAAGGTTCTGTGTGGACTACAGAGGATTGAATGCAGTCACAAAGACTGACGCTCACCCTATACCTAGAGCTGATGAGCTCATTGATGGGTTAGGGGCTGCTAAGTACCTGAGTACTTTTGATTTGACTTCAGGTTACTGGCAGATTGCCCTCACTGATGGAGCAAAGGAGAGGTCAGCATTTTCCACACCAGAGGGACATTATCAGTTCAAGGTAATGCCCTTTGGCTTAAAGAATGCACCTGCCTCCTTCCAAAGGTTGGTGAACAGGGTCTTGTCTGGGTTGGAACAGTTCAGTGCAGCTTATTTGGATGATATAGCTGTAACAGTACTACCTGGGGGGATCACTTAAGCCACCTAAGGGAAGTGCTTTAGGCCGTGTAGCAGGCAGGCCTGACTATTAAGGCAAGTAAGTGCCAAATAGGGCAGAGTTCTGTGGTGTACCTGGGCCACCTGGTAGGTGGGGTCCATGTACAGCCTCTCCAAGCTAAAATCCGAACTATTTTGGATTGGACAGCTCCTGTTACCCAGACTCAGGTCAGGGCATTCCTTGGACTGACAGGGTACTATAGAAGGATTGTTCAAAATTATGGGACCATTGTGGGGCCCCTAACAGAACTCACTTCTAAAAAGAGGCCCAAGAAGGTGGATTGGACCCCAGAGTGTCAGAAGGCATTTGACACTCTGAAAGCTGCTATGTGTTCAGCACCAGTGCTGCTGGCCCCTGACTACACAAAAGAATTTGTGGTTCAGGCAGATGCTTCAGAACAAGGGATTGGGGTAGTGTTGTCACAGCTAAATGAAGAGGGCCTTGATCAGCCAGTTGCCTTTATTAGCAGGAGGCTTTTTCCCAGAGAGCAGAGGTGGAGTGCCATTGAGAGAGAGGCTTTTGCTGTGGTTTGGTCCCTGAAAACGTTGAGGCCATATTTGTATGGGACTCACTTTCGTGTTCAAACTGACCACAGGCCACTCAGGTGGCTCATGCAGATGAGAGGGGAGAATCCCAAGCTGTTAAGGTGGTCCATTTCCCTACAGGGAATGGACTTTACAGTGGAACACAGACCAGGGGTTGCCCATGCAAATGCAGATGGACTTTCCAGGTTTTTCCACTTAGCTGATGAGGACTACCAGGGTGTAGGTTAGTAACCCATCACCTTTCGTTTGGGGGGGGGGGGGGCTATGTTGCAAAGTCATCCTGTGCCCTGGGCACCCCCCAACTTTTTGCTGACTGGTACTGGTGGTAACTGACTCTGACTGCCCTGGGCTTTGCCTGACCAGGCCCAGGGCTATGCTGAAAACACTTAGAATACAGTGAAAACACCTACATACACTATGGGTTGGGGTACCCCTGTGATTGGCATGACCTACCCTATAAGACCCTAGTACATAATAGGGCAGGGGGATTGAAACTACCTATCAGTCCCTAGTATATAGTAGGGCATGGCAGTTTAGAGGCCAGCAGCCTTTGCTGCACTTGCATGTGTGCGCTGCTGAAGCCTGAGTTCAGTTTAAAAGCAGCCCTGGGTGCCAGGACTGCTTTTAAAAAGTAAATTGTGCCCAAACTCGACTTTGGTGTTTGGGGCACTTAAAAATGGATAACCTACAATGTTTTGGCATATTTGGAACACCCAGGGTCTCCCCTAGGTGTCCCAGGGGTGGGGGGTCAGGTATTTATAAGGTGGACCCTTATAAAATGCGTTTTATATGCCCTGGGTTAAGTGAAATTTCACATTTCACTCCCCACATTGTGATAAAGTGCTGCCAAAATTCGACTTTGATGCTAGGAGCACTGTGGACGGAGGATCTGCAATATTTCCACAGATTCAGGGCCCCTAAAGTCTCCCCTAGTAGTCCCATGGGGTGGGGGTCCTGTAGATATAAGCGAAGTACTTATAAAATATGTTTTTATAAGCCCTAGTGATGGAAAAATGGCCCAAGTCATTTTTCCCATTGCAAATCCCATGCCACATAGGTTAACATGGCAAGAAGTTATTAACTAATAACTCCTGATAGGGGAATGATAGAACTTCCATTCAAAGACTTCCCAGAATGGTAGTGATGAATCCAACAATATCATATTGTTGAATTTCTCCTAAAATGGTCAGACAAGAAGTTATAAGACTTTCTTGTTTGTAAGCCCAGATTCAGCCTTCCAGTGGTCTGTCCTGATTGGTCAGAGTTAAGTGGATTAGTAAGGCTGCCTTGAAGAGGTGATAAAGAGCCCCTGGGGTTAACCAGCTCTGCTGGGAGGGCAGTGTGCTGCTACACAGGAATGCCAGAGCAGGGGGAGGAGTCGTAAACCATGGTCTTCAAAGGGAAGGGGACGGCCTTAGTGTCATTTACAACTCTACTCTTTTGACCCAAAGCCAGAGCTAGGATTAAGGCAAGAATGAGGAGATGCAAGGGGGAGAGTCTATGGAAAGAAGCCATCCTAGGGGTGTGTTTAGCCAGCTCTTACCTCCCTGCTGGAAAATCAGCCATTATGAATTTGGAAGATTTGGTGCACTCTGGGACAAAATAATGCCACACTCTACAGGATGTGGTCATATCCTTGGGGAGTTGCCCTGCTCCCATTGGTCAGGAGTGACCTTCTGCTTGACCCAGAGAACTTGGAATAAGTATCTGAGAGTGGCAGAGTCTCTCAGATCTGCTGCTTGAAACTTAAGAAAGCAAGAAGTTGCCATGTTGAGAAGTTGGAGTGCAAATTCTAAGGCCTGCCCTCTGAAGACTGCACCAGCTGAAACTACAGCCCTGTGGACTACCTTGCTGTAAAAGAACTAAAGAGTGGACTACCTGCAAGCTACAGGTTAACAGAGCTCACCTGGAACATCACCACCAAGGATCCTCAACCTGGAGAACTACCAGTGGATTTGTAAGGGTTTTGTCCAAGTGGATTGTGGGAACTGAAGACCTCAACTTTGAAGGACCATCTTGGAGCTTCCAGACCCTTGGAGTGAGTTTGAGACACTTTGGGACCCTTTGGGGAACTTCAGGAAGAAGTTCCAGAAGTTTGGAGCACTTTGGAGCAACTTTGGAAAAAAGCTCCATAGGGGGACCGACTCAACCTGGCCAGCCAAGCCGCCTGCCTTCAACCGCGAGCCGGCCAAGCCATCCAGGTTCGTCCCGCTGAAAGCTCCGTAGGTCCGACTTCCAGAGTTTGACCGGGAGTAGAAGAAATCCGAGGCCGGCGAACCCTCACCGAATCCGGCCTGGTGAAGAGCATCGAGGGACCCCACGAGAAAAAGCTCCAGAAAAGTTTCTAAGTCCAAAGGTAAAAACTGTGACCGGGACCTACAGCGAGGGGTAGCCGCTCAGGGCTCCATCGCGGTCGGCCTGAAACTTTGACTTTGAGCCGGTCTATCGCGACCAGATATCCCAATATGGTGCTATATGTTTCTAAGTGCTATAAAGTGATACATCTTTAAAAATTCATTGGTGTCATTTTAAAGATAAAAATATTTCCTATTTTTATGAATTGGTGTTGAATTTTTATTATGCATTGTGTCTTAATTATTTACTGAATTGGTGTGTTGTGCCCTTGCACACATGTAGACACAGTTAGCCATGTAGAGTTTGAAGTCTTCTCTATTGTTTCCAAGTAAATATGTACAAAAGTCCACATTCCAGTTGCCAAGCCTTATTCCAGCTGTTACACCAGCCCCACCAGGAGCAGCCTCCCTGCTGCTCAGCCCATCTCCAACTGTCACCACTCATCCACACAGGCACCCAGGCATTCCACTCATCACAGTCACACCAACATTCCGTTACCATCTCTCACTCTGGCTGAGCAGCAGGAGACAGCTAGGCTGGATTACATTCAAAGACACTTAAGAGGATATAACATTATCCCCTTCCTTTTAAAAGAAAAATGAAAGTGTGCGAAAACATAGGAATAACTATAAACATGAAAAATATACAAAAGAAGAAAGAGTTCTAACTCGGGGAAGCAAAGCTAAATACAACTCCACCAAAAGAAAGAACTCTGAATACTAGAAGGAAAAGGAAAAAAATGGCAAGCAAGAAAATACATTGTCAAACCATATACCCATCCTTCCCAATAAACAAATTTAAAATGTAGAGAAGGGTGGACCACACCCCAGGACAAACACCCAAGGCCAAAACATGCAACAAGGGTGAGACCAACACGACAAATACACATGTACCACAAAGTGAACAACACAGAGGGTACACACAGTGAGGCGCAGGGCGACTTACACACAACAACATCTGAAGCGCAGGGCGACTTACACAAGAAACAAAACATGAGGCACAGGGCGACTACACACAACATGACAGGACCTGCAGAGTAACGCGACTTACAAACACATCAGACCCATAGAGGAGACCAAACGTGCAGCGCAAAACGACAAGCACAAAGTGAAAATGGGGCTAGCAGCCATAAACACTCACCCTATGTAGGGATGTACCTTTGTACAGTACAACAAGTAAATGGGGCCAAAACCCGTAACACAACCTTGTGTAAGGTTAACATCAAAACCATGTAAATGGGAACTAACCCAAAAACCTACCCCCATGTAGAGGTCACTGATTGTAAAAAGTGAAAATGGGACTGTTACCCAACCCAGCCCTCATGTAAGGGATAAAACTGTGACTGGACTATTACCCAAACCCATCCCTCATGTGAGGGATAAAACTGTGACTGCCACCCACTGAAACACATGGGGCACCCATATGTAGGAAAACGTAAACTGTGGCATCACAAAACACGAACATTTCTTCCAAAAGTAAGCACAAACAACTCTAAATATAGTACATATTTAGACTATATCCCGCACCGGTGAGCGACCTCTCACCCTAGTTGTACTACACCGTGCACACACAGGTACAGTGCATGCCACCTGAAACTTGCAGATAATACAAATGCAACATGTAGAACCTTGGCCTCAACATTACGAATGCCAGAACACAAACCTATTTCAATATTCGCCCACGTTGCATTATACTTGAATCCACAGTTTTGTAAGCTGGAGCTGTGAGCCCCAGAGCAATGTCAAACCACATAACCTATTAGTAGTATGTAAATGTCACAAGGCACAGCAATATCCTTAGTTTAACAAATGTAAGTATTGACAATATATGTACACCATAAAACGGATCTTGTACACCATAAAACGGATTTTCACCAAAATGATCCCAAGCTTGTGCTGCAAAACGTTACCAATGGTCCTTGCAACGTGCGTCGTCTGTGTTATCCAAATGTGCATATACAGTTGACTGGCTTCGGAGAGAAACATGGTGAAACCCAAGATAGCTACACATACGTGACGCTGTGCCGGATGGCTCACGGCGCGTACGTGCATGCAGGCATCCATAAGCAGGAATACACCGCGAGCAGCCTGGAACGTTTAGAGGGAATCCCTGATGACATCGCAGGACAATTAAATTCAGGTAAGACTGCACGCGCTATGGAGAGCTCGTGCCACGATTTTTAACCGGAGCACGGCGGTTAGCAAACGCCCATTGTCTTGAAGTCTCAGCTGAAATACCGAACCATAGTCAAAATCTGTCTTACCTCTCATGGCCCCCATGCGCTGCCCAAACAAAGTGCCACCGCAGCAAAAAGGAGGAGTACCTGACGATGGGGCCCTCAAACGAACATTTGCCCCAGAGGTGCACAGAGAAATAGATCTTGAGACCAGAATAACGCATACTGAACCATTCAAACTGTTGGCAAGAAAGTAGATCACTTGACCGCACGCTGTCCCAGACAATATGAAGGGCAAAACAGCTCCAATGTAAAAATCAGTCACCATAGGGACACTCCTCAAAACCACTGCTTGCGCACTCCATGTTCACTTCGGTTTTGAGTGGGCCTTTGGACGAACTCACTTTGGCATTAATTTCAAAATGCCACAAAAGAAAGTCACACACTATAATTCCCATTCTGTGCGCCCACTCCTAGCAGGTTGAAGAGACTTCTTGATCCAGGGCAGTGGCAGTAACAATGAAAGAACACTTCCAAAGTTAACAAAAAGATTGCTTTGGGAAACTTGAGCAGTAATCTTCAGTCATCCACTCTTTGTAGATCTCACAAATCGATGTGGCTTGATCACCCACATGTGGTAGTCGTGTGCGTTAAACCACATACACACTGACATCAAGTACCTTTTTGTATGATGAATGAAGCATGTCCAGGCTGGGCAATGGTGTTAGGGGCCGTCCGTTGACAAGGACACTGGTGGGGCTGGCTAGCCTAAAGTAGCTCCAAACTAGTTTCATGTAGTTTCTCTTTAGTTTCTGTAGTTTCTTGTAGTTTCTCTTAGTATCTGTACCATCGTTAAATACGCTTGAGTCCAGGTCCGGTCGTCGCCAAAATAAAGTTGTACCCTTGCACACATGTAGACACAGGTAGCCATGTAGAGTTTGAAGTCTTCTTTATTGTTTCCAAGTAAATATGTACAACAGTCCACATTCCAGTTGCCAAGCCTTATTCCAGCTGTTACACCAGCCCCACCAGGAGCAGCCTCCCTGCTGCTCAGCCCATCTCCAACTGTCACCACTCATCCACACAGGCACCCAGGCATTCCACGCATCACAGTCACACCAACATTCCGTTACCATCTCTCACTCTGGCTGAGCAGCAGGAGACAGCTAGGCTGGATTACATTCAAAGACACTTAAGAGGATATAACATTATCCCCTTCCTTTTAAAAGAAAAATGAAAGTGTGCGAAAACATAGGAATAACTATAAACATGAAAAATATACAAAAGAAGAAAGAGTTCTAACTCGGGGAAGCAAAGCTAAATACAACTCCACCAAAAGAAAGAACTCTGAATACTAGAAGGAAAAGGAAGAAAATGGCAAGCAAGAAAATACATTGTCAAACCATATACCCATCCTTCCCAATAAACAAATTTAAAATGTAGAGAAGGGTGGACCACACCCCAGGACAAACACCCAAGGCCAAAACATGCAACAAAGGTGAGACCAACACGACAAATACACATGTACCACAAAGTGAACAACACAGAGGGTACACACAGTGAGGCGCAGGGCGACTTACACACAACAACATCTGAAGCGCAGGGCGACTTACACAAGAAACAAAACGTGAGGCGCAGGGCGACTACACACAACATGACAGGACGTGCAGAGTAATGCGACTTACAAACACATCAGACGCATAGAGGAGACCAAACGTGCAGCGCAAAACGACAAACACAAAGTGAAAATGGGGCTAGCACCCATAAACACACACCCTATGTAGGGATGTACCTTTGTACAGTACAACAAGTAAATCGGGCCAAAACCCGTAACACAACCTTGTGTAAGGTTAACATCAAAACCATGTAAATGGGAACTAACCCAAAAACCTACCCCCATGTAGAGGTCACTGATTGTAAAAAGTGAAAATGGGACTGTTACCCAACCCATCCCTCATGTAAGGGATAAAACTGTGACTGGACTATTACCCAAACCCATCCCTCATGTGAGGGATAAAACTGTGATGGGACTATTACCCAAACCCATCCCTCATGTAAGGGATAAAACTGTGACTGCCACTCACTGAAACACATGGGGCACCCATATGTAGGAAAGCGTAAACTGTGGCATCACAAAAACACGAACATTTCTTCCAAATGTAAGCACAAACAACTCTAAATATAGTACATATTTAGACTATATCCCGCACCGGTGAGCGACCTCTCCCCTAGTTGTACTACACCGTGCACACACAGGTACAGTCATGCCACCTGAAACTTGCTGATAATACAAATGCAACATGTAGAACCTTGGCCTCAACATTACGAATGCCAGAACACAAACACATTTCAATATTCGCCCACGTTGCATTATATTTGAATCCACAGTTTTGTAAGCTGGAGCTGTGAGCCCCAGAGCAATGTCAAACCACATAACCTATTAGTAGTATGTAAATGTCACAAGGCACAGCAATATCCTTAGTTTAACAAATGTAAGTATTGACAATATATGTACACCATAAAACGGATCTTGTACACCATAAAACGGATCTTCACCAATATGATCCCAAGCTTGTGCTGCAAAACGTTACCAATGGTCCTTGCAATGTGCGTGGTCTGTGTAATCAAATGTGCATATACAGTTGACTGGCTTCGGAGAGAAACATGGCGGACATAGCAGGAACAATACCCAATGTACATTACCTCCGACATACTTGAAACGGAGAATCACATCAAAAGAATCTCACGACGATGATTCCACAGGTTGTTCCCCAATACCAGCAGTGGAAAATTGTACATTGCGACAGGCCCACGATGTACACAAAACGTGTGTGCACCAAACGTGGTTGGCAAAAGCAACCACGATCCAGAACAGTCTATACTGCTGCATACAAACCCAAGATGGCTACACGTACGTGACGCTGTGCCGGATGGCTCACGGCGCGTACGTGCATGCAGGCATCCATAGGCAGGAATACACCGCGAGCAGCCTGGTACCTTAGAGGGAATCCCTGATGACATCGCAGGACAATTAAATTCAGGTAAGACTGCACGCGCTATGGAGAGCTCGTGCCACGATTTTTAACCGGAGCACGGCGGTTAGCAAACGCCCATTGTCTTGAAGTCTCAGCTGAAATACCGAACCATAGTCAAAATCTGTCTTACCTCTCATGGCCCCCATGCGCTGCCCAAACAAAGTGTCACCGCAGCAAAAAGGAGGAGTACCTGACGATGGTGCCCTCACACGAACATTTGCCCCAGAGGTGCACAGAGAAATAGATCTTGAGACCAGAATAACGCATACTGAACCATTCAAACTGTTGGCAAGAAAGTAGATCACTTGACCGCACGCTGTCCCAGACAATATGAAGGGCAAAACAGCTCCAATGTAAAAATCAGTCACCATAGGGACACTCCTCAAAACCACTGCTTGCGCACTCCATGTTCACTTCGGTTTTGAGTGGGCCTTTGGACGAACTCACTTTGGCATTAATTTCAAAATGCCACAAAAGAAAGTCACACACTATAATTCCCATTCTGTGCGCCCACTCCTAGCAGGTTGAAGAGACTTCTTGATCCAGGGCAGTGGCAGTAACAATGAAAGAACACTTCCAAAGTTAACAAAAAGATTGCTTTGGGAAACTTGAGCAGTAATCTTCAGTCATCCACTCTTTGTAGATCTCACAAATCGATGTGGCTTGATCACCCACATGTGGTAGTCGTGTGCGTTAAACCACATACACACTGACATCAAGTACCTTTTTGTATGATGAATGAAGCATGTCCAGGCTGGGCAATGGTGTTAGGGGCCGTCCGTTGACAAGGACACTGGTGGGGCTGGCTAGCCTAAAGTAGCTCCAAACTAGTTTCATGTAGTTTCTCTTAGTTTCTGTAGTTTCTTGTAGTTTCTCTTAGTATCTGTACCATCGTTAAATACGCTTGAGTCCAGGTCCGGTCGTCGCCAAAATAAAGTTGTACCCTTGCACACATGTAGACACAGGTAGCCATGTAGAGTTTGAAGTCTTCTTTATTGTTTCCAAGTAAATATGTACAACAGTCCACATTCCAGTTGCCAAGCCTTATTCCAGCTGTTACACCAGCCCCACCAGGAGCAGCCTCCCTGCTGCTCAGCCCATCTCCAACTGTCACCACTCATCCACACAGGCACCCAGGCATTCCACGCATCACAGTCACACCAACATTCCGTTACCATCTCTCACTCTGGTTGAGCAGCAGGAGACAGCTAGGCTGGATTACATTCAAAGACACTTAAGAGGATATAACATTATCCCCTTCCTTTTAAAAGAAAAATGAAAGTGTGCAAAAACATAGGAATAACTATAAACATGAAAAATATACAAAAGAAGAAAGAGTTCTAACTCGGGGAAGCAAAGCTAAATACAACTCCACCAAAAGAAAGAACTCTGAATACTAGAAGGAAAAGGAAGAAAATGGCAAGCAAGAAAATACATTGTCAAACCATATACCCATCCTTCCCAATAAACAAATTTGAAATGTAGAGAAGGGTGGACCACACCCCAGGACAAACACCCAAGGCCAAAACATGCAACAAAGGTGAGACCAACACGACAAATACACGTGTACCACAAAGTGAACAACACAGAGGGTACACACAGTGAGGCGCAGGGCGACTTACACACAACAACATCTGAAGCGCAGGGCGACTTACACAAGAAACAAAACGTGAGGCGCAGGGCGACTACACACAACATGACAGGACGTGCAGAGTAATGCGACTTACAAACACATCAGACGCATAGAGGAGACCAAACGTGCAGCGCAAAACGACAAACACAAAGTGAAAATGGGGCTAGCACCCATAAACACACACCCTATGTAGGGATGTACCTTTGTACAGTACAACAAGTAAATCGGGCCAAAACCCGTAACACAACCTTGTGTAAGGTTAACATCAAAACCATGTAAATGGGAACTAACCCAAAAACCTTCCCCCATGTAGAGGTCACTGATTGTAAAAAGTGAAAATGGGACTGTTACCCAACCCATCCCTCATGTAAGGGATAAAACTGTGACTGGACTATTACCCAAACCCATCCCTCATGTGAGGGATAAAACTGTGATGGGACTATTACCCAAACCCATCCCTCATGTAAGGGATAAAACTGTGACTGCCACCCACTGAAACACATGGGGCACCCATATGTAGGAAAGCGTAAACTGTGGCATCACAAAACACGAACATTTCTTCCAAATGTAAGCACAAACAACTCTAAATATAGTACATATTTAGACTATATCCCGCACCGGTGAGCGACCTCTCCCCCTAGTTGTACTACACCGTGCACACACAGGTACAGTCATGCCACCTGAAACTTGCTGATAATACAAATGCAACATGTAGAACCTTGGCCTCAACATTACGAATGCCAGAACACAAACACATTTCAATATTCGCCCACGTTGCATTATACTTGAATCCACAGTTTTGTAAGCTGGAGCTGTGAGCCCCAGAGCAATGTCAAACCACATAACCTATTAGTAGTATGTAAATGTCACAAGGCACAGCAATATCCTTAGTTTAACAAATGTAAGTATTGACAATATATGTACACCATAAAACGGATCTTGTACACCATAAAACGGATCTTCACCAATATGATCCCAAGCTTGTGCTGCAAAACGTTACCAATGGTCCTTGCAATGTGCGTGGTCTGTGTAATCAAATGTGCATATACAGTTGACTGGCTTCGGAGAGAAACATGGCGGACATAGCAGGAACAATACCCAATGTACATTACCTCCGACATACTTGAAACGGAGAATCACATCAAAAGAATCTCACGACGATGATTCCACAGGTTGTTCCCCAACACCAGCAGTGGAAAATTGTACATTGCGACAGGCCCACGATGTACACAAAACGTGTGTGCACCAAACGTGGTTGGCAAAAGCAACCACGATCCAGAACAGTCTATACCGCTGCATACAAACCCAAGATGGCTACACGTACGTGACGCTGTGCCGGATGGCTCACGGCGCGTACGTGCATGCAGGCATCCATAGGCAGGAATACACCGCGAGCAGCCTGGTACCTTAGAGGGAATCCCTGATGACATCGCAGGACAATAAAATTCAGGTAAGACTGCACGCGCTATGGAGAGCTCGTGCCACGATTTTTGAACCGGAGCACGGCGGTTAACAAACGCCCATTGTCTTGAAGTCTCAGCTGAAATACCGAACCATGGTCAAAATTTGTCTTACCTCTCATGGCCCCCATGCGCTGCCCAAACAAAGTGCCACCACAGCAAAAAGGAGTAGTACCTGACGATGGTGCCCTCACACGAACATTTGCCCCAGAGGTGCACAGAGAAATAGATCTTGAGGCCAGAATAACGCATACTGAACCATTCAAACTGTTGGCAAGAAAGTAGATCACTTGACCGCACGCTGTCCCAGACAATATAAAGGGCAAAACAGCTCCAATGTAAAAGTCAGTCACCATAGGGACACTCCTCAAAACCACTGCTTGCGCACTCCATGTTCACTTCCGTTTTGAGTGGGCCTTTGGACGAACTCACGTTGGCATTAATTTCAAAATGCCACAAAAGAAAGTCACACACTATAATTCCCATTCTGTGCGCCCACTCCTAGCAGGTTGAAGAGACTTCTTGATCCAGGGCAGTGGCAGTAACAATGAAAGAACACTTCCAAAGTTAACAAAAAGATTGCTTTGGGAAACTTGAGCAGTAATCTTCAGTCATCCACTCTTTGTAGATCTCACAAATCGATGTGGCTTGATCACCCACATGTGGTAGTCGTGTGCGTTACACCACATACACACTGACATCAAGTACCTTTTTGTATGATGAATGAAGCATGTCCAGGCTGGGCAACGGTGTTAGGGGCTGTCCGTTGACAAGGACACTGGTGGGGCTGGCTAGCCTGAAGTAGCTCCAAACTAGTTTCATGTAGTTTCTCTTGGTTTCTGTAGTTTCTTGTAGTTTCTCTTAGTATCTGTACCATTGTTAAATACGCTTGAGTCCAGGTCCGGTCGTCGCCAAAATAATGTTGTGCCCTTGCACACATGTAGACACAGGTAGCCATGTATAGTTTGAAGTCTTCTTTATTGTTTCCAAGTAAATATGTACAACAGTCCACATTCCAGTTGCCAAGCCTTATTCCAGCTGTTACACCAGCCCCACCAGGAGCAGCCTCCCTGCTGCTCAGCCCATCTCCAACTGTCACCACTCATCCACACAGGCACCCAGGCATTCCACGCATCACAGTCACACCAACATTCCGTTACCATCTCTCACTCTGGCTGAGCAGCAGGAGACAGCTAGGCTGGATTACATTCAAAGACACTTAAGAGGATATAACATGGTGTTTTTAAATGCTTTACATACCTGTCTTTGAAGTTAAGCCTGTCTGCTCACAGCCAAGCTCCCAACGGTTGAGCATGGGAATAATTTTCTAAGACCTATGCTGAGTCCTATCATGTGTTAGTGGCCTTATTGCCAGTGGCAGACCTACATTTGCCCCTACTAATAATCCACTTTCCAACAGTGTGCAATTGGTGTTTTAAAAGATTTTGATCGTTTTTGGGCACACTGTTTCCACAGACAGTTTCTACAGTGGCTCTGCGTTCTGGCGCGGACGTTTTCAGAGAAGAAGCTGAGGTCTGCGCGCCAGAGGGGACTTATATAGCATATATGCATATGCTATAAGTCATCAGAGAGCCATACGGCGTATGCATATGCATATAAGTCATCACAGAGCCATATGGCGTATGCATATGCATATAAGTCATCACAGAGCAATACGGCGCCGTCCCCCGGCACGCAGAGGCACTGCTGAAATATTTCCAGGTCCAAACTGGTCCCTGGGGAGAATTCAAAAGTTAAGGAATCTGCAGCTAGACTGTGTCTCTTCCAGATATTACGTTACCGAAGGTAAGTAACTTGTACGTCACAGATCAAGAATATACAGTTAGTTCTATGCATCTGACTCATACCTCTACCTTGTGTGCACTACAGCTGTGGTAAAACAGTCCCAGGATGCAAGACCCGGATCCATATGCCAGATGAGGATGGCAATGGTGAGATCTGCCTCGGGGGAAGACACGTCTTCATGGGCTACTTGAACATGGTTGAAAAAACAAAGAAGGCTTTGGATGAGGAAGGATGGCTACACACTGGTGACATTGGCAAGTTGGACCAGGATGGCTTTCTCTACATCACGGGGAGAATCAAAGGTGAGGGCCGAACGGTTCAATTATTGGCTTATAGCGCTGAGAAGAGGGCAAATAAGGAGTGTATGCTACTACTTGTTTCAGTAGTGATACATCAAATGACTATAGAAGTATTCATTTATTGAGATATATCTGGAGTATAAGTTGCAGAGGTGTGTCACAAATTACTTATTTGCCTAAAAGCCGGCTGGTGTTCTGGAACTGTGAATGCTGTCCCATGTTAGAAAGATGCATGCATATAACAACTTGATATGGCAACAAATCCAATTTTGGTTTGTGTAAAAAGCTACAGGCTGGGCATTCTCAGACGTGGTACTCGGCAGTTCTTCACAAAAGAAGACAGTCAAACTACAAAGCTCAGATCGTAGTTACCACCCTGAACTGCATGAAGGTGGAGAACATTCACTCGGATTATAGCATGATCATACAAAGTCTTGGTTTTAAAGGGCTCTTGCTTCCCCAGGAGGCCCAAGCTCCAGGTCTTGCTGACTGCCATGCACAAGATATCATGCTCAAAGTCTTGATCAAACCTACGGGTGAAAGCCCTGCTGGATGGCCAATCAATAGGTTATGTGGTGAAGTTATCAGATGTAAATGTGAGGAATGTGAAGAAAGTTGTGCATGTGCCAGGATGTGTGTTGGATTGTCTGCAGAGAAAGGAGTCCTCTGAATGATGAATCTAAGGATATGGTTCCAGCTGGAAGGTTCAAAAGGATCCCTGGCTAGATGGAGGATTATGTGGTTCCTAGTAGGTCAGCGTCTTGTTATGGCATTCTGTTTTGCATTAGCCCAATGTGATGATATCTGTCATTTTCATTTGTCCTTATATTCCCTTTTATGAATGCTCAAATCTTGTATTTCTGTGGTAAGGAAGGGGAATGTGTTACATCTTGTGTTATTAAATGAGGGCGGGCTGGCCTTTATCATCCCATGGCCTCATCTGGGAGTTCTAGGATTCTAACTGATGGCAGTTGTGGGCTTTTCCTCTTTGGGGTGAGATGCTGAAACTGAAAGCTGCGTAAATAAATGATGCTCACCTCAAGAGTTGGAGTACTCATCCTCATTTCAGCCGACTCCAAAAGAATGGCAACTGGGCAAGTCTTGTAAGCTTAGAAGGTTCAAAAGATTTACCTTAGGACAAACTTCTTTAGCAGAACAAATTCGGCTGCTGTAGCCGGTGAGTGTGGGTTCCACTGAATCCTTCAGTTTTGGCACCAAAATCTCAGACCAAGACAAAAGTGGGAACTTTGATGCCTTGTCCTTGTCTCACGTGTTACCTTTGAACTTGATATTTTCAGCTCAGCGGGGAGCTAGCAGGGCAAGGGTGATTGCTGTAGCTGGACAGAGCTCCATGAAGCGAGATACCTTTTCTGTAAAGTCACATTGAATACTTTTTCTTCCTGATTTTTATGTAGCTTCAGCACCCTACCTGGTTCTGTAAAGGTCCAGAAATGGCTGAATCCCTACAGACCTCCCTTCACTCGTAGAGCTCCTAGACCTTCAGGTGATGTTCCTAGGGACCAGGTCTCTCTCAAACAGGAGCTCCAGCAGGGTACAGTGTGGTGTACTGCAAACTCATCTGCTCATAGATGGGAGCCCTTTTCTGTTTTTTCTATGATAAGACCAGACAAATAAGCCTTGGAGAGCTCTTTAAGTGCTTGTGCATATGTGGAAAGCATGTCACGCCTCATTCATCTACACAGGGAAATCCAGAGCTTCCTTCTTCTCTTTCTTTACTGGCTCCAATTTTGTTTTTTATGGGCTAGTGGTGGGAAACTGGTTTCATACTGCACACCTTTTGGCGTCCGTTAACTATGTGTGAAATTACTTTTATTTGATTTGATTTAAGTCATAAAAGGGCGGCACATCCACCAATATACATAAAATACACGAGCAATTATATCAATACATTAATTAGCATGAATCTCATTAAAATTTTGCAATAAAACATGTTAAAATGGAATACACTGGGTCCTAGTGAAGACTAGTGCCATTGGTAAATTCCAGTAATTTCTCCAAGATAAAGTGCATGGTGCTGTAAACAAATCGGCTGCAAAAATGTTCAATTGCACTTTATCTAAAGTGAAGACTAGTACCGTTGGTAATTTCCTGTTATTTCTCCAAGGTAAAGTGCGTGGTGCTGTAAGTAAAAGGACTACTAAGTGTTCAATTGCACTTTATCACCTTGCATTCCCAGCCGGTTCGAAGTGTCTATCGCTCTTTTCTAGTTCCTTTGCTGCTATACTCAGAAACTTTATTGTACTGTCGAGCCTCCTAGGCATTTTATTACGGCGGATCTGCAAGTCCTTATTTGTTCTTTTTTCAATAATGGCCGCAGGAGGGCTTTCCGTGTGTGTAGTAATGCCGGACAGATACATAGTAGGTAGAGTAATGACTCTTCTCCTTGGCCACAAAGGCGGCAATCCATTGTAGGCCATACACGTTTCCATTTGGGAGTAAGATCTTTTGATGAATAAACACCCAGTCTCAGTAAAATCAATTTCCGCTTTTTTTGATTTGCGAAATGTTCTGTTAGGTATGGTTGGGGTTTTAGCATTTTGTATGTTGGCATTACCATCCAGGCGTTGGTTTTTGAAGCCAAGGAGGCTTTGTCTATTACCTGAGATTGTAGCTTGATGGTTTTATTAACTATTTGTTTTTAATTCAGGGTAAGACGATATTGTATTCCAAGCGTCCTCTAGTTTTAGAGCTGCAATGGGTTGTTTTAAGGAAAAGCAGACTCCGTTAGTCGGTCTGGATTGTTTTTCAACCTCCAGCCAGCAGTAGTGGCTAAAGAGTCTTCCTCCGCTGCCCTCATTCTCCAATAATATTTGGCTAGGGCCCCTTGTCTTGTTGGAATCTGATTTTTTAACCCGAATTCCAGTCTGATCAAGGCTTGTGGAATATGGCGCGGAATTAAAAATAGATTCTTAAAGAGGCTAGTTTGCGCGATGTTTAAGGCTGTTGCCCGCACGCCCTCCCCTCGGCTGACTACATCCTCCTTGGGGACCTCAACTTCCACCTAGAGAACAACAACGATCGCAACACCACTACCCTGCTGGACAACCTCGCCAACCTCGGACTCAAGCAACTGGTGACCACCCCCACACACCACGCTCGGCCACACGCTTGACCCCGTCTTCTCCTCCAGCAAGGACATCTCCTTCAGCCACACCACCGGACTCCACTGGACAGACCACAGCTGCGTCCACTTCAGCTTCAGCAGGATCACCACGCACCACCACCCGCAACAGTTTCCGCGCAGAAGCTGGAACAAGATCACCACCGACCAACTCACCACATCCCTGAGCCAGAACCCTCCCGCCAGCTCAACGAACCCCAACCAAGCCGCCAGCAACCTCACAAGATGGATCACCAACTGCGCAGACGACCTCGCCCCATTGAAGACCCCCAGTCAGACCCGGCAACAAGAAATCATCCTGGTTCACCGACGAACTCAAGAAATCCAAGAAGAACTGCCGGGCCCTCGAGAAAGCATGGCGCAGAGACCCGACTGCAGACAACATGACCACCCTCAAGCCCGCCACCCGAAAACACCACCAGCTGATCCACACCACCAAGAAAACCGCATTCAAGGAACGACTGGACAACAACGCCCACAACAGCAAGGAACTCTTCATCATCGTCAAAGAACTCTCGAACCCCAGCGCCGGAAACAACGACATCACTCCTCGCAAGACCTCTGCAACTCGCTCGCCTCGTTCTTCCACAGCAAGATCGCAGACATACACAACAGTTTCAGCACACAGCCGACGTACCCTACGACCGTTCCAACGTCCCCACCTCCACCCTCCGAGCCTGGACCCCGATCAACACCGAAGACACTATCCGCACGATGAACTCCATCCACTCCGGATCACCAACCGACCCCTGCCCTCACCACGTCTTCAACAAGGCCGACGCCGTCATCGCACCCCACCTCCGGGACATCATCAACACCTCCCTCGACACCGCCACCTTCCCAGAGAGCTGGAAGCACGCCGAACTCAGCGCCCTACTGAAGAAACCGTCAGCGGATCCCACCGACCTCAAAACTACCGCCCCATCTCGCTCCTTCCTTTTCCTGCCAAAGTCATCGAGAAGACCGTCAACAGACAACTGGCCGCCTTCCTCGAGACGAATGGATCCTCGACCACTCGCAGTCCGGCTTCCGGGCCAACCACAGCACCGAGACCGCCCTCATCGCAGCCACCGACGACATCCGAGCCCTGCTCGACAACGGGGAAACAGCGGCCCTCATCCTCCTGGACCTCTCCGCAGCGTTCGACACAGTCTGCCACCGCACCCTAGTGCAACGCCTGAACAACGTCGGAATCCAAGAGAAGGCACTGGAGTGGATCATCTCCTTCCTCGCCGGAAGAACCCAGAGAGTCCGCCTCCCCCCGTTCAGTTCCGAGGCCACCGAAGTCATCTGCGGCGTACCACAAGGATCATCACTCAGCCCCACCCTCTTCAACGTCTACATGAGCCCCCTCGCAGCCATCGCACGCCAACACAACCTCAACATCATCTCCTACGCCGACGACACCCAGCTGATCCTCTCCCTCACCAACGACCCCACAACCGCCAGAACCAACCTACATGAAGGGATGAAGGACGTAGCCGAGTGGATGAGGAACAGCCGCCTGAAACTGAACTCAGATAAGACGGAAGTCCTCATCCTAGGATCATCACCCTCCGCCTGGGACGACTCCTGGTGGCCCCCTGCCCTGGGCAACGCACCCAAACCAACGGACCACGCACGCAACCTGGGCTTCATCCTGGACTCCTCCCTCTCAATGACCCGACAAGTCAACGCCGTCTCCTCGTCTTGCTTCAACATCCTACGCATGCTGCGCAAGATCTTCCGGTGGATCCCCACCGAAACCAGGAAGACGGTCACCCAGGCCCTCGTCACCAGCCGACTGGACTACGGCAACTCCCTCTACGCCGGAACCACAGCCAAACTTCAAAAAGACTCCAACGCATCCAGAACGCCTCAGCTTGACTCATCCTGGACATCCCCCGACACAGCCACATCGCCGGACACCTGAGAGACCTGCACTGGCTCCCCGTCAGCAAGAGAATCACGTTCCGACTCCTCACCCACGCACACAAAGCTCTCCACAACCAAGGCCCCAGATACCTCAACGACCGTCTGACCTTCTACACTCCCACCCGCCAGCTACGATCGACCAACCACGCCCTCGCCGCCGTCCCCCGCATCCGAAGAGCCACAACGGGAGGAAGATCCTTCTCCTACCTGGCTGCCAAGACGTGGAACTCCCTACCCATCCACCTCCGCCTTACCCAAGACCACCTCTCCTTCAGGAAGCAACTCAAGACCTGGCTGTTCGAACAGTAGCGGACCCCCCCCCCCCCCAAGCGCCTTGAGACCCTCCGGGTGAGTAGCGCGCTATACAAATGCTTGATTGATTGATTGTTGCGTCCTTTGTATTTAGAAGTTCAGATTCATACGTGATTGATGGCAAGAATTTTGCTGCCACGACTGTTAATAAATGGTTTGTTGAACTGTCGCTCAGTTTTTTTGCAAGATTTTAAATGCAAATAGTAGCTGTTTTGCTTTGACTTTCCCTAGTTCTAGATGTTGCTTGAAACTGAGGTGTTGATCTAGCAGTACACCCAGATATTTTTATGTTCCCACCCGGTCCAATGGGTCGCTGTTTATCGTCCAGGTAAATTTCGGTTGTTTTTTAGTTTGAAATCTTTTTATTAGGTTTAAACAAGATGCAGGATTAATGTGGCCTGAACATAGGCCTGCAGCAGTCGTTGTGCTTCGCAGAGCATCAAAATACTAGCACGCTAATCAAAAACAAAAGAAACAGAGAGAGGAAAAAATGACCCCGTCACCCTCCCGGATCCCTCCCGTCCTCCCCCCGCCCTTACCCCAGTATCAGGTCTCTAAGTAATAGAAAAGGAATGTACCGTGTCCTCCACGCCCTCTGGGGATATTGATCAAGGTGCGGGTTGACCTAAGTCGGGGAGGCGAAGCAGTCGCAGGTATCTAGGGCAGGACAGCTCGCGGAATTCAGTACATAGCAGGGAGATAAAAGGGCTCCACACCTCAGCAAAAGAGGCCTCACCTCCCTGAAGCGAGGAGGTGATGCGCTCCATGCCAAGAACATACCACAGCCGGTGCAACCACCCCTGAATGTGCGGTATAGTGTCAGTGCCCCAGTATGATAGAATATTTTGTAAGGCCGCCCCCAAGGCAACACCTATTTGTTTGCCCCTACAAGACTTGAGGGGGTAGGCGAGTCTGTCAGACACCCCCAGCACTACATGCGCAGGGAAGCGGAGGAGTGTAGTGTTAGTGGGTATCAATCTCGTCCAGCACCTGCGTCCAGTAGGCAGTAAGCATGGGGCATTCCCACAAGAGGTGCAAGAGTGTGCCCTCTGAGTCACATCCCCTCAAGCAGGTGGGGAAGCAGTCCGGGTCTCTTTTATGAAGTCGGGAGGGTGTGAGGTACCAGTAGGTGATGATCTTGGTGGCCGTCTCAATGCTGTTAATGTTGCGCGCTGTGTGTCGGGCGCAATAGTATATATCTGTCCATTCTTTGGGGGTCAGTGTCCGTCCCAGCTCGGCCTCCCATCGTCTCTGGCCGGCAGTCTTAGCCAACTGCTCAGGGGGCCGCAACATATGGTAGAGCTCCGTGATAAGTCGTTTGGTGGAATTTTTGGGGAGCAGCCATCTCTCGTACTTAGTGAGGAGTCTCCCTGCCCCTGGGCGAATCTGAGGTTGCAAAACCCAGTGTCATATCTGTAAATAGTGGTAGCGTTCTATTTCTGGCACGTGGAAGTCGGACTTAAAGTCTTCAAAGGGACGAGGGCCATCAATGTCAAAGAAATGCCCTACAGATCTATGACCCTCGATATCCCACTGGTGAAACGCATCCCGATTGAGTCCCGGAGTGAAGTCCCTGTTCTCTGTAATTGGAGTGAGTGGCAAGGGGCAAGACGTCAGGCCGTGACGGCGGCTGTCACATCCCAGGCTGCTAGTGTGGCGCGCACCACCGGGGAGCCGTAGAGCCCTGGGGGTCCGTTAGTCCTACGGAGGAAGGGAACCTTCCAAAGGGCCATCTTCGCAAGCGCTCGCTCCATAAAGAGCCAGTGCTTTTCGGATTCCGGCTGGGCCCACTCCAGGAGGGCCCGCAGTTGCGTTGCCTTGTAATAGCGAGCAAGGTCAGGGATTCTCAGACCTCCCTCTGCGTGGGGCCTATAGCTCACCTCCCTATTCAGTCGCGGTCTCTTGTCCGCCCAGGCAAAGGAGACGAATTCAGCCTGTAGTTGCTTTAGGGCCCCCAGGGGGGGGCTCCACCGGGAGGGTTTGGAAAAGATATAAGATCTTGGGGAGTATGCTCATTTTGAGTGCCGCTATCCTTCCCAACAATGAAAGATTAAACGGGCGCCAGCGTTGGAGCTCCTGTCTGGTTTGGCGCAGGAGCCGGGTATAGTTGAGAGTGTTTGTCTCAGCTATGGAAGAGGCCAGTAGGATACCGAGGTAGGGCATGGTGTTTTGATCCCATTTAATGGGGCATGTGTCGGCAAGGGCGGCAATGGCGGTCTGCTTCAGTGAGAAGCTTAGCGCTTGGGATTTGGCCACGTTAACTTTGAAGCCGGAGGCCGCCGCGAATTCCGCCAATTCAGCCAGAAACGCTGGGACAGAGGCGAGAGGGGACTCCAGGGTGGCGACCACATCGTCTGCGTAAAGGCTAACAGTGTGGCGCTCCCCACCGAAAAGAATGCCCTGGATCGACTGGTTCTCTCGTATTCGCTGTGCTAGTGGCTCCATGTAGAGAGCGAACAACAGAGGGGAAAGCAGGCACCCCTGTCGTGTCCCCCTAGTGATGGCGAAAGGCGCAGAGGTGAAGCCGTTCACCCTAACAGTGGCTGATGGGCTACTGTAACCACTGAAGACCCACTTGCGGAATCGCGGACCAACTCTGAACTTCTCTAGAACGGTCTCCAGGAAGGGCCAGTGGACCCTATTGAACGACTTCTCGGCGTCGATTGAAAGGAAGACACGTTCTTCAGCCTGCCGGTGGGACTTGTCCAGGAGGTGCAATAGCCTACGGGTGTTGTCACTACATTGCCGGGTTGCAACAAAGCCCGCCTGGTCCGGGTCGATCAGGCCCGGCATCATAGGCCCTAATCTTGCCGCTAAGATCCCAGTGAAGATCTTAAAGTCGATATTTAGAAGTGAGATCGGTCGGTACGAGGCACAATGTCGACTGTCCTTCCCAGGTTTGGGTATGACCGCCACAGACGCCAGAAGCATAGTAGGCGGTAGCACCCCTGTGTCGGCGACCGAGTTGAAAAGCCGCGTCAGTATGGGGGCCAGGAGGGGGCAAAGGGTTCTATAAAAAAGGGCAGTGAACCCGTCTGGTCCAGGGGATTTAAGAAGCTTCAGGCGAGATATAGCCGAAATTACCTCTGCGAGTCGGATGGGGTTGTCTAGGGTGTCTGCCTGCTGTTCCGTCAGTTTAGTGAGTGGGACATCCTGACAATACCTGGAAGGGTTTTGGTCAGGTAGAGATTGCGTGGAGTATAAGGTGGCGTAAAAGTCTCGGAACGTGTCTGCAATGATCTCGCCCTTCGTATGTTCCACACCTGTAGGGGTCAGGATAAGGGGAACCGTCGCAGCCTGTCTCTGCACTTGCAACTTGTGGGCTAATAGTCGGCTGCATCTGTCCCCTCCGGTATAAAAAGCATGTTTCAACCGGAGCACGGCATATTCCGCTCTGTCCAAGTCGAGACTGGATAATTGTGCCCTGGCTGCCTTAAGTTTCCGCAAGACCCGGGGGGCTCCCGTCCTCTTATGAATCCCCTCTAGTTCTAGCACTTGTTCCGTGAGCTCATCCCTCTTTTCCCTGCGGGCTTTATTATCCGCGGCGGAGGCGGCTATTAGGTCTCCTCGGGCCACTAGTTTAAGCGTTTCCCAAAGGGATATAATGGAGGTGTCGCGTGTGTCATTGTGGACTAGGAAGTCTTCCACTGTCTTCGTGAGGCGTGCCACTACCTCAGGGCAGTGCAAAAGTGAATCCCTTAGGCGCCACGAGTATGGTGGCCTGGTAACCGGAGGGAACAATAGCGTCACAGTCAGGGCCGCGTGATCCGAGAGCGTCTGGGGTTCGATAGCGGTTGATTGCACTATCGGAAGAAGGGAGTGCGATATCAGGAAGTGGTCTAGTCGTGCGTAGGTCCCTCTAGCGTGTGAGTAGAAGGTATAGTCGCGCATGTGAGGGTGAAAGTGCCGCCACGTGTCCACCAAACCGAAGTCGCTTAGCCATCGGCGATGGGTCTCCGAAAGAGCCCCAGTCGACTCAAATCGCTGCGCGGAGCGGTCAAGTTGACCGTCAAATACTATGTTCAGGTCTCCCCCGATGAGAAGGGGTTGGTCGGATGCGGATGCCAAGTCGCCTATCGCTGTGCGTAGGAAAGCCTCTTGGCCGTCGTTGGGAGCGTAGATAGTCGCCAATGTGAAGTCATGCCCCCCTATGGTTATCGAGTGCGCCAGGAGTCGACCCTTGATCTCCGTCACCTTGGCTCCCGCCGTCCCAGGGAATGTGCGTGCCACCAAGAGAGCCACTCCAACTTTTTTAGTGGGAAGGGAAGAATAATATTGGTGCGGGAAGGCCCGGGAGCGCATTCTATAGGAGTCGCTAAGCTTCAAGTGGGTCTCCTGCAGTAAGCAAATGTGGGCCCCGGAGTTCTCTAAGTAGGATAGTATAGCTCTCCTCTTAACGGGGTTGTTAAGCCCCTTCACATTCAGGGAAATGATCTTAACGCTCATCTATACTAAGTGGGGGACATGCTCTGCCGGGCCCGTACGGACCAACAGCCTGGGGGCAGGGTAGCAGGAGACAGGCTGGGAGAGTTGCCTTGCAGAGGGCGAGGTAGCCCACTGGGATGTGTGCAGTGAAGGGTTGACAGGGGGAGGGGACCCCAACCATGCAGAAACCAATGAACCCCACATAAACAGTAACATAAAAATACATGAGAACAGAGTCAAAGTCCAGAGCATTATGCTCTTAGTGTAAAGAAGAGAGGGGTACTTGCGGCCTGCAGCTCCCCGCTCCCGCCAATGCAGCAGTAGAAGTCGTCAGGGACCATGGCCTGAAGCAGAGGCCCACGTTGAAGGGACCCCACAGAGGGCTCGGCTAAGTCTCATTCCGTGGCAGGGCCCGCGAGTGATGTGAGGACCGCCTGTCGTTCTTTGGCCATGGTGTCCGGATCTGGTTGCGTCACATGGTGTGGGGATCCAACGGTGGTCCAGCCGTGACCACTGCGGCGTCGACGAGGCCACGCGTTCCGGCTCGGTGACTCTGGTGCTGGTTCTGCAATGCCCAGTAGCTTGTAGGCTGCCTGAAGTGAGCGGATTTGTCTCAGCTCGCCTTGGTAGGTGAATATCAATCGAAAAGGGTGTCCCCAGGAGTATCGTATACCAGAGTCTCTGAGATAAAGCGTAATCGGGCGGAAGGACCTGCGCTTGAGCAGCGTGGAGGCAGCTAAGTCCTGAAAGAGCGAAGGGGTCTGACCTTGGTAGGTGAACGTGGGGTTCCGCCGAGCCTCAGGAAGGATCCTCTCTTTCAGTTGAAAATTGTGCACACAGGTCAGGATGCCGGCCGGTGGCGCGGGGTGCGCCCTGTGCGGTCCCACTGTATGTGTTCGATCCAGTTGGATCTTAAACTCGGGGGGTTCTCCCAGGATGGCTCGAAAGAGGTCCGCCACAAACGCCTCAATCTCTCCTGCATCGTCGTCGTGCTTCATGCCTCGGATATGGATATTGTTCTGGCGGGACCTGTTCTCTAAGTCCTCAGCGTGGGCCTGAAGGTCCAGGTGTTGCTCCCTCAACCGGATGACCTCTTGCTGGAGGGTCTCCAACTCCTCATCTCTTCCTGCTTCATGCTCCTCCAGTGTGTGCACCCGGTCCCCCAGCGAATCCACATCACGGCGTACGTCTCTCAGGTCCGTCTGGAGGTCACGCTTCAGAGTGGCCAGGTCGTCCCTGAGTGAAGAGAAGAGAGACTCTGGAAGGAGCGGCTGATCGGGGCCTCCAGGCCTCCATTTCCTTCTGCTTCGTCCGAACCATCAGGGCCCGGTTGGCGCTCCGGCTGCTGAGTTGCCCTAAGTAGGAGCTCCTTGACGGACCTGTCTTTTCGGCCCTTTGGAGCGGCCATGGTCCCCCCGCTGGTGGGGCCTCCGTGCAGTCAGAGGGGAGGGGGGGCACCGTCGGCCTCCACCGGCCTGGCTGGGGTCCGCGCCCATGGGCCGAGCGCGACCGGCCATCGCCGCGCGCCGACCCCTTGCAGGTGTCCCCAGTCCGCAGAGCAACAGCAATACAGTGTCCACTGGGCCCACCTCCTGGCCCCGTCCCCCACGCAGTGCAGGGATGTCTTCAGGCCAATTGCTGGGGACACCCAGGCCTCGTGCGTGCTTCTGATCCTCCGCTGCAGGGAAGAGATCTGGCTAAGTCCGGGTATGAGTGCCCCAAAATCCGGAAGGGTCCCGCTGCCGAGGCCGCACTCTGAAGGGACCCACCGCGCCCCAGGAACCCAGCTGCGTCGCAGTCTCCGAAACAGGTGCCGTGGCCCAGATGCAGCGTGTGTAGAGCGCTATGCCCTCTTAGGTCAGCCCAGGCAGCCTGGAAGTCTCGTAGAGGGGGGGAGGGGCGGGGCGGGCACAGCGCGGCAAGGGCCCCACCGTGTGGTGTCGCTGTGGGGGGGTCCACGCCCCCCTAAGGGCTCACCGTCTTTCCAGGCAGCTGACCAGGTCACTCACGTAGGTCCTCTCAGGGCGGCCCGCTCTCCGCACACCCCCTGCCGCCTCCACCAGCTCAGGCCTCGGCCGGCCTCTCCAGCCCCAGGTTGGGGCAGCAGGTCCACAGCAGCGGGGCCCCCAGGCCACGAGGCAGGCCAGACAGTAAGTTGATCCGGCGGAGGGTCGGAGCGGCCCCCGCGCTCTCAAGGCCTTGGGGTCAGGGCCTGCGTGCCCCCGCGGAGCCGGGGCCTCGCGTAGATCGCGCAGCCCGAGCCTGCTCATTCCGCGCCGACCGCCAGTCCGCGACCGCGCCGCAGGTCCGCAGTCGTGCTGGTCGGGGGGGGCCGGCCCCCGGGCGTCAGTTCACGGCACTCAGGATCCGGACAAGGCCGCCGCCTCGCCCACCACTCCAATCAGCTCCAGTGCGGCCCGCGTGAGGGAGCGGCAGCGCCGCCGGGACTCTCGCCGCTTCAGACCAGCCCGGACTCGGGGCTTCGCCGGCCTCTCGATGCCCCCCTCGGTCCGCAGTACCTCTCTAGGCAGCCTCCCGGTCAGCGGTAGGGTTTTAGTTGCGCCGTAGGTGCTATAATCATGCCGGCGGGAGCGGAGAGCTCCGAGAACACGTCTTAGCAAGACGCCATCTTGGCCACGCCCCCAATTTCGGTTGTTTTTTTATGTGAGCTTGAAAAACACATAACCTTTGTTTTTTGAAAATTTATGGCTAGTTTGACTGAAGCTGTGTATAGTGCTAGTTGATTTATCAAGCGCTGTAGTCCTCTAGGTGTTTGAGAGAGCAACACGATGTCCTCAGCATATTGCAGGCTTGTTGTTCGGACGTTGCCCAATTTTGGGGAGTCCCCTTGTGTTAGATGAAGGCTGTTGTCTAGGTCAGCTATATAGATGTTGAATAAACACGGGGCCAAAACGCACCCCTGCTTTAAGCCGTTTACGGTCGTGATTTTGTTTGTTAGGCTTCGACCATCCCCCATTTTTATTTGGACCCATGTTTTTGAGTGGAGATTGATGATTGCGTCTAACAATTTTGTGGGGGCTCCCCAAGACTTCATTTTAGCCCATAGCATGGATCTAGGGACCTTGTCAAAAGCTGCTTTGAGGTCTACAAAACAGGTGTACAAAACTTTTGAATTAGCTATTGCTTGATTGGCTAAGAGCGTAACAGCTGATAAATTTGTTAGGGTGCCCATCCCTGCTCGAAAGCCTGTTTGCGTGTTAGGGATCAGTTTTGTGTGATTGACCCAGTCCTCTAGATTTTAGCCTCAACATCAATAAGGGCGATTAATCTGTAGTTGGAAGGATCTGAACGAGCCCCTGATCTATGTATTGGTTGCAGGATACTTCCTCGCCATGAATCTGGAATGGTGCAGGTCTCTAGTATATATGCAAACAACGAGGTTAAGCGTACGGACCAGAATGCTGGGTCTTTTTTAAATAAGGCGTTGGTCAGACCATTTGGTCCCGGGGCCCCATCAGATCTTTGTTTTTTTATTGCATACATAACCTGTTTTTGTGTGATCTGTAGATGGTAGTCTTGAGGGTCGGGCCTTGATGTTTCAAGTGAGCATAGATGAGAATTACCTTCTGGCTGTTTGATTTGAAGGTGGGGGTGAGTTATCAGTTTTGGTGTATAGGTCATAGGCTCTAGTCTTTGATTACTTCTTGATGTTAGGGACTGGGAGTTCAGTCCCAGAGTGATGGTCGTCCGGGTCCCTTTGTTTAGAGTGGTCTTATTGATCCTTGTCTCCTTCGATGTTTTGTTTTTGACGGAGGCCCCTCAAAGGGTCTGGGTGTTAAATGTGGCATCTATGTGCGCTCTCCACATGTGTTCTGTTATATCAGAATTAAAATGCCTGTTTTTCCCATTCGATAGGAGATTGAGTGCCCAAAACTGTTTTGAATTTTGTTGCTTGTGACATAATGCATCTTCGTCCAGAATTGCTCCTGGTAAGATCGCTTTGCTGCTCTAATGTCTTTTTTTAGATCTCTTTTCATTTGTACAATTATTGTCAAGGTCTGCCGGGTGGATTGGGGGCCCTGAGTTTGCATTAGTCTGTGAAATTTGTTTAGTTGTCTTTTTTTTAACCTTAACGTGTGTGTATACCAGGCTGGCCCGGTGGTTGCAAACAGTTTTTGGCTTTTAGAGCTGTTTGAAAAAAATTTGTTTAAACTATGGATGAAAGACTCCCATGCTTCTGTCCCTAAAAGTGTTGTATCATAAGGAGTCATAAGGAGTCAGTAGAGCAAAACATGACTCCATGATTGCATCTACATTATCCGTTAACTACTTATTCTCCAAACCCTACTTTGTTCCAAAGATAGCAGCGCACCCATATTTTCAGCAGGTCTGTTTGTTCCTGCCAGTTGTGCCAGAATACCATGCTCCTGGGTTTTCTAAAATGGCAAGACTGTTGCTCTTGTGTCCACAGCTCCCAAACTCCACACAGGGGAAGCCTTGAATTCGAATCCAACCCTGTAAACCATCCCTCACTTGATGTGGAAACTGGTCCCATCTCGCAAGGGAGCAGAGACAGGATGGCTGGTTCCGCTCTGCCACATTCTAATGCAAGTGACCAGTGATTTCCCCTCCCAGGCTTTCTGTCTATAGAGCCAGGCCTTTTGTCTCCTAGGAGATATTGTGCACCTCATCAAAGAGCTAATCCTTTTCAGGACAGAAGAGTCCAGCAAGCTGGTTTTATTCTGGCTAAAGGTTCCATGCATCATAAAATAGGTGCTAACAAAGTAACCTTTGCATTATGGTTTGCACAAATCTACCATCACAGCTAAATGATATTTTTGATGACTATCAAAACAAAGCTTGCATGGCCTCTGTAGCATTGTCTAGCCCGCCTTGTAGAAAAACAGAGTTTTCCAAATAGGAGACGTGATAGTATCCCATCCAGCAGCAGTCACCCCTTTCAGCTAGCCACTGCAGGGCACACTGTCAGGTATGTTTAGCATCTCCCAGGCCTAGAGGACTATGAGGCACACCCAAGGGTGACTTCACTTGTGTTCAAAGTCGGCCTTTCTGCATGCCAGGAACAGTTTCTTTCGACATGTGCGGCTGCAATTAGACATGCTACAATGGGGGGCCTGAAGGTAAGTTTTACAGTGACTCATCTATATGGTGTAAATGTTCAATGGGACCAACCATGCAAAGTTGAACTTTTATGCTACTAATATATTTATTGCACCGTCTTACTTTGGCCTTGCATAAACAAACGTCCAATACAACAATTGGGTTTAGTCAGCGCTTCTCTATGTTTAGGGGCCGGAGCACATGCACTGGATGACTGGGTATGGATTTCCCTGGACTCAGTCAAAAATGGCTGAAATCCAGTCTAAAACAATGTAAACAACTGGGGAAGCTGACCCAAAGTTGAATTTCTCACACTTCTGCGTACAGATGTATATGCCTATATGTGTTTTAGTCAGTTCGCTGTGTCTCGATGTGTAGAGTAATGTAGTGTAAGAGTGTGTTAGCAAGAGAAAAGCGACCAGTGCAAGAATGTAACAGGTCCATTAACATCTCATATAGCGCCGGTATTTCATCCTCAACTCCAGAGAATGTTTGGAGTGCATAAAGGGGGAACTGAGACACAGATAACGTAGATCATGCCATACAATGGGCCTGGGGCTCTAGCCAGAAAATCACCTAAAACAATATATCTTCTTCAATTACCTCAATGTGATCATATTTCCCCTCTTTCTGCATAAATATGAGGAAATCTGTTTTTTACAGACTCTGCAAATCTTCTCCCTCGACCCCTTAAAAATAGTCCTGCAAAAGTATTTTAAAAAATATATTTCTTTATTGATTTTTTGAAGAAGAACAAACATAACAAAACGTTACATAAATAAAGAAAAAAGCAAGGGAGGAATTTATGGCGAACAGAAACTTACAATCTGCTTGTGCATTCCTGTAAAACAAAGAACAACAACAGCGATGGACATGCACAGAAATAAATGGCGCTAACAAGGAGGGAATGTTAGCCCGAAAACTGACCAATGATATGGGAGGCACACAATACCCACACAAGAAGGGCAAGTATCCAGAAATTGAACTCGCCGGAGGGGGCTGTTGCAATGGGGACTCTTGCCAAACATACTATTGTGAGACTATGTAGGTATTTTGTGCGATTAGGAGTATGTGCCTTGGATCCGAGTGTGCCTCAGGCATGGGCAGCTACCCCATCATCAGGCGAGTAAAGCAGCAAGTAGTTACGCAGTGGTTGCCATATATTTTTAGGCCTGGAAGTGGGTGGCTGTAAAATAGTGAAAGTATCACTCATAGTGTCGCAGCACACTAGGTCTCAGATCCATCCCTTGACCGTTGGAACTGATGTGTCACCCCAGTGCAAAGATACCTGCCGCTTCGCTAACAAAAACGCAATGGCGGCATAATGCCGTACTCATACAGGTAGTGGTTTAACGTAACCCAACAGCACATAAGTGGAGATGGAACTAGTTCAGTTTCAACCATTTGTGATAACGTATAAAACACCTCTTCCCATAGGCAAGTACTGGCGCACAGTTCCACGCCAGATGTGAGAAATCAGCAAGTTCCATGGCGCATCTACTGCAGCAATGTGATTTAGTGGGATCAAACTTGGTTAGTGTCAGACCTGGCTTTTTCAGTGGGTTTTTCCCCAGACTTTTTGCTTTTTGTCCTCCTGTTTCTGACCCTATTTTGTTTTTTTTTTTTACTCTGGACACTTTACCACTGCTGATCAGTGCTAAAGTGCATATGCTCTCTGTGTAAATTATCATGGATTAGTGTTTTCATAATTGGCTTATTTGGTTTACTGTTAAGTCCCTAGTGCAGTGGACTGTGTGCGCCCAGGGCCTGTAAACCAAATGCTGCTAGTGGGTTTGCAGCGCTGATTGTGCCACCCACACAAGCAGCCTTGCAAATGGGTCTCAGGCCTGCCATTGCAGTGTCTGTGTGCAGTCTAGTACTGCAATGTCGACCTGGCAAGTGCACCCACTTGCCAGGCCCTAACCTTCCCTTTTCTTACATATCAGTCACCCCTAAGGTAGGCCCAAGGTACCCCTGTGGGCAGGGTGCAGTGTATCTGAAAGGTAGGACATGCCCCGATGTGTGGCATGTCCTTATAGTGAAATACTGCCAGGCTATCTGTCTCATAGGATAGAATGGGGAGTTTACTTATAACATCTTAAAAGTATAACTGCCCATGGTAACAAGATGGGAAAGTGGAGTTTGGTATGCCTGGACTCAAAATATAAAGATGCATCTTTTTGTAAGGATGATTTTTATATACTGGGTTTGAAAATACCACTTTTAGAAAGTGGATATTTTCTTGCTTAGCCATCCAGTGTGCCTCTGCTAGGTTTGTGTATTGACTGTTTGGCTTTGGAGTGACAGGGGCTGGGGATGTGCATTCTGTTCAGAAAGCCACTTGGGGGGTTGAGGTGTGTCCTGCCTTTCCAGGGTGAGTCAGGGCTGGGCTGAATAGACCTGGGCTGCATTCAGAGTAGGGGGGAGGAGATTTCTTTCACACCTGAATGGGCGTGGTCTGCCTTGGACAATCTACCAGTGGGCCAATTTTTGCGACTGCGTCGTAACTGCACTGAAATAAGCAAATTTAAGGAACACGCACAAAAACTGAATTTCCAACGCTCATATCCCATCAAAGCAATATGCAGGGCACAAAACCGAGCGAGGAACAATAATCGAGATGCCCTTCTGGACACTGTGATTAAGAATCCTACTAACCGTTTGGTCTGTGTTAGTACTTTCAGTCACCTCACAAACATTGTGAAAAAATCAATCAACAAAAATTGGCATGTCCTGAACACTGGAATTGCGATGCTCCCTAAACCACTTTTCGCGTTAAAACGCAGCCAGAATATAAAAGACATGATCGTGCACACACGCCCACGTAGTATGATACCTACCACCTACCACCATACAACACACTTAGTGGTCCAACACTCCTGCTAAGGGACATTATCCCTGCGGCTCTTGCTCAGTCTGTCCGTTTACATCGAAGTCTTTGACGATAGCCTTGGGCCTTAAGACACCATGGCAATTGAACTCCTTGACTAACTGTAATTCTGAAGGAGTTATCTATCTTTTACGGTGTCCCTGCAATTTCTTTTACGTAGGGATGACGACCCACAGGGTCAGAGTAAGAATAGGGGAACATCACAGCACCATTCGATGCAAGAAGGACAACACGAAATTAACCAGACATTTCTTGAATGCAGGCCACTCTGAGAACGATCTTTTCTGGATGGTGATTGACAGGCCAAGATATGTGAAGGAGATGGGTCAATATGAGTCAGTCCTGTTCCGTCTGGAACAAAGATGGATTTATAGGCTCAGATGCGATACTCAGGGTCTGAATGACGAGATTCCTTGGCATACTTTAGACAGATGAGTTCTTGTCTATATCTTCAAAGACCTCGCCTCGAACAACTCCCCTGTCGTGCTCAGACTGATTTTACAGTCTGAGACTATACCCAGAATCAATTATACTATGATAGGTACACACCATTGGGCTATGTCCCTCCCCCATCCCTAGTCTGTGCCCTGAGCCTGCTTGTGACGAAACAGGGACATCTGGTCACCCTCCTCATTATTTGAGGAAATATGATATTTTTCAGTTCGTAGGACCCTTTGAGAGACTGTATATTTCATCCACAAGAATCACTGTCTTTATGAGAATCACTCCTCCCCTTAATGATTTGTACATTTTGTGGTTTGAGCGAACTTCTATCTAATTGAATGCAGGTCTTTTTTTGCTTGCTGCTTGGCACTGTACTCTCGACATATATTTTTATATATGTCTCTGGTTGTTTCTTTTTTCTGTTTTCTTTTTTTTTTTTAAATGTTTCCTTTGAAAATACTTTTTAAACAAAGAATATTTTTCTCAATGATGTCTATGGGATGAGTTGTCCTCTCCCCCCCCCTTTTTTTCGTAAAAATGCTTTTTTTTTGTAAAAATGCTTTTTTTTGTAAAAATGCTTTTTTGATGTAATCTTTGGAACGGCAATTCCCTGCGGGACGTCCATGAGATTAGTCTTTTTTCCATAGTCTCTTTCCATGATCATGTTTCTCGTGAGTAGTTCCGTTTTGATCTTTTGGAACTACAATTCCCAGTTCATCGGACCGGAAATTACGTGTTTTTATCACGTCGACCGGAAGTATTGGACTTTTTGATAAATGGCGACTGACGTACTATTTGTCTCTCTCGCCAGGACCCTTGCATACAGGATACTCGGCCGAGGCCTGTGGTGAGTACCGAAACTTTTGAATTTTGTGGTTATACGTATTTTCTTATAAACCGGGCACTGCACGTCGAAGTTCGGCGCAGGCCTGTCCAGTCCGACGTCTTGGAGACCCTTAAGACTCTCTCGGTCTCTCTGACTTAACGTATTGGTTTCTGATTTCTTTCGATACCTGACCTCACTAATACTACTTGGGAAATTATAGTGCCCAGTATATATGTTATGTGTGGCATTTAGAGACGGGAATGTCAGTGCGGTTGAGACACTGCTCATCCGTCACGGTCCCTGTTTTTTCACGGTGAGTTGGACTTTCGAATCCAGTAATTTAGGTCCTGGATCCACATTGACCTCGAGATACCTGATCACAGACATAAGGGTTGTTAGGCCCCTTGGTTAATACATGCCCCTAAACCCAACATCTTGAGACGGTAAGGCTGCCTCCCTGTGATATACATACGGAGCACTAGCTTTCCGTAATAGTCTCAATTTGCCTATATCCTCATGTCACTGATTCATCTCAAAGGCCACCTTCGCATGTTTGGCCTGCCAAGGGATCTTTTCACTAAGCGTGGCATACTGTATGAGATAAATTGCCTGGTTTCTTTCCTGATTGCCATCAGTGTTTTTATTTCTTGTGTTTATTTTTAGTTTGATGAGCCGAATTGGTTGAGGGGTACCTTATGGCTACTGAGAGTCAAAGTTTGTCTTCAATACAGGTAACCCATCCCGCTTCGATGCTCACATTGGAGATTTCCAATCATACATGGAGAGTGGTGTTTATCTTTGAGGTTAATTTTGCATAATGATGTAAAGTATCATGCCTTTTTATTGTTTCAGATGGAGAAGGCGTAGTAATTAATCACGTCGCTGGCGTCAGCTTCAAAACACGGCCAGTATCCCATCTTCTCACATATGAGTGTGTTAGATTTCCATGTTGTACAGAGTGACTAGTTTAAAGATTTGGTCCTGAAGAATGCCTAAGAACTCCTTTGGAGTCTGTGAAAGGCAGAAACATGTTGACCTCTGAGGAGGTATATTTGTTGTGAACCTCCTGTCCTCTGCTTTTTTAATCCTATCCAAAGACACTATAGAATAAAATAGTTTGTGCCCTTGAGATAGTTTTAACCTTCACATATAATTTCACTGCACTCTGTCCCTCACTCACAAACATTCACTTTGTGGTGTCCCTTTGTCTTAAAACACCTCAGCTCCTCCCCACCCACCAAATCTAGTGGGGAGTTGTAGCCCACATCAGGGACCTTGCGGGCCTGATGTGCGGAGGGAACCCAATGATGAAGCATGTCACCTTTGGGTGAGTGAGGGTTCTCGTCCATTAAAAGGGATACTCTTCCCACATATTTTTTCATATATTCACCACTCTATTTTCAAATTCTAGTACAACATATATGTAGTGAGTTACTCGTTTTGAAGAGAGATATGTTCCTTTTATACTCTCCTGGATCCCTGGTGTGATTTTTTTTTTTCAAAGAGTTTCTCTGCCACCAGAGAAAACAGGAATTTGTGCTATGAAAAGTGGGGCCAGACCTCAGACTTTTAGATTACTTCTGGAATTCAAGAGGAACTCTGCCAAGGAGAAGAGCTGGGAAAACTGAAGAAGTACTGCCCCTTTGCTATGTGCTGTCTGGAGTTGGCCTGCTGTGGCTATTTCTGCCAAGGAGAGGATAAAGTCTTTGCTGTGTGCTGGGTCTCCTGCTTGAGGAAGATCTCCAAGGGATTGAAGTAGAACTTGCCTGCTATTTTGAAGTCTCAGACATACAAAGACTTCACCATCAGCTCCCCTGAACTTCCTTGGTGGGAGTTCTGACCTGCCAAGAGGTGCCTGTGACCGTGTTGGGCCTCTGGAGGTTGTTCCTGCTGTTGGGAGCTGGAAAAGTAACGTAACTATGAGAAGCGTGACACATCCGCACTTGTTTCCGACGCATCGCCGAAGAAACCGACGCATCGCCTGCCCGTGGCTGGAGAAATCGCTGCACGCCTAATCCCATGCACCAATCGCGGAAGTCCAAGATCACTGCACCGATTCCAATGCAGACCCTGCTGTGCGGCTGCAAGAACCAACACATCGTGGGACCGTGGCTGAAGAAACCAACGCTGTGCCGTCGCCGCTGCCACATCAAGAACCGACACATCCCCGATTCTCACGCATCGCACCGGGGCGCCAAGTCCACAGGAAAGCCGGGACCGCAGTAAGAAACCGACGAATAACCTCCCCGCACAGTAAGAAACCGACGCATCACCTCCCCTTCAGTAAGGAACCAACGCATCACCTCCCCTGCGTGGCAGTAAGGAACCGACGCATCACCTCACCTGAAGTAAGGAACCGACACATCACCTTCCGTGGGCCTAAGGGACCGACGCATCACCTTCCCTGCCTCTGTTTTTGTTTGTGATTGTGACACATCCAAGGTACTTTGTATTGAAAGTGTTGCAACTATAGTTGCTAAGGACAGAACTGTTTCTACCTTTTAAAAGTCATATTTTGATCACTGTATTGTGGATTTTTGTCGTTTTGGTCTTGTTGGTTTAGATAAAGATTACGTATTTTTCTAAACTGGTGCAGTGTCCATTTGTAGTTTTTTCACTGTATTACTGTATGTGTACACAAATGCTTTACACACTGCCTCTAAGATAAGCCTGTCTGCTCGTGCCAAGCTACCAAGGGGGTGAGCAGGGGTTATTTTAGAAGTGTATCCCCCTTACCCTGACTAGGAAGAAGGGTCCCTACTTGGACAAAGGTGCAAACCATTGCCAACTAGAGACCCTCATTTCTAACAGCTAGCAAATGAGGGGTAGTATAGGCGTGATGCAGGTATTTGAAATGTAAGCATTTATGCCGGTGATTGTTTGAAAATAGTCTGGTCTGTTCACAGCAGGAGAACCGTGTTGTAACAGGTTTTGGTCTACCCAGGTCTCTCTCCCATGCCGCACGTGTCCCCTATCTACAACAGGTTTTAGTAAGAGAGCTGCATGATATAGCTGCAAGACCAAGTGAGAACTATCTGGAGTTGTAATGACCAGTGACAATAATAGGAAATCGGGAGGCTCCGATGGGGCAGTCGGAATCGTGGCATGTACTGTATTGTATAGTTGATGTAGTATGACTCTGTCCATGTACGACACATTATGCCCTTCCACTAGTGATGTGACAGAGTGTATTTCGGTATCTGCAAAGAGGTCGCCCAGCTGAAGTAATCGACAAGCAGATAAGGTACGTTTGGTGAGAACTTCAGTGGTTATCGGTAGCCAGGGATTGTCAGCAAAAGGGACATGTGGGGAATATGAGTGACTAAAACCTAGATACCGTTGGAGTCTAGCCCAAGCCCAACATGTAGTTGGGAGCATTAGTATTTCAGAAGCGTTTCTAGGTAGGCCCCGTGATATGATTGTGGAAAGTGGGTATGTGTGGGTCTGCAACAATTCCGGCTTCAGGAATTGCAGGCCTGCATCATAATGAAACCAGTGATATGCAAAGTGCGCTTGCGCCACTAAATAGTAGAGGTAAAAATCGGGGACACTAAACCCTCCGTGTTCATATGGCAGGGTCAAGGTTTGCCAATTGACTCTGGGCTGTTTGTCGGCCCATACCAAGCGCGTTAGCATGCCTCGTGAAGTGTCAAAAAAGGCATTAGTTAGGACTATTGGAATGTTGAGGAATAAGTATAAAAACTGGGTTGTACCACCATCTTTATGATTGCTATTCTGCCCGCAATGGACAGTGTAAGTTTAATGCACTGATGTATTTGGGATGCTAATCTATCTATTGCGGGACCGTAGTTCAGACGTACAACCTCGGTACTTTGACAATGGAGATAGATGCGTAGGTATCTGGGTGGGTCTGCACACCATTTTAAGGGGAATTCCAGGGGATAAGGAACTGTGGCGTCTATCAAGGGAAAGATTTCGGACTTATTCCAATTAATCGTGAGACCAGAGAGCGCTCCGAAATGGACTACCTCGCGAAGGATGGGTGATAGGTTGGTCTCTGCATCCCTGACAAATAGCATTACGTCATCTGCGTAGAAGGATGCTAAGAGGGGTCCGCGGTGGAACCGGAGGCCCCTCATTAAGTGATGCTCCTCTAAATGCCGTATTAGGGGGTCCATGGTGATGAAAAATAGCAGAGGGGACAGATGGCATCCCTGCCTGGTGCCGTGGGTCAATATAAATTGGTCAGTTAGGGTGCCATTGACTTTTAAGAAAGCCAGTGGGGTAGTATAAAGAAGGGAGACAAGTTCTCGGAAAACATTGGGAACTCCGAGTTTACTTAATGTAGCAAATAGAAAAGGCCATTGTAATGAATCAAACGCTTTTTCGGCGTCGAAAGACTGCTGCAGCAGGGAGCTCCTGTCAGACGTGGCCTCTTCCTCAGGATCTGCACGATGTATTTTGTGACCCACCTCCAAGCAATTCCAATTCAGTATGCTATTATAGCGCCAAGGACTAGATATGCCAGGCGGGGGGAAGTGAGTTGGGAAGAGTACAGCTGGGACGGAGACCTGTTAGCAATAAAATGGTTAAACAAACAAACAAAAAACTTGCAACTCTATAGATAGTCGCACCTGTAAAATAGCTGCTGATATGAGATAGCGGCTGGCATATAATATCACAATATTGGCTCATCAGCTCGTGAGCACCTGTCCAATAGCGGCTGGCATATAATATCACCATATTGGCTCATCAGCTCGTGAGCACCTGTCCAATAGCAGCTGGCATATAATATCACAATGTAGGCTCAACAGCTTGTGAGCACCTGTCCAATGCACCCAAAAACGAAAGTGATGACGTCTCACTATGGTGCCTTTTTCTTATAGGCAAACAAATGTTTCACTCATACAAATGATATGATCTCTCATTCGTAAATTCACATAATAGCTTTCTTTTTTAATTGCCAGAATCTTTCTCAGACTCAAGAGGATAGTATACGTTTCCAAAATAAATAATATGACATACACGATCTCACTGCGCAGTGCCGAATGAATACGCAGTGAATCGAAGGGACACAATGGTTAATGTGTCAGCAATGGGGAGATTACTCTCTGTAGTATACTGGTATTTAGTGTATTGCACCTTTCCTGCTTCTCTGCCTTGCTGCTCAGCCAGTGTGGATGTTCTTGGAATGTTGGTATGTGTGGTGAGGTAATAGAATGCTGGTTTGACTGTGTGTGGAGCGTCAGTTGAGAGGATGGGCTGAGCAGCAAGGAAGCTGCTCCTGGTGGGGCTCGCTCTGTAGAGAAGACCTACTCTACATCCAATTCTGTACTACTCCATGTTGTGATTCCTTGATCTACTAAATATACAATAAACCTACATGGAAATCCAACTGGTCCTGATTCTACTCATTTATTACATTTGGCGACGAGGATCGCACCGTGAACCTCCCGGCACCAGCGCTGTACTACGTGCCTCCATCTTAGGTGGGGCATCACCGGAGCACTTTAAGCCGAGATTTCCTTTTCTACTTCGCTATGTGCCAACCACGTTTTTTTTTGTGGTTTTGTTTTTTCTTTCAGAGCAACAGCAGCAGCAGCGTCAACCTTCCTCAAGAGCAACTTTTCAAAAAAAAAAAAAAAACTTCTAAATAGAACACGACCAGTTCTTCTTGGTGTGCAGAACTTTAAAGTTCATTCGCCTTGACAGAGGGGTGCAGTTTTAAGAAGTATGGGAGATTTATACTTTCTCATTTCCCACAGTTCATGTGTTTATTTTAGCTTGCTAAAAAGAAATGTACTACGGTTTTGGGGAGTCGGCGCACTGTGCCAGTATGCTATCTATTCATACTTTAGGGGTATTTGCTCACGTTGCATTCACTAAGCGGAATCTTTATCTATAATTGATTTCCCGTTCTAGATATTTTGAGGGTACTAGGCTATGATTTGTTTTCTTAGGGTATTCGTTGTGTTGGAGCTGGTCTCCACACACTCTATTTTAACCTTCAGTGTGGGTAGTGCACACCCTATACACTGATTCTACCCTACAGGGTTTTCTTTTATGCCTAGCATTAGTGTTTCAATCCCACTCCCCTACCCTTTACATTGTTATTTAGCCGTGGGGATTGTCGTTTACCCCTAGTAAATGCATAAAGTTGAAGTGCACAATGGGTAGCACCCATATGTTATTTGGATATGCACAATGGGCAGTGTACCCATATTTAGGCTTGTAATGCGCAAAAGTTGAAGTGCGCAATGGGTAGCACCCATATTTTATTTGGATATGCGCAATGGGCAGTGTACCCATATTTAGGTTTTTAATACGCAAGGGGCAGCGTACCCATATTTAGGGTTGTCATGCGCAATGGGCAGTGAACCCATATTTTGTTCGTAAATGCGCAATGGGCAGTGTACCCATATTTAGGTTTTTAATACGCAAGGGGCAGCGTACCCATATTTAGGGTTGTCATGCGCAATGGGCAGTGAACCCATATTTTGTTCGTAAATGCGCAATGGGCAGTGTACCCATATTTTGGTTTGTAATGCGAAATGGGCATTACATCCACTCTTCTTTTGCTTGTTAAGGAGGAAGAGGTGTGGTGTGTCGTTATCACTCTTCTTTTGCTTGTTAAGGAGGAAGAGGTGTGGTGTGTCGTTATTTAATTCAATGCATTCCTTTTTGGATTGATCGCATATTTTAATTTTTGCTATTACTATACTTACCTTCTTTCATCATTTTGCTGTTCATTAAAGGGGAGGAGGTGTGTTATGCCATTTTTGTTAAATTAATGCAATGTTTTACTGCTATGTTTATGTATGGGTTTACTGCTTACATTTTTCTTTGTTGTTGTTCATTAAAGGGGGAAGGTGTGTAGTATACTGGTATTTAGTGTATTGCACCTTTCCTGCTTCTCTGCCTTGCTGCTCAGCCAGTGTGGATGTTCTTGGAATGTTGGTATGCGTGGTGAGGTAATAGAATGCTGGTTTGACTGTGTGTGGAGCGTCAGTTGAGAGGATGGGCTGAGCAGCAAGGAAGCTGCTCCTGGTGGGGCTCGCTCTGTAGAGAAGACCTACTCTACATCCAATTCTGTACTACTCCATGTTGTGATTCCTTGATCTACTAAATATACAATAAACCTACATGGAAATCCAACTGGTCCTGATTCTACTCATTTATTACACTCTCCTAAGGAAACGCTCAGCAGAAGCTACGCGCGCTTGAGAGATAATTCCCCGGGCCGTTTTACAGTGAAGGCACGTCCGGCCTTTCCTGATTGCCGGATTGGAGACATTTGGGCCCAAAACTGGTGCAACCAACACTGAAAAGGGACCAACGAATGCTGGAGCCGGAACCGGGAGCTCTGCTTGCATCAGCAGGCATGGAATAGTGAGCACGTGTCCTTGGGCAGTGGCGTGCTTGTAAACGCGTGTTTCAAGTTGGCTGCCTACGGGATTGCTGGGAAATGTAGTCCCAGAGATGCTTAAGGCCTAAACAAGGAAAAGAATAAAGATACAGTGTATGGAAGTACAAAACAGAAGCAGCATCAGCAGAACAAACATGGCAAGGTCCTTAAAGGGACGTACATGCGCACAGATACCAGCAACATGCTACAACAGTAGCCTCATGAGCTTTCCCACAAGGTAGAGCAAGGGTCTTGGCATATGGGGACAAGTATCTGCGTTTGAGTTGGGAGCAGCGACTCCTATCAGAGGAGCGGTTGGGGCGCGCCCTAAACCGCGCACCGCCACGAACCTGACAGCTCCGGATTGATCTGATTAGGAATAGCAAATATAGTCCGCAAATTAACTGATGTGGAACGGTTTGGGACGAACCCCGATTGCAATGGAGAGATTATTTTGTCCATAAGTAGGGAATGGCGAGTGGCAAGGACCTTTGCTAAAACTTTATTCGTTGTGATTCAATAACGACAGTGCCCTATAAGAGGTGCACTTATCCGTGGGTTTGCCTGGTTTGAGCAATAAGTTGATGAAGGCTTCATTGTCAGAGGGAGGCTTCCACGTGTCAGTGACTCCGCATAAACCACGAGCAGGTGGGAGGCCAGTATTGTTTTGTAAGTCTTGTAGAAAGATCCAGTAAAGCCGTCAAGTCCCGGGGCACAAGTGCCGCTCAGATCGTTGATGGCTTGTGTGATCTCTTCGCATGAGATAGGGGAAGCAAGAAATTGCTGCTGTGCTGTATCTAACCAAACCATGGCAACCTCCACCAGGTAGTTTGCGACTGTGTCTACAGAAGCATCCCATCGCGAGGTATACAGCTGAGCATAATAGTTAAGAAAAGCACCAATTATATCGTCACTGCTGGTGACAGTGAAGCCATCGTCAAGATGGAGGTGCATGATTAATGAAGCCTGATACTGGGGCGGAGTAGTCCGGCCAAAGTACGGACAGGCCTCTCCCTCTCACCATAGGCCCGAGCCTGCGCGTATTTACCAAGGTAATTGACTTTCGGGGCTGCCAGATCGTGGAACTTCTGCATTAGGGAAGCATGCATGCGTAACAACGAAGGGGATTCATCGGTCAGCATTTGTATGTCAAGGTCCTTCAGTACCAGTTCAGTGGTTGCTAGCTCCCCTCGTATGGAGCACAGCACTCCTGAATACTTGGCTATGCACACCCCTTCTGATGTATGCCTTAAAGGCATCCCAAAGTATTGAGTATTGCTGTACGGTGCCCGTGTTGAGTTGGAAATATTAAATTATTGCGTCACGCACTTCGGCCCGAAAAACGTCATCAAGTAAGGCATTTGTGGGGAAGCGCCAGGGTGCACGAGGCAGTGCAGTCGTGGGAAGTTGGAGAATGAGGAGCACAAGGGAATGGTCCGAAAGGGTCCTGGGGAGGTGTTCAACATCAGTGAGTGCAAGTGTTATGTTTGGGGTGAGATACCAAGGATCAATATGAGACCAGGATCCGTGTGGGGCAGAGTAAAAAGTTTAACCCCAGGCGACATGTGTTTCGAACGGCAGACGTCTGCAAGGAGACTGGATTGAATGAGAGTAGAAAATGCCTGGAGGGAGTGTGGTTTGGTAATGTGCCCCGTACCGGTCGAATCCACAGAGGGATCCAGAGTGAAATTGAAATCGCCCCCCATAAGCACAGTGTGGGCCTGCAATCGATAAAGGCGTGTGGAAATGTCAGTAAAGAGCTCAGGGGCATCCACATTGGGGGCGTAAATGTTAGCCAGTCGGAGGGGCATTTTAGCTAGTGTGCCAGAGACTAGTAGATAGCGACCCTCAGAATCTGCCGATATTTCACGTGGTGCGAAAGGGATGGCCCTGTGTACTAGAATAAACACACCTCTTGAATACGTGCTATAGTTAGCGGAAAAATGATTTTCCCCCAATTGGAAGCGTAGCGGCTAAGAGAGCCAGGAGTGCAGTGGGTTTCCTGTAAATAGGCTTTATGTACGCCATGTCTGGTTAAGTACGACCGTACTTTACGACCCTTCCGTGAGTTGGATAACCCCCGTACATTCCAAGTTATACATTTTAATGTCACATTCTCAACCTCAGCGGTGGGCACAGGCCTTTAGAGAGATATAGAAAAAAATTAAGGTTGTTGGCGCATGAATACCAGGTAATGCAACTTCCATTGTGTATTCATTCCCTTGCATAGAATTCAAAGTAATAATAAAATAATTCAACATTGTAACTCTCAAATCCCCCCCACCCACATCAAATAGCTAACAACCCGCTACCGGTTAATCTCATCAAAAGTGCAACCAGCCAGCGGTAGAAACAAACAAATGGAGTCATCCATGGGGGGAGACAACACTCAGGGGAGAGCACCTATTGTCCATGGTCATGTTTATGTAATAAGAAGGCCTTATGAGGAACGGAGGCAGAGTCCGTCTGAAGTGATGTCAGCACAGTGCCAGCCAGATGTGCTCAGACTAGTACTGGCGACTGACCAAGTGCCATGTAATTAGTCGTATATGTGAGCAGTTAGTAGAAGAAATATCTGGCAGGATGAGCGTGACGTCATTAGGCCATTGGAGAAGGGGCAGGAGAGCCTCCAGGCCCTCCCCCAGCCGGCAAGTCCAGTCCAATATGATTCTGCTTGCGGAATTGTAAGGCCTCAGCAGGAAAGTCAAAGATATGGGTCTTTCCGTTTAATTGTACTCGTAGGTGCGCCAGGTATAGCATGGAGTATTTTATATTCACCTTCTGGAGAAAGCATTTAGCGTCAGTAAACTTGCGGCGTGCCTCTTGTATAATTGGAGTGAAATCGGGAAAAACAAGAGCGTCAGACCCTGATATTGCAGTGCAGCTTTCTCCCGGGCAAAGCGTAGAATTGCATCGCCATCATGATAATTAAGAAGCTTGGCTATTATCAACCGGGAAGGTGCTCCCTGTGCCGGCCGAGGGTCCTGTGAGCTCTTTTAATTGCAAACGTGGGTGAGAAGGCCTCCCTGCCGAAATGTTCAGTGAGTAGATGTTCCACATAGGGACTCATGCGTTCGGTGTTGGTGGACTCTGCGATTCCCGCTATGCGTATATTATGTCTATGCGATTTCGCCTCAAAGTCTTCTGCTTTCTCAGCAGTTTGTTTGAGGATCCTCTCGAGTTTATTAATATGCTTGGTGGCTGAAGAGCCTCCGTCTTCAAGATCCGTTATGTGTTGTTCGGCTGTAGAAATGCGTGTTTCATGCTGTTTGGTTTGTTCGTGCTTGCTCTCTAATCAGGCCCCAAGTGTGTCCAAGCGGCTATCCTTTGATCTGAACCTCACGCACAGTTCAGCTAATATAGTCGATGTGCCCTCAGGCGCGGGAGGGTCTGGCTCAGCAGTGTCCGTTGTTGCCCCGCGGGAGCCCTCACCGTCTCCGCGCCGGGGGGTCTTGGCCGCATCAAAAGAGAGCGAGCGCTGACGGGGGTCAGAGCGCCCCATTGTGAAGGGAGGTAGTAGAGGTCCAGGGGCAGTGTCTGTCTGGAGCAGTTGAGGATCCACAAGTAAATAGGGGAGAGATCTACACAAGCCAGGGGCAACCAGCAAGCCAATTAGCTATCTGTTTATAAGCGCGTATTTAAAGCGCTCAAGGTGGTGCCCCATCAGCAATGAACTAGGCACGCCGGCGTAGGCTACAGTTGAGGCCCAGACACCGGAGGACAACAATAAGCAGTAGCAGAAAAGGCTTCTCATCGACCGGGTCAGCTCGCCAGGATTGCAGTCAGAATGCTTATATGAGCCTGCACAGTCAGCACTACGAGGAGTGTGCATCGGGTCAGCGAGTTAGCATGTGTAGCAGCTCACAACTTCAGCAGCCACAGCATATCATTAGAATAATGCAGCAGGTAGGCTCCAAAATTGTAATGCTTCATCCGGCAAATTATCAGTAGCTGGTCGATGTGGTGGGGGCTATAGGGTGGCTACAGGGGACGCTGATAAGGGGGGGGGACTGGGCCTACTAAAGGAGATAAAATAACCCACACAACACTCTACTAGTAGGTGATGGCGACAACCAGGTGCGGTTGTCGACCTCCTTTATTTATAACCTCCTGTCCACGCCCGGCCGGGAGGTTGAGCTGGATACATTTTATTGCAGTGGCTGGATGGCTCACTACATCCCTCATAACCTTTAATAAAGAAAAGTCAGCAACATGGGTAAACAAAATAATCACAGAGTCCACTTCACAGCCATCGCATCTAGAATACATAGTCTCTCAGCTTCTGGCTTGGTCGAGGGTTTTCTCTTAGCCGATAAGGGTGTCCACGCTGTGATACCCCCTCGCCCTCTTTTCCATTATCTCCTGCTTCTCCTTCTAGCTCCCTTTCTTCTTCCGCTTCCGTCGAAGCTCTTTCCATTTCCTCTCTTGGCATCAAACTCATCTCCACACCCCCAGTCTCGATCCCAGGCTCCTCCTGTGATTCTCTTTGTTCTTCACCTTCTCTTTCCCCGTCCTGAGACCAGACTTTCTTGAACCATGACACGTTCCTCACCAGTTGTCGACTTCCTCTCCGGGCGGTGACCATGGTCCCTGTCCAAATATCACGTTCAAATGGTGTTTTGAACTTCGACCTTTGATAGCGGTTTTTCACCAGTACTCGGTCTTCTACTTCCAGACTCACACTTTGTGTTCTCCTGCGATGGTTGACTCTCTCATTGTTCATTCTTCTCCTGGCTTGAGCCACGTCGACATTCACAGTGCCTGGCATCCACTGGCTGCTCACCGGCACCACATCTCTCACCGCCCTTCGCATCATGAGTTCGCTTGGTGAACACCCTGTGGTGCTGTGAGGGGTGTGCCGGTTGGCCCTTAGGAATTGGTGCAGACACCCCTCCATCTCCACTTGCTGATCCACCCCAATTCTCAGTGTCTTATTGAGGGTCCGCATAAAATGTTCCACCTCCCCATTGTCCTGCGGCCATTGAGGGGTCACTTTTCTGTGGCTGATCTTGCGGTGGTGCAAAAATTCTCTGAATTCCTCTCCCTGGAAGGGCGGCCCATTGTCTGTTCGAATTTCGTGTGGCAGCCCTAACATTGCAAACGTTTTCTCTAAGACCGGCTTGATGTGTTCAAATGCTGTCGACGGTACCACTTCTACCACCGGGAATTTTGAATATTGGTCCATCATCACCAACGTGGCACGGACATCTGGGAACTTGCCAAAGTCCATACTGATTGCTGTCCACGGCCTGGTACTGGCTTCTTCCGTTATGGTCGGGTGCAGGGGCGGCTCACTTCCCGTTATGAGACACGAATGGCACCCTCTTACTATTTCCTCAATCATTCTGTCCACCCCCGGGAACCATACTTTGGTTCTGAGCCTGGCCTTGGTTTTGGCTATTCCTTGGTGACCTTGGTGTGCTAACCCGGCTGTTCTTCTCCACAGTTTCGGGGGCACCACTATCAGCGGTCCTCTTAACACCAGACCTTCCTCGTTCTCACTAAGCTCGTCCTGGCATCGCCACAGGCATGTTCTTGTCTCTCTTTCTTCATCTGTCAGTCTTCCAACTCCATCCAGGAAGTTTCTCCAGTTGTGTCCTCTCAGGGCCTCTTTGACATCCGTCAGACAGCCATCCTCTTTGGTGGCGTCCACCAGTTCTTCCAGCGACAGTGCACAGGGACATGCAAGTTCTGTTATAAGTCTTATAAAGCTCTCAGCTCCTCCATCGACCTCTTTCTGCCCTTGAGGATCTGCTGCAACTGGGTGCCTTGACAGGCAGTCCGCCAGGTTGTTGGCTCCTGGCCGGTATTGCACCTCAAAGTCATTTTGCTGGAGCTGTACTGCCCACCGTTCGATCCCCGGGGGCCCATTCCTCGCAGTTCCTCCAAAGAGTGGCACTAAGGGCTTGTGGTCGGTGATTACTCTGAATTTGTGTCCGCATAGATATATGTCAAAATGCTGGCACGCCCACCTGATTGCCAGTGCCTCTCTCTCCACTTGAGCATATCGAGTCTCAACAGCTGTTAGTGCTTTGCTGGCATACACAATAGGTACCCACTCATGTCGGTCCGTTTGTTGGAGTAGCACCGCTCATAGCCCCACCGGGCTGGAATCGACTATGAGTTCTGTCGGACGTCCGGGTTTGAAGTATGCCACCGTTGCCTCTTTTAGGAGAGCCCCTTTTACATCCTGAAATGCTTGTCCCGCGGTACTTGTCCAGGCCCACTTGGTGTCCTTTTTTGTGAGTGCCCTCAGTGGTTCCGCAAGGGTCGCTAGGTGTGGGATAAATCGGCCACAATAATTAGCCATCCCCAGGAAGCTTCTCATTTCAGTCGGGTTCCTAGGAATGGCCGCTGCTCTGATCGCCTCTGCTTTAGCGGGGTCCACTTGAAGTCCATCTTTCGAGAACTTGTACCCGAAGAACTCTAGCTCAGTTGAAAAAAACGTACACTTGTCTTTGTGCAGGGTGAGACCTTGTTCTACCAATCTTATCAATGTCGCTCGCAACCTCTCGTGGTGTTCTTCCAGCGTTTGCAAGTATATCAGCACGACATCACTGACGTTGATCACTCCGATCAACCCAGACAGGGCCTCCCGAATTGCATCCTGGAAAACTTCGGCCGCCGAGGACACTCCGAAGCTCAGCCGTTTGAACCTGCGTAGCCCCACGTGGGAGGAAAATGTTGTGATGTACCGGCTGGCCTCGTCTAACACCAGCTGGTGGTAGCCGGAATTAAGATCCACCTTCGAGAACCATCTCACCCGTTGATGTCTGCTACGATCTCATCATAGTTGGTGTGATGTGTCTTTCCCTCTTGATGGCCTTATTGGGGAGACGCATGTCCACACACAACCTGATGGCTCCTGGCTGTTTTGGTTTGGGTAGTATAGGAGAACAAGGGTACCCCAATATGTGAACCTGGGGTAAGTATATGTTTAGGGACAACAGTGGTTCACTATGGTCAAAAAGGTCCAGAAGGATAAGTAGTGATCCCAAGGGGAGACACTATGAGACAAGTTTTGTTGACACTTAATCTTACTGGGAGAGGTAAGTAATGTACAAGGGAACATGTAGGACATGTGGAATTGTAATTTATTTTGTTAGAATAACAAATAATTATTATAGTATTCAAGTGCTCACACAAGAAGTGACAATAAGCGTGACGTGATAAAGTGAGAGGGAATTAAAAAGACATCGCATTGACAACAGTATTAGGGACTCCACAAGAGTTTTGCAAAGAGAAAGGAGTTCCTGTTGTAGGGGGTCGACAGCGTTTCGATCTCATAAACTTGAGATCATCTTCAGGACATAAAGAAGGTGAGCAATCTGAATCTAAAAGAATGATATTACATTGTATTATATTATGAACCCTGTAGTTTATACATACAATTAAGTACATTACTAATACTTATTGGTGAGTATGTGCTCCCAGTGGGTAATATTTAAAAGGAGAATTCTCAATCATTAGGAACGAGCTCGTTCCTAATTGTATGTATAAACTACAGGGTTCATAATATAATACAATGTAATATCATTCTTTTAGATTCAGATTGCTCACCTTCTGTATGTCCTGAAGATGATCTCAAGTATATGAGATCGAAACGCCGTCGACTCCCTACAACAGGAACTCCTTACTCTTTGTAAAACTCTTGTGGAGTCCCTAATACTGTTGTCAATGCGATGTCTTTTTAATTCACTCTCACTTTATCACGTCACGCTTAGTGTCACTTCTTGTGTGAGCACCTGAATACTATAATAATTATTTGTTATTCTAACAAAATAAAGTACAATTCCACATGACCTACATGTTCCCTTGTACATTACTTACCTCTCCCAGTAAGATTAAGTGTCAACAAAAACTTGTCTCATAGTGTCTCCCCTTGGGATCACGACTTATCCTTCTGGTCCTTTTTGGCCATACTGAACCACTGTTGTTTTGGTTTGGGAGCGATGACCAACGGGGACACCCATGGCGTCGGCCCCTACACCTTCTCGATGACTCCTGCCTTCTCGAATTTGTCTAGCTCCGCTTCCACCAATGGCCGCAGATGGAAAGGCAACCTTCGGTGTTGCAGAGCCACTGGTCTGACCGTCTTATTGATGTGTAACTTCACCTTGACTCCTTTTAGGCACCCCAATCCTTCAAACAGTGTCGGTAACTCCGCCATGATGTCTGCTGCGTGCGATTAGTGAGTTTGGCACGCAAACATGACCAGCCCTAAGCCCTCCGCCGAATGGCATCCAAGTAAGGTTCCAGCGCTGTCCTCCGTCACATGAAACTTGGTCTGTGCGGCGATTTCGCCATACCTGACCTCCACCACTATCACTCCTTGCAGTGGAATGGGTGTGTCCCCTCCGTATGTGAAAATTCTCGCCTTTGTGGGCATTAATGGCGGCCGAGGGTTGAGTCGGTTGTAATGGGTCGCTTCCAGTACGTTCACCGACGCCCCTGTGTCGATGAGTGCTGTCACGTGGTTGTCGCCGATTGTGATTTGGCACATCGGTGGCGGCCGTTTTTTCCTGTTATTCCTGCCCGTGAAGGAAACCACCCAGTGGAGAAGTGTGGCTCAATGGTTAGAGCGGCAGACCCTGATGCAGAGATCTGGCCCGGGACCAGGGTTCAATTCCCACCTCGGCGGGTCTTGGGCTCAATTTCCTCGGACCTGATAATTCTCGCCTCGGTGCCTATTCTAATCATGGGTCCCACTCTGCAACTCTGGGCAATAGCTTGCTTAATCTCCACAACGGCCCCAACAGCGCTGGGATGCCTGGCTTCACCCTGGGGGTGCCCAGGAGTGGACATTTCACAGGGAAAAGCCAGGAAGGGTTCCACAGCGGTATGTGTACAGTGCCTGGACACCCCTTTGGGGGTATGGGTGCGCTTTACAAGTACAAATTTCATTTCATTGCGCTTTACAAGTACAAATTTCACCTCGTCATCGTCGTCATCTTCCACGGCCTGGAATCGTTGGCATAGGGCGTCTAGTTCGTCTGCCCCACCTGTTGCCCCTGTCACTTGCCTGACTTTTTCGGGCTGTTTCCCCCGACTTCCTGTGCCGGCTGTCGATCTTGTGCTCATGCACACCTTGGCAAAATGGCCCATTTTTCCGCACTTCCGGCACGCCTTCCCATTCGCCGGACAGCCTCGTGGTGGGTGGTTCTCCAACCCGCAGTTGTTGCAGCCCCGTTTTCCTTGGCGGGTACTTGGGTGACCTCTGCCTCGTCCACCTCCCTTCTGTACGGCGTCCACCCGTTCCTCCTTGATCGTCACCGGGTGTACTTGGCTGGTATCTGCTGCCCTTCGTGCTAGCGCTGACTCCATCTCTCCTGCCCTGGCGTCCGCCAGCTCATGTGACCGTCCCAGGATTAGTATCTCATCCAGAGAGATACCTGGCTGTCGCAATATAAGTTTCCTCAGGTCAGACGACCTGCAGGCCTGTATGAGCTGTGCTCTTATTTCTAGTTGCTTATCTATTCCAGTGCAGGAGCTCGCGAGTCTTCTCAGCCAGCCTGTCTCCCCTTCCTGCTGCTTCGCTTGCCGCAGCTTAAAGTGCTCGAAATCGGGGTTCAGTTGTGGGTCGAAATGTCGGTTAAGCGCGGCGACGGCCGCCTCATAATCCGCCTTGTCTCCGGTGGTGGGTAGATCTTGAAATAATTCGTACAGTTCATCGCCTCCCATATGGAGCATTGTCGACCGCTTGACGGCCCCGTTCGTTTCCCTTGCTGCTTGAAAGTAGTTCTCTAAGCGACCAATCCATTTCCTCCAACTGGGTGCCGCCGTAGCTGGGTCTGCCAGTTGGCTGAATGGGGGTAATGCCGCCAGGGTGGGGTGTGAGTGATGTTGTGCCCCTCCCCCACCAGCGGTACCTGCTCCATCTCCTGCCTGTACTGACATCTTGTTTCTTTTCTTACAGTGTCCGGTCCCTAGTGCTCTGTCTTCGCATGCTTTCCTTTCACAGCCCTCACTGGGCTTCCTGGCTTTGCCAATGGTTGCTTGGTGTAGCTGTCACTTTATTTTCCTTTCTCTTCTGTCTTTGCTTGATCACCCCTTCACACTGTTCTTTGGAGGCCTGAATGTGCGTGTCTGTGTGCACTCGGCTGCCTTTCCTGTCCCAAGGCGCCTTACACGCTCTGTGGGTTTCCTTTTCACCACTGGGCCCCACGTGCTCTGTTGCCTGTCCCTCTTCCTTTCCTGCGCGCGCCTCCTTTCACCCTCTGCAGGCCCTGGCAGTGTCTCCCAGGCCCGCTGGGCCTCGCACGCTCTTCGGAAGAGTTGCGCAGCTCCGCACTCGCGGCCCCTCCTCCAGGCCGCCTCCCCGTTTGCTGCCTCCGCCGGTGCGCGGAGCGACCCGCAGCCCTTCTTCCCGCGACCTCCTCACCTCGCGTGCTTTGCTCCGCTGGGTCGCGGCACCACCTTGCAGCCGTCTCGATCTTCCTTCGGCCCCACAGGTAAAGCCCGCCTCCTTCACTCCTCACACCGCCTTCTCCGTTGCGGCAGCAGCCCGGCAGGTCGTGGGTTCGAATACCGCCTCGTCGCCAATGTGGTGGGGGCTATAGGGTGGTTACAGGGCACGCTGATAAGGGGGGGGACTGGGCCTACTACAGGAGATAAAATAACGCACACAACACTCTACTAGTGGGTGATGGCGACAACCACGTGCAGTTGTTGACCCGCTTTATTTATAGCCTCCCGTCCGCGCCCGGCCGGGAGGTTGAGCTGGATACATTTTATTGCAGTGGCCGGATGGCTCACTACAGTCGCCGCCACTTCGCCCTAGTAGCGCGGAGGCCGAGACCAGCATGGATCGGTGCGTGAGTGTGCCATAGAACTCACCGTCGTGCGCAGAAGTGGAGCGTAGTGTATAGGACGGTAGATGGCTCCGATGTCCTCTAGTCCGCCAGCCCGGGTGACCTCAGCTGGAGTCGTCTAGGCCGTGGGGGCCTCGATTTCAGCAGACCGGTCAGGCGCGGCCGCAGCCCCACCCTCAGGCTCGCCTGCTGCCCCTGTCATCTCGGGGCCTCCAAGGGTGACGGCAGGCCGCAGCAGCCGCCTGCCACCACGCTGCCAGGGACCAGGAGGGCGAGCTGCTGCTTATCGGATCGGGAGGGCCAAGTGCATCCCCCCATGATGTTGAGGCACAGAATAGGCCGGCCGGGCGCGGTGAAAGCAAACAATGCTGTCTCGGGCTCCGGAGCTTCAGGCTCGAACGCTCATCTTGGTCCTCTGCCAGGCCACACCCCAGCAAAAGTATTTATGATCTGGGAGGTAACTTGCCATGCAGCTATATCTTTGTACCTCCCGACGTAACTCATATGTGCTAGCTCAATTAACAAATCATCCATCAACATACTCCCATGTCTATGCACGTTGTTCATTGTCTTATAGTCTTTGGGGTCTCATCCCTTGAACCATTTATATACCTGAATTCTGCTGTGAACCCCAGGAGCAGATCAGGACGCGGACCAGATGAGTGGCACTTGTTCATGCTCTGGGGTAAGCTTCAGAGGATTGGAGGTAGTAGTTTAGTTAACAATATGCTGCCAAGAGTTATCAGCTTTTTATTGCCAATTCTACCTTTGTCATTAGTTAAGAATGTCTGGCGGAGTTGGGCAGTAATATTTAATCACTAATGTAATGTAAAATTCTAAAATAGCCAACTTGGAGGAGAGCAGAGCATATGATGGCTGTAGTAGAGGGATGTTTCTACAGAAACAGCTGTTGTATGTAGTATGAAGGAAATCTTCCACCTTGTTTTACCAGCCATACGACCTCTTTGGAGCAGCTCTTTTTCTACTGACATTAATCACAAACAAGGCCCACAAAAGGCATGTTTTCCAATACCCATTAAGCACTACTTCCAAGTAAAAGATAAGAGCATCATCATAATAAAGCGCAGTGCCACTATAGCAATGTTGATTTTTACTCACAGGAAAACAGGCCCCTGTTGAATATGTTCAACAATCATAGACATGTTCTGTCTGACTTTGGACTAACCATTAATGCAAGTGACCATTGGGGTTCCCAGCTACTGCAACCTTCCTCCCTGACCGGCACTCCCCTGCTGGCGGAAGGTAAGGCACTGTGTTTAGAAAGGAACAAAATTGATTTTTAGTCATTGAATTTGATATCAGACATATACCTTAGAGATGAATTTATAGATGGAAGTAAAGTGAAATAAGGCGTATTCTCCTAACCCATCTAACAAAGAAGAGCTTTACTGGGAATTATCCCAAGACCATGAACCCACCACACAAAAAACAGGGACACCTTCCCAGTAATATTATCTTGTGCATTGATCCCAAAACCCAAAGTCTCATGACCACAGAACCCAAAAACGTTGAGTGGTCCCAATACCATGAAAGAAGTACCCTAACCCCAAAATCACAAACACGCTTTTAGCTTCAAAAAACCTGTATCGGAATAATACATAGCAACCAGAAAGTGCAATACAATAGGTTTCAGAACTAATTTCTCTTTGCAGCTAAAACATTGAAGCAACAAGAATAACTCACCTACTTCGTTGCTGCAGTGACTGGGCCTACTGAAGGAACCTATGTACTGAGTGAAGTCCAAGCCCCACTGTGGATGTGTTCTTTCATTGCACAAGGATCTTCTTTCCTGAGGAGATCCATACAAAGCAACTGGGGTCGATTGTGTATAACCAGTGAAAAACAGGACCCGTTCTGGCCACAGGTACTACATCAGCTCCAAACCCAAACGCTCCTCTTGGCGGTCTCCTGTGTAAGTGAAAAACATGTGTATTGCAGACACAAACCAGCAAATCTCTATAGTATCCCAAGAATGTTGATCACCAAGGCAAGATCTATATCCACGGTCACTTGAAAGAATATCACTTACTTATACCCCAGGGTGCTTGCTTGCACTCAGGTCATTCACCAATCATGCTGCCTCCCATGCCACCCTGGAGCTAACCATAGCGTACATGCAGGTGCCACCACAGGGCAAGCAGGACAAGAACCCTGGGAGCAGCGGGGCAGGGGTCTAACATGCTTTAACAGGTTGAACCCGTAGTCATGATTGAGAAACCACTGCACTGCTACAGAAACACTGCTTTATATTACATTATTCTCAACTTGGAACCATCAAATCTAAAATTGACATTTCCCAAAAACATGCAGCCCAAGTTCTTTCATGCCACGTCTTTGATTCTGGTTGTAATGTCTGAGTAATAAGGCTGCAAGAGGGAACTGTCGAGTGTGCATAGCCTCATGGAAAATATGCATTCAATAGTAAAATTATTAGTCAAACAAATAGGGGTCAAAGACGGAGTTGGCTCTCAGTTCCTTTTATGTTTCATCATATTCCTCAACAGTTTTCAGAGCCTTATTGTTTTTGGTTTAGCCAATATATGATTGGTGTTTTTCTCTGGTTGATTGCAGAGCTGGTTATCACATCAGGAGGCAAGAACATTCCCCCTATTCAAATTGAGAGCGATTTTAAAAAGGAGGTGCCTATCATCAGTTACGCCATGTTAGTAGGCGACAAGAGGAGGTTCTTGTCTATGCTGGTCACTCTGAAGGTAAGGAGAGCACGCCTATACAGAACAGTCTACAGGTAGAGGTGGGAGCTCGCTCATGCTGATCATTCTGAAAGAAAAGGGGGAGAAGTTGTCCTTTCTGATAACTGTGAAGATTGGAAGGAAGAAATTCTGCATGCTGACCTCCTGAAAGATCAAGTAGACAAACAGGCATTTGCTGATCAGTTCAAAGCAGAAACAAGAGATTTTGTCCATGCTGATCATTTCACAGGCAGGAATTGAGAAGCTCACTGTTAATGATCAGTTTGTAGGTAGATGTGGATTTTGGCCATGCTGGTTACGGTGAAGGAAAAGGAGAAGGTGCGCATGCAGACCATTATGAAGTGAAGATGGACGACAACACCCATGATAATGATTGTGAAGTTTTAGAGAATCACTGTAAAAATGAGATATGCTGATTGCTATAATCATGAGATAGCAGAGATTGTTCACTCACTGAAGTGAAAAGGAGAGGGACGATCCATGTTGATTACTCTGAAAGAAGGGAAGAATGTGTTCGTGCGGATCAGTTCAACAGTACTATGATATAACTTGGGCATGTTAATAACTCAAATCGCAAAGCGGAGGTTCGTTTATGCTGATCATCCTTGAAGTGTTACGGGAGAGCTCATCCATGCTGATCATTCTGAAAGAAAAGTGGGGGAAGTTGTTTTAACATGGGAGATTTTTAACATGCTGTTCACCGTGGAGGATACCGGATTGGAGGAGGCAGACTGTCAAGACTGCTCACTGACCTGATATGGTCAGTAGGATATGTGTAGTCCAATCACTCTAAAGAGGAGTGAGGGAGGATGTGTGTGATCCAATAACTCTAAAGATACGATTTTCAGGGTTATCAATGCCAAAGAATGTGAATATATGAGAGAGAAGTACCTGGTGGGGGCTATGAAGGTAGCAGATAGAGTTTGACCATTATGATCATCCTGAAGGTAAGAGTAGAGAGGTCATCGATTCTGATAATCCTTAGAACACCTCTGATAGGAGGACAGAGTTTGTACCTGCTAATCCCTATGAAGGCATAAGGGTGGAATTTATTGAGGCTTATTCATGCAGATCGGTCGTCAGGCAGGAGAAAAGGGCTTGTCCATGGTGATCACTCCTCAGTTAGGAGGATAGAGCCCCTCCATACTGAACAAGGTAAGAGTGGAGAGTTCATCCATGCTGATCATTCTGAAGATAAGACGGGAGAACCTCTCTGTGATGATCACTCTGAAGGGAGAAGGATAGAGTGTCCATGCTGATCACTCCTCATACAGAAGGACAGAGCTCATCCATGCTCATTAACGTGTAGGTACGAGTGCAGAGCTCATCCATGCTGATCATTCTGAAGATAAGACGGGAGAGCCTCTCTGTGATGATCACTCTGAAGGGGGAAGGATAGAGTGTGTCCATGCTGATCACTCCTTATACAGAAGGACAGAGCTAATACATGCTCATTAACGTGTAGGTATGAGTGCAGACCTCATTCATGCTGATCATTCTGAAGAGAAGACGGGAGAGCCTCTCTGTGATGATCACTCTGAAGGGGTAAGGATAGAGTGTGTCCATGCAGATCACTCCTCAAACAGAAGGACAGAGCACATCCATGCTCATTAACGTGTAGGTACAAGTGCAGAGCTCATCCATGCTGATCATTCTGAAGATAAGACGAGAGAGCCTCTCTGTGATGATCACTCTGAAGGGAGAAGGATAGAGTGTTTCCATGCTGATCACTCCTCATACAGAAGGACAGAGCTCATCCATGCTTATCATTCTGAAGAGAATATGGGACAGCCTCTCTGTGATGATCACTCTGAAGGGGGAAGGATAGAGTGTGTCCATGCTGATCACTGGTCAGATAGATGGACAGAGCTCATCCATGCTTATTAACGTGTAGGTACGAGTGCACAACTCATTCATGCTGATCATTCTGAAGATAAGACGGGAGAGCCTCTCTGTGATGATCACTCTGAAGGGGGAAGGATAGAGTGTGTCCATGCTGATCACTCCTCATACAGAAGGACAGAGCTCCTTCCATGCTCATTAACGTGTAGGTACGAGTGGAGAGCTCATCCATGCTGATCATTCTGTAGACAAGACGGGAGAGCCTCTCTGTGATGATCACTCTGAAGGGAGAAGGATAGAGTGTGTCCATGCTGATCACTGGTCAGATAGATGGACGGAGCTCATTCATGCTTATTAACGTGTAGGTACGAGTGCAGAGCTCATCCATGCTGATCATTCTGAAGAGAAGACGAGAGAGCCTCTCTGTGATGATCACTCTGAAGGGGGAAGGATAGAGTGTGTCCATGCTGATCACTCCTCATACAGAAGGACAGAGCTCATCGATGCTGATCATTCTGAAGATAAGACGGGAGAGCCTCTCTGTGATGATCACTCTGAAGGGGGAAGGATAGAGTGTGTCCATGCTGATCACTCCTCATACAGAAGGACAGAGCCCATCCATGCTCATTAACGTGTAGGTACGAGTGCAGACCTCATTCATGCTGATCATTCTGAAGATAAGACGGGAGAGCCTCTCTGTGAGGATCACTCTGAAGGGGGAAGGATAGAGTGTGTCCATGCTGATCACTGGTCAGATAGATGGACAGAGCTCATCCATGCTCATTAACGTGTAGGTACGAGTGCAGACCTCATTCATGCTGATCATTCTGAAGAGAAGACGGGAGAGCCTCTCTGTGATGATCACTCTGAAGGGAGAAGGATAGAGTGTGTCCATGCTGATCACTCCTCATACAGAAGGACAGAGCTCATCCATGCTCATTAACGTGTAGGTATGAGTGCAGACCTCATTCATGCTGATCATTCTGAAGAGAAGACGGGAGAGCCTCTCTGTGATGATCACTCTGAAGGGAGAAGGATAGAGTGTGTCCATGCTGATCACTCCTCATACAGAAGGACAGAGCTCATCCATGCTCATTAACGCGTAGGTACGAGTGCAGAGCTCATCCATGCTGATCATTCTGAAGATAAGAGGGGAGAGCCTCTCTGTGATGATCACTCGGAAGGGAGAAGGATAGAGTGTGTCCATGCTGATCACTCCTCATACAGAAGGACAGAGCTCATCCATGCTCATTAACGTGTAGGTACAAGTGCAGACCTCATTCATGCTGATCATTCTGAAGAGAATATGGGAGAGCCTCTCTGTGATGATCACTCTGAAGGGGGAAGGATAGAGTGTGTCCATGCTGATCACTCCTCATACAGAAGGACAGAGCTCATCTATGCTCATTAACGTGTAGGTACGAGTGCAGACCTCATTCATGCTGATCATTCTGAAGAGAAGACGGGAGAGCCTCTCTGTGATGATCACTCTGAAGGGAGAAGGATAGAGTGTGTCCATGCTGATCACTCCTCATACAGAAGGACAGAGCTCATCCATGCTCATTAACGTGTAGGTACGAGTGCAGACCTCATTCATGCTGATCATTCTGAAGAGAAGATGGGAGAGCCTCTCTGTGATGATCACTCGGAAGGGAGAAGGATAGAGTGTGTCCATGCTGAACACTCCTCATACAGAAGGACAGAGCTCATCCATGCTCATTAACGTGTAGGTACGAGTGGAGAGCTCATCCATGCTGATCATTCTGAAGATAAGAGGGGAGAGCCTCTCTGTGATGATCACTCGGAAGGGAGAAGGATAGAGTGTGTCCATGCTGATCACTCCTCATACAGAAGGACAGAGCTCATCCACGCTCATTAACGTGTAGGTACGAGTGGAGAGCTCATCCATGCTGATCATTCTGAAGAGAAGACGGGAGAGCCTCTCTGTGATGATCACTCTGAAGGGGGAAGGATAGAGTGTGTCCATGCTGATCACTCCTCATACAGAAGGACAGAGCTCATCGATGCTGATCATTTTGAAGATAAGACGGGAGAGCCTCTCTGTGATGATCACTCGGAAGGGAGAAGGATAGAGTGTGTCCATGCTGATCACTGGTCAGATAGATGGACTGAGCTCATCCATGCTCATTAACGTGTAGGTACAAGTGCAGAGCTCATCCATGCTGATCATTCTGAAGAGAAGACGGGAGAGCCTCTCTGTGATGATCACTCTGAAGGGGGAAGGATAGAGTGTGTCCATGCTGATCACTCCTCATACAGAAGGACAGAGCTCATCGATGCTGATCATTCTGAAGAGAAGACGGGAGAGCCTCTCTGTGATGATCACTCTGAAGGGGGAAGGATAGAGTGTGTCCATGCTGATCACTCCTCATACAGAAGGACAGAGCTCATCGATGCTGATCATTCTGAAGATAAGACGGGAGAGCCTCTCTGTGATGATCACTCGGAAGGGAGAAGGATAGAGTGTGTCCAGGCTGATCACTCTGAAACTAAGATGGGAGAGCTTCTCTGTACTGAATGCTAGAGCTTGTTTATGGTGACCATTGTTGAATGAATGAATGAAGATTATTTATATAGTGTTCGGCTACTCCAGGAGTGTCCCGCGCTCAGCATCAAAGACAGAAACAGAGGAACAGAACTTAGCCAGTAATCCAATACCCCAAAGAGTAATTAGGTATGTTTTCAATGCTTTTTTAACACTTGCTTCCTCTATCATTAATCGCAGTTGGCTAGGCAACTGGTTCCACATGCCCGCGGTCAGAACCGTAAAGAAGGAGCCTCCTCTCCGATGCTTTTTAAAGCGGGGTACTTTCAACAGCCCAGCTTGATTGGAGCGCAGCACTCTCCCTGGACTGTAGACATTGATCCTCTTATTCAAATATGAATGGCCCTTGTTGTGAAGGGCAGATGTGTTATGGTTAAAGCTTTAAACATTATTCGCTTACGCCCTGGGAGCCAGTGGAGCTGCTCACGGGAAGGCGATACAGGCGAGCGCTTCGGTAGCTTGTACAATAGGCGGATCGCAATATTTTGTACCATGTGTAAACGCTGGATAGAGTATGCTGGGATACCCAGGTGTAAAACATTAACATAGTCCAGCCACAATAATATCAAAGCCCTAACCACTGTGACCTGAGCTTTCTGAGGAATCAAATTCAGAAATCTCCTGAGCGGGTGAAAAATCCAATGATAGGATTTTACCACTGATGAATCCTGGGCGTTAAAGGAGAGATGTGAATCAAAAAAACCACTCAAGTTTCTAGCCACCTCCACAGGGGGCGGCGGAGGGGGAACATTATTCGGCCAAGCTCCTGTCCACCCCGGAAGGGGATTTGGCCCAAACAACAGGACCTCGGTCTTGTCTGCGTTGTACTGTAGTTTGTTCTTCAGTCCAAGATGGGAGAGCTTCTCTGTGCTGAAGGCTAGAGCTTGTTTATGGGGACCATTCCTCAGGTAGGCGGATGGAGTTTGTCCATGCTAATTACTTTTCAGCTAGAAGACTAGCGCTTTTCTAAGCGGATTATTCTGACATTAGGAGTGGAAAGCCCATCCATGCGGATCATTCTGAAGATAAGAGAAGAGAACTTCTCTGTGCTAGTCACTATGAAGCTACAATGATAAAGCTTGTCTGTGCTCATCTCCATCAAGGTAAGAATGGAGAGCTCATCCCTGTCTGGTGGAGGATGGAGCTCTTCCATGCAAATGATTCTGAAGAAACACTGGGAGCGCCTAATGATGTGAAAGTCATTCATGCCGATCAGTGCTAAGGTCAAAGGTCAGAGCTCGTCTTTACTGACTTCTGTCCTTTCAAACTGTATGTCTGTCCATGATTACCATGAAGATAAGTAGGCAAATGTCATCCATGTTGATCAGTATGAGACCACTTGTCTGTGGAAGCCAGAATATGGTCTCTGCTGATCATTACTGATAGGTTGGAGGAGACTATCCTTGCACACTGCTGTGAAGCTAAGAAGCCTCATCAAATTAACAAAGGAGATGCAGTCTTGGGTTGGTCATTGATACTGTTCCTAACAATTCAGCCCTAAAACAATATTTCACCCGCCCCACGCTCTGTTCATCTGATACACACATTTATAATGTTCAAACTGCCTCAAAGAAAGTTTTGTTTACACTATATCACTTGAATTTAATTTCTTTCTATTGTTATAAGCTTTCACAATAAACTGTTCATAAAACAAGTAAAGTGCATTGTCAAGGTAGAATAATTATAAAACTTGTCAGTGTTATATACTCATGACTTTGATACCAATTAGATATCAAGGTCTTCTGTGCCAGTTTGTGCCTTAAACCATCCATTTTTACTCTTCTTCCCCTTTGACCCTTTCCTGAGATTTGTCCCTAGTGTCCTGAATGCATGGCATTTTGCCACGGTAACATTTTTGCAGAACTCTAATATATTCTCAGGGAATGACTGTGTGCTCTGTAAATCACACTTCATGAAAATAAAATTAAAACAAAGGATCATAAATAAATAAGCTCCCCCTTACATAGTGCTGGTGTTTCTGCTTTTAGTGTACCATCGATCCGAACACACAGAGGCCTGGGGATGATCTGACCCCCGATGCCATCCGGTTCTGCCAGCAGCTGGGCAGTAGGGCCACGCGGGTGTCGGAGGTGGTGAGATCCAAGGACCCAGCAATCTACATGGCCATCCAGGAGGGCTTGGACCGGGTGAACAAGAGAGCGGTATCCCATGCACACAGGGTGCAGAAATGGGCCATACTGGAGAAGGACTTCTCTGTAGTGGGAGGGGAGCTAGGTGAGTACCTACATGATAGCAGAGTGATCAACTTTAGCGTGTACTATTGATGGAGAAGCCCTGGGTGAGAACCTATAATATGTAGGTGAAGTCCTGGCTGAGAACCTATAGTATGTAGGTGAAGTCCTGGCTGAGAACCTATAGTATGTAGGTGAAGCCCTGGCTGAGAACCTATAGTATGTTGGTGAAGTCCTGGCTGAGAACCTATAGTATGTAGGTGAAGCCCTGGCTGAGAACCTATAGTATGTAGGTGAAGTCCTGGCTGAGAACCTATAGTATGTAGGTGAAACCCTGGCTGAGAACCTATAGTATGTAGGTGAAGTCCTGGCTGAGAACCTATAGTATGTAGGTGAAGCCCTGGCTGAGAACCTATAGTATGTAGGTGAAGTCCTGGCTGAGAACCTATAGTATGTAGGTGAAGCCCTGGCTGAGAACCTATAGTATGTAGGTGAAGTCCTGGCTGAGAACCTATAGTATGTAGGTGAAACCCTGGCTGAGAACCTATAGTATGTAGGTGAAACCCTGGCTGAGAACCTATAGTATGTAGGTGAAACCCTGCTGAGAACCTATAGTATGTAGGTGGAATATTCATGATTGCAGAGTGATGGATCTCCACTAATGGGCAAGAACAGGGTGAATATCCGTGCTAACTACAGTACAGAAGAATATGTATTGTCATCCAATGATAATTTGTGGGGTTCACCATCAATGGGGAAGAGGTAGGTGGTACCAGGGGACCCCAAAGTACATTATATGATGGCACAGTAATTTCTTACAGAGTGTTGTTCGCGTATGGACATACTGCAATAGGACTTGTCTTAGGCCGCAAGATTCTGACACAAATAGGCACTGTATTTTGCAAGATGCAAGGGGTATTGAGCTCTCTAAGCATCTTACAGCCCACGGCCTGGTCGCCTTATTTGACCTCCTTGGAGGAGCATGTAATATGTTGATGTCATTTAGAGGAGGGGGGAGAGCTTCCCTTACAGATTATATGTTTGTTAGCCCTGATTTTTTAACCTGGTTCTCCAAAAGTGAGATCCTGCCCACAGACTGGGGTGATCATAATGCCTTAAGCGCCTCTATGTTCTTACCGCTTAAGGACCTTGCATGCAATAGGAGTTTATCCTCCATTACGCACCACTCCTCGGATGGCCTACGACTAATCTGGCGTATGAAAAAACCAAAAGAGTCACTTGCTGCCTTACTCAAGTTACATTTAAATAAATTTCTTTGCTGCCCAGGGGAGAATGTACAGGAATCTATGGCTCTTCACTATAATAGCTTATCCCACACACTTAGGAACTCCATGCTTAAGCCAATTCGAATTTCAAACACGGTTCCAAGATGGTTCGACGGGGTTTGTTCCCTGGCTAACAGGAAGCTGAGGAAAGCCCTAAACGCCTGCCCCAGGAATAAGAACGAAATCTCTTTGGCACGCACTGCATACAAAATTACTGTAGCAAATAGGAAGAGGGTAGTATACAACCAAGACGGGGAACTTTTGGAGCACGCGTCCCGGAGAAAGGATAGCAAATCCTTGTGGGACCTAGTAAAATTAATCTGGTCCAGGAATTCCTCTATCAATCCCCCTCTCCAAAGTAATATCTCTGGCTAGGACTGGGTTGCCCACTTTGCCTCTATCATACTGAGGACGTGCCAATTATGTCTGCTTCCCTCCATAATAGATTACTGAACTCTCCCCTACGTTTCTTAACTTTGGAGGAAGTTGAGTCGGCCATTCGTCATAGTAAGGGCCGGAAAGCTCCAGGTCCAGATGGGAGTCTGATGGATTTGGTGAAATCCATGCCTGAAATTTGAGGTCTCCTCTTCACGGATATTTTTAACACTTCCCTGTTTACTACTATTCCGCCCTCATGGTCCACTGCAACAATAGTACCCATATTTAACAAGCATTTGCAATGCAATAGGTCTCGCATTTGCAAGAGTTTAAGCTATTGGCATTGTAAATGATAATGCCTTTTATTTACGTTTTAAAAATCAACACATAAAAAAAGGCATTGTCATTTACAATGATAATAGCTCAAACTCTCGTAAATGTGAGACTCACTGCATTGCAAATGCTTATTTTGTTTGCAGTGGAGTGATCATTTAGAAAAACAAGGTAACAGAACAATAACATTTTGTGTGTGACTGCACCAGAGTATTTAGCAGCTTGAACAATCAGGGGCAAGTTATAGTTAACAGAATATGATGACAGATTTAACACACCTCCCGCTGAAAACTGTGCACTTATTTTACAAAACCCCAATCACTTGAGCAGCGCATGAACTATGAGTTCAGGGACTGCCACCCTTGACTGCGTCGTACTGCAGAGTGCCATCAGCAAAAACTTACGACCGGATGAGATGTAACTGAAAATCTTCGATAAAACATAATATTTGAATAACTGAACATTAACGGCCCACATTCGATTTATTAGGTGTGAATGTCTCCAACCAAGGAGGGACAGGAACCCCTTCACCGGGTGTATAAGGGCCCTGCGAGGAGAGGGCTTGGACCAAGGGCAGAACATGTTTTAAAGATGCAACAGTTGTAGGTAACTGGGTGCAACAGGAGGAGAGCTGGCCGCAGGTACCAAGCACGCATCGTCCATTCTGCACCACAGACTGCAGTGAAGGAGGTCCAGTCGGCCCTCTTCTTACACACGTGTACATGCTACCAAACCAAGCACTGCATCCGTGTTCACACACAGCACCAGAATCTAGACACCTCATACAGAAGTCCGCTACTGGTCTGCACAACGTTGTTCTTTGGGAGGAACTCTGACAGCAACCGTCCCATCACACCTGATGTTAGCAGCGAGCGCGAAACTCGCTGATCTGTCTTGGCGGTGAGATATGCGAAGGAACAGATTTTGGACCAGAACCAAGACTCATCATACAGGAGTCCACTACTGGTCTGCACACCATTGATCTTTGCAAGGAACTCTGACAGCAACCATGCCATCACACCTGATGTCAGCAGCGAGCGCGAAACTCGCTGATCTGTTTTAGAAGTGAGTTATGCGAAGGAACAGATTTTGGACCAGAACTAAGACTCATCATACAGGAGTCCACTACTGGTCTGCACACCATTGATTTTTGCAAAGAACTGTGACAGGTGCCACTTTCACAGCACACTGGTTAATGTTTTTAGAGCTCAGCTCTTTTTTCAAGCGCAAAGTGAGCAACTTGCACGGCATCTAGGTGCTGCAGGCAGTTGTATGCACCCTCTGTCTGAGAAGTAATTGCCGCATGGCCTGCTCCTAGGGTGACTGGGCATGAGTGGGTGTGGTCAGGGTGATGTTGGGAGAAGTATGTGAAGCTGGGATTCAGGCTGTTTTATGGTTGTAACCTCTGGCCTTACCAATTCCCAACGAAGGGCGCGCCATGTACCGACTGCGTAAGGATAGCAGGGTGAGTTGATCTCAGAATTAAGTGCCTGATGTCAGCAGCAAGCGCGAAACTCGTTGATCTTTTTTGGCGGTGAGATATCCGATGGAACCCATTTTGGAGTCGGTCCTTGAGTGGTAGGTTGTACACACTAAAAAGGTAGATAGCGGGACGGTAATGCGTTTCTTGCTTGTTGAGAATGGACCAGGGGGCGAGGGATCAGCGGGCCTTTCCCAGAGTGTCGACCTATGCTTGTAACCGATGACCTCGGTGCTGATTTGTGGGCAGGGCCAGTGTAGCTTTCAGAGTCTGTGGCTCAGGTCAATACAAACCGAAGCTTCAGCAAACATATCTAGTTTACTTGAAGAGCCCTGTTTTGGTACAGTAATGTGCCTTTAAAATACACAAAACAACATTAGGTTTAATAGCGTATAAACCCGGAACTGGTAATAAAATGCACAATATTAAGGGAAGCATAAAAGTGTGTTACGATGGAACTCCAATAGTGAAAACATTAAAAAGCTAGAACGCACTGTAACTTATTTAAACAATGTTATGCAGCGTGCGGCGTATCCCAGTACAAGTAAGCCCTGGGACTGATGAAAAATTAACTTAGACAATGGGGGAAGTTCGTAGCTGGACACAACTGCATTATATTTGGGGAATCATAAAAGTATGCGAAGTTGAAGTGAGACCCCAAGTTGCATCAGAAGTCCCCATGAAGAATAAAGTAAATATATTTAAAATGCGGTCGAGGAAGCACACAAAGAAGGTAGACCAGTGTCTGGGATTTGTGAGGGAAGTGTTAACTGTGACAGCATGTGAGGAAAAGCAAGCAATGTTTAGGTTGGGGCTCCTGCTCCCAGATTAACAAAAGATGGTGAGGCAGATGGTGATCAAAGGCCTTCCAGCCAGACCGCCAAACGGATTGCTTGAGGGGATGTTTCCCACAAGAAAACAAATCCTGGCATCTGTCTGCTGTTTCCCACTTTTGCCGTCCAGAAGGACCATCTAGCCTTATATCATTCCAATTTAAAACTAGTGTTGTTCTAGTGTACCGCATTTAATAAAATATATACCAGCTGAGGAAGCGAGAGAGCGCTACCTCCTTACTGAGCTTACAAACTGAGGCACTTGTAATATAAACAAAAGATACTGTGCGTTATGATGGTGCAGTAAGACCCAGGGTGGGTGAGAAGCCACCGCAAAAATATTGTAACAAATAAGATAAAAACATTACTGTTGGGGAAAGTGGTTGGTGATAGAAATTAACTGCACAAAATTACATCTATTGTGAGTAATAAAGCGTAAACGCGTGTGAAAATGCAGTTTATCCCCAATACGTGTATCCCGGTGCAATTACATCCTGGTACTATTGAAAATTCACCGCAGACAGTCTGGGAAGTCCGTAGCTTATAAACAAAATAATGATTCCATTATAGTGGGGGTTATACATTTGGTAAAGTCCATAGCTCTTGTGCCTGCAACACTAAATAGCAAGGGGAGTGGCACTGGCATGCAGCCACATCGGAGGGAGGAAAGCTCCATTAAAATGCGAGCAGTTATGGGCGCTGAGCTGAACACAGGCAAACACTAACAGGAGCAGGAAAGGAGAAAGAAAAAAGTCCTTAAACTACAAATAAACAACCAAAGCGTAATAATACAGTACTTAGTCCCTGCTGTGTGGGAGGAACAGAAAGACAAACAGGAGGGACAAAGAGAAGGATTGACCACTAGTAAGAGAGGATTTTTAAAGGACACTGAAACAAACAAATGGCGAGCAGGGGGATGGCTTCATCCCCACAAGAGAAGTTACTATAGGTCTCGAATGCTCGACCTAAAAAGGGTGATCGCATGTCGCCGAAGTGCTACCGACCTATTTCACTCATCGACAGCACGATCAAAATCATCGGCAGAGTCATCTCTGACCGCCTGGTCGAATGGGCAGCTGTCAAGGACATACTTTCACCTTTTCAGTTTGGATTTCGGCCTAAATTAGAAACAAATGAACAATGCCTGAATTTGGCTCTGACTATCTCCAAATATACCAAGGCCAAGCGCTCCCCCATATATTTAGCCTTCCTGGATCTATCCACCGCCTCTGATTCAGTGAACAGAACCATACTTTGGCTAATGTTGCTGGATCAAGGCGTAGACCCCTCTCTGGTGAATTTTTTACACTGCTTGCACTTTGATCTTTCAGCCCAGATTCGTTTAAATTCACTTGGGGAGCTTTCTTCTGATTTCCCTCTAAAGAGTGGAGTAAGGCAGGGTTGCATACTGGCTCCCTTATTATTTATTTGATATATTAACAGATTATCAGCTCACTTATCTTCTTCTCTCACAGATATACCCAGAATCACTTGCTTCCCAATTCCCGCTCTATTATATGCAGACGATGCGGTATTGTTAGCCCTCACTCCAAAAGCCCTGAGACATCAGGTGGACTGTTTTGCATCCTTTATGCACAATTTGAATCGTAACACTAACTATTCCAAGTCGCACATCATGTCCTGTGGCCCGGGCAAACGAAGGCTAAATAAAATCAGTATTAATGGGCATGTCTTGACGACTGTTGATAATTTATGTTACTTAGGAGTACATTTTAGTTCTACAGGGTCATGGAATCCTCATTGTGCTCGGTCTGTCTCAAATTAAGTAAAACTGCAGGCACAGTTTGCAATCTTATTTGACCGCAAATTAGGGGGACTCTGTCCCCACCTCTGAAAGTTTATAATGCACAATGTATCAGTGTAGCTACCTATGGAGCTGGAGTATGGGGTTTCAGTAAGTGCTGTTCTCTCCAGGCTGAGGAAAATCGCTTTTTGCGCAGGTTGTTAAGTGCACCACCATCTACTCCCATCCTTATTACCCATCTTGAGCTAAACCAGGGCTTCATTGAGGACCCGATCCAGCTGGCGCCACTCTTATTATGGGTTAGTATTTGGTTGAACCCCGCCGCTAAACTCTAAGGATATTATATCCGATTGCCAGACGCTGGAAAAGGCACGTTCCATAACCTGGTTCGCTCGGAATATCCTGGTGGTTTAGAGAACCCAGCCGTATCCCCAAAAACACCAAGATGGAGGTCAAAGCACTATTCAAGGCCCACCGTGCAAACATTAGGCTGAAGCTAGAGTCATCTAAACCCTCGGTGCCGCAGTACTATAGTCTTTTATATACAGTTGACTCCCCTTTTTATTTGTCGCTAGACCTGTCAAGATGGGGACGGTCCCTCCTTTTCTGTTTTAGAGCTGGGACAATTTATTGGTCTCTCTTTTTCAACATTTTTTAGATACAGAGGGGAATATATTTTCTTTCTGCCCCTGTGATAATCATTCTGCATAATCACTATTGCACTTTATGTTATTTTGCAATTTGCACAGCATAACACGAAAGCACTTTCTGAGACCACTTTTAAGGAGATTAGGCTTTCGACGCTGTGGACTAGCCCTTCTCCATCTACAATCTCTGCGTTCATCTGAAATTGTTTTTACAGTCTGTGCCTTTTTGAAAGCTGCACTCAGGGCTAGATACACTATGATTGGCTAGTCTGTCAGGACCCTATTTTTAGTTTTGGTTTAGTAAACAGATCTTGGCAGGTATGTTGGGTTGATTACTGGGGGATAGTAGGAGCGCATAGAGGACCCTAAAAGAGGTTTTTGTTGTACTCTATCTCCCCTTCATGCCCTTCTAAATGCAGTTACTGCCTTTAACCTTGTATTTGAGTACCGAAATCTGACTCTGCTCTGCATTTCCTTCTGTCGATCTAAAGCGTGGATATCTGATGTATTATTTGTTGTTGTCCGTTGTCAATCATTATCAATACATACTAGTTGTGGTGGGTTTGTGTTCTTGCGTCCTGTAGCTATGGTCACAAACACTGCCACTGCTTGAGTGGCCATAAAGGATTTGTGTTGCCTTGTAGTGCAGATCTTTTATTCATATAATGGCCCTACAGTCACAGCAAAAGTATTTATTGTTGCTATATCTGCACTATGCCTGCACTGGGAAGTTTCACTCTTGTTTCTTGGAGTGTCAGTGGTATCAGGTGGCGGCAGCCTGGAGACTGGCTACCGGCTTTGCAAAACAAAATCAGGATTTTAAAATCTTCCTGAATCTCAGGAAGTTGTTTTCCATTCTTAAATGCAATTGAGTGAGCTCCAGAGAGAAGATATGTGGGTATGAAGGATCTATTTCTGAACATCTTGAGGCAGAATGGGTAGGTCGAGGGTTGTTGCTGGTTCATGGATCCTAGAGGGGTGATACGCGGCAATAGTTTTAGACAGCTAGATGGGCACCTGGTTATGTAGGGTTTTATGGACAAGGCTTTCAAGATGTATTTATCTTGGAATCCAAATCCAAAGGTAGCGATGTGAACTTCTACACTTCTTCAAACACACTGCTAACTTACACTAAGAATAAGTAGGTTAAAATTATGTAAAACGTTGACCTGGGGAAATGGGAGAAGAGAGAGAAACAGAGACACTGCCTGGTAGCACAGCTGGGCTTGAACTGTAATGTGGAAGGTTTGCTATCTAGAGACAACAGAAGACTTTTAGTACTGCTGTTGTACTGACTAAGGCATCCATTTTATGTCACTGCATCCAATCTATATGTTGTCAGTCGTTGTATTTCCAAATCTATGATGGAATGAAACTCACTATTTTCCTAAAGCTAAAACACATTTAGAATTTATATAGCATTTCAGTTGATAAGCTGAACTATCATGCATTTATTGCTAAAGAGAAATACCTTCTATGTTAAGTGATGCTGTTCTGTGGTTCTGATTACAGTCAAAGTAATTAGTTGATAAGCTATAACATGAAACGTTCGCCTAAAGAACCAACATTTATATGCTCATATAAAGCAATACTTTAATACCATATGTATTTAAAGAAGGACAAAGACTGTGCAAGATGAGGTTCTTCTTAGCTCTTCTTACAGAAATAAGGCAAGTGAAAAACATGTTTGTAATCCTAATGGATAACCCGCTTTTGAAAAAACAATAAATTCACAGTCCTTATTGAAGGAGTCTGAAAACAATAGTCAAATGAACTACTGATTCCAGTTAGGTCTTTAGACCATTTCCATGATAACAGATTGTGAGGGTTCCGGCCTTCTAAAGAACAAAGGCCAAGCTTCATCAACCAATATCACAAATTCCTAACAAAGATGCCATGGACCACGAGGAGCTTATACCTTAAGTATTCAAAACGACCACTACCATTTGCAGGTCTTTTGCTAGTCCAATGACTTCATGGAACATGTAGTCCTTCTTGTCATTGCTCATATGCTGAACATAGCACGTCCAACAGAGAGGTGAAGCTCTTTCCAGACAGCACCCACTCCATCCTCTTCTGTTCCTGAAGAAATATGTGGTCACGAAATTCTGAGTAACATAACTCCACGCAGGACATACATGCAAAGGTAAAGGTGTCTTACACGTGTTGATAAAGATGGAGTGCTTTCATCATCATAAACAAAAATACTTTATTTCGGTTAAAAACCTTAAAAAGCTGTGCATAAATAAAACATACAATATCACACAATTCGTTGTCACAGGGGGGTCAGAATAAGAGAAACTACACAGCGAATTTGAGTAAGAGCACAGTCCAGTGACAAAAACCTAAAAATCGATCTGCTAAGTTATCAGACTGTGCTTAAAATTCTACCAATAGAACTTGTAGATCTAGTGTCTGCAGATGCCACATGAGACATGCCAAAGCCCCTCCTTGTGAGTATTTATAGTGTGTCTGAAATGCCACATGTGACAAAATATGGCCCCTCCTTGTGAGTATTTATAGTGTGTCTGAAGATACTATATTTGACAAGCCATGGCCCCCGCGTGAGTATTTGTTGTGTGTATGTAGATGCCACATTTCATGGCATGGCCCCTCCTTGTGAGTATTTATAGTGTGTCTGTAGATGCCACATGTGACATGCCATGACCCCTCCTTGTGAGTATTTATAGTGTGTCTGTAGATGCCACATTTGACATGCCCTGGCCCCTCCTTGTATTTATTGTGTGTCTGAAGATGCCACATTTGACAAGCCATGGCCCCTTCCTTGTGAGAATTTATAGTGTGTCTGAAGATACTATATTTGACAAGCCATGGCCCCCTTGTGAGTATTTATTGTGTGTCTGTACATGTCTCATGTGACATGCCATGGCCCCTCTTTGTTGAGTATGTATTCTGTGTCTGAAGATGCCACATTTGACAAGACATGGCCCCTCCTCGTGAGTATTTATAGTGTGTCTGTAGATGCCACATGTGACATGCCATGACCCCTCCTTGTGAGTATTTATAGTGTGTCTGTAGATGCCACATTTGACATGCCCTGGCCCCTCCTTGTATTTATTGTGTGTCTGAAGATGCCACATTTGACAAGCCATGGCCCCCTTGTGAGTATTTTTTTTAATTTTTTTTTTATTAAAAATCCACAGTATAAAAAACAAATACAGAACTAAACCAATATGTCATGTCAAATCATCCAATACAAAATACATATTATTTCATTCCCATTTCAATCATCAGATCGAAACAAAAAACAAAATCAGAAAAGAAAAAAAAATATAACAGATTATAATATCAGTGAGAAAAATGATCAAGCATGGAACCCCATATTTGCATGCCTAACTCTCGTTTCCTTGAGCCCTTAAGCGAATACAGACTAAACTCCAGGTTAAATATACTATAAAACCTAGCACGCCACATTTCAAAAGAGGGTGCCTCTGGATGAAGCCATAGAGAGGCAGTACATAACCGTGCTACCCCCATAGCCACAAAAATAAGATACCTATATTTATACATCAGTGTCCCTTGTCCCAACTCCTCACCAGTGCCTAACAACATAACAGGGGCCGAAATCACTATACCCACTCCAGTAACCTCTGATAAAAACCTCTCAATATGTTGTATATACAAAACCAAATTAGTGCATGAGAAAAAGATATGTAGACTATCGGCATCATCAACGCCACAGCGAAAACATTTCCCATCATGTCTACCCCCCATTTCTTCATCTTTGCCGGAGTATGATATAAATTAAATATCGTTTTGTAATGTTGTGTCTTTAGGTTTGCGGCCATGAATATTTTTCCTGCCAAATCAATTGAGTCCTCTATAGACACACCGGAGATTCCAAAAGAATCCTCCCACTTAAGATTGTATTTCTCAAGATCATCAATTTTAACAGATTGTAATGCCTTGTAGAGAACGCCAATTCTTGCTTGAGATCTAATAAGTTCGATTATCTTATCTGGTTTTAACACCGTAGTATGTTTATTCAGAAAATCACGTATCTGAAGATATTTAAAGAATTGGCATTTTGGAAATTGATATTTATCCGCCAATTCAGAGAAAGAAAACAGCAGCCCCCCGGCTCTCGTGAAATGTCCAAGTTGTGTGATACCAGATAATCTCCATTTCCTAGTGACATAATCTTGAAATATCGAGGGAAGGATCCCTACAGCCGACAGGGGTGTATAAAAGGAAAGCCCCTCAATCTGTAAATTCTTTTGAATTATTTTCCAGACCTTAAAAATTGCCCACAAGATCTTGAACCGTGTCCTCTTATAATAACTGCCATCAATTCTTTGAAATAGACAGTTTCTGGCCTCAGTACCAAGTGCCATCTGATATATTGACGGGGCCTCCGCAGGATTATCTACTTCTTCTCCGGTTAACAAAATACGAGCATTAACTAGAATACACACATAATAATATAAGACAAAATCAGGGACTGCCCATCCCCCTCTATCTCGGGGTAGTGTCATATATCGAACCGCTCTGCGTGGTTTCCCCAGAGCCCACAAAAATTTAGAACACACAGATTGTAATTGCCGTAGTTGCAACAAAGGTATTTCCAAAGGCACCGCTCTGAAAAAATATAAAACTTTCGGCAAAATGTTCATTTTAAGCACATTGGCTCTACCAACCAAAGTCAGATGAAGACATTGCCACCGCTCAAGCGCTTGTTTAATATTTCCAAAAATGGCTCTACAGTTAACGTCGACTAACTCCTTCAAACAAACCCGAATCTTGATACCCAAATATATAGCTTCCTTAACAACTCTAGTGTCATTATTAATAATCTGATTAGTGCATAGAATCTGGGTCTTAGAGGTGTTAAGCTTATAGCCAGCCATACACCCAAATACATATGCACAATCTTCAATTTCGGGTAAAGCCATCCCTGGATCCAATGCAATTATGGCTATATCATCCGCATATGTCAAGACACGGAACTGATCTTGCCCCACCGTAAACGGTCTTATCTTTGTGCTCCGCTCAAGCATATCCAAAAAGGATTAATGTAAAGCGCGAACAAAAGCGGGGAGCAAGGACAGCCCTGACGTGTGCCTCTAGTAATACGAACTTCCTTAGATGTTAAGCCCATAGCACAGATCCGAGCCACAGGAGAACGATATAAAACCTGCAGTGCTTGTATATATCCCTGAGGAAAACCCATCATAACTAAAACTTCCCAAAGAAAATTCCAGGACACGCGGTCGAACGCCTTCTCAGCGTCGAGTAGTACAATTCCTACATCTCTAGCCTCCACTTGAGCAATGTCGAGTATAGTAATGACTCTAGCTACATGGTTTACCGTCCTCCTGCCGGGAATAAATCCATGTTGTCTAAGTGAGACTAAAGGGGATATAACCTTAGCCAATCTATTCGCGAGAATTTTTGCATATATCTTTCCGTCACAATTTGTGAGTGATATTGGACGATAGGAACCCGGAAGGTCTGACGGCTTACCCTTCTTTTTAAAAACAATGATATTGGCCATGTCCCATGATTGTGGTGCCACACCTTTTTGAGCAGCCTGACAGACAGACAAAAAATCAGTTTTAAGTTCTTGAAAAAAAGCTGATAAATTTCAGATGGTAGCTTGTCTGGACCTGCGGCTTTACCCCGTGACAAACCATTAACAGACTGTTCCAGTTCTTCCATTGAGATAGGTTTATCTAATCTATCTGCTTCTCCATGAGCTAATTGCTGCAATTGAACGTCCAAGAGCCCAAAGTCTACCGGATCGCACTCTCCATCTGTATAAAACTCTTGATAAAAGCTATGAAAAACCTCTAAAATCTCCCGGGGATCACTTACCAACCCACCAATAGTATTCCGCAAACCATCTATTCTTTGTGAGGCCTCTTTAGCGCGTAATCTTTGAGCTAAACAGCGCCCTGTCGCCTCGCCATATTCGTAACGATCTTTCTTAAAAAGCTGATATTTAGAGGCAATTTCCTTACTCCATATGCTATTAATGTTGTCTGAAGATGCCACATTTGACATGCCATGGCCCCTCCGAGTATTTATAGTATGTCTGTAGATGTCTCATTTGACATGCCATGGCCCCTCTTTGTTGAGTATGTATTCTGTGTCTGAAGATGCCACATTTGACAAGACATGGCCCCTCCTCGTGAGTATTTATTGTGTGTCTGAAGATGCCACATTTGACATGCCATAGTCCCTCCTTGTGAGTATTTATAGCGTTTCTGTAGATGCCACATTTGACATGCCATTGCCCCTCTCTGCGAGTATTTATGGTATGTCTGTAGATGTCTCATGTGACATGCCATGGCCCCTCTTTGTTGACTATGTATTCTGTGTCTGAAGATGCCACATTTGACAAGACATGGCCCCTCCTCGTGAGTATTTATTGTGTGTCTGAAGATGCCACATTTGACATGCCATAGCCCCTCCTTGTGAGTATTTATAGCGTGTCTGTAGATGCCACATGTGACATACCATGGCCCCTCGTTGTGAGTATTTATAGTGTGTCTGAAGATACTATATTTGACAAGCCATGGCCCCGTGTGAGTATTTGTTGTGTGCCTGTAGATGTCACATTTGATATGCCATGGCATCTCCTTGTGAGTAAGTATTGTGTGTCTGTAGACACCACATGTGACATGCCATGGCATCTCCTTGTGAGTATTTATAGTGTGTCTCTCGATGCCACATTTGACAAGACATGGCCCCTGCTTGTATTTATTGTGTGTCTGTAGATGCCACATGTGACATGCCATGGCCCCTCCTTGTGAGTATTTATAGTGTGTCTGAAGATGCCACATTTCATACCATGGCCCCTCCTTGTGAGTATTTATAGTGTGTGTGTAGATGCTACCTTTCATGCCATGGCCTCTCCTTGTGAGTATTTATAGTGTGTCTGTAGATGCCACGTGTGACATGCCAAAGCCCCTCCTTGTGAGTATTTATAGTGTGTCTGTAGATGCCACATGTGACATGCCATGGCCCCTCCTTGTGAGTATTTATAGCGTGTTTGTAGATGCCACATGTGACATGCCATAGCCCCTCCTTGTGAGTATTTATAGTGTCTGTAGATGCCACATGTGACATGCCATGGCCCCTCCTTGTGAGTATTTATAGCTTGTCTGTGGATGGCACATTTGACATGCCATGACCCCTCCTTGTGAGTATTTATAGTGTCTGAAGATGCCACATTTCATACCATGGCCCCTCCTTGTGAGTATTTATAGTGTGTGTGTAGATGCTACCTTTCATGCCATGGCCTCTCCTTGTGAGTATTTATAGTGTGTCTGTAGATGCCACGTTTCATTCCATGGCCTCTCCTTGTGAGTATTTATAGTGTGTTTGTAGATGCCACATGGGAAATGCCATGGCCCCTCCTTGTATTTTTTGTGTTTGAAGATTCCACATTTGACATGCCATGGCCCCCTCCTTGCTGAGTATTTATTGTGTGTCTGAAGATGCCACATTTGACAGGACATGGCCCCTCCTTGTGAGAATTTGTGTGTCTGTAGATGCCACATGTGACATGCCATGCCCCTCTTTGCGGAGTATTTATTGTGTGTCTGAAGATGCCACATTTGACAGGACATGGCCCCTCCTTGTGAGAATTTATTGTGTCTGTAGATGCCACATGTGACATGCCATGGACCCTCCTTGTGAGTATTTATAGTGTGTCTGTAGATGCCACATTTGACATGCCCAGGCCCCTCCTTGTTAGGTCTCGCCTACGCAGCGCGCATGCGCTGCATAGGAGGAGACCTTTAGAAATCGATTCAGTTTTTCAGGCAAAAACGTGCACGCATTGCATTGCTTTGAATGGCAACGCGTGCACGTTTGGCAATTCCCTTGCGGGAGCGAGCTTTGAAACCATCTGTTTGTAATTAACTTGCAAACAGATGGTTTCAAAGCTCGCTCCCACAAGGGAAACGCGCCACTGAAACCCCTTTGAGCCCCTCGTATCCAATCTTTAACCTCGCACATGACAGAGTCAAGCCCCGCTCTCATCCTGCACAACGTAGCCTTTTTACTACCGCTTGTTATCGACACGATGGGTTTGTTTTTTGCCAGCATATTCAGCTCTCCTTTGTAGGTAAATAAATACCACTGGCATCCTCATTGTTCTACGACATAACAGTGCATCATTTTCTTTACTTACCTTTTTCCTCAGGAAATTGGTTGCTCCGCGTAATGCAACACCATTCAAAATTCTGTATTGTTTTAAGGCAATCCATATTAGCCAGGCAGCTCTTTAATTAAGCGATGCTTCTTCAGTACGGCTGTTTTTACTCTGACACGTAAACTTGCAATTTTTCCTACTTTTTGCACAGTCATACTTTTTATTTTTTCGCTTTGAATTCGTCTGTTCCATTACTGGTGTGAAAGGTGAGCTTGCTGCCCTAATACAGAAACTTTGTTAAATTATGCTTAAAGGGTTGAATGTTGTTTTCAATAGCGCAAATTTGACCCGAAGGTATCAGAGCGCTTTACATGAACACCACTTGCATTACAGACGGACACATTCATTTTTTTTTTTTTTAGCACGGTGAGATTAAGTGATTTGCCCATAATTCCAGGATGTTGAGTTTCCCTGTCGATACTCGAGGGACAGAAAGCATGACTGTTTTGGGTGGGCCCTAACCTGCCGTCCCTTGCTGCTGGGTTTCTTTGGAACGGCGGCTGGGCTACCATTGGTGCCTCGCGCACTTGCGTGCAGTGTCCACGCGGTGGCGCCTCCTCTCAGGCTGCCGATATTTATTTACAAACTGCGCGAGGCGGGCGAAGCTCACCCAGCGCGCCTCGGAGCTCCGTGTGCGGGCTGACACGGACCCAGGTCCCCGGAGCGTCGGAAACTGCCTGGCGGGCCCTTATGGTTGAGGCGGAGGACTCGTATGCGAATGACTCTGCTCCAACCCTACCCCCCTCTGCCCAATCCTATCGATCTACCACGTCTCACCGACCCCCTCCCAGAGTGAGGCAAGGCCAGGGCAGTGGCTGAGCCGCTCTGTCCCAGCGGGTAGCACTTCAGAGATAAGGACGTTCAAAGCTTAGGGAGTTTTTTCAACTACAACTTAATCATTTGATAAAAGCGGAGTTGCCTTACTGTGTGATCCCGTTAAAGTCAATGCGTCCAACTGAGACTTATCAGTAACGAACCTGTCCCCAGGTGTGACAGTTACGGGGGGAGGAGTTAGGTTGCTGTCTCCCGTTTTGACAACGACAGTCATGCATTTCAAAAATAACAAAAATACAGACTACCCGTCGAGCATGGGACTTACTCTGGGCATAAAAGTAACTTTTTGGACCCTAGCCAAAACCTCGTTTACTCCAAAGTTCCAATAAGGCTCTGGTCCGTGTCTCGGTAACCCCAAAGTTGACGTCTGTAATATATTGCTGCATTGGAGTAAGTGGTATTTTAAGAGTGTCGGTGACGTCAAACAACGTACAATAGGATAACAGTATAAAAAGAACGAGGTGCAAAGACGCATTAATGCTAAATAAGTAAAATAGAACCATAAAATAAGAGAAATTGCCCTATAAAGTGGAATGCATGGGTTGAGGACAGCATGAGGGAAGCCTTCTCACGTGTTTAATATTCTAGGTAGAGAATAGAGATGTTACAGTAACAACAAGCAGACTTCTCGGGACTTTGGAGACAAATAGGAACGTCACAGCCAGTTTTCTTATGTAACTCCTAATACTGTGTGGCTCACTGTTTCTAACGAGCATTGGCATAGCCAATAGGTCTCGCCTTTGGGACATTATAAGTGTTTAGCCATGCAACAGTTGATGTTGCACCAAGGATATTGTGCTGCATAATTAAATACTTATAAGGTCCCAAGGCGAGACCTATTGGCTATGCCAATGCTTGTTTTTATTGTGTGTCTGAAAATGCCACATTTGACAAGGAATGGCCCCTCCTTGTGAGTATTCATAGTGTGTCTGAAGATGCCTCATTTGACATGCCATAGCCCCTCTTTGTGAGTATTTATAGTGTCTGTAGATGCCACATTTGACATGCCCTGGCCCCTCCTTGTATTTATTGTGTGTCTGAAGATGCCACATTTGACAAGCCATGGCCCCTCCTTGTGAGAATTTATAGTGTGTCTGAAGATACTATATTTGACAAGCCATGGCCCCCTTGTGAGTATATATTGTGCGTCTGTGGATGTCTTATGTGACATGCCATGGCCCCTCTTTGTTGAGTATGTATTCTGTGTCTGAAGATGCCACATTTGACAAGACATGGCCCCTCCTCGTCAGTATTTATTGTGTGTCTGAAGATGCCACATTTGATTTGCCATAGCCCCTCCTTGTGAGTATTTATAGCGTGTCTGTAGATGCCACATTTGACATGCCATGGCCCCTCCTTGCGAGTATTTATGGTATGTCTGTAGATGTCTCATGTGACATACCATGGCCCCTCTTTGTTGAGTATGTATTCTGTCTGAAGATGCAGCATTTGACAAGACATAGCCCCTCCTTGTGAGTATTTATAGCGTGTCTGTAGATGCCACATGTGACATACCATGGCCCTTCCTTGTATTTATAGTGTGTCTGAAGATACTATATTTGACAAGCCATGGCCCCGTGTGAGTATTTGTTGTGTGCCTGTAGATGTCACATTTGATATGCCATGGCATCTCCTTGTGAGTAAGTATTGTGTGTCTGTAGACACCACATGTGACATGCCATGGCATCTCCTTGTGAGTATTTATAGTGTGTCTCTCGATGCCACATTTGACAAGACATGGCCCCTGCTTGTATTTATTGTGTGTCTGTAGATGCCACATGTGACATGCCATGGCCCCTCCTTGTGAGTATTTATAGCGTGTCTGTAGATGCCACATGTGACATGCCATGACCCCTCCTTGTGAGTATTTATAGTGTGTCTGAAGATGCCACATTTCATACCATGGCCCCTCCTTGTGAGTATTTATAGTGTGTGTGTAGATGCTACCTTTCATGCCATGGCCTCTCCTTGTGAGTATTTATAGTGTGTCTGTAGATGCCACGTGTGACATGCCAAAGCCCCTCCTTGTGAGTATTTATAGTGTGTCTGTAGATGCCACATGTGACATGCCATGGCCCCTCCTTGTGAGTATTTATAGCGTGTCTGTAGATGCCACATGTGACATGCCATAGCCCCTCCTTGTGAGTATTTATAGTGTCTGTAGATGCCACATGTGACATGCCATGGCCCCTCCTTGTGAGTATTTATAGCTTGTCTGTGGATGGCACATTTGACATGCCATGACCCCTCCTTGTGAGTATTTATAGTGTCTGAAGATGCCACATTTCATACCATGGCCCCTCCTTGTGAGTATTTATAGTGTGTGTGTAGATGCTACCTTTCATGCCATGGCCTCTCCTTGTGAGTATTTATAGTGTGTCTGTAGATGCCACGTTTCATTCCATGGCCTCTCCTTGTGAGTATTTATAGTGTGTTTGTAGATGCTACATGGGAAATGCCATGGCCCCTCCTTGTATTTTTTGTGTTTGAAGATTCCACATTTGACATGCCATGGCCCCCTCCTTGCTGAGTATTTATTGTGTGTCTGAAGATGCCACATTTGACAGGACATGGCCCCTCCTTGTGAGAATTTGTGTGTCTGTAGATGCCACATGTGACATGCCATGGCCCCTCCTTGCGGAGTATTTATTGTGTGTCTGAAGATGCCACATTTGACAGGACATGGCCCCTCCTTGTGAGAATTTATTGTGTCTGTAGATGCCACATGTGACATGCCATGGACCCTCCTTGTGAGTATTTATAGTGTGTCTGTAGATGCCACATTTGACATGCCCAGGCCCCTCCTTGTTAGGTCTCGCCTACGCAGCGCGCATGCGCTGCATAGGAGGAGACCTTTAGAAATCGATTCAGTTTTTCAGGCAAAAACGTGCACGCATTGCATTGCTTTGAATGGCAACGCGTGCACGTTTGGCAATTCCCTTGCGGGAGCGAGCTTTGAAACCATCTGTTTGTAATTAACTTGCAAACAGATGGTTTCAAAGCTCGCTCCCACAAGGGAAACGCGCCACTGAAACCCCTTTGAGCCCCTCGTATCCAATCTTTAACCTCGCACATGACAGAGTCAAGCCCCGCTCTCATCCTGCACAACGTAGCCTTTTTACTACCGCTTGTTATCGACACGATGGGTTTGTTTTTTGCCAGCATATTCAGCTCTCCTTTGTAGGTAAATAAATACCACTGGCATCCTCATTGTTCTACGACATAACAGTGCATCATTTTCTTTACTTACCTTTTTCCTCAGGAAATTGGTTGCTCCGCGTAATGCAACACCATTCAAAATTCTGTATTGTTTTAAGGCAATCCATATTAGCCAGGCAGCTCTTTAATTAAGCGATGCTTCTTCAGTACGGCTGTTTTTACTCTGACACGTAAACTTGCAATTTTTCCTACTTTTTTGCACAGTCATACTTTTTATTTTTTCGCTTTGAATTCGTCTGTTCCATTACTGGTGTGAAAGGTGAGCTTGCTGCCCTAATACAGAAACTTTGTTAAATTATGCTTAAAGGGTTGAATGTTGTTTTCAATAGCGCAAATTTGACCTGAAGGTATCAGAGCGCTTTACATGAACACCACTTGCATTACAGACGGACACATTCATTTTTTTTTTTTTTAGCACGGTGAGATTAAGTGATTTGCCCATAATCCCAGGATGTTGAGTTTCCCTGTCGATACTCGAGGGACAGAAAGCATGACTGTTTTGGGTGGGCCCTAACCTGCCGTCCCTTGCTGCTGGGTTTCTTTGGAACGGCGGCTGGGCTACCATTGGTGCCTCGCGCACTTGCGTGCAGTGTCCACGCGGTGGCGCCTCCTCTCAGGCTGCCGATATTTATTTACAAACTGCGCGAGGCGGGCGAAGCTCACCCAGCGCGCCTCGGAGCTCCGTGTGCGGGCTGACACGGACCCAGGTCCCCGGAGCGTCGGAAACTGCCTGGCGGGCCCTTATGGTTGAGGCGGAGGACTCGTATGCGAATGACTCTGCTCCAACCCTACCCCCTCTGCCCAATCCTATCGATCTACCACGTCTCACCGACCCCCTCCCAGAGTGAGGCAAGGCCAGGGCAGTGGCTGAGCCGCTCTGTCCCAGCGGGTAGCACTTCAGAGATAAGGACGTTCAAAGCTTAGGGAGTTTTTTCAACTACAACTTAATCATTTGATAAAAGCGGAGTTGCCTTACTGTGTGATCCCGTTAAAGTCAATGCGTCCAACTGAGACTTATCAGTAACGAACCTGTCCCCAGGTGTGACAGTTACGGGGGAGGAGTTAGGTTGCTGTCTCCCGTTTTGACAACGACAGTCATGCATTTCAAAAATAACAAAAATACAGACTACCCGTCGAGCATGGGACTTACTCTGGGCATAAAAAGTAACTTTTTGGACCCTAGCCAAAACCTCGTTTACTCCAAAGTTCCAATAAGGCTCTGGTCCGTGTCTCGGTAACCCCAAAGTTGACGTCTGTAATATATTGCTGCATTGGAGTAAGTGGTATTTTAAGAGTGTCGGTGACGTCAAACAACGTACAATAGGATAACAGTATAAAAAGAACGAGGTGCAAAGACGCATTAATGCTAAATAAGTAAAATAGAACCATAAAATAAGAGAAATTGCCCTATAAAGTGGAATGCATGGGTTGAGGACAGCATGAGGGAAGCCTTCTCACGTGTTTAATATTCTAGGTAGAGAATAGAGATGTTACAGTAACAACAAGCAGACTTCTCTGGACTTTGGAGACAAATAGGAACGTCACAGCCAGTTTTCTTATGTAACTCCTAATACTGTGTGGCTCACTGTTTCTAACGAGCATTGGCATAGCCAATAGGTCTCGCCTTTGGGACATTATAAGTGTTTAGCCATGCAACAGTTGATGTTGCACCAAGGATATTGTGCTGCATAATTAAATACTTATAAGGTCCCAAAGGCGAGACCTATTGGCTATGCCAATGCTTGTTTTTATTGTGTGTCTGAAAATGCCACATTTGACAAGGAATGGCCCCTCCTTGTGAGTATTCATAGTGTGTCTGAAGATGCCTCATTTGACATGCCATAGCCCCTCTTTGTGAGTATTTATAGTGTCTGTAGATGCCACAATTGACATGCCCTGGCCCCTCCTTGTATTTATTGTGTGTCTGAAGATGCCACATTTGACAAGCCATGGCCCCTCCTTGTGAGAATTTATAGTGTGTCTGAAGATACTATATTTGACAAGCCATGGCCCCCTTGTGAGTATATATTGTGCGTCTGTGGATGTCTTATGTGACATGCCATGGCCCCTCTTTGTTGAGTATGTATTCTGTGTCTGAAGATGCCACATTTGACAAGACATGGCCCCTCCTCGTCAGTATTTATTGTGTGTCTGAAGATGCCACATTTGATTTGCCATAGCCCCTCCTTGTGAGTATTTATAGCGTGTCTGTAGATGCCACATTTGACATGCCATGGCCCCTCCTTGCGAGTATTTATGGTATGTCTGTAGATGTCTCATGTGACATACCATGGCCCCTCTTTGTTGAGTATGTATTCTGTCTGAAGATGCAGCATTTGACAAGACATAGCCCCTCCTTGTGAGTATTTATAGCGTGTCTGTAGATGCCACATGTGACATACCATGGCCCTTCCTTGTATTTATAGTGTGTCTGAAGATACTATATTTGACAGGCCATGGCCCCGTGTGAGTATTTGTTGTGTGCCTGTAGATGCCACATTTGACATGCCATAGCCCCTCCTTGTGAGTATTTATAGTGTGTCTCTCGATGCCACATGTGACATGCCATGGCCCCTCCTTGTGAGTATTTATAGCGTGTCTGTATATGATACATGCGACATGCCATGGCCCCTCCTTGGGAGTATTTATAGCGTGTCTGTACATGCCACATGTGACATGCCATAGCCCCTCCTTGTGAGTATTTATAGTGTGTCTGTAGATGCCACATGTGACATGCCATGGCCCCTCCTTGTGAGTATTTATAGCGTGTCTGTAGATGCCACATGTGACATGCCATAGCCCCTCCTTGTGAGTATTTATAGTGTCTGTAGATGCCACATGTGACATGCCATGGCCCCTCCTTGTGAGTATTTATAGTTTGTCTGTGGATGGCACATTTGACATGCCATGACCCCTCCTTGTGAGTATTTATAGTGTCTGAAGATGCCACATTTCATACCATGGCCCCTCCTTGTGAGTATTTATAGTGTGTGTGTAGATGCTACCTTTCATGCCATGGCCTCTCCTTGTGAGTATTTATAGTGTGTCTGTAGATGCCACGTTTCATTCCATGGCCTCTCCTTGTGAGTATTTATAGTGTGTTTGTAGATGCCACATGGGAAATGCCATGGCCCCTCCTTCAATCACGGCATTTATAGAGCGCGCTACTCACCCGGGAGGGTCTCAAGGCGCTGGGGGAGGGGGTAAGTTACTGCTCGAACAGCCAGGTCTTGAGCTGCTTCCTGAAGGCGAGATGGTCCTGGGTTCGCCGAAGGTGAGTGGGGAGGGAGTTCCAGGTCTTGGCCGCCAGGTAGGAGAAGGATCTTCCTCCGGCGGTGGTTCTGCGGATGCGTGGTACGGTGGCGAGGGCGTGGCTGGTTGATCGTAGCTGGCGTGTGGGCGTGTAGAAGGACATGCGGTCGTTGAGGTACTTTGGGCCCAGGTCGTGGAGGGCCTTGTGTGCGTGGGTGAGGAGTCTGAACGTGATTCTCTTGCTGACGGGGAGCCAGTGCAGGTCTTTCAGGTGTACGGTGATGTGGCTGTGTCGGGGGATGTCCAGGATGAGTCGTGCGGAGGCGTTCTGGATGCGCTGGAGTCTCTTTTGAAGTTTGGCTGTGGTTCCGGCGTAGAGGGTGTTCCCATAGTCCAGTCGGCTGGTGACGAGTGCCTGGGTGACGGTCTTCCTGGTTTCAGTGGGGATCCATCTGAAGATCTTGCGGAGCATGCGCAGGGTGTTGAAGCATGAAGATGAGACGGCGTTGACTTGTTTGGTCATTGATAGGGAGGAGTCCAGGATGAAGCCCAGGTTGCGTGCGTGGTCCGTTGGCTTGGGTGCGGTGCCCAGGGCCGGGGGCCACCAGGAGTCGTCCCAGGCGGAGGGTGATGAGCCCAGGATGAGGACTTCCGTCTTGTCTGAGTTCAGTTTAAGGCGGCTGTTCCTCATCCAGTCGGCGACGTCTCTCATCCCGTCGTGCAGGTTGGCTCTGGCGGTAGTGGGGTCGTTGGTGAGGGAGAGGATCAGCTGGGTGTCGTCGGCGTAGGAGATGATGTTGAGGTTGTGTCGGCGTGCGATGGCTGCGAGGGGGCTCATGTAGACGTTGAAGAGGGTCGGGCTGAGTGAGGATCCTTGTGGAACGCCGCAGATGACTTCGGTGGCTTCGGATCTGAACGGGGAGAGGCGGACTCTCTGGGTTCTTCCGGCGAGGAACGAGATGATCCATTCCAGTGCTTTCTCTCGGATTCCGATGTTGCTGAGGCGCTTCACTAGGGTGCGGTGGCAGACGGTGTCGAACGCCGCGGAGAGGTCCAGGAGGATGAGGGCAGCTGTTTCCCCGTTGTCGGTTAGGGTTCTGATGTCGTCGGTGGCTGCGATAAGGGCGGTCTCGGTGCTGTGGTTGGCCCGAAACCCGGACTGCGAGGGGTCGAGGGATCCATTCGTCTCGAGGAAGGCGGCAAGCTGTCTGTTGACGGTCTTCTCGATGACTTTGGCCGGAAACGGAAGGAGCGAGATGGGGCGGTAGTTCTTGAGGTCGGTGGGGTCCGCCGTTGGTTTCTTCAGGAGGGCGGTAAGCTCGGCGTGCTTCCAGCTCTCCGGGAAGGTGGCGGTGCGGAAGGAGGAGTTGATGATGTCCCGGAGATGGGGTGCGATGGTGGCGTCGGCTTTGTTGAAGACGTGGTGTGGGCAGGGGTCGGTTGGTGATCCGGAGTGGATGGAGTTCATCGTGCGGGTGGTGTCTTCGGTGTTGATCGGGGTCCAGTTGCAGAGGGTGGTGGTGGCGGGCATTGGTTCGGCGGTAGGGTGCGTTGTTTGTGCGTTGAAGCTGTTGTGTATGTCGGTGATCTTGCGGTGGAAGAACGCGGAGAGTGAGTTGCAGAGGTCTTGCGAGGGGGTGATGTCGTTGTTTCCGGCGCTGGGGTTGGAGAACTCTTTGACGATGCTGAAAAGTTCCTTGCTGTCATGGGCGTTGTTGTCCAGTCGTTCTTTGAGTGCCGACTTCTTGGTGGCACGGATCAGCTGGTGGTGTTTGCGGGTGGCGTGCTTGAGGGCGGTCCTGTTGTCTGTGGTCTGGTCGAGTCGCCAGGTTTTCTCGAGAGTGCGGCAGTTCTTCTTGGATTCCTTGAGTTCGTTGGTGAACCAAGGGGTTTTCTTGCTTCCGGGTCTGCTGGGAGGGTTTTTAGTGGTGCGAGGTCGTCGGGCGCAGGCGGTCAGCCACTTGGCGAGGTTGCTGGCTGCTTCGTTTGGGTCCGTTGTGTCGGTGGGTGTGTTCTGGCTGAGGGAGGCGGTGAGCTGCTCGGCGGTGATCTTGCTCCAGCTCCGGCGGGGAGCCTGTTGCGGGTGGTGGTGGGTCGCAGTCTTTCTGAAGCTGAAGTGGACGCAGCTGTGGTCGGTCCAGTGGAGTCCGGTGGCGTGGCTGAAGGAGATGTGCTTGCTGGACGAGAAGACGGGGTCAAGCGTGTGGCCGGCGTAGTGGGTGGGCGTGTTCACCAGTTGCTTGAGTCCGAGGTTGGCGAGGTTGTCCAGCAGGGCGGTGGTGTTTCTGTCGTTGTTGTTCTCCAGGTGGAAGTTGAGGTCCCCTAGGAGGATGTAGTCGGCGGAGGGCATGGCGTGCGGGCTGATGAAGTCTGCGATGTCTTCGCTGAATAGTGTGCGTGGTCCCGGGGGTCTGTAGATGAGGGTGCCTCGGAGGGTGGTCTTGGGGTCCGTGTGTATCTGGAAGTGTAGGTGTTCGGCGGCGGTGAAGGTCTCGTCGGAGTTAGTCGAGATGCGGATGGTGTTCTTGTGTACGATGGCGATGCCTCCTCCCGTCTGGTTGACGCGGTCCTTCCGGGTGATCTTGTATCCATCCGGGATGGCTATGGCGATGTCAGGCGCTGAGGAGGCGTTCATCCAGGTTTCGGTGAGGAAGGCGATGTCCGGTGCTGTTGCGTCGAGCAGGTCCCAGAGTTCCACGGCGTGCCTGTGGACGGAGCGGGTGTTCAGCAGGATGCATTTCAGGTGGTTGCTGCTGTTGCTCGACTTGGCGGAGGTGGTGCACGTCAGGGGGCAGGTGAATCGGCAGGTTTGGCAGGTGAAGGGTCCGTGGGTGCGTCTCGGTGAGGCTCGGTAGCAGGCAGGGTTCCGGCCGGCATTGAGTGCGGTGAGTGTGGCGGCGTCGTAGGTCCGTCGAGTGGTGTTGCATCGGTGGGATCCAGGGGTTCTGGCGCTGGGCGCGGTCCAGTCGCGGACGGGCGCAGACGGGCTTGCCTTAGGCGCGCCTCGGCGCGCCAGCGGCGCGCCCGCTGCGCACGTCCGCTGCGCGGCCGTGCAGCGGCCGCCATTTATGGGGAGGTGGGAGGGAGGAGCAGCTGGGAGGCGGGAGGCAGGGGCAGCGAATGGGCAGTCAGGGGGCGGGGCCGCAGGGACGCAGCGGCGGGAATGGCGATAGGCAGCGAGGGGCACAGAAGGAAAAACGGGGGGAGAGCAGGTAAATCACGGGCACAACAACAGTGGGGCAGCGAGGGGCACAGAAGGAAAAACGGGGGGAAAGCAGGCAAATCACGGGCACAACAACAGTGGGGCAGCGAGGGGCACAGAAGGAAAAACGGGGGGAAAGCAGGCAAATCACGGGCACAACAACAGTGGGGCAGCGAGGGGCACAGAAGGAAAAACGGGGGGAAAGCAGGCAAATCACGGGCACAACAACAGTGGGGCAGCGAGGGGCACAGAAGGAAAAACGGGGGGAAAGCAGGCAAATCACGGGCACAACAACAGTGGGGCAGCGAGGGGCACAGAAGGAAAAACGGGGGGAAAGCAGGCAAATCACGGGCACAACAACAGTGGGGCAGCGAGGGGCACAGAAGGAAAAACGGGGGGAAAGCAGGCAAATCACGGGCACAACAACAGTGGGGCAGCGAGGGGCACAGAAGGAAAACGGGGGGAAAGCAGGCAAATCACGGGCACAACAACAGTGGGGCAGCGAGGGGCACAGAAGGAAAACGGGGGGAAAGCAGGCAAATCACGGGCACAACAACAGTGGGGCAGCGAGGGGCACAGAAGGAAAAACGGGGGGAAAGCAGGCAAATCACGGGCACAACAACAGTGGGGCAGCGAGGGGCACAGAAGGAAAACGGGGGGAAAGCAGGCAAATCACGGGCACAACAACAGTGGGGCAGCGAGGGGCACAGAAGGAAAAACGGGGGGGAAAGCAGGCAAATCACGGGCACAACAACAGTGGGGCAGCGAGGGGCACAGAAGGAAAACGGGGGAAAGCAGGCAAATCACGGGCACAACAACAGTGGGGCAGCGAGGGCACAGAAGGAAAAACGGGGGGAAAGCAGGCAAATCACGGGCACAACAACAGTGGGGCAGCGGGGGCACAGAAGGAAAAACGGGGGGAAAGCAGGCAAATCACGGGCACAACAACAGTGGGGCAGCGAGGGGCACAGAAGGAAAAACGGGGGAAAGCAGGCAAATCACGGGCACAACAACAGTGGGGCAGCGAGGGGCACAGAAGGAAAAACGGGGGGAAAGCAGGCAAATCACGGGCACAACAACAGTGGGGCAGCGAGGGGCACAGAAGGAAAACGGGGGGAAAGCAGGCAAATCACGGGCACAACAACAGTGGGGCAGCGAGGGGCACAGAAGGAAAAACGGGGGGAAAGCAGGCAAATCACGGGCACAACAACAGTGGGGCAGCGAGGGGCACAGAAGGAAAACGGGGGAAAGCAGGCAAATCACGGGCACAACAACAGTGGGGCAGCGAGGGGCACAGAAGGAAAAACGGGGGGAAAGCAGGCAAATCACGGGCACAACAACAGTGGGGCAGCGAGGGCACAGAAAGGAAAGGGGAGACAAGCAGACAAAACTGGCACCGGGGCCACAAGCGGAGGGCGATCTTACCTACAGGAGCAGCGGGCAGACAGCACAGGCGGAGCTGTGTGGTGGGGGAGCGACCTACCTGGCAAGGTCAAGGGTCGCTCCCCCCCTCCTTGTATTTTTTGTGTTTGAAGATTCCACATTTGACATGCCATGGCCCCCTCCTTGCTGAGTATTTATTGTGTGTCTGAAGATGCCACATTTGACAGGACATGGCCCCTCCTTGTGAGAATTTGTGTCTGTAGATGCCACATGTGACATGCCATGGCCCCTCCTTGCGGAGTATTTATTGTGTGTCTGAAGATGCCACATTTGACAGGACATGGCCCCTCCTTGTGAGAATTTATTGTGTCTGTAGATGCCACATATGACATGCCATGGACCCTCCTTGTGAGTATTTATAGTGTGTCTGTAGATGCCACATTTGACATGCCCAGGCCCCTCCTTGTTAGGTCTCGCCCACGCAGCGCGCATGCGCTGCATAGGAGGAGACCTTTAGAAATCGATTCAGTTTTTCAGGCAAAAACGTGCACGCATTGCATTGCTTTGAATGGCAACGCGTGCACGTTTAGTAGTTCCTTGCGGGAGCGAGCTTTGAAACCATCTGTTTGTAATTAACTTGCAAACAGATGGTTTCAAAGCTCGCTCCCACAAGGGAAACGCGCCACTGAAACCCCTTTGAGCCCCTCGTATCCAATCTTTAACCTCGCACATGACAGAGTCAAGCCCCGCTCTCATCCTGCACAACGTAGCCTTTTTACTACCGCTTGTTATCGACACGATGGGTTTGTTTTTTCCAGCATATTCAGCTCTCCTTTGTAGGTAAATAAATACCACTGGCATCCTCATTGTTCTACGACATAACAGTGCATCATTTTCTTTACTTACCTTTTTCCTCAGGAAATTGGTTGCTCCGTGTAATGCAACACCATTCAAAATTCTGTATTGTTTTAAGGCAATCCATATTAGCCAGGCAGCTCTTTAATTAAGCGATGCTTCCTCAGTACGGCTGTTTTTACTCGGACACGTAAACTTGCAATTTTTCCTACTTTTTTGCACAGTCATACTTTTTATTTTTTCGCTTTGAATTCGTCTGTTCCATTACTGGTGTGAAAGGTGAGCTTGCTGCCCTAATACAGAAACTTTGTTAAATTATGCTTAAAGGGTTGAATGTTGTTTTCAATAGCGCAAATTTGACCCGAAGGTATCAGAGCGCTTTACATGAGCACCACTTGCATTACAGACGGACACATTCATTTTTTTTTTTTTTTTTAGCACGGTGAGACTAAGTGATTTGCCCATAATCCCAGGATGTTGAGTTTCCCTGTCGATACTCGAGGGACAGAAAGCATGACTGTTTTGGGTGGGCCCTAACCTGCCGTCCCTTGCTGCTGGGTTTCTTTGGAACGGCGGCTGGGCTACCATTGGTGCCTCGCGCACTTGCGTGCAGTGTCCACGCGGTGGCGCCTCCTCTCAGGCTGCCGATATTTATTTACAAACTGCGCGAGGCGGGCGAAGCTCACCCAGCGCGCCTCGGAGCTCCGTGTGCGGGCTGACACGGACCCAGGTCCCCGGAGCGTCGGAAACTGCCTGGCGGGCCCTTATGGTTGAGGCGGAGGACTCGTATGCGAATGACTCTGCTCCAACCCTACCCCCCTCTGCCCAATCCTATCGATGTACCCCGTCTCACCGACCCCCTCCCAGAGTGAGGCAGGGCCAGGGCAGTGGCTGAGCCGCTCTGTCCCAGCGGGTAGCACTTCAGAGATAAGGACGTTCAAAGCTTAGGGAGTTTTTTCAACTACAACTTAATCATTTGATAAAAGCGGAGTTGCCTTACTGTGTGATCCCGTTAAAGTCAATGCGTCCAACTGAGACTTATCAGTAACGAACCTGTCCCCAGGTGTGACAGTTACGGGGGGAGGAGTTAGGTTGCTGTCTCCCGTTTTGACAACGACAGTCATGCATTTCAAAAATAACAAAAATACAGACTACCCGTCGAGCATGGGACTTACTCTGGGCATAAAAAGTAACTTTTTTGGACCCTAGCCAAAACCTCGTTTACTCCAAAGTTCCAATAAGGCTCTGGTCCGTGTCTCGGTAACCCCAAAGTTGACGTCTGTAATATATTGCTGCATTGGAGTAAGTGGTATTTTAAGAGTGTCGGTGACGTCAAACAACGTACAATAGGATAACAGTATAAAAAGAACGAGGTGCAAAGACGCATTAATGCTAAATAAGTAAAATAGAACAACCATAAAATAAGAGAAATTGCCCTATAAAGTGGAATGCATGGGTTGAGGACAGCATGAGGGAAGCCTTCTCACGTGTTTAATATTCTAGGTAGAGAATAGAGATGTTACAGTAACAACAAGCAGACTTCTCGGGACTTTGGAGACAAATAGGAACGTCACGGCCAGTTTTCTTATGTAACTCCTAATACTGTGTGGCTCACTGTTTCTAACGAGCATTGGCATAGCCAATAGGTCTCGCCTTTGGGACATTATAAGTGTTTAGCCATGCAACAGTTGATGTTGCATCAAGGATATTGTGCTGCATAATTAAATACTTATAAGGTCCCAAAGCGAGACCTATTGGCTATGCCAATGCTTGTTTTTATTGTGTGTCTGAAAATGCCACATTTGACAAGGAATGGCCCCTCCTTGTGAGTATTCATAGTGTGTCTGAAGATGCCTCATTTGACATGCCATAGCCCCTCTTTGTGAGTATTTATAGTGTCTGTAGATGCCACAATTGACATGCCCTGGCCCCTCCTTGTATTTATTGTGTGTCTGAAGATGCCACATTTGACAAGCCATGGCCCCTCCTTGTGAGAATTTATAGTGTGTCTGAAGATACTATATTTGACAAGCCATGGCCCCCTTGTGAGTATATATTGTGCGTCTGTGGATGTCTTATGTGACATGCCATGGCCCCTCTTTGTTGAGTATGTATTCTGTGTCTGAAGATGCCACATTTGACAAGACATGGCCCCTCCTCGTCAGTATTTATTGTGTGTCTGAAGATGCCACATTTGATTTGCCATAGCCCCTCCTTGTGAGTATTTATAGCGTGTCTGTAGATGCCACATTTGACATGCCATGGCCCCTCCTTGCGAGTATTTATGGTATGTCTGTAGATGTCTCATGTGACATACCATGGCCCCTCTTTGTTGAGTATGTATTCTGTCTGAAGATGCAGCATTTGACAAGACATAGCCCCTCCTTGTGAGTATTTATAGCGTGTCTGTAGATGCCACATGTGACATACCATGGCCCTTCCTTGTATTTATAGTGTGTCTGAAGATACTATATTTGACAGGCCATGGCCCCCGTGTGAGTATTTGTTGTGTGCCTGTAGATGCCACATTTGACATGCCATAGCCCCTCCTTGTGAGTATTTATAGTGTGTCTCTCGATGCCACATGTGACATGCCATGGCCCCTCCTTGTGAGTATTTATAGCGTGTCTGTATATGATACATGCGACATGCCATGGCCCCTCCTTGGGAGTATTTATAGCGTGTCTGTACATGCTACGTGACATGCCATAGCCCCTCCTTGTGAGTATTTATAGTGTGTCTGAAGATGCCACATGTGACATGCCATGGCCCCTCCTTGTGAGTATTTCTAGCTAGTCTGTAGATGCCACATTTGACATGCCAGGACCCCTCCTTGTAAGTATTTATAATGTGTCTAAAGATGCACACATTTCATACCATGGCCCCACCTTGTGAGTATTTATAGTGTGTGTGTAGATGCTACCTTTCATGCCATGGCCCCTCATTGTGAGTATTTGTTGTGTGTCTAAAGTGCAACGTTTCATGGCATGGCCCCTCCTTGCGAGTATTTATTCTGTGTCTGAAGATGCCACATTTGACATGCCCTGGTCCCTCCTTGTATTTATTGTGTATCTGAAGATGCCACATTTGACAAAACATGGCTCCTCCTTGTGAGTATGTGTTGTGTGTCTGAATATGCCACATTTGACAAGGAATGGTCCCTCCTTGTGAGTATTTATTGTGTGTCTGTAGTAGCCACATGTGACATGCCATGGCCCCTCCTTGTGAATATTTATTGTGTGTCTGTAGATGCCACATGTGACAAGCCATGGCCCTTCCGTGTGAGTATTTATAGTGTGTCTGTAGATGCCACATTTGACATGCCATGGCCCCTCCTTCTGAGTATTTATGGCATGTCTGTAGATGCCACATTTGACATGCCATGGCCCCTCCTTCTGAGTATTTATAGTGTGTCTGAAGATACCACGTGACATGCCCTGGCCCGTCCTAGTATTTATTATGTGTCTGTAGATAACACATGTGACATGCCATGGCCCCTCCTTGTTGAGTATTTATTGTATGTATGAAAAAGCCACATTTGACAGGACATGGCCCCTCCTTGGGAGAATTTATAGTGTGTCTGTAGATGCCACATGTGACATGCCATGGCCCCTATTTGTGAGTATTTATAGTTTGCCTGTTGATGCCACATTTCATGGCATGGCGCCTCCATCTGAGTATTTGTTGTGGGTCTGTAGATGCCACATTTCATGGCATGGTCCCTCCTTGTGAGTATTTATTGTGTCTCTGTAGATTCCACATTTGACATGTCATGGCCCCTCTTTGTGAGTATTTATAGTGTGTCTGTAGATGCCACATGAGACATGCCATGTCCCATACTTGCGAGTATTTATAGTGTGTCTGTAGATGCCACATTTGACATGCCATAGCCCCTCTTTGTGAATATTTATAGTGTGTCTGTATATGCCACATGTGACATTCCCATGGCCCCGCTTTGTGAGTATTTATAGTTTGCCTGTTGATGCCACATGTGACAAGCCATGGCCCCTCCTTGTGAGTATTTGTTGTGTGTCTCTAGATGCCACGTTTCATGGCATAGCCCCTCCGTGTGAGTATTTATTGTGTGTCTGAAGATGCCACATTTGACAAAACATGGCCCCGCCTTGAGAGTGTTTATAGTGTGTCTGTAGATGTCACATGTGACATGCCATGGCCCCTTCTTGTTGAGTATTTATTGTGTATTTGAAGATGCCACGTTTGACAGGACATGGCCCCTCCTTGTTAGAATTTATAGTGTCTGTAGATGCCACATTTGACATGCCATGGCCCCTCCTAGTGAGTATTTATAGTGTGTCTGTAGATGACACGTTACATGCCATGGACCCTCCTTTTGAGTATTTATTGTGTCTCTGTAGATTCCACAGTTGACATGCCCTGGCCCCTCCTTGTATTTATTGTGTATCTGAAGATGCCACATTTGACAAAACATGACTCATCCTTGTGAGTATGTGTTGTGTGTCTGAATATGCCACATTTGACAAGGAATGGTCCCTCCTTGTGAGTATTTATAGTGTGTCTGTAGAAGCCACATGTGACATGCCATGGCCCCTCCTTGTGAGTATTTATTGTGTGTCTGTAGATGCCACATTTGACATGCCATGGCCCCTCCTTCTGAGTATTTATGGCATGTCTGTAGATGCCACATTTGACATGCCATGGCCCCTCCTTCTGAGTATTTATAGTGTGTCTGAAGATACCACGTGACATGCCCTGGCCCGTCCTAGTATTTATTAAGTGTCTGTAGATGTCACATGTGACATGCCATGGGCCCTGTTTGTTGAGTATTTATTGTAAGTCTGAAGATGCCACATTTGAGATGCCGTGGCCCCTCCTTGTGAGTATTTATTGTGTGTCTGTAGATGCCACATTTGCATGCCCTGGGCTGTCCTTGTATTAATTGTGTGTCTGTAGATTCCACATTTGACATGCCATGGCCCCTTTTTGTAAGTATTTATAGTTGTCTGTAGATGCTTATGTGACATGCCATGGCCCCTCCTTGTGAGTATTTATAGTTTCTCTGTTGATGCCACATGTGACAAGCCATGGCCCCTCCTTGTGAGTATTTGTTGTGTGTCTGTAGTGCCACGTTTCATGGCATGGCCCCTCCTTGCGAGTATTTATTCTGTGTCTGAAGATGCCACATTTGACATGCCATGGCCCCTCCTTGTGAGTATTTATTGTGTGTCTGAAGATACCACATTTCACATGCCATGGCCCTTCCTTGTGAGTATTTATTGTATGTCTGAAGATGCCACGTTTGACAGGACATAGCCCCTCCTTTGGGGAATTTATAGTGTGTCTGTAGATGCCACATTTGACATGCCCTGGCCCCTCCTTGTATTTGTTGTGTATCTGAAGATGCCACATTTGAGAAGACATGGCCCCACCTTGTAAGTATTTATAGTGTGTCTGTAGATGTCACATGTAACATGCCATGGGCCTTCCTTGTGAGTATTTATTGTGTGTCTGAAGATGCCACGTTTGACATGCCATGGCCCCTTCTTGTGAGTGTTTATAGTGTGTCTGAAGATGCCATATGTGACGTCATGGCCCCTTCTTGTGAGTATTTATAGTGTGTCTGAAGATGCCATATGTGACGTGCCATGGTCTCTTCTTGTGAATATTTATAGTGTGTCTGTAGATGTCACATGTGACATGCCATGGCCCCTGTTTGTTGAGTATTTATTGTAAGTCTGAATATGCCACATTTGACATGCCGTGGCCCCTCCTTGTGAGTATTTATTGTGTGTCTGTAGATGCCACATTTGCATGCCCTGGGCTGTCCTTGTATTAATTGTGTGTCTGTAGATTCCACATTTGACATGCCATGGCCCCTTTTTGTAAGTATTTATAGTTGTCTGTAGATGCTTATGTGACATGCCATGGCCCCTCCTTGTGAGTATTTATAGTTTTGTCTGTTGATGCCACATGTGACAAGCCATGGCCCCTCCTTGTAAGTATTTGTTGTGTTTCTGTAGATGCCACGTTTCATGGCATAGCCCCTCCGTGTGAGTATTTATTGTGTGTCTGAAGATGCCACGTTTGACAGGACATGGCCCCTCCTTGTGAGAATTTATAGTGTGTCGGTAGATGCCACAGTTGACATGCCATGGCCCCTCCTAGTGAGTATTTATAGTGTGTCTGTAGATGACACGTTACATGCCATGGCCCCTCCTTGTGAGTATTTATTGTGTCTCTGTAGATTCCACAGTTGACATGCCCTGGCCCCTCCTTGTATTTATTGTGTATCTGAAGATGCCACATTTGACAAAACATGGCTCCTCCTTGTGAGTATGTGTTGTGTGTCTGAATATGCCACATTTGACAAGGAATGGTCCCTCCTTGTGAGTATTTATAATGTGTCTGTAGTAGCCACATGTGACATGCCATGGCCCCTCCTTGTGAATATTTATTGTGTGTCTGTAGATGCCACATGTGACAATCCATGGCCCCTCCGTGTGAGTATTTATAGTGTGTCTGTAGATGCCACATTTGACATGCCATGGCCTCTCCTTCTGAGTATTTATGGCATGTCTGTAGATGCCACATTTGACATGCCTTGGCCCCTCCTTCTGAGTATTTATAGTGTGTCTGAAGATACCACGTGACATGCCCTGGCCCGTCCTAGTATTTATTATGTGTCTGTAGATAACACATGTGACATGCCATGGCCCCTCCTTGTTGAGTATTTATTGTATGTATGAAAAAGCCACATTTGACAGGACATGGCCCCTCCTTGTGAGAATTTATAGTGTGTCTGTAGATGCCACATGTGACATGCCATGTCCCCTATTTGTGAGTATTTATAGTTTGCCTGTTGATGCCACATTTCATGGCATGGCGACTGCATCTGAGTATTTGTTGTGTGTCTGTAGATGCCACATTTCATGGCATGGTCCCTCCTAGTCAGTATTTATAGTGTGTCTGTAGATGCAACATTTGACATGCCATGCCCCTCCTTGTGAGTATTTATAGTTTGTCTATAGATGCCACATGTGAGAAGTCATGGCCCCTCCTTTTGAGTATTTATTGTGTGTCTGAAGATGCCACATTTGACAGGACATGGCCCCTCCTTGTGAGAATTTGTGTGTCTGTAGATGCCACATTTCATGGCATGGCCCCTCCGTGTGAGTATTTATTGTGTGTCTGAAGATGCCACATTTGACAAAACATGGCCCCTCCTTGTGAGTGTTTTATAGTGTGTCTGTAGATGTCACATGTGACATGCCATGGCCCCTCCTTGTTTAGTAATTATTGTATGTCTGAAGAGGCCACGTTTGACAGGACATAGCCCCTCCTTTGGGGAATTTATAGTGTGTCTGTAGATGCCACATTTGACATGCCCTGGCCCCTCCTTGTATTTGTTGTGTATCTGAAGATGCCACATTTGAGAAGACATGGCCCCACCTTGTGAGTATTTATAGTGTGTCTGTAAATGTCACATGTGACATGCCATGGCCCTTCCTTGTGAGTATTTATTGTGTGTCTGAAGATGCCATGTTTGACATGCCATGGCCCCTTCTTGTGAGTGTTTATAGTGTGTCTGAAGATGCCATATGTGACATGTCATGGCCCCTTCTTGTGAGTATTTATAGTGTGTCTGAAGATGCCATATGTGACATGTCATGGCCCCTTCTTGTGAGTATTTATAGTGTGTCTGTAGATGTCACATGTGACATGCCATGGCCCCTGTTTGTTGAGTATTTATTGTAAGTCTGAAGATGCCACATTTGCATGCCCTGGGCTGTCCTTGTATTAATTGTGTGTCTGTAGATTCCACATTTGACATGCCATGGCCCCTTTTTGTAAGTATTTATAGTTGTCTGTAGATGCTTATGTGACATGCCATGGCCCCTCCTTGTGAGTATTTATAGTTTGTCTGCTGATGCCACATGTGACAAGCCATGGCCCCTCATTGTGAGTATTTGTTGTGTGTCTGTAGTGCTACGTTTCATGGCATGGCCCCTCCTTGCGAGTATTTATTCTGTGTCTGAAGATGCCACATTTGACATGCCATGGCCCCTCCTTGTGAGTATTTATTGTGTGTCTGAAGATACCACATTTCACATGCCATGGCCCTTCCTTGTGAGTATTTATTGTATGTCTGAAGATGCCACATTTGACAAGGAATGGTCCTTCCTTCTGAGTATTTATTGTGTGTCTGAAGATGCCACGTTTGACAAGACATGGCCCCTTCTTGTGAGTATTTATATTGTGTCTGAAGATGCCACGTTTGACATGCCATGGCCCCTTCTTGTGAGTGTTTATAGTGTGTCTGAAGATGCCATATGTGACGTCATGGCCCCTTCTTGTGAGTATTTATAGTGTGTCTGAAGATGCCATATGTGACGTGCCATGGCCTCTTCTTGTGAATATTTATAGTGTGTCTGTAGATGTCACATGTGACATGCCATGGCCCCTGTTTGTTGAGTATTTATTGTAAGTCTGAATATGCCACATTTGACATGCCGTGGCCCCTCCTTGTGAGTATTTATTGTGTGTCTGTAGATGCCACATTTGCATGCCCTGGGCTGTCCTTGTATTAATTGTGTGTCTGTAGATTCCACATTTGACATGCCATGGCCCCTTTTTGTAAGTATTTATAGTTGTCTGTAGATGCTTATGTGACATGCCATGGCCCCTCCTTGTGAGTATTTATAGTTTTGTCTGTTGATGCCACATGTGACAAGCCATGGCCCCTCCTTGTAAGTATTTGTTGTGTTTCTGTAGATGCCACGTTTCATGGCATAGCCCCTCCGTGTGAGTATTTATTGTGTGTCTGAAGAGGCCACATTTGACAAAACATGGCCCCGCCTTGTGAGTGTTTATAGTGTGTCTGTAGATGTCACATGTGACATGCCATGGCCCCTTCTTGTTGAGTATTTATTGTGTATTTGAAGATGCCACGTTTGACAGGACATGGCCCCTCCTTGTGAGAATTTATAGTGTGTCGGTAGATGCCACAGTTGACATGCCATGGCCCCTCCTAGTGAGTATTTATAGTGTGTCTGTAGATGACACGTTACATGCCATGGCCCCTCCTTGTGAGTATTTATTGTGTCTCTGTAGATTCCACAGTTGACATGCCCTGGCCCCTCCTTGTATTTATTGTGTATCTGAAGATGCCACATTTGACAAAACATGGCTCCTCCTTGTGAGTATGTGTTGTGTGTCTGAATATGCCACATTTGACAAGGAATGGTCCCTCCTTGTGAGTATTTATAATGTGTCTGTAGTAGCCACATGTGACATGCCATGGCCCCTCCTTGTGAATATTTATTGTGTGTCTGTAGATGCCACATGTGACAAGCCATGGCCCCTCCGTGTGAGTATTTATAGTGTGTCTGTAGATGCCACATTTGACATGCCATGGCCTCTCCTTCTGAGTATTTATGGCATGTCTGTAGATGCCACATTTGACATGCCATGGCCCCTCCTTCTGAGTATTTATAGTGTGTCTGAAGATACCACGTGACATGCCCTGGCCCGTCCTAGTATTTATTATGTGTCTGTAGATAACACATGTGACATGCCATGGCTCCTCCTTGTTGAGTATTTATTGTATGTATGAAAAAGCCACATTTGACAGGACATGGCCCCTCCTTGTGAGAATTTATAGTGTGTCTGTAGATGCCACATGTGACATGCCATGGCCCCTATTTGTGAGTATTTATAGCTTGCCTGTTGATGCCACATTTCATGGCATGGCGCCTCCATCTGAGTATTTGTTGTGTGTCTGTAGATGCCACATTTCATGGCATGGTCCCTCCTTGTCAGTATTTATAGTGTGTCTGTAGATGCAACATTTGACATGCCATGCCCCTCCTTGTGAGTATTTATAGTTTGTCTATAGATGCCACATGTGAGAAGTCATGGCCCCTCCTTTTGAGTATTTATTGTGTGTCTGAAGATGCCACATTTGACAGGACATGGCCCCTCCTTGTGAGAATTTGTGTCTGTAGATGCCACATTTCATGGCATGGCCCCTCCGTGTGAGTATTTATTGTGTGTCTGAAGATGCCACATTTGACAAAACATGGCCCCTCCTTGTGAGTGTTTTATAGTGTGTCTGTAGATGTCACATGTGACATGCCATGGCCCCTCCTTGTTTAGTAATTATTGTATGTCTGAAGATGCCACGTTTGACAGGACATAGCCCCTCCTTTGGGGAATTTATAGTGTGTCTGTAGATGCCACATTTGACATGCCCTGGCCCCTCCTTGTATTTGTTGTGTATCTGAAGATGCCACATTTGAGAAGACATGGCCTCACCTTGTGAGTATTTATAGTGTGTCTGTATATGTCACATGTGACATGCCATGGCCCTTCCTTGTGAGTATTTATTGTGTGTCTGAAGATGCCATGTTTGACATGCCATGGCCCCTTCTTGTGAGTGTTTATAGTGTGTCTGAAGATGCCATATGTGACATGTCATGGCCCCTTCTTGTGAGTATTTATAGTGTGTCTGAAGATGCCATATGTGACATGTCATGGCCCCTTCTTGTGAGTATTTATAGTGTGTCTGTAGATGTCACATGTGACATGCCATGGCCCCTGTTTGTTGAGTATTTATTGTAAGTCTGAAGATGCCACATTTGCATGCCCTGGGCTGTCCTTGTATTAATTGTGTGTCTGTAGATTCCACATTTGACATGCCATGGCCCCTTTTTGTAAGTATTTATAGTTGTCTGTAGATGCTTATGTGACATGCCATGGCCCCTCCTTGTGAGTATTTATAGTTTGTCTGCTGATGCCACATGTGACAAGCCATGGCCCCTCATTGTGAGTATTTGTTGTGTGTCTGTAGTGCTACGTTTCATGGCATGGCCCCTCCTTCCGAGTATTTATTCTGTGTCTGAAGATGCCACATTTGACATGCCATGGCCCCTCCTTGTGAGTATTTATTGTGTGTCTGAAGATACCACATTTCACATGCCATGGCCCTTCCTTGTGAGTATTTATTGTATGTCTGAAGATGCCACGTTTGACAAGACATGGCCCCTTCTTGTGAGTATTTATATTGTGTCTGAAGATGCCACGTTTGACATGCCATGGCCCCTTCTTGTGAGTGTTTATAGTGTGTCTGAAGATGCCATATGTGACGTCATGGCCCCTTCTTGTGAGTATTTATAGTGTGTCTGAAGATGCCATATGTGACGTGCCATGGCCTCTTCTTGTGAATATTTATAGTGTGTCTGTAGATGTCACATGTGACATGCCATGGCCCCTGTTTGTTGAGTATTTATTGTAAGTCTGAATATGCCACATTTGACATGCCGTGGCCCCTCCTTGTGAGTATTTATTGTGTGTCTGTAGATGCCACATTTGCATGCCCTGGGCTGTCCTTGTATTAATTGTGTGTCTGTAGATTCCACATTTGACATGCCATGGCCCCTTTTTGTAAGTAGTTATAGTTGTCTGTAGATGCTTATGTGACATGCCATGGCCCCTCCTTGTGAGTATTTATAGTTTTGTCTGTTGATGCCACATGTGACAAGCCATGGCCCCTCCTTGTAAGTATTTGTTGTGTTTCTGTAGATGCCACGTTTCATGGCATAGCCCCTCCGTGTGAGTATTTATTGTGTGTCTGAAGAGGCCACATTTGACAAAACATGGCCCCGCCTTGTGAGTGTTTATAGTGTGTCTGTAGATGTCACATGTGACATGCTATGGCCCCTTCTTGTTGAGTATTTATTGTGTATTTGAAGATGCCACGTTTGACAGGACATGGCCCCTCCTTGTGAGAATTTATAGTGCGTCGGTAGATGCCACAGTTGACATGCCATGGCCCCTCCTAGTGAGTATTTATAGTGTGTCTGTAGATGACACGTTACTTGCCATGGCCCCTCCTTGTGAGTATTTATTGTGTCTCTGTAGATTCCACAGTTGACATGCCCTGGCCCCTCCTTGTATTTATTGTGTATCTGAAGATGCCACATTTGACAAAACATGGCTCCTCCTTGTGAGTATGTGTTGTGTGTCTGAATATGCCACATTTGACAAGGAATGGTCCCTCCTTGTGAGTATTTATAATGTGTCTGTAGTAGCCACATGTGACATGCCATGGCCCCTATTTGTGAGTATTTATAGTTTGCCTGTTGATGCCACATTTCATGGCATGGCGCCTCCATCTGAGTATTTGTTGTGTGTCTGTAGATGCCACATTTCATGGCATGGTCCCTCCTTGTCAGTATTTATAGTGTGTCTGTAGATGCAACATTTGACATGCCATGCCCCTCCTTGTGAGTATTTATAGTTTGTCTATAGATGCCACATGTGAGAAGTCATGGCCCCTCCTTTTGAGTATTTATTGTGTGTCTGAAGATGCCACATTTGACCGGACATGGCCCCTCCTTGTGAGAATTTATTGTGTCTCTGTAGATTCCACATTTGACAAAACATGGCCCGCCTTGTGAGTATTTATAGTGTGTATGAAGATGCCACATTTGACAGGACATGGCCCCTCCTTGTGAGAATTTGTGTGTCTGTAGATGCCACATTTCATGGCATGGCCCCTCCGTGTGAGTATTTATTGTGTGTCTGAAGATGCCACATTTGACAAAACATGGCCCCTCCTTGTGAGTGTTTTATAGTGTGTCTGTAGATGTCACATGTGACATGCCATGGCCCCTCCTTGTTTAGTAATTATTGTATGTCTGAAGATGCCACGTTTGACAGGACATAGCCCCTCCTTTGGGGAATTTATAGTGTGTCTGTAGATGCCACATTTGACATGCCCTGGCCCCTCCTTGTATTTGTTGTGTATCTGAAGATGCCACATTTGAGAAGACATGGCCCCACCTTGTGAGTATTTATAGTGTGTCTGTAAATGTCACATGTGACATGCCATGGCCCTTCCTTGTGAGTATTTATTGTGTGTCTGAAGATGCCATGTTTGACATGCCATGGCCCCTTCTTGTGAGTATTTATAGTGTGTCTGAAGATGCCATATGTGACATGTCATGGCCCCTTCTTGTGAGTATTTATAGTGTGTCTGTAGATGTCACATGTGACATGCCATGGCCCCTGTTTGTTGAGTATTTATTGTAAGTCTGAAGATGCCACATTTGCATGCCCTGGGCTGTCCTTGTATTAATTGTGTGTCTGTAGATTCCACATTTGACATGCCATGGCCCCTTTTTGTAAGTATTTATAGTTGTCTGTAGATGCTTATGTGACATGCCATGGCCCCTCCTTGTGAGTATTTATAGTTTGTCTGCTGATGCCACGTGACAAGCCATGGCCCCTCATTGTGAGTATTTGTTGTGTGTCTGTAGTGCTACGTTTCATGGCATGTCCCCTCCTTGCGAGTATTTATTCTGTGTCTGAAGATGCCACATTTGACATGCCATGGCCCCTCCTTGTGAGTATTTATTGTGTGTCTGAAGATACCACATTTCACATGCCATGGCCCTTCCTTGTGAGTATTTATTGTATGTCTGAAGATGCGACATTTGACAAGGAATGGTCCTTCCTTCTGAGTATTTATTGTGTGTCTGAAGATGCCACGTTTGACAAGACATGGCCCCTTCTTGTGAGTATTTATATTGTGTCTGTAGATGTCACATGTGACATGCCATGGCCCCTCCTTGTTGAGTATTCATTGTGTCTGATGATGCCACATTTGACATGCCCTGGCCCCTCCTTGTATTTGTTGTGTATCTGAAGATGCCACATTTGAGAAGACATGGCCCCACCTTGTGAGTATTTATAGTATGTCTGTAGATGTCACATGTAACATGCCATGGGCCTTCCTTGTGAGTATTTATTGTGTGTCTGAAGATGCCACGTTTGACATGCCATGGCCCCTTCTTGTGAGTGTTTATAGTGTGTCTGAAGATGCCATATGTGACGTCATGGCCCCTTCTTGTGAGTATTTATAGTGTGTCTGAAGATGCCATATGTGACGTGCCATGGCCTCTTCTTGTGAATATTTATAGTGTGTCTGTAGATGTCACATGTGACATGCCATGGCCCCTGTTTGTTGAGTATTTATTGTAAGTCTGAATATGCCACATTTGACATGCCGTGGCCCCTCCTTGTGAGTATTTATTGTGTGTCTGTAGATGCCACATTTGCATGCCCTGGGCTGTCCTTGTATTAATTGTGTGTCTGTAGATTCCACATTTGACATGCCATGGCCCCTTTTTGTAAGTATTTATAGTTGTCTGTAGATGCTTATGTGACATGCCATGGCCCCTCCTTGTGAGTATTTATAGTTTTGTCTGTTGATGCCACATGTGACAAGCCATGGCCCCTCCTTGTAAGTATTTGTTGTGTTTCTGTAGATGCCACGTTTCATGGCATAGCCCCTCCGTGTGAGTATTTATTGTGTCTGAAGAGGCCACATTTGACAAAACATGGCCCCGCCTTGTGAGTGTTTATAGTGTGTCTGTAGATGTCACATGTGACATGCCATGGCCCCTCCTTGTGAGTATTTATTGTGTCTCTGTAGATTCCACAGTTGACATGCCCTGGCCCCTCCTTGTATTTATTGTGTATCTGAAGATGCCACATTTGACAAAACATGGCTCCTCCTTGTGAGTATGTGTTGTGTGTCTGAATATGCCACATTTGACATGGAATGGTCCCTCCTTGTGAGTATTTATTGTGTGTCTGTAGTAGCCACATGTGACATGCCATGGCCCCTCCTTGTGAATATTTATTGTGTGTCTGTAGATGCCACGTGACAAGCCATGGCCCCTCCGTGTGAGTATTTATAGTGTGGCTGTAGATGCCACATTTGACATGCCATGGCCCCTCCTTCTGAGTATTTATGGCATGTCTGTAGATGCCACATTTGACATGCCATGGCCCCTCCTTCTGAGTATTTATAGTGTGTCTGAAGATACCACGTGACATGCCCTGGCCCGTCCTAGTATTTATTATGTGTCTGTAGATAACACGTGACATGCCATGGCCCCTCCTTGTTGAGTATTTATTGTATGTATGAAAAAGCCACATTTGACAGGACATGGCCCCTCCTTGTGAGAATTTATAGTGTGTCTGTAGATGCCACATGTGACATGCCATGGCCCCTATTTGTGAGTATTTATAGTTTGCCTGTTGATGCCACATTTCATGGCATGGCGCCTCCATCTGAGTATTTGTTGTGTGTCTGTAGATACCACATTTCATGGCATGGTCCCTCCTTGTCAGTATTTATAGTGTGTCTGTAGATGCAACATTTGACATGCCATGCCCCTCCTTGTGAGTATTTATAGTTTGTCTATAGATGCCACATGTGAGAAGTCATGGCCCCTCCTTTTGAGTATTTATTGTGTGTCTGAAGATGCCACATTTGACAGGACATGGCCCCTCCTTGTGAGAATTTGTGTGTCTGTAGATGCCACATTTCATGGCATGGCCCCTCCGTGTGAGTATTTATTGTGTGTCTGAAGATGCCACATTTGACAAAACATGGCCCCTCCTTGTGAGTGTTTTATAGTGTGTCTGTAGATGTCACATGTGACATGCCATGGCCCCTCCTTGTTTAGTAATTATTGTATGTCTGAAGATGCCACGTTTGACAGGACATAGCCCCTCCTTTGGGGAATTTATAGTGTGTCTGTAGATGCCACATTTGACATGCCCTGGCCCCTCCTTGTATTTGTTGTGTATCTGAAGATGCCACATTTGAGAAGACATGGCCCCACCTTGTGAGTATTTATAGTGTGTCTGTAAATGTCACATGTGACATGCCATGGCCCCTTCTTGTGAGTGTTTATAGTGTGTCTGAAGATGCCATATGTGACATGTCATGGCCCCTTCTTGTGAGTATTTATAGTGTGTCTGTAGATGTCACATGTGACATGCCATGGCCCCTGTTTGTTGAGTATTTATTGTAAGTCTGAAGATGCCACATTTGCATGCCCTGGGCTGTCCTTGTATTAATTGTGTGTCTGTAGATTCCACATTTGACATGCCATGGCCCCTTTTTGTAAGTATTTATAGTTGTCTGTAGATGCTTATGTGACATGCCATGGCCCCTCCTTGTGAGTATTTATAGTTTGTCTGCTGATGCCACATGTGACAAGCCATGGCCCCTCATTGTGAGTATATGTTGTGTGTCTGTAGTGCTACGTTTCATGGCATGGCCCCTCCTTGCGAGTATTTATTCTGTGTCTGAAGATGCCACATTTGACATGCCATGGCCCCTCCTTGTGAGTATTTATTGTGTGTCTGAAGATACCACATTTCACATGCCATGGCCCTTCCTTGTGAGTATTTATTGTATGTCTGAAGATGCCACATTTGACAAGGAATGGTCCTTCCTTCTGAGTATTTATTGTGTGTCTGAAGATGCCACGTTTGACAAGACATGGCCCCTTCTTGTGAGTATTTATATTGTGTCTGTAGATGTCACATGTGACATGCCATGGCCCCTCCTTGTTGAGTATTCATTGTGTCTGATGATGCCACATTTGACAAGACATGGCCCCTCCTTGTGAGTATTTATAGTGTGTCTGTAGATGTCACATGTGACATGCCATGGCCTCTCCTTGTTGAGTATTTATTGTGTGTCTGAAGATGCCACATTTTACATGCCATGACCCCTCCTTGTTAGTATTTGTGTCTGAAGATGCCACATTTGACATGCCATGGCCCCTCCTTATAGTGTGTCTGAAGATGCCACATTTGACATGCCAGGGCCCTTCCTGGTGTGTGTTTATAGTGTGTCTGTAGATGCCACATGTCATGCCTTAGCCCCTCGTGAGTATTTGTGTGTCTGAAGATGCAACATTTGACATGCCATGGCCCCTCCTTGTGAGTATGTAATGTGTGTCTGAAGATGCCACATTTGACAAGGAATGGTCCCTCCCTGTGAGTATTTATAGTGTGTCTGTAGATGCCACGTGACAAGCCATGGCCCCTCTTTGTGAGTATTTATAGTTTGTCTAAAGATGCCACATGTGACATGCCCTGGACCCTCCTTGTGAGAATTTATAGTGTGTCTGTAGATGCCAGATGTGACATGCCATGGCCCCTCTTTCTGAGTATTTATTGTGTGTCTGAACATGCCACATTTGACATGCCATGGCCCCTTCTTGTGAGTATTTATTGTGTCTCTGTAGATTCCACATTTGACAAAACATGGCCCGCCTTGTGAGTATTTATATTGTGTATGAAGATGCCACATTTGACAAGACATGGCCCCTCCTTGGGAGTATTTATAGTGTGTCTGTAGATGTCTCATGTGACATCCCATGGCCCCTCTTTGTGAGTATTTATAGTTTGTCTATAGATGCCACATGTGACATGCCATGGCCCCTCTCTGTGACTATTTATAGTGTGTCTGTAGATGCCACATGTGACATCCCATGGCCCCTCTTTGTGAGTATTCATTGTGTGTCTGTAGATGTCACATTTGACAGGACATGGCCCATCCTTGTGAGTATTTATAGTGTGTCTGTAGATGTCACATGTGACAAGCCATGGCCCCTCCTTGTGAGTATGTTATGTGTCTGCAGATGCCACTTGTGACATGCCATGGCCCCTCTTTGTGAGTATTTATAGTGTGTCTGTAGATGCCACATGTGACATGCCATGGCCCCTCCTTGCGAGTATTTATAGTGTGTCTAGATGCCACATGACATGCCATGGCCCCTCCTTGCAAGTATTTATTGTGAGTCTTTAGATGCCACATGTGACATGCCATGGCCACTCCTTTTGAGTATGTGTTGGTGTCTGCAGATGCCACGTGACATGCCATGGCCCCCTCCTTGTGAGTATTTGTTGTGTATCTGTAGATGCCACATTTCATGGCATGGCCCCTCCTTGTGAGTATTTATTGTGTCTGAAGATGCCACATTTGATATGCCATAGCCCCTCCTAGTGAGCATTTGTGTCTGAAGATGCCACATTTGACACGCTATGGCCCCTCCTTGTGAGAATTTATAGTGTGTCTGTAGATGCCACATGTGACATGCCATGGCCCCTCCTTGTGAGTATTTATTGTGTTTCTGAAGATGCCACATTTGACAAGACATGGCCCCTCCTTGTGAGTATTTATTGTGTGTCTGTAGATTCCACATTTGGCATGGCCCCTCTTTGTGAGTATTTATAGAGTGTGTCTGTAGATGCCACATGTGACATGCCATTGCCCGCCTTGCGAGTATTTATAGTGTCTGTAGATGCCACATTTGACATGCCATATCCCCTTTGTGTGAGCATTTATGGTGTGTCTGTAGATGCCACATGTGACAAGCCATGGCCCCTCTTTGTGAGTATTTATAGTTTGTCTAAAGATGCCACATGTGACATGCCCTGGACTCTCCTTGTGAGAATTTATAGTGTGTCTGTAGATGCCACATGTGACATGCCATGGCCCCTCTTTCTGAGTATTTATTGTGTCTGAACATGCCACATTTGACATGCCATGGCCCCTCCTTGTGAGTATTTATTGTGTCTCTGTAGATTCCACATTTGACAAAACATGGCTCCGCCTTGTGAGTATTTATAGTGTGTATGAAGATGCCACATTTGACAAGACATGGCCCCTCCTTGGGAGTATTTATAGTGTGTCTGTAGATGTCTCATGTGACATCCCATGGCCCCTCTTTGTGAGTATTTATAGTTTGTCTATAGATGCCACATGTGACATGCCATGGCCCCTTTTTGTAAGTATTTATAGTTGTCTGTAGATGCTTATGTGACATGCCATGGCCCCTCCTTGTGAGTATTTATAGTTTGTCTGCTGATGCCACATGTGACAAGCCATGGCCCCTCATTGTGAGTATTTGTTGTGTGTCTGTAGATGCTACGTTTCATGGCATGGTCCCTCCTTGTCAGTATTTATTCTGTGTCTGAAGATGCCACATTTGACATGCCATGGCCCCTCCTTGTGAGTATTTATTGTGTGTCTGAAGATACCACATTTCACATGCCATGGCCCTTCCTTGTGAGTATTTATTGTATGTCTGAAGATGCCACGTTTGACAAGACATGGCCCCTTCTTGTGAGTATTTATATTGTGTCTGAAGATGCCACGTTTGACATGCCATGGCCCCTTCTTGTGAGTGTTTATAGTGTGTCTGAAGATGCCATATGTGACGTCATGGCCCCTTCTTGTGAGTATTTATAGTGTGTCTGAAGATGCCATATGTGACGTGCCATGGCCTCTTCTTGTGAATATTTATAGTGTGTCTGTAGATGCCACATGTGACATGCCATGGCCCCTCCTTGCGAGTATTTATTGTGTGTCTGAAGATGCCACATGACATGCCATGGCCCCTCCTTGTGAGTATTTATTGTCTCTGTAGATTCCACATTTGACAAAACATGGCCCGCCTTGTGAGTATTTATAGTGTGTATGAAGATGCCACATTTGACAGGACATGGCCCCTCCTTGTGAGAATTTGTGTGTCTGTAGATGCCACATTTCATGGCATGGCCCCTCCGTGTGAGTATTTATTGTGTGTCTGAAGATGCCACATTTGACAAAACATGGCCCCTCCTTGTGAGTGTTTTATAGTGTGTCTGTAGATGTCACATGTGACATGCCATGGCCCCTCCTTGTTTAGTAATTATTGTATGTCTGAAGATGCCACGTTTGACAGGACATTGCCCCTCCTTTGGGGAATTTATAGTGTGTCTGTAGATGCCACATTTGACATGCCCTGGCCCCTCCTTGTATTTGTTGTGTATCTGAAGATGCCACATTTGAGAAGACATGGCCCCACCTTGTGAGTATTTATAGTGTGTCTGTAAATGTCACATGTGACATGCCATGGCCCTTCCTTGTGAGTATTTATTGTGTGTCTGAAGATGCCATGTTTGACATGCCATGGCCCCTTCTTGTGAGTATTTATAGTGTGTCTGAAGATGCCATATGTGACATGTCATGGCCCCTTCTTGTGAGTATTTATAGTGTGTCTGTAGATGTCACATGTGACATGCCATGGCCCCTGTTTGTTGAGTATTTATTGTAAGTCTGAAGATGCCACATTTGCATGCCCTGGGCTGTCCTTGTATTAATTGTGTGTCTGTAGATTCCACATTTGACATGCCATGGCCCCTTTTTGTAAGTATTTATAGTTGTCTGTAGATGCTTATGTGACATGCCATGGCCCCTCCTTGTGAGTATTTATAGTTTGTCTGCTGATGCCACATGTGACAAGCCATGGCCCCTCATTGTGAGTATTTGTTGTGTGTCTGTAGTGCTACGTTTCATGGCATGTCCCCTCCTTGCGAGTATTTATTCTGTGTCTGAAGATGCCACATTTGACATGCCATGGCCCCTCCTTGTGAGTATTTATTGTGTGTCTGAAGATACCACATTTCACATGCCATGGCCCTTCCTTGTGAGTATTTATTGTATGTCTGAAGATGCGACATTTGACAAGGAATGGTCCTTCCTTCTGAGTATTTATTGTGTGTCTGAAGATGCCACGTTTGACAAGACATGGCCCCTTCTTGTGAGTATTTATATTGTGTCTGTAGATGTCACATGTGACATGCCATGGCCCCTCCTTGTTGAGTATTCATTGTGTCTGATGATGCCACATTTGACATGCCCTGGCCCCTCCTTGTATTTGTTGTGTATCTGAAGATGCCACATTTGAGAAGACATGGCCCCACCTTGTGAGTATTTATAGTGTGTCTGTAGATGTCACATGTAACATGCCATGGGCCTTCCTTGTGAGTATTTATTGTGTGTCTGAAGATGCCACGTTTGACATGCCATGGCCCCTTCTTGTGAGTGTTTATAGTGTGTCTGAAGATGCCATATGTGACGTCATGGCCCCTTCTTGTGAGTATTTATAGTGTGTCTGAAGATGCCATATGTGACGTGCCATGGCCTCTTCTTGTGAATATTTATAGTGTGTCTGTAGATGTCACATGTGACATGCCATGGCCCCTGTTTGTTGAGTATTTATTGTAAGTCTGAATATGCCACATTTGACATGCCGTGGCCCCTCCTTGTGAGTATTTATTGTGTGTCTGTAGATGCCACATTTGCATGCCCTGGGCTGTCCTTGTATTAATTGTGTGTCTGTAGATTCCACATTTGACATGCCATGGCCCCTTTTTGTAAGTATTTATAGTTGTCTGTAGATGCTTATGTGACATGCCATGGCCCCTCCTTGTGAGTATTTATAGTTTTGTCTGTTGATGCCACATGTGACAAGCCATGGCCCCTCCTTGTAAGTATTTGTTGTGTTTCTGTAGATGCCACGTTTCATGGCATAGCCCCTCCGTGTGAGTATTTATTGTGTCTGAAGAGGCCACATTTGACAAAACATGGCCCCGCCTTGTGAGTGTTTATAGTGTGTCTGTAGATGTCACATGTGACATGCCATGGCCCCTCCTTGTGAGTATTTATTGTGTCTCTGTAGATTCCACAGTTGACATGCCCTGGCCCCTCCTTGTATTTATTGTGTATCTGAAGATGCCACATTTGACAAAACATGGCTCCTCCTTGTGAGTATGTGTTGTGTGTCTGAATATGCCACATTTGACATGGAATGGTCCCTCCTTGTGAGTATTTATTGTGTGTCTGTAGTAGCCACGTGACATGCCATGGCCCCTCCTTGTGAATATTTATTGTGTGTCTGTAGATGCCACGTGACAAGCCATGGCCCCTCCGTGTGAGTATTTATAGTGTGTCTGTAGATGCCACATTTGACATGCCATGGCCCCTCCTTCTGAGTATTTATGGCATGTCTGTAGATGCCACATTTGACATGCCATGGCCCCTCCTTCTGAGTATTTATAGTGTGTCTGAAGATACCACGTGACATGCCCTGGCCCGTCCTAGTATTTATTATGTGTCTGTAGATAACACGTGACATGCCATGGCCCCTCCTTGTTGAGTATTTATTGTATGTATGAAAAAGCCACATTTGACAGGACATGGCCCCTCCTTGTGAGAATTTATAGTGTGTCTGTAGATGCCACATGTGACATGCCATGGCCCCTATTTGTGAGTATTTATAGTTTGCCTGTTGATGCCACATTTCATGGCATGGCGCCTCCATCTGAGTATTTGTTGTGTGTCTGTAGATACCACATTTCATGGCATGGTCCCTCCTTGTCAGTATTTATAGTGTGTCTGTAGATGCAACATTTGACATGCCATGCCCCTCCTTGTGAGTATTTATAGTTTGTCTATAGATGCCACATGTGAGAAGTCATGGCCCCTCCTTTTGAGTATTTATTGTGTGTCTGAAGATGCCACATTTGACAGGACATGGCCCCTCCTTGTGAGAATTTGTGTGTCTGTAGATGCCACATTTCATGGCATGGCCCCTCCGTGTGAGTATTTATTGTGTGTCTGAAGATGCCACATTTGACAAAACATGGCCCCTCCTTGTGAGTGTTTTATAGTGTGTCTGTAGATGTCACATGTGACATGCCATGGCCCCTCCTTGTTTAGTAATTATTGTATGTCTGAAGATGCCACGTTTGACAGGACATAGCCCCTCCTTTGGGGAATTTATAGTGTGTCTGTAGATGCCACATTTGACATGCCCTGGCCCCTCCTTGTATTTGTTGTGTATCTGAAGATGCCACATTTGAGAAGACATGGCCCCACCTTGTGAGTATTTATAGTGTGTCTGTAAATGTCACATGTGACATGCCATGGCCCCTTCTTGTGAGTGTTTATAGTGTGTCTGAAGATGCCATATGTGACATGTCATGGCCCCTTCTTGTGAGTATTTATAGTGTGTCTGTAGATGTCACATGTGACATGCCATGGCCCCTGTTTGTTGAGTATTTATTGTAAGTCTGAAGATGCCACATTTGCATGCCCTGGGCTGTCCTTGTATTAATTGTGTGTCTGTAGATTCCACATTTGACATGCCATGGCCCCTTTTTGTAAGTATTTATAGTTGTCTGTAGATGCTTATGTGACATGCCATGGCCCCTCCTTGTGAGTATTTATAGTTTGTCTGCTGATGCCACATGTGACAAGCCATGGCCCCTCATTGTGAGTATATGTTGTGTGTCTGTAGTGCTACGTTTCATGGCATGGCCCCTCCTTGCGAGTATTTATTCTGTGTCTGAAGATGCCACATTTGACATGCCATGGCCCCTCCTTGTGAGTATTTATTGTGTGTCTGAAGATACCACATTTCACATGCCATGGCCCTTCCTTGTGAGTATTTATTGTATGTCTGAAGATGCCACATTTGACAAGGAATGGTCCTTCCTTCTGAGTATTTATTGTGTGTCTGAAGATGCCACGTTTGACAAGACATGGCCCCTTCTTGTGAGTATTTATATTGTGTCTGTAGATGTCACATGTGACATGCCATGGCCCCTCCTTGTTGAGTATTCATTGTGTCTGATGATGCCACATTTGACAAGACATGGCCCCTCCTTGTGAGTATTTATAGTGTGTCTGTAGATGTCACATGTGACATGCCATGGCCTCTCCTTGTTGAGTATTTATTGTGTGTCTGAAGATGCCACATTTTACATGCCATGACCCCTCCTTGTTAGTATTTGTGTCTGAAGATGCCACATTTGACATGCCATGGCCCCTCCTTATAGTGTGTCTGAAGATGCCACATTTGACATGCCAGGGCCCTTCCTGGTGTGTGTTTATAGTGTGTCTGTAGATGCCACATGTCATGCCTTAGCCCCTCGTGAGTATTTGTGTGTCTGAAGATGCAACATTTGACATGCCATGGCCCCTCCTTGTGAGTATGTAATGTGTGTCTGAAGATGCCACATTTGACAAGGAATGGTCCCTCCCTGTGAGTATTTATAGTGTGTCTGTAGATGCCACGTGACAAGCCATGGCCCCTCTTTGTGAGTATTTATAGTTTGTCTAAAGATGCCACATGTGACATGCCCTGGACCCTCCTTGTGAGAATTTATAGTGTGTCTGTAGATGCCAGATGTGACATGCCATGGCCCCTCTTTCTGAGTATTTATTGTGTGTCTGAACATGCCACATTTGACATGCCATGGCCCCTTCTTGTGAGTATTTATTGTGTCTCTGTAGATTCCACATTTGACAAAACATGGCCCGCCTTGTGAGTATTTATAGTGTGTATGAAGATGCCACATTTGACAAGACATGGCCCCTCCTTGGGAGTATTTATAGTGTGTCTGTAGATGTCTCATGTGACATCCCATGGCCCCTCTTTGTGAGTATTTATAGTTTGTCTATAGATGCCACATGTGACATGCCATGGCCCCTCTCTGTGACTATTTATAGTGTGTCTGTAGATGCCACATGTGACATCCCATGGCCCCTCTTTGTGAGTATTCATTGTGTGTCTGTAGATGTCACATTTGACAGGACATGGCCCATCCTTGTGAGTATTTATAGTGTGTCTGTAGATGTCACATGTGACAAGCCATGGCCCCTCCTTGTGAGTATGTTATGTGTCTGCAGATGCCACTTGTGACATGCCATGGCCCCTCTTTGTGAGTATTTATAGTGTGTCTGTAGATGCCACATGTGACATGCCATGGCCCCTCCTTGCGAGTATTTATAGTGTGTCTAGATGCCACATGACATGCCATGGCCCCTCCTTGCAAGTATTTATTGTGAGTCTTTAGATGCCACATGTGACATGCCATGGCCACTCCTTTTGAGTATGTGTTGGTGTCTGCAGATGCCACGTGACATGCCATGGCCCCCTCCTTGTGAGTATTTGTTGTGTATCTGTAGATGCCACATTTCATGGCATGGCCCCTCCTTGTGAGTATTTATTGTGTCTGAAGATGCCACATTTGATATGCCATAGCCCCTCCTAGTGAGCATTTGTGTCTGAAGATGCCACATTTGACACGCTATGGCCACTCCTTGTGAGAATTTATAGTGTGTCTGTAGATGCCACATGTGACATGCCATGGCCCCTCCTTGTGAGTATTTATTGTGTTTCTGAAGATGCCACATTTGACAAGACATGGCCCCTCCTTGTGAGTATTTATTGTGTGTCTGTAGATTCCACATTTGGCATGGCCCCTCTTTGTGAGTATTTATAGAGTGTGTCTGTAGATGCCACATGTGACATGCCATGGCCCGCCTTGCGAGTATTTAGTGTCTGTAGATGCCACATTTGACATGCCATTATCCCCTTTGTGTGAGCATTTATGGTGTGTCTGTAGATGCCACATGTGACAAGCCATGGCCCCTCTTTGTGAGTATTTATAGTTTGTCTAAAGATGCCACATGTGACATGCCCTGGACCCTCCTTGTGAGAATTTATAGTGTGTCTGTAGATGCCACATGTGACATGCCATGGCCCCTCTTTCTGAGTATTTATTGTGTCTGAACATGCCACATTTGACATGCCATGGCCCCTCCTTGTGAGTATTTATTGTGTCTCTGTAGATTCCACATTTGACAAAACATGGCCCGCCTTGTGAGTATTTATAGTGTGTATGAAGATGCCACATTTGACAAGACATGGCCCCTCCTTGGGAGTATTTATAGTGTGTCTGTAGATGTCTCATGTGACATCCCATGGCCCCTCTTTGTGAGTATTTATAGTTTGTCTATAGATGCCACATGTGACATGCCATGGCCCCTCTTTGTGAGTATTTATAGTGTGTCTGTAGATGCCAGATGTGACATCCTCTGGCCCCTCTTTGTGAGTATTTATTGTGTGTCTGTAGATGTCACATTTAACAGGACATGGCCCCTCCTTGTGAGTATTTATAGTGCGTCTGTAGATGCCACATGTGACATCCCACTGCTCCTCTTTGTGAGTATTTATTGTAGGTCTGTAGATGTCACATTTGACAGGACATGGCCCCTCCTTGGGAGTATTTATAGTGTGTCTGTAGATACCACATGTGACATGCCATGGCCCCTCTTTGTGACTATTTATAGTGTGTCTGTAGATGCCACATGTGACATCCCATGGCCCCTCTTTGTGAGTATTCATTGTGTGTCTGTAGATGTCACATTTGACAGGACATGGCCCCTCCTTGTGAGTATTTATAGTGTGTCTGTAGAGGTCACATGTGACAAGCCATGGCCCCTCCTTGTGAGTATGTTATGTGTCTGCAGATGCCACTTGTGACATGCCATGGCCCCTCTTTGTGAGTATTTATAGTGTCTGTAGATGCCACATGTGACATGCCATGGCCCCTCCTTGCGAGTATTTATAGTGTGTCTAGATGCCACATGACATGCCATGGCCCCTCCTTGCAAGTATTTATTGTGAGTCTTTAGATGCCACATGTGACATGCCATGGCCACTCCTTTTGAGTATGTGTTGGTGTCTGCAGATGCCACGTGACATGCCATGGCCCCCTCCTTGTGAGTATTTGTTGTGTATCTGTAGATGCCACATTTCATGGCATGGCCCCTCCTTGTGAGTATTTATTGTGTCTGAAGATGCCACATTTGATATGCCATAGCCCCTCCTAGTGAGCATTTGTGTCTGAAGATGCCACATTTGACACGCTATGGCCCCTCCTTGTGAGAATTTATAGTGTGTCTGTAGATGCCACATGTGACATGCCATGGCCCCTCCTTGTGAGTATTTATTGTGTTTCTGAAGATGCCACATTTGACAAGACATGGCCCCTCCTTGTGAGTATTTATTGTGTGTCTGTAGATTCCACATTTGGCATGGCCCCTCTTTGTGAGTATTTATAGAGTGTGTCTGTAGATGCCACATGTGACATGCCATGGCCCGCCTTGCGAGTATTTATAGTGTCTGTAGATGCCACATTTGACATGCCATATCCCCTTTGTGTGAGTATTTATGGTGTGTCTGTAGATGCCACATGTGACAAGCCATGGCCCCTCTTTGTGAGTATTTATTGTGTGTCTGAAGATGCCACATTTGACATGCCATAGCCCCTCCTTGTATTTATTGTGCCTCTGTAGATTCCACATTTGACATGCCAGGGCCCCCTCCTTGTGAGTATTTATTGTGTGTCTTAAGATGCCACATTTGACATGCCATGGTCCCTCCTTGTGTGTATTTAAAGTGTGTCTGTAGATACCACATTTCACAGAACAGGGCCCGCCTTGTGAGTATTTATAGTTTGTCTGTAGATGCCACATGTGACATGCCATAGCCCCTCCTTGCGAGTATTTATAGTGTGCCTGTAGATGCCACATTTGACCTGCCATTGCCCCTCTTTGTGAGCATTTATGTGTCTGTAGATGTGACATGGCATGGCCCTTCCTTGTGAGTATTCATAGTTTGTCTGTATATGCCACATATGGCAAGCCATGACCCCTCCTTGTTAGTATGTGTTGTGTGTCTGCAGATGCCATGTCACATGCCATGCTCCCCTCCTTATGAGTATTTGTTGTGTCTGTAGATGTCACATTTCATGGCATGTCCCCTCCTTGTATTTATTGTGTGTCTGAAGATGCCACATGTGACATCCCATGGCCCCTCTTTGTGAGTATTTATAGTTTGTCTATAGATGCCACATGTCGCATGCCATGGCCCCTCTTTGTGAGTATTTATAGTGTGTCTGTAGATGCCAGATGTGACATCCTCTGGCCCCTCTTTGTGAGTATTTATTGTGTGTCTGTAGATGTCACATTTAACAGGACATGGCCCCTCCTTGTGAGTATTTATAGTGCGTCTGTAGATGCCACATGTGACATCCCACGGCTCCTCTTTGTGAGTATTTATTGTAGGTCTGTAGATGTCACATTTGACAGGACATGGCCCCTCCTTGGGAGTATTTAAAGTGTGTCTGTAGATACCACATGTGACATGCCATGGCCCCTCTTTGTGACTATTTATAGTGTGTCTGTAGATGCCACATGTGACATCCCATGGCCCCTCTTTGTGAGTATTCATTGTGTGTCTGTAGATGTCACATTTGACAGGACATGGCCCCTCCTTGTGAGTATTTATAGTGTGTCTGTAGATGCCACATGTGACATGCCATGGCCCCTCCTTGCGAGTATTTATAGTGTGTCTAGATGCCACATGACATGCCATGGCCCCTCCTTGCAAGTATTTATTGTGAGTCTTTAGATGCCACATGTGACATGCCATGGCCACTCCTTTTGAGTATGTGTTTGTGTCTGCAGATGCCACGTGACATGCCATGGCCCCCTCCTTGTGAGTATTTGTTGTGTATCTGTAGATGCCACATTTCATGGCATGGCCCCTCCTGGTGAGTATTTATTGTGTCTGAAGATGCCACATTTGATATGCCATAGCCCCTCCTAGTGAGCATTTATTGTGTCTGAAGATGCCACATTTGACACGCTATGGCCCCTCCTTGTGAGAATTTATAGTGTGTCTGTAGATGCCACATGGGACATGCCATGGCCCCTCCTTGTGAGTATTTAATGTGTTTCTGAAGATGCCACATTTGACAAGACATGGCCCCTCCTTGTGAGTATTTATTGTGTGTCTGTAGATTCCACATTTGGCATGGCCCCTCTTTGTGAGTATTTATAGAGTGTGTCTGTAGATGCCACATGTGACATGCCATGGCCCGCCTTGCGAGTATTTATAGTGTCTGTAGATGCCACATTTGACATGCCATATCCCCTTTGTGTGAGTATTTATGGTGTCTGTAGATGCCACATGTGACATGCCATGGACCCTCATTGTGAGTATTTATAGTTTGTCTGTAGATGCCACATGTGACAAGCCGTGGCCCCTCCTGGTGAGTATTTGTTGTGTCTGTAGATGCCACATTTTATGGCATGACCCCTCCTTCTGAGTATTTATTGTGTGTATGAAGATGCCACATTTGACAAGACATGGCCCCTACTTGTAAGTATTTATAGTGTCTTTTACACAGTAGAGAGTGAGAGAAGAGCAGGACAGTTGTAATCTCCAGTTTCTAGTCTTAACACATATAGGCAACCGCTGCATTGAGAGTTCTCCTTGGGAACTCTGGGGTTCTTGTTAAAAGGGACTCTGTCAGGATGTGGTAAACTCCCTCCGCTTTGTCTTAGATGGTATGGGTATCCAAAGGTATTGGAGTAGACGCCTCGCTCACTTATCGTGACATGCTTCATCATTGGCGCCTATCCACCCCCGGGTGAGATGATACTACCTGGGCGGACTCAACTATAAATGGAATTGGTGTTCTTAAATAAAGCAATACTTGACATGCAGGGATCCAGATGAGTGATGTTAAAAATACCTCTAGGTATACCCAAACACTGTCTTTTATTCTGAGGGTACCTGGGGTATGTATAAAAACGTGAATTTATTGGGTTTTACTGAATATGATTGTTCAGTTGGACCCCTTTCTAAAGTGCCTACATGTTTCGGCCCTCGCTAGGAGCCCACATGGGTCTGGGGCCTTCGTCAGGGCTGTTTATCTATGTATGTGTCCCTGCTGCTATAATGTGCATGCACTCCATGCACTATCGTGAGGCCTAATGCGCTCACCTGTCTTCTTTTCGTCCACAGTAGATTTCCCACTGTTGTCTTTTCTCAAGGAACCTGCGAATCAGGTGGGAGGTGCTGTCTTATAGTCACACATTCATCAAAGGTTCAGCACCGCGGGATTACCTCAATGACTCCACTCCGTCCGCCGCTGTGTATTTATAGTGTTTCTGTAGATGTCTCATGTGACATGCCATGACCCCTCTTTGTTGAGTATGTATTGTGTGTCTAATGATGCTACATTTGACAAGACATGGCCCCTCCTTGTAAGTATTTATAGTGTGTCTGTAGATGTCACATGTGACATGCCATGGCCCCTCCTTGTTGAGTATTTATTGTATGTCTGAAGATGCCACATTTGACAGGACATTGCCCCTCCTTGTTAGAATTTATAGTGTGTCTGTAGATGCCACATTTGACATGCCATGGCCCCTCCTTGTGAGTATTTATTGTGTCTCTGTAGATTCCACATTTGACATGCCATGGCCCCATCCTTGTGAGTATTTATCATGTGTCTGTAGATTCCACATTTGACAAAACATGGCCCCGCCTTGTGAGCATTTATAGTGTGTATGAAGATGCCACATTTGACAAGACATGGCCCCTCCTTGGGAGTATTTGTAGTGTGTCTGTAGATGTCTCATGTGACATGCCATGGCCAGTCTTTGTTGAGTATGTATTGTGTGTCTGATGATGCCACATTTGACAAGACATGGTCCAGTCAGTCAGTCAAAAATCTTTATTCGGCTCAATGACAGCCATGAAAGAACAGATAAAACTTTACCAATAATACACATAATAAAATTTTAACCGACTCAGATGTTACCCATGAATTAATTTCCCAACAATTTTACGAAGTCGAACTGCAGCAGAAATATACTTATAAACCATGAGGCAAGTGAATTCATTGTTTAAAAGAAGTAAATGACATAATGCTGATTGACACTTTCTAATATTTAAAAATCTTAATAATGGTTTTAAAAAATGCGTCTGGGGTTAAAATACAATTTACAGAAAAACATAAAGTGCAAGGTGCTTTGTGCAGAAGTTGAGTTACATGGGCACAGATCTAATTTGGCGTCACAATATGCATCGCGTGGGTATGAGACCAATAAATGAGCTATACCCATCCTGAACCTGATCAGATAAAACATCTTTGCTTGGTTAAAATAGAAAGAAAGATAGGATTCAATTCGTGGGGAGCTGATTAAGAATGAATGCTCAACAACTCTTTTTTTGCCAACTCTAGGCTATCTCTTTCGTGCTTCAAAAGTAAAAGAAAATCACTTTTAAGCTTAGCCTTGGGAATTGCTGATATATTTCCCGGGCGTTTAAAACAGTCCTGCAATCCCAGCTTCACCAGTTGATCCTGCAAGTTAGAGAGCCATGGGATTTTTTGACATGGTCCAATTTCAAGCAATCTAAAATTATGTCACGATTCAGGGCTGGTTCTTCTTTTACCCAGATGCTACGCCAAAGCATCAATGGGGCTAATTGCATACGAAAAGATTGTGGAGTAATGCCTAATTCGTTGTGACACATAGTGGCGGGGGTGCTTTTAGGTAATGACAGCACACGTTTTAGTGTTAAGTTCTCTACTCTTTGGAGGCCCGGTATGTTTGAACAGCCCCAAACTCCAGCGCCATATAGTGTAACGGCGCAGGTTCGTGCCTTATAAATGTCAACAATTACTTTTATGGGGCGAGTGCCTAATTTTTGGTGAACCTAAACATGGCCTCCATATTTTTATTAAAACCCCCAATCCTGGCATTAACTAAATGGGACCATGTATTTTTTTCATTAAAAGAATACCCAAATAAGAAAAAGTTGGCACCTGACGTAATGTATCATTCTTTATGTAAAAGGTTTTCATCCGAGAGGGAGCCTTTCCTGCTACCAACACATGTGATTTCCCAACGTTTGTTTTTAGTCCAAGATCGCTCATAAATTCATTAAAACTGGTTAAAAGCCTTTGTAAACCCACCCCAGTTCTTGACATTAGGACACAATCATCCGTGTATAACAGGGCTGGTAGAATCCTCTGACCTATTGAGGGGGCATCAACATTTCCACTTCTAATATAGCTTTCTAGATCATTTATATATAAGCAGAATAGGAAGGGAGCGAGTACGCTTCCCTGTCGGACCCCACAATCCATCTTTATAGGTCCAGTGAGCTCGCCAGTTGCTCCATAGCGTACTCTCCCTGTGACACCCTGATGCATTGCAGCTAAAAAATGGACGATTGAAGGGTTAATGCCCATAAGGAGCATTTTTTCCCCCAGTTTCCCCCTCTGCACCCAGTCAAAGGCGGATGTCAGGTCCATAAATCCCATATATAGGGACCCTGACTTAGCCATGGTGTATTTACCAATGTCCAGGTGCAGGTTAAGGCACTGTTCTACAGTGCCCAGGCCTTTCCTAAATCCATACTGAACAGCGGAGAACTTCCCATTTTCTGTGACCCAAGTCTCCAGTATTACTCGACCCATAATCTTGCAGGTGCTGTCGATTAAAGAAATTGGTCGATAGCATTTTGGGTCAGATCTGTCGCCCTTTTTGAATATGGGAACTATTGTAACTGATCTCCATGACTCTGGTGGGCCCTGAGCTGCATAACATCGTAATATATTTGTTAATAGCAGGAGCCAGAGGGGGATATTTGCTAGAAATAGGTCGGCGGGTATGCCGTCCGGCCCAGGGGCCTTATTCTTTACAGTCTGAGAAAGTGCCCTATTTACCTCATCTAGATTTGGGGGTTCTAAAGGACATGCCTCATATTGGGAGTGAGCAGCACAATATCTTTCAGTGCTGTTGCTATAGAGGCCGGAAAAATGTGTTACCCACAGTTCGGGCATTATTGTTGCTTCAACATTACCATTTTTTGTATCACCAAAGTACTCATCATTAACAGTTTTCCAAAATAGTTTGGAATCTTTACTCTGGGATGCCACATATAATTTGCCCCATGCCTCTTGCCTAATTTCCTTCTTACGTTTTTCCAGTACGCGTTTATAATCCGTGCGTCCCTGTCTCACTCCCACCCCATCTCGTGGTTTGATTTTTAAGATCTTGATTAGTTTACTATGTAATTGGGAACATTCCATGTCAAACCACCTTTTATATTTCTGTGAGATATTTGATTGATCTTTAGTTAAGAGTGCCTTTATCGTCTCAGTTATTACATTAAACGATCTGATCATAGACGTAGCACTTAAATTTTCATCCAGACAGTCCAGTACTTGCACAAAATTACTCTCTATAATCTTTCCCAGAATGCTATCTGGATTAACAGTGGACCACTTCCGAGTTAACCCCTTGTTTTTAGTATAGGATAAGGGAACTACCTTGACTGGTGTGGTGGGAGAATCTACTAGGATCGATAATTGTAATGTTAGTGGGTAGTGGTCACTAAAATGATTTTTAGATATGTTAAAAACCATAGTTTCAGACTTAAAATAATCGGACAAAATAATGAAATCAATCAACGTACCCATACCTCTTCCAACATATGTTACCACATCGGAGTTTAAAAACTCCATGAGATCTAAAGTCAAAAAAAGTGAGAATTTTGACAGTAGAAAATTGAAAGTGTTCCCACAAGGAGTGTGCTCAAAGTGGTAACCGCCCTTCATATCCCTCGTTAGATAATGACAGGCCTCACATTTAGACAGTGAGCACAGTTTACAATTGAAATCACCCCCCCAAAGGATTACATAGTCCGTTTTTAACTCCTCAATGTGTATCATAAGTGCAATTTCGAATTCCCGGGCAATAGTGATATTTGCACTGTTAAAATTATTATGATAAAAATTAATAACCACAAGGGTTAAGTTTCTCTTCAATATAATGTTTATGATCTGGAAGTGCGGAGAATCCAGCTGCAGTTTCCTGACTCTGCCATTTAATGTCCATCCTTGTGAGTATTTATAGTGTGTCTGTAGATGTCACGTGACATGCCATGGCCCCTCCTTGTTGAGTATTTATTGTATGTCTGAAGATGCCACATTTGACAGGACATGGGCCCTCCTTGTTAGAATTTATTGTGTATCTGTAGATGCCACATGTGACATGCCATGGCCTCTCCTTGTGAGTGTTTTATAGTGTGTCTGTAGATGTCACATGTGACATGCCATGGCCCCTCCTTGTTTAGTAATTATTGTATGTCTGATGATACCACGTTTGACAGGACATAGTCCCTCCTTTGGGGAATGTATAGTGTGTCTGTAGATGCCACATGTGACATGCCATGGCCCCTCCTTGCGAGTATTTATAGTGTGTCTAGATGCCACATGACATGCCATGGTCCCTCCTTGTGAGTATTTATTGTGTCTCTGTAGATTCCACATTTGACATGCCCTGGCCCCTCCTTGTATTTATTGTGTATCTGAAGATGCCACATTTGACATGCCATGGTCCCTCCTTGTGTGTATTTACAGTGTGTCCGTAGATACCACATTTGACAGAACAGGGCCCGCCTTGTGAGTATTTATAGTGTGTCTGTAGATGCCACATTTGACATGCCATGCCCCCTCTTTGTGAGTAGTTATAGATGGTCTGTAGATGCCACATGTGACATGCCATGGCCCCTCCTTGCGAGTATTTATAGTGTGCCTGTAGATGCCACATTTGACCTGCCATTGCCCCTCTTTGTGAGCATTTATAGTGTGTCTGTAGATGCCACGTGACATGGCATGGCCCTTCCATGTGAGTATTCATAGTTTGTCTGTATATGCCACATATGGCAAGCCATGGCCCCTCCTTGTTAGTATGTGTTGTGTGTCGGCAGATGCCACGTCACATGCCATGCTCCCCTCCTTATGAGTATTTGTTGTGTCTGTAGATGCCACATTTCATGGCATGGCCCCGCCTTGTGAGTATTTATTGTGTGTCTGAAGATGCCACATTTGACAAGACATGGTCCATCCTTGTGAGTATTTATTGTGTGTCTGAAGATGCCACATGTGACATCCCATGGCCCCTCTTTGTGAGTATTTATAGTTTGTCTATAGATGCCACATGTGACATGCCATGGCTCCTCTTTGTGAGTATTTATAGTGTGTCTGTAGATGCCAGATGTGACATCCTGTGGCCCCTCTTTGTGAGTATTTATTGTCTCTGTAGATGTCACATTTAACAGGACATGGCCCCTCCTTGTGAGTGTTTATAGTACGTCTGTAGATGCCACATGTGACATCCCACGGCTCCTCTTTGTGAGTATTTATTGTGTGTCTGTAGATGTCACATTTGACAGGACATGGCCCCTCCTTGGGAGTATTTATAGTGTGTCTGTAGATGCCACATGTGACATGCCATGGCCCCTCTTTGTGACTATTTATAGTGTCTGTAGATGCCACATGTGACATCCCATGGCCCCTCTTTGTGAGTATTCATTGTGTCTGTAGATGTCACATTTGACAGGACATGGCCCCTCCTTGCGAGTATTTATAGTGTATCTGTAGATGTCACATGTGACAAGCCATGGCCCCTCCTTGCGAGTATTTATAGTGTGTCTAGATGCCACATGACATGCCTTGGCCCCTCCTTGCAAGTATTTATTGTGAGTCTGTAGATGCCACATGTGACATGCCATGGCCACTCCTTTTGAGTATGTGTTGGTGTCTGCAGATGCCACGTGACATGCCATGGCCCCCTCCTTGTGAGTATTTGTTGTGTTTCTGTAGATGCCACATTTCATGGCATGGCCCCTCCTTGTGAGTATTTATTGTGTCTGAAGATGCCACATTTGATATGCCATGGCCCCTCCTAGTGAGCATTTATTGTGTCTGAAGATGCCACATTTGACATGCTATGGCCCCTCCTTGTGAGAATTTATAGTGTGTCTGTAGATGCCACATGTGACATGCCATGGCCCCTCCTTGTGAGTATTTATTGTGTGTCTGAAGATGCCACATTTGACAAGACATGGCCTCTCCTTGTGAGTATTTATTGTGTGTCTGTAGATTTGACATGGCATGGCCCCTCTTTGTGAGTATTTATAGTGTGTGTCTGTAGATGCCACCTGACATGAGCGCAAAGAAGGGGCCCCTACTAATTAAGATGAGGTTCCTTAAAGTAGGGAAATAAATAAATCAGTGTATAGATTTAAGACAACCATTCAGTGAACAGAAAATAAATGCTGATCAATGAACAATGAGAATCAAAAAGAACCAAAGACAACAAATTATTTATCAAAAATACAAAATGAACATTTATTAAGTATTACACAATTTGGGAAAAATATAATAATCATTCATGCGCTTTCATGTCCATCATACAGACTCACAGACACACTGAAAACCATTTAAAAACATTGTTGATATGATGACATTTTGCTCTACAATGGTAGATTAACAGAATATATAAAAAGCAGTTTCAATGAAAAACTGTGTGGCACAAATTCAAATGACTGTTGGTATTCTACGCGCGTTTCGGCACTACAGGGGTGCCTTCGTCAGGAAGTGGGCCACAGTCGACACAATTGATGAATCTGTGAAATCAAAGTTGTCTAGTCAATGAGGGAGGTTCTATTACGTTACATTAGACAATGATTAAAAAAACATTTGCATTGAATGTATTGAGGGCGAGACACGAAAAGTGAAAAAGAGAGATGACTAAAACTAATTAATTCAGTGGTGAATAGAAAGGAAATTAGATTTGTGAGAGAAATGATTGAATGGTGAGAGGAACCCTATGTGGATAATAAGAACGAAAAAAGAGAGAGAGCGAGAACTCCCAGGAGATTATATGATACACCATGGTGACCCCTATTTGTGTTGAAGTAACATGCTTAGCTCAAGGTGTCAGGAATAATTAATCTGAAATATACCTACTGAAGATGACATCTGAGAGACCGATCGTGTTAAGCGGTCAATGAAGACACTGTGGATCTTGATGTATAATCTACACAGTGAATATAAAGGACGCTTTATATTAGTGAAGGCTCACATGAAATTTAAATTAAGAGCAGCTATAGTTCTGAGTTTTTAACTTAATTATTACCTTAGATATCACAGGTAAAAGGGTGCTTTCAATGTATCATGAATAGATGAAAAGTAGAGGTCCTCATGGTATTCCAATAAAGATTTGCTAAGAATAAAATGAAACGTGTTGTACGTGATTTAATAAATGTGATTGAGGACAAATAACCCTAATTACAAATCCAAAGAGTCATTTTCTATTTATACCTGTATGACTGATGGATAACAGGCTAATGAGGAATCGAACGTCACCATAAACGAGATAACGTGATGTTATCAGATTATGACCGAATATTACTTCTGTATTCGCGGAGCTAAAGAGTAAAGACATACAAGATAGTTGTGATTAGTAGGGACTTGATATATCTTCTTATTAAGCAAGATGTTGTGGCGGTAAAAGCTATTGGGGATCAGTAATGTAGAGCTAGTGATGCTAGTGCTGGAGAATAACGTGAGACAGCATAGCACTTACTTGGATTTAATGCGGTGTAGATAAACAAACTGAATAACGTTCTGTTTGGTAGTTTCAAAGATGACTGAAAAAGCAAAACAAAACCAATTATGAGACGAGAATATGGCAAACAGCTGTGGAATATGTTGTGCCAGGAACCTACGAAATCCTTGGCTAATACGGACTGAAGGTGACAAGTTTAAAAACATGAGCGTATTATTTTCAGAAGAAAGGTACACGATTACAAGTTAGCCACATATGGTGTACTAAAATGTGGTTTGTGCTGCTAAAGGATACTAATGAGGGCTATGCGAAACTGTTTACGGAGCTGGCAAAGAGCTGAAAATACTCGATGTCAGCGAAGGGGTGTCTAAGGCGCGTACTTACTTCTAAGCCGATTCAGAGCCTCCGGATGTGGAGTTCCTTCTTTCCCCAACTACGTCCGGCAACTAGATTTGACTTATCTCGGTTACTTTGTTTTAACCATTGGTGGATATGTCACATGGTACAAGATGTCCTATCACTTGCGTCCTTCAACAAAACTTTATTGGGACGCTGTAAAAAACATGAGCACTACGACAAACATTACAGAATGTTGCCGCCTTGTGCTACAATGGAATACGACTAGATTAGATCCAATTTCAAAATCGCTCCCTTCATAAAGCAGCCTAACTATGGTTATGCATTGACACAATGTTACTAACTAAAAAGTGAATAGTTATGAAGTGCTAACGCACTACATAGCTATTGATACTCTGTTGCGAATCTATACCAGCCTTACTAGGAAATGTGCTGACAGGAAAGTCCGTAACATAAAATGAACTAAATAGAAAGGAACCATGTGGGATGATGAATAGTGACGTGCAAATATCTAACTGCTATTTGCTCGAATCATAAAACATGGAGAGAATGAAAATGTTAATATAATTAAAGGGGAAAGAGATGACTAATGGGAAAAATGAACATTAAAATGTGATTTAATACGATGAAAACAGTAAATGAGAGATTCAGAAATGGGAAATTCACAAAATGAGCAGGCTCATTAGATGGATATGTGAAATTTAACCAGTATTATATCGAATCGCCTGTTCCCACGGAATTTCCTGGTTTAATCCATGTTTAACCGTATCTAAAAAGAATATCCAGAAAACTTCTCTACTTTTTCTGATGGAGTCAGTGTCAGTCCCTGCTTTAGTGTTTATTTTTTCCAGGACTAACCACTGAATGTCTTCATGGCTGTGTCCTTTATCTATGAAGTGTTTCACTAAAGGGGCAGCCATCTTTTTTGTTCTTATCGCTGAGCGGTGTTCTGTCAGCCGTGTTGCTAGTGTTCTTGACGTTTCACCAATGTAGCCTAGTCTGCATGGACATAATAGCAAATACACAATGTTTTTTGTTTTGCAGTTTGTGAACGATTTGAGTGTGATTGTTTGTCCCTTATGTTCAAATGTTTTTGTTATAATTGCATAGTCACATGCCTTACATTTATTATTTCCACAGACCGGGATACCACCATCTATGGTTTTTTGGATGTATGATGGTTTTGTACTGAGGCGCGAATGGACAATTTGGTCCTTCAAGTGTTTATTACGCCGATGTGCAAACATTGGACGTGGCAGATTGTCTTTTTCATCTGAGTTGATGTTTAGAATGTGCCAGTTAGCGCATATTATTTGGCGAACTTGTTCATCAGCCGTGGAATGTCTAGTTACGCATACCAATTGTGGTGTTGTTTTTGGAGGATGATTAGTTAAGAGATGATCTCTATCATAGAATCTTGCGCGCTTGTATGCTTCTCGTACTACGCGTCTCGGATATCCACGTGTAATGAATTTGTTCTTCATGTGTTCAGATCTGCTGTCATAATCGGCAATATTGGTACAGTTTCTCCGTAAACGGAGAAACTGTCCAAATGGAATGCTTTCTTTTTGTTTTTTAGGATGAAAGCTATTAAAGTGCAAGAGAGTGTTTCTTGCCGTTGGTTTTACGTAAAGGTCCACTTCTAGAACCTGGTTATTCTCTTTAATTTGGATGTCAAAGGAATTCAATACCCTTGGAGCTCGTGTGAGCTGTGAATCTTAGATTCTGATCACAGAGATTAATCCATGATAAAAATTCATGTAGCAAATTAGGTTCATTTGTCCAAATGAAAAAAACGTCATCTATGTAGCGAGCCCAATTTTGGATGGATTCAAAAAAGGGGGCCATTTCATTATATATATGGATGCTCTCAAATTGTGCCATATATATATTCGCTACAGTGGGGGCACAAGCTGCCCCCATACTGACTCCTTTCGTCTGTCTATAGAGGGTGACATTAAAATCAAAGGTATTTTCTTCTAAAACGATTTTAAGGATCTCTATAATAAATTCTGAACAGCAATCTATTTGGTAGTGTTCTATAAACCACTTCACGGCCGTGAGTGCACCTTCCTGAGGTATATTGCTGTAAAGAGATTCGACATCTAAAGTGACCATCGTGTCACTGGAGCTATTGAATGGTAGACCATCCACTGCCTGTATCATTGCTTTGGTGTCTTTTATATATGATGTTATTTTAGGTACATGTGGGCATAGAATGCGATCAATGTATTTTGAAATCGGCTCAGTGACTGAGCCAATTGTGGTCACAATTGGGCGGTATGGAGGGTTATGACTGTCTTTATGTATTTTTGGTACACCATATATGGCTGCCATTTTAGGATGTTCTATATTTAGAAAGTCAAACTCCATTTGGCAGATGGTTCCTGTGTCTAATGCTCTTTTTGTGGAATTGAAGATCTTTCTTTGGACTCTGGCGGTGGGATCTATTTTGACTAGTTGATAATAAGTAGTGTCACTTAGGAGCTCTTGCATAGTTTGGATATATTTCTCAGTGTCTACAACTACTATCCCACCTCCTTTGTCACAATTTTTTATGGTTACTTCGGGATTATGTCTTAGGGTAACCAAATCTTCAAGTTCTTCTTTATTTAGATTGGGAGGGGGGCCATAAGAACGAGTGGTCAATGTTTTGAGACGTTTAAGCACAACATTTTCGAAAATCTCCACCTCTGGTCCAATCTGGTCCAGTGTGGGAGTAAAAGTGGATGTAGGTCGTAGACCTGAACGATTGTCCACTTGATCATGTATATTTTGGTTAGTAACATCAGTCTTTGCAAAATATTTCCTAAGCCGTATTTTTCGAAAGAACGACATTATATCCTGATGAAGTTCAAAAATATTAATACCTGTATACGATACAAAGGAGAGACCTTTGGATAAAAGGGAAATGGTGGAGCTAGGTAACATTTGCTTAGACAAATTGAAAATGGGAATTTCTGTTATGACCTCCAATACTGGGCATTCCTTGTTACCAGGTATTCCTGGTTGTTCTGTTGGTAGTTGGCCCGATTGAAGGTACCTTGATATCTGGGCTGATATCTCGGTCTCCATGGGCCTCGTCGTTTGCCTAAAAAAGATTGGCCTGAAGATTGATTAGTTGGGCCCATGGATCTATGTCCATCAGGGTGAAATTGATTAGAGCTACCTTCGGTCTCCGAATCGGAGGTGTCTGAGAAAGTAGTGACTTTTCTCATGGGCCGTTGGTACTCGTTTGGTTCAGATTCTTGATATTCTCCCTGTTTAAAGAAGTGTTCATTCAGGTATGGATAAGTTCTTTCTTTAGTATTGAATCTAATATCTTTTTCAATTTATCTGTTTTTCTTTTTATCAAATAGTCAGAATAGGATGTCACTTCCCTATCAATATCTTCGGTTTTCTTGGCCTCATCTAAGACATTATTTTGCTTAATTTTTTCTTCTAATGTATTGAGTTCTACAAGCAAAGTTTGCACCAGTTCCTTCGCCGTTTCTATAATTAAAATCATGAGGTCTCGTGAACATCTGTTCGCTATGAGAGACCACTTTTCTAGAAACGTGCGTATTTGTACAAAGAGACCTGGGATGTTTCTAACCCTCAATCCTTGAGGGATAACCCCTGCTTTTAGATAATCTAACATGAATTGACTGTGAAGTTTTATTCTACGAATCTTTTTTTTAAGTTGGAGTAATGTACTTAAATCTTCATTTGTAGCTAGATTTCCATTATTTGCCTGATTACTGGTAGTAGGTTGATTCTCTACCAGAAGTGCATATTGCTCATCCGTGAATCCGAATGTTTGTAATGTGTCCATGATTCAGAAAAGTAAGGAGAGAAATTTAAAGTAAGGGGAAAAAACAACCACCAATAGGATTGATGTCAGACTGAAATAAATCACTAAGGACCTATAGCCCAACTTAGAAAAGAATTACGTGATGTGATCACCCTGAAAGTCAATGCAAACGTTAACCACTAAAACACAAGGGATGCTGAAACATATAACCCCATGCAGACAGGCTGCGGGTAAATGAGCGCAAAAGAAGGGGCCCCCTACTAATTAAGATGAGGTTCCTTAAAGTAGGGAAATAAATCAATCAGTGTATAGATTTAAGGCCCGCCTTGCGAGTATTATAGTGTGTTTTTCAGATGCCACATTTGACATGCCATATCCCCTTTGTGTGAGTATTTATGGTGTGTCTGTAGATGCCACATGTGACATGCCATGGACCCTCCTTGTGAGTATTTATAGTTTGTCTGTAGATGCCACATGTGACAAGCCGTGGCCCCTCCTGGTGAGTATTTGTTGCGTGTCTGTAGATGCCACATTTTATGGCATGACCCCTCCTTCGGAGTATTTATTGTGTGTATGAAGATGCCACATTTGACAAGACATGGCCCCTACTTGTAAGTATTTACAGTGTCTTTTACACAGTAGAGAGTGAGAGAAGAGCAGGACAGTTGTAATCTCCCGTTTCTAGTCTTAACACATATAGGCAACCGCTGCCTTGAGAGTTCTCCTTGGGAACTCTGGGTTTCTTGTTAAAAGGGACTCTGTCAGGATGTGGTAAACTCCCTCCGCTTTGTCTTAGATGGTTTGGGTATCCAAAGGTATTGGAGTAGACGCCTCGCTCACTTATCGTGACATGCTTCATCATTGGCGCCTATCCACCCCCGGATGAGATGATACTACCTGGGCGGACTCAACTATAAATGGAATTGGAGTTCTTAAATAAAGCAATACTTGACATGCAGGGATCCAGATGAGTGATGTTAAAAATACCTCTAGGTATACCCAAACACTGTGTTTTATTCTGAGGGTACCTGGGGTTTTACTGAATAGGATTGTTCAGTTGGACCCCTTTCTAAAGTGCCTACATGTTTTGGCCCTCGCTAGGAGCCCACATGGGTCTGGGGCCTTCATCAGGGCTGTTTATCTATGTATGTGTCCCTGCTGCTATAATGTGCATGCACTCCATGCACTATCGTGAGGCCTAATGCGCTCACCTGTCTTCTTTTCGTCCACAGTAGATTTCCCACTGTTGTCTTTTCTCAAGGAACCTGCGAATCAGGTGGGTGGTGCTGTCTTATAGTCACACATTCATCAAAGGTTCAGCACCGCGGGATTACCCCAATGACTCCACTCCGTCCGCCGCCGTGTATTTACAGTGTGTCTGTAGATGTCTCATGTGACATGCCATGGCCCCTCTTTGTTGAGTATGTATTGTGTCTGATGATGCTACATTTGACAAGACATGGCCCCTGTATTTATAGTGTCTGTAGATGTCACATGTGACATGCCATGGCCCCTCCTTGTTGAGTATTTATTGTATGTCTGAAGATGCCACATTTGACAGGACATGGCCCCTCCTTGTTAGAATTTATAGTGTCTATAGATGCCACATGTGACATGCCATGGCCCCTCCTTGTTGAGTATTTATTGTATGTCTGAAGATTCCACATTTGACATGCCATGGCCCCTCCTTGTATTTATTGTGCGTCTGAAGAGGCCACATTTGACAAGGAATTCCCCCTCTTTTTGAGTATTGTGTGTCTGAAGATGCCACATTTAACAGGACATGGCCCCTCCTTGTGAGTATTTATAGTGTGACTAGATGCCACGTGACATGCCACGGCCCCTCCTTGTGAGTATTTATTGTGTGTCTGTAGATGTCACATTTGACAGGACATGGCCCCTCCCTGTTAGTTTTTATAGTGTGTCTGTAGATGCCACATGTGGCATGCCATGGCCCATCCTTGTGAGTATTTACAGTGTGTCTGTAGATACCACATTTGACAGAAGATGGCCCTGCCTTGTGAGTATTTATAGAGTGTCTGTAGATGCCACATGTCACGGCCCCTCCGTGCGAGTATTGTGTGTCTGTAGATGCCACATGTGACATGCCATGCCCCCTCCTTGTGAGTAGTTATAGTGTGTCTGTAGATGCCACATTTGACATCCCACGGCCCCCTTTGTGAGTATTTATTGTGTCTGTGAATGTCACATTTGACATGCCATGGCCCCCTCATGAGTATTTATTGTGTGTCTAAAGATGCCACATTAGACAAGCCATGGCCCCTCCTTGTGAGTATTTATTGTGTGTCTGTAGATACCACATTTGACAGAACATGGCCTGGCCTTGCGAGTATTTATAGTGTGTCTGTAGATGTCACATGTGACAAGCCATAGCCCCTCCGTGTGAGTATTTATAGTGTGTCTGTAGATGCCACATGTGACATGCCATGGACCCTCCTTGTGAGTATTTATAGTTTGTCTGTAAATGCCCCATGTGACAAGCCATAGCCCCTCCGTGTGAGTATTTATAGTGTGCCTGTAGATGCCACTTGTGACATGCCATGGCCCTTCCTTGTGAGTATTTATTCTGTGTCTGTAGATGCCACATTTCATGGCATAGTCCCTCCTTGTGAGTATATATTGTGTGTCTGAAGATGCCACATTTCATCGCATGGCCCCTCCTTGTGAGTATTTATAGTGTGTCTGTAGATGCCACATTTCATGCCATGGCCCTCCTTGTGTGTATTTATAGTGTGTCTGAAGATGCCACGTGACATCCCATGCCCCTCTTTGTGAGTATTTATTGTGTGTCTGTAGATGTCACATTTGACAGGACATGGTCCCTCCTTGTGAGTATTTATAGTGTGTCTGTAAATGCCACATTTGATCTGCCATGGCCCATCTTTGTGAGTATTTATTGTGTGTCTGTAGATGCCACGTGTGACCTGCCATGGCCCCTCCTTGTGAGTATTTATTTGTGTGAAGATGCCACATTTCATGCCATGGCCCCTCCACGTGAGTATTTATTGGGTGTCTGAAGATATCACATGTGAGATGCCATGGCCCCTTCTTGTATCTATTGTGTCTCTGTAGATGCCACATTTGACATACCATAGCCCCTCCTTGTGGGTATTTATAGTGTCTGTAGATGCCACATGTGACAAGCCATGGCCCCTCCTTGTGAGGATTTGTTGTGTATCTGTCGATGCCACATGTGACATGCCCTGGCCCCTCTTTGTGAGTGTTTATAGTTTGTCTGTAGATGCCACGTGACATGCCATGGACCCTCTTTGTCAGTATTTATAGTGTGTCTATAGATGTGACACGCCATGGCCCCTCTTTGTGAGTATTTATAGTGTGTCTGTAGATGCCACATTTGACATGCCATAGCCCCTTCTTGTGAGTATTTATTGCGTGTCTGCAGATGCCACATGTGACATGTCATGGCCCTTCCTTGTGAGTATTTGTTGTGTGTCTGTAAATGCCACATGTGACAAGACATGGCCCCTCCTTGTGAGTATTTATTGTGTCTGTAGATGCCACATTTGACATACCATGGCCCCTCCTTGTGAGTATTTATAGTGTGTCTGTAGATGCCACATTTGACAAATCATAGCCCTCCGGCTTCAATCTAAGCCGCTGTAAATTCCTTGATGGAAGCTTCAAACTATAATATTCCACCCTTCAAAAATACACGTGGTTTACTCAGCACCTTAGCAATAATATTGTCTTGAAACCTGCTTGGCTAATATACTGATGTACTGTAATAATGGCCAACTTTGTATTTAACTAGCGCATGTTGTCCCATTTGCTCAGTGAGGGACCAGGAATCACTGCCACAGTGTGCTATGAAAAAAGTGCCTACCACACGTTTTTGTGACGGCTGAGGCATATATACATGAACCTCCTCCTTGTGGTCCCTATATCTCAAGTGTATTTCTTATAATAGAACAATGTCTGCTTTGGCCGTTTTCATTGTAGAGTACATCCTTAATCTTCAAGTAGAGGAATTTAACATTATGACATTTAATGGCATAACAATACATGGTGCATAGTGATGTATCGGCCAGTGCCAAGTGTCACCTTGCCTGTTTCCCACGCGTCTTATCTGTCACATATTCCTCCCGTCTAATCCCTTTCCTCTCCACAACAACTACTAATACATAAAGAGAATAACAGGAACAAGAAACTGCAAAAAGAATATCCAAAGACAGTTCCATATTTGTAGCCTGTGTGCACAGAGTCTGCTTGAGGCAATCTACCCACAAAGGTCAGAGGCCATCTTCCCACAAAGGTCAGTGGCCCTTCCTCGCTTCCCCAACGTCACCAAGAGCTACATGGGTATGACCGTACTTCATAACAACATATATCATTGGCATTCAAAACATATTAAAAAAGTAACAAAACTTCCACAGGCACAAGCTGCCTCTATATCATGCCAACAGATGACAGCATTAGCTTCTGCCAGCTCCTGTTTCTTGCGTACTCCGGTACCTCCATCAGAGTTCAGTAGTTTTCACACTCCTGAGATCTTGCCCTTCTTTTTAAGCTCTGGGCCGGATTTAGATCTTGGCGGACAGGTTACTCCGTTACAACAGTAACGGATATCCCATCTGCCAAAATATAAATCCTGTTATATCCAATGGATATATATTTTGGTGGATGTGATATTCGTCATCGTTATGATGGAGTAACCTGTCCGCCAAGATCTGTCTCCAATTTAGCCAAATTTCTTTTGCTTGACTGGGAATTTTACCCTGTTCTACTGCAACTGTGATATAGTGGTTTTCCGCGCTCATGTGAAGCTTGATACTGCACAAGAAGATCCATCCGATTCTTAGATCCACCTTTGAGAATTCTTCTACTACATGTCTCAGTAGTTTCACCTTTGAGATGCTTTCCACCACAGGTCTAGTGGAGCAACATGGCTAGACCCACACCTTGTAAGAGAAGAATCGTAGGCCATGGGCTGGTTCTTCTCTTGTTAACAACTTTTCTTTTGCTGGAAGGATTTCATTTTTGTGACTATATCACCCTGGCATTTGTCAATGCTTTGTCTCCTAGGGCTGACCGTGTACTCTCTACAGGACAGATTAACTTACATTTGACGCAACCAAAGTTGGTGCGCTGCGTCACATCAAAGGCAGAAACCAAAATAGCGCCATATCTGCTAAGTGCTGGTGCACTTTAGGCAGCCTTGCACCATAGTGCAAAGGCATTTGTGTGATGTCTGGCACAGGTTTGGTACTGGAAGGATGGCACAGGTTTGGTACTGGAAGGATACTCTTCCAATACAAAATACATTGCTTAGGCATAGTTTACTCTTCTCTTTCAGACATCTCTTTTCCTTCGATTATTGTGATTGTGCTATTATATATCTTCTCTTTCAGACATCTCTTTTCCTTCGATGATTGTGCTATTATATACTAAGTATCATTTGTTGAGTGTTCACAGGAACCGTTATCTGTAAAGTACCCTGGTTCCATGTGAGTAGGATGTCCCTTGTTTTTTCAAACACGACTTGTAGAGCGGTGGCTGCACCGCAAGGGGTTAATTCTTTTTCAGGATTGTCCTCTAACCCTGTCTAAACACAGGATGTTACACAAACCCTCGGGGTAAGATGTCCGATAGAGAAGCTCCCTTATTCACGGATGAGTATATAGCCAAGAATATAAGTGGCCCCTCACTGTTCTCTGCACAACCAAACAAAACAGTGAGTCCTAAACAACTCATTTTGGAGAAATTAGAGAAAGCTAAGAAAAAGCACGTGAGAACAGAGCTGCATGCACGCATGCTCACTGAGTATCTCAAAGCTGGAATCATTCCCCAAGGTTTACAGGTTAGAAATGTGCCAGGAATTTTTAGAGAAGATCCCAAATTCAAAGGTGGTTTCAGCCACATTTCTACCACCTGTTCACGCCACTGGATGGTGTTGGGAGTAGAGACTGCTATAGAACACGCCAAGGCAGAATTGAAAGAGATAGAAGATCTCAAACGAGAATTGCTAGGAGGTGACGGGGTGGCAGAAGCTAAAGCACTGCTTGACAAACTTAACAAGACCATTGATGAGTTTAACACATATGAATTAAAGAAAAAAGCAGACAAGGTTACAAAAGATATAAAAAACGTCACCAAAGAGAAAGCTTACCCTTATCTAAGAGAGGACTATTGCACCACTATAAACACTCAGAATAGACAAAACACCTGGGGGAGGTTTAAAAGAAACCATCCGATTACATTCTCTGAATCCTCAGGAGGAGCGGAAGACTCAGACACACTCAGTGTCAGGGTGCTGGAAAAAGGAGCAAAGACTCTCCAGTGCTCCTCCGTATCTTGTAATGAGCCCGTTGTTAAGAGATCACCCGCTCGCAAAAGGCTGCGGGTGATCGTCGCGCACAGCCGGTCATTTCTTCCTGTACTCCCAACAGGGAGGACCGCAGAGGCAGTGGCTGGTCTAGTCTTGCGCTCCTGGACGCGAGCGCGAGGTCTGGACCAGCTGTAAAGTGCGCCGGTTGATTGTGGAACCGCGCACTTCACCAACGGAATTTCTGGGTTAAGTAGCGAAAAGACAGGCTTCTAGTTAGGTAGAAATAGGGTAGTTTTGGGAGCTAGGCTTAGGCGTAGGATAGAGCGTTTCAGTTCGTCGGTTAGTTAGTTAGGTAAAAGGCAAAGAGAAAATTATAAGTTAGAAGGAAAAATAAATAGAAAGAAATAAAAGCAGTAGTTTAAAAGAATTACCATACTCACCATCCAGAATCTCAGTTCCTGACCTTCCTTCGTAGTCCTGTTGATGGCGTTGATTTCTGAAGTACCTACGGAACAAAACAGAAGCGAATTAACGAAGAAGAGAAAGTAAGGCAGAGTGTGTGAGAGAATAAAGGAATGAAAGAGAAAAGTAAGAAAGTCTATAATGTTTTAAAGTATCAAATTATCGTTGCCATACAGAGCTCAGAGGAATTAAAAAATCGCATTTGAAAGAATAGAAGAGGAGCGAAAGCCTTAGACACTTTGGGTAAGGAAAGAGCCAAAGGGGGAGAGTGGGAGAGTGGGGGAAGTAGAAGGGAATTAGTAATTATGTGTTCTTCTGTTGCAGTGCTTCCACAAGTTGCTAGACGATAGAGAGGGTGTAAGAAAAGAACAGAACGGAATGCAGAAGTAAGAAGGAGGTGGAAGCGCCAAAGACCAGGCAGTCTCTTCTCTGTCCCATTCCCCTTTCCCCCAGCGGGGTTCACACGGCCGCTGGTAATTACTGAGTAGGTGGCTGTGGGAAAACCAGTGGTGGAATTTGGAAAATCTCGTCGTTCTGCTCCTGGGAGTGTCGGCATAGTGAGTAACCACCGCCCATGACAGAGTGAAGTGCCCACGTCAATACTCACCCGAGCAGAATGGCAGAAGGGTTCGACTTAAAAGATTTAGGGAATGTTCTTAAGGAAATTCAGCATGAGTTGATGGCAGTCAGGGAGGAAAATAAGGTACTCAAATTGGAAATGGAGGCCACTAGACGCGAGACCAAAGAGATAGCATCTCAGTTGAAGAGCGAAGAGTCTGGGAATAGGTTCCACCCCTCTCCTTCTGGGACCAGTATATTTAATCAGAGTTCCGCAGTTAGTGGGGGGTCAGCTACGCAGGTCATTCATTCCTTGGCGCCTGTAATTCCTTTGGCTCCGCCAGAACGCTTTGGTGGGGATCCCCAAAAGGCCCAAATTTTTTTATCCCAGTGCTCTTTGCATTTCATGTGTCGGCCCACTGTCTTCCCGGATGCACAGTCTCGAATAGCCTTCATCCTATCTTACCTGAATGGAGACGCAGCTTCGTGGTCTATGCCCTTGGTCACTCAGGATTCTCCAATTTTATATAACTTCGAGGAATTCAAGAAAGAGTTTCTGCGAATTTTTGATCGTCGACAGGTGGCACAGGCTACGGATAATGAACTACTGGAGTTGAGGCAAGGGAATCGAGAACTAGTCACCTGCCTTGCCCAATTTAACAAACTTGTTGTCGAAACAGATTGGCCTGAGGCCAAAAGGGCAGCCTTGTTCTATCGGGGTTTAAAAGATGATTTGAAAGACGCCCTGTCACAGATTCCAAATCGCCCCACAGAAGTATCTGCTTTGATTGATTTAGCTTTGGAGATGGACTATCGACAAACGGAAAGAAGAGGTGAAAGACGACGTGAATTTCGACCCAGTGTACCTCGCTTTGATCGAGTCAGGTCGGAAGTTGTTAAGTCTGGAGATAGAGAGCATGGTGTAGAACCCATGCAAATTGGAACTATCAGAGGCCCCCTTTCCAAAGAAAAAAAAGAAAAGCGTCGACTGAATAACCTATGCCTTTATTGTGGGATCAGCGGTCATTTTATAAAGGAATGTCCCAAGAGACCCAAAATCTACAAGAAGGAAAACTCTCTGCACCACCAGTAAATGGAGTTGGGCTGGTGGTTGCAAACGAGAATACAACTCCAATCTCTCACCAAGTGGCGAATACACTACAATCTTCTGCTCCACACCTCATTCTGACGATGACTTTAAAGTTTCAAGATCAAGTTCTTTTGGGAGTGGTCGTGATGTTGGATTCAGGAGCCACGGGAAACTTTTGCGATCTCAAATATGCCTCCAGAATTGGGTTGAAAGCTTTACCGAAAGAAAGAAGCGAAGCAGTCAGAGCCGTTGACGGAACAAATTTGTCTTCCGGTCCCATAACCAGTCATACTGAACTAGTGGAACTTGTCTCAGTAGAAGGTCATAAGGAGGAAATTCAATTCAACTTAATCGATGCCCCACAGTTCGGAATTATCCTAGGGTTGCCTTGGTTAACTGAACACAACCCAACAATTAACTGGAGCGATCGAACAGTGAAGTTTAACTCGAGCTATTGTTTGGAACATTGCTTCGGTGAAAAGCAAAAAGACCGAGGTGAAAACCCAGCAGCCTTACTATGCGAACAAGGGATGATGGTTTGTGCTGTGCAAACTGTGAGCTTACCAGTTGAATATCAGGAGTTTGCTGAAGTTTTTAGTGAATTGGAGTCAAAGAAATTGCCCCACACCGGTCGTATGACTGCAAAATTGATTTAGAACCCGGAGCAAATCTTCCTTGCAGTCGTATATATGCTCTTACCGAGGCTGAGAACCGTCATCTTAAGGATTACATTCAGGAATATTTGGAAAATGGCTTCATACGTCCATCACAGTCCCCAGTTTCTTCGCCGTTGTTTTTCGTTCCAAAACGTGACGGAGATCTGAGAACGTGTATTGATTATCGCGCCCTGAATAAAATTACTATCAAGAATCGTTATCCCCTCCCTCTGATTTCTGTTCTACTAGACCAACTAAAAGATGCCAAGATCTTCACAAAATTAGATTTGCAGGGAGCATATCATCTAATTCGAGTGAGAAGCGGTGATGAATGGAAAACGGCGTTTAGAACCAAGTATGGATTGTATGAGTACCAAGTCATGCCCTACGGGTTAAGCAACGCCCCGGCTGCTTTCCAATACTTCATTAATGATGTCCTGAAAGATTTCATAGATCAGTGCGCTATCGTCTACATTGACGATATTTTGATTTACTCCTCATCTGAAGAAGAACACCAACACCAAGTCAAAGGAGTTTTGCGTTGTCTGAAGGAAAATGAACTTTACGTAAAACTGGAGAAATGTGCTTTTGGAGTGAAATCTGTAGACTTTTTGGGATTTGTGATTGCCCCGGAATGTCTAACCATGGATGTTAAAAAATTGAGGCGGTATTGAATTGGCCTCCTCCAACCTCGGTGAAAGAAGTACAGAGCTTCATTGGATTTGCAAATTTCTATCGCAGATTCATTCGAGATTTTTCCCTGAAGGTAGCACCAATAACTAGGTTGCTGAGAAAAGGAGTGTTTTTTCAATGTTCTTCTGAGGCAGAAGATGCTTTCCAGTTTTTGAAGAAGAGCTTTACCACGGCGCCCATTCTGCTGCATGCGGATCCTGCTCAACCATTTTACCTTGAGACAGATGCCTCTGAGCAAGCCATTGGAGGAGTACTTTCACAGAGACAAAGAAACTGGGCAGTTGCATCCGGTGGCATATCACTCCAGAAAACTGCAACCAGCGGAAATGAATTACACAATTTCAGATAAGGAACTCCTCGCTATCAAAGATGCTTTCCAAGAGTGGCGACATTACCTTCTCGGAGCCAGACACGTGGTGACGGTATTCACTGATCATCGAAATCTCCAGTTTCTGAAATCGGCCAGGACGCTTACGCCACGCCAACTTAGATGGTCCTTATATTTCGCCGATTATGACTTTGTAATCACATTTCAGCCCGGAAGGAATAACGGAAAGGCAGATGCTTTGTCTCGAATAGACACAGATGGAAAGAAGATTCTCATTAGTGATCAAAACATAATTCCAGAAACTAAGATCATTGGAGCCACAAGTGAGAAAACTCTCGTGGAAAAGGTTAAAGAAGTCTTAACTTCTGAAGAAATGCAAAGTTGGGCTCTGAAGGATCCAGCTCGGGAGATTATCGATGGGAGTACCATTTCATTCCAAGGCCTTGTATTTACCAACTCAAGAACTTCAACAGCAAGCGTTGATCGACTGCCATGACAATCCGTTGGCTGGTCATCCAGGAATCCATCGAACTGAGGAGTTGTTAAAGAGACAATTTTGGTGGCCTGGGTTGCCTGCTGATGTTCGAGTTCATGTGGAAGGCTGTGGGACTTGTGCAATGGGGAAGACAGATAAGCGGGCTCCTCAAGGGTTATTGAGACCTTTACCTACCCCACCATATCCTTGGCACACAGTAACCATGGATTTAATAGTAGAGCTACCCTCTAGTCAAGGATTCAGTTCTGTATTAGTTATGGTAGACGCCTTTTCCAAAATGTCGCATTTTGTTGCCCTGAAAGGGAATTCATCTGCAAGACAAATTGCCACTCAATTCAACCAAAGTGTGATTAAGTTACATGGCATACCCAAGGTTTTGATCACAGATCGTGGGTCTCAATTTCTATCTCATTTCTGGAAGGCTTACACTAAGGGTTTGGGAATTGAAACGCGTTATTCAACGAGTTTTCATCCACAAACAGATGGGCAAACAGAAAGGGCAAACCAAGAGTTAGAAAAGTATCTTAGGCTGTTTCTTTTGGATCAAGAGGGAGAGTGGCCCGATCTTCTTTGGACCGCAGAGTTTGCGCATAATAATGCAAAGAATGCCTCTACTGGTTTTTCCCTTTTTACTTGAATTACGGAAGGCATCCAAATTCTGTGGTTTCCTCTCAAGAAGTGTTGGTGCCAGCGGCTCAAGATTTTGTACAACATCTTAGTGAGGTACATGAGTCTGCCACTAAGAACTTAAGGAAAGCTAAAGAACGCTACAAGCAAAGTGCAGACAAGAAGAGAAGGCCAGAGCCAGATTTGCATGTAGGGCACAGGGTTTGGTTAAATACCAAGAATCTCAAACTTAAAGGAAATCGAAAATTCCAACCCCGTTTTGTAGGTCCCTTTTCTGTGGAACAAATAGTGAATCCTGTGACTTTCAAACTAAAACTGCCTCCCCAGCTGAAGATACACCCAGTGTTTCATGTTTCCCTTCTAAAAAGGTTTCACCCCATTTGAAAGAGTTGAGGAGTAGAGAACCCATTTTAGTAGAAGGACAAGAAGAATTTGAAGTTAAAAGAATCTTAGACTCCAAGTCTGTTCGAGGTAAAATTTTCTATCTCGTAGATTGGAAGGGTTTTGGCCCCGAGAATAGGTCTTGGGTGGAACAATCAGATGTTCATGCTCCCCGATTAACCAAAAATTTTCACTCACAGTATCCTCACAAGCCTCAGCCCGGAGGCTTAATCTTGCGGGGGGGTACTGTCAGGGTGCTGGAAAAAGGAGCAAAGACTCTCCAGTGCTCCTCCGTATCTTGTAATGAGCCCGTTGTTAAGAGATCACCCGCTCGCAAAAGGCTGCGGGTGATCGTCGCCGCACAGCCGGTCATTTCTTCCTGTACTCCCAACAGGGAGGACCGCAGAGGCAGTGGCTGGTCTAGTCTTGCGCTCCTGGACGCGAGCGCGAGGTCTGGACCAGCTGTGAAGTGCGCCGGTTGATTGTGGAACCGCGCACTTCACCAACGGAATTTCTGGGTTAAGTAGCGAAAAGACAGGCTTCTAGTTAGGTAGAAATAGGGTAGTTTTGGGAGCTAGGCTTAGGCGTAGGATAGAGCGTTTCAGTTCGTCGGTTAGTTAGGTAAAAGGCAAAGAGAAAATTATAAGTTAGAAGGAAAAATAAATAGAAAGAAATAAAAGCAGTAGTTTAAAAGAATTACCATACTCACCATCCAGAATCTCAGTTCCTGACCTTCCTTCGTCGTCCTGTTGATGGCGTTGATTTCTGAAGTACCTACGGAACAAAACAGAAGCGAATTAACGAAGAAGAGAAAGTAAGGCAGAGTGTGTGAGAGAATAAAGGAATGAAAGAGAAAAAGTAAGAAAGTCTATAATGTTTTAAAGTATCAAATTATCGTTGCCATACAGAACTCAGAGGAATTAAAAAATCGCATTTGAAAGAATAGAAGAGGAGCGAAAGCCTTAGACACTCTGGGTAAGGAAAGAGCCAAAGGGGGAGAGTGGGAGAGTGGGGGAAGTAGAAGGGAATTAGTAATTATGTGTTCTTCTGTTGCAGTGCTTCCACAAGTTGCTAGACGATAGAGAGGGTGTAAGAAAAGAACAGAACGGAATGCAGAAGTAAGAAGGAGGTGGAAGCGCCAAAGACCAGGCAGTCTCTTCTCTGTCCCATTCCCCTTTCCCCCAGCGGGGTTCACACGGCCGCTGGTAATTACTGAGTAGGTGGCTGTGGGAAAACCAGTGGTGGAATTTGGAAAATCTCGTCGTTCTGCTCCTGGGAGTGTCGGCATAGTGAGTAACCACCGCCCATGACACTCAGGTCCGAGCCGTCCGGATAATCATCCAGGCCAGCCTTTTTTAAAGAGAGGCCCACGAGGCAAGGGCAAGACATGGTACCAGTTCCCGGGAGAACGTCAAACGAGGAGGAAACACTACCAATGGGGGCCACAGCCTTATTAGACACACCTGAAGGAAGCTTGGAAAGGATACCCATTTTCAATCTCTCGCAACACTTGGTATCTTTGGCAGAAATCTCTCTGCTGAATAGAGGCTTATCCTTTGTAATTACAGAAAAGACCAATTTTTTTAACTTAAAAACCGAGCTTTTCCAATTCTTCTGAAAAATAAGACTAAGAATATTTTTCAAAGACAATGATTTGGCCACACAAGAATCGGTTACAGGTCTACGACCACCATCGATCTTCTATCCCTCTAATTTCATGATGCCACCTGAGTTACTTACTTTTGAGAAACTCATTTTGACCGGGATTGACACCATGAAATCTACCAAGTGTATTGTTCCCTATAACATCAGTCTAGCAGAAAGAGAGGCCCTACAGAACCTAAAAAATGACAAGAGCATAGTTCTCAAAACTGCCGATAAAGGCAGAGGTATCGTAATTCAAGGTCGCAATGAATATGATGAAGAGAATAACAAACAAATCGCGGATCAGAGACACTATAAGGTATTACCTGCGAATCCTTTGTCCACCATCAAAATGGAGATCCTTAAACTAACAACAGAGGCCAGAGAACTTGGCTACATTACCAAAAAAGAATTTGAATACTTAAATATTAAATACGGAAAGTCCTCGTACACCTGTACTTTATACCCTGCCTAAAATTCATAAGAGCATTACAAATCCCCCTGGGCGCCCCATCCTATCGGGTTGTGGTTCAGCTTTAGAACCCATTGGTAGATATATTGACTTTTTCATCAAGGACTTTGTCCCTATACAAGAGACTTTTGTAAGAGATAGCATGTTTATGATTAAATTGATTGATAACAGGCCCTTCAACATTGAAACAGATTGGCTAGCTACCCTTGACATTTCTTCATTGTATACCAACATACCCCAGGAAGAGAGTATTGAGCTTATAGAAAAACTGTTGGAAACATGTACAAGGCCCTTGCAAGTCCCCACGAGTTTCATTATTTCATTACTATGTATTGCGTTGCAATACAATTATTTTCTTTCGGATGGGAGCTACTATCAACAGTGCTCTGGAACATCCATGGGAGCAGTTTTTGCCCCAAATCTAGCGAATATCTATATGGATTTCGTGGAACAAACGTATGCCTTGTCTGCACAAAACATATATCATCCCAACATAAAATGTTGGAAGCGTTACATCGATGATATTTTTCTAATCTGGTCTGGTTCTGAATATGACTTCCGTGAATTTGTAAAATATCTGATTAATGTTCAAAAACATCTAACATTCACCTCTACCATACATAAGTCAGAAATTGCTTTTTTAGACGTGGCGATTAAACATGAGAATGGAGCACTCTATACTGGTCTCCATAGAAAACCCACAGAAAGAAACACCCTTCTCGCATATAACAGCAATCACCCACGTGCTCTAAGAGATGGACTACCATTTGGCCAATTTCTGCGTCTTCGTAGAAATTGTTCCCGTAAGGAAGACTACATGAGGGAGGCGCAAATACTGAAAGCAAAACTGTTGGCTAGGGGTGATCCAAAAACAATAGTGCAAAATTCACTCAAGCGAGCATGGTTTTGCCCCAGAGAGGAACTACTCACCACTAGTAATAAACCGTCCCTTAAAAAACTGATTTGTGTCACAACTTTTGGGATACATACGAACAAAATCCAGAAGTTAATAAAAAAAAAAACTGCCACCTTATCCAAAATATTGATCCCTCTTTTGAATTACCTATGTTCGCATTTAAACGTGGAAAGAATATAAAGGATCACCTGGTTCATTCCTCCACTCAAAACAATACCAGGCAAAAAAGTCTAGAACCTTAGAATCAGCCTGGGGATTGCCAGAAATCAAAGGTCATCGCAAGTGTGGGAATTGTGTGGCATGTGTTTTGACATTTGACACGGATACTTTTGAACATGGGCATGTGAAACATTCTCTCAACTTTTTTCAAATTGTAATACAAGGAATGTGGTATATTGTATATGGTGCCCCTGTCAACTACCGTACATTGGACAAACCTCCCAACCTATAAAAGCTTGAATAAGCCAACATCGGAGCAGAATATGGTGTTCCATTTTAAATGCTCCATTGGTGGCACACTACAATGAAAAGAAACACACAGCAGATGAACTCAAGTGGCAAGTGGTTGAAAAAGCTGTCATCCCTGAAAGAGGAGGCGATTTGACGCATATACTACAGAGGTTGGAGTGCCAATGGATAGATCGTATTAACTCCATTGATCAAGGACTAAACAAGGCTGAGGAATGGCGTGGGTTTGTCTCCACCCTGTCAAATTGAACTTTTTAAGTACTTTCTGATGAGATATAATACAGACTATAAAGCAGGCATGAAGGGTTCTTACCCTGCTATACTGAACCTTGAATGAATTTTTGTGACCCATACCACAAAATATGTAGTTGACCTTCATATATGCTTTTGTTTGCTTCTGTGATATATGGATATATTTCACACACTCACAGCCTTTCGTATTATAAATATCACCTTGTTACACAATTTCATAATAGTAAAAATCCATTCTCTAAACCATGTGGTAAATTTATGCATATTTTTAGTTTATCTGCCCTTCCTGTCAGTTTTTTTATCCATTCATTTTTAAGGGCATTTCCCCTCCATTCAGCCCCTTTTCCAAATATTTTTCATATGCTTTCCTGAGGACACAGAATTGTTTGTGCCTCGTCCTTTCCTTTAGTCATGTTTGCTCGTCTATTCCAACTATGACCAGCAGAGCGCGCCCTGTGAGCATAAAACAAGACCAATTCCCTCCCATCGGTCTGGTCATTTCACAAGGAGAGACAGACAGGTGCAGTTCTCTCCACGAGGCGAGCGTGATTAATTACCGCAGCTGACCTTGGCAGCCCCTTTTCATTCCATTATCCTCTCCAAACCGGGTAAGAGCACCTTCGCACCCAATTCTGGTTTTATAGTTTGGAAATTGGGTGAATGTTTCATTACTTGTTTCACTGGTTATTTTTAGGTAACCAAAAGAGGGATTGTCGTCATTTCATTTGAGGCCAATTTAGAGTTCAGCCAATTACCACGGGTAAGAGTCTTTTTTGAATTGACTAATATAGATATTGACCACCTGTGCAACACACGTATTTACTGGGTATTTGAACCCTTCTTTCAGAAATTCAAGACAACAGCTTTTCGCCCTTCTTGTAATTATTAAGGCTTTCAACCTTGAGCCTTCCTGACTATCAGTACCCTCCCCACTATAGGGTAAGTGAACTTATATTCACAGCTGGTGACTTCCAGCGTTAACCCCGTGTGCCCATATGTATTTTAAATATTCCTCATTTCTCGTCCCCACAGTGCCCGGCTGGGCCCTATGTGAGTACTCTTCTTCCTTTTTCACCCCCACACGGTGCACACCACATTATCTGACAGTCATCTCCAGGTATGATTAGCAACTGAAAATCTACCTTTTTGAAGCTTTTTTCTTATTTTTCAATACCAAACCATTACTGCCACTATGGTTATCATTTTTTTAGGTGCCCCTTCATTGCTAGGTCCTGATGAGACCCCACATTGTTAAGTGGGTCGAAACATCGTCAACTAAGTTAAGCGAACCATTGTCAGCCACTATTACTGTATTAGTAGGCTGCGAGCACATATGTATTGATTTAATGGTCACTCTTGTACATCTTTGATGAAACCTTGTTTTTATGTCACAAAAAGTCACAACCTTGAAATATAGGTTCCACAATCACTTGGGACACCATGCACTGGATTTAAAATAATGTGATTACATTATATAAAACAACGTATTTTCATACAAAATTCGTGTTATATGCCTCTTCTCTTTCAGACATCTCTTTTCCTTTGGTTATTGTGACTATGCTATTATATACTAAGTATCATTTGTTGATAGTCCACAGGAACCGTTGTCTGTAAAACAAAAAAATAGGCATAGTTTAAGACTTTTCAAAGTGTGTATGTGCGCTTTGGAGTACAGCACACATGCAAAGCTAGAAACATTTGGCGAAAAGTGATCTTTACGTCCATTTACCTGTTTTCTGATTTGCGTGTGTGTTTGTGTGGCCCATGACAATATTTTTATGGGAGTTTAAGCACTGAAAATATAAACGTCTTTGGTGACGCTCCCACTAAGTTCGCCAGCAGGACCTCTTGTAACGAGATACGTAGGCAGCGATTAGTCTTAAATAGTGGTTCAGTAAGAATATAAAAACATAAAAGCAGCATCCAAGAACAGTTAGGAAGTATATGGGTTTTTAAAAATATCTGAATATATGTATTTAACAAGAATCAATCCATGAGTATGAGTCAATCTGATAAATGCACGTGCAAGGGCATTAACCAGAGTTTTAGGTTTAACGAATATCAAAGGGTCAGAAAATATTAAGAAGACAAAAGAGGAGACTGTTACAGATTTTTGAGAAGTTATATTTTTACTTTACAAATACTTTGCCTTTCCTTTCCCCCTTCATCGACTTTCCCCTTCTCTTCCTCCATATTCAGGTCCCACCATGAAAATGAAGCGCCCCGTCATCCTCAAAAAGTATGAGAAGATCATTGATGCGCTCTACAATGTGGGAAGCTCCCTCCAGGGCGAGACTCAAAGACCTTTAGCCAAAAGAAACAAAGAAATTAAAAGTAAGCTGTGAATATCCCCATTCTAAGGGGCATGCGGTGAAGGACAGCACAGTTGGCCAACCAGACATCAAGCGATGGAGCAGACACTGGATTTCTTTGGTGATGCAGGAGTCGCTAAAGAGAACTGGATATTTTTCACTGGATGGCCCATTGAATCAATGATTATATTCGGAGTAGCCATCTATGTGGCTGCTGAATAAAGTTTTAAATCAGCATCTTTGTGTTTGCAGTTCAAGCATGACTGGGCATCCTGCATTGGGATGTGCTCATGATTCCCACAACTCGTCTCCGAGTCTGGGCCTAGATTGTACTTATTGTCCTTGTTCTTGTAGTGGATTTTCTATTTCTACTTCAGCCTGACACTGCATCAAATTCTTGCTCTGCTTTCCCAATCAGGGAAATGTATTTTCTTCAGGATAATAAGATTGTGTTCAGATAGGTTAAAGAACGTTTTGTGTAGGAAAGGGTTATAGGTAGGGGCAGCATAAGGGAAGGATTAGGGGAAGGAAAGTAGAATTATGGGGAACTCTGTTTTGAGTGGGGATAGTTTGAGGTGGTGTGTTGTCTTCCAGGTCTACGTGCCACTATAAATAATGCATTTTCAGTGGCGCTTGCTCCTGCCTCTGGTCAGGCATGATTGGCAAGGTCGGTCACCTCGTGATATGCTCCTTCTTGCTTGCAGTGCGATGTGGCGTCCAGCCACGTGTCGTGTGTCTTCAGCGCACATGCTGTGATGGCAGCTTGCCACTTGCAGTGTGGGCTCTCCTTTTGCCAGTCTTGGGCCACTGGCGACTAGTCTTGAGGCAATGCGAGGGAGGACACTCTGGGCTGTCTTTGGCACACTGCAGGGCTTCGCTGGTGCAGTGGAGATGTAGAGGCTCTTGCTCCTGCATTCGGGCCTCGCTAGGCCTTTACTCTCCTCTCTTTTGTCCAGGGAGGGCTGGTGGCGCTTAGCATTGCGCATAGACTCAATTGCAGGTGACTGGCAGGCAACCAGGCTCTCTGTGTCCATGACAGTCTCTTGGAGGGTGCTCTAGCTCTTCTCATCTGTAGTGATGTTGGCCACTTGCCACTAGGCGCGTACGATTCTCTCCTTCACCTGAGGGGCGGTCACATGACAATGAAGGCTCTTTAGTGATCAGGGCAGCTGGGCATCCTTGTAATCATAATTGTTCAAATGCCACAGCTGGCCTGTAGGTGGCGCTCCAGCTACTCTTCTCAATGCCGTGCCCTTCTCACCTGCTGATTTTTTATTGAATTGTTCTGTGCTATGCTATGCTGTGGGGCATACAGGCTGTTCATTTAAAAAGGTATTGTCTCCCTTAGCCAGGGATGAGGTGTGGTGCCGTGCACCACCACTAGGGTCGCTGTGGCTACTTTTCAGGTGCCGGGCTGGCTTACAAACACTGCAGAGCCATGCTGGGGTAAAGATGCTGGTGTGGGGCCATGTGCAGAGCTGGCGGGCCCCAGTCTTCACAGGGTGCCGTCTACGGTCTGGCTTTCTGCTCGGTAAGTGGCGCTGCCTCTGACATTGGAGGGTGTGGCAGTTGGCCATGGGGCCGTTCCTCTCTTGCTGCAGGGCAGACAGGGGTTGCTCCGGCGTTTACCTTATTTCAGGGGTGGCTGGGCCGCTGTGTGAGCATTTCTGGTCTTTCCTCTAATTTGGAGCTAGGGGTACTGTTGGCACTGTCAGAACAGTGTGGAAGGTTGGTCAGTCTATTCTCCTGCGGTAGGTGGCCACTAGGGGGCACGTGCTACACTCAGCACCTGTCCTGGCTTCTCACTGGCACTGTCCCTGCTGCCTAGGGGCAGGGACACTGCAATACTCTCATTTGCCTTTCTCTTGCAGGGCAGCTGGGGCTTACAATCTGCCCAATTGTCCTTAGTCAGGGCCTGCCTTGCAAGCTTCTTGATCTACCTCAGAATGCAGTGCAGCGAATTACCGCTAGGGTTGCTGCATCTTATTTTCACCTGCAGCTCTGCTGATATTGGGAGCCCCGCAGCGCTGGGAGTGCCGGTGCGGCACGGCGGCTTGCATTTGCCCCGGGTTTCGCCCGGTCTGGGTCACAGCACTCGAATCTCTTTAGGTGGTGCTGTAGCCACTTCTTACAGGCGCGCTGCAACCTTCTCATTGCTGCTGGTCTTGCCTGATGGCATCACAGGCCACCCCACAGTCTCCACGGCATGCCCTGCGTGAGGTGTGTTGCAGGCCCTCTGCGATACATTTGTACGGATTTCTCTAGTGCTCGCGCTTTCCATGCTTATAACTTTAATTAATTTCCCTCGCAGATGGCACCTCCTGGGCGGACACTACCGGATTAGCCCAGCGCTCTCCGCTTTCACTTTCACAGACCTGTGATCTATTCTTCACGTAATTCCCCGGCCTAGTCCATTCGAGTTAGTCTTGCTGCCCCAACTTCTTCTGCAGCGCCCTTGCCTGTCATGCGTGGTTCATGCGTGTATAATTCTCACGGGGAGTATCTCACCTGACGCATGGCTTTTGCTACTCCATAAATGACTACGCCTTTTTCCTTTCTTCAGTCTATGATGTGCCTCTATGTCAATTCTTTACTCGCGCGCACTGTCTTTAATTAAGTGTTTCTGCCTCATTTGATATATTGAGTGTCTAAAAACCATTATTTAAGGATTGATAGGATATTATTCCTACATTGCATTTTTCAGAGGCCCCACCTCGCATAATTGTTTACTGGGAGCACAATATTCACTTAATTAAGTTAATACTTTTAGTAACCAGGGACCTAATATAACTAAATGCAATATCCTTTTTTTTAGATTCAGCTTGCTCACAATTACTATGTCCTGAAGATGATCTCGAATAACTGAGATCGAAACGTCGTCGACCCCCTACAGCAGGAACTCCCTACACATTGTATAATTTCTTGAGGGTTCCCTTATATGCTGTCAATGCGATGTTTTTAAAAGTCACCCTCACTGATCAAGTCACGCTTGTTGTCACTTACCTATGTAAGCACCTGAATACTTTTTGCATAATCTTGATAAAATAAATAACAGACGTTATTTTGACCTACATGTCCCTATGCATATTATTTAACGCTCCCAAAGATATTAATTATCAAGTACGGTTCTAGCACCTTGTCCCCATATGGGAGACTACCTCCCCTGAACCTTTTTTGGCCATACCAGAACCATTGTTTTTCTACAACATTAATCCACCCCAGGTTCGCATTTCAGGGTCCCCTTGTTTTCCCTACTACCTCTGTCAAGAGTGGCACAGTGGGTGAAAAAAGGTATGCACACTGTGGCCCGCGTTAATTATGCCGATGGACATTTCGCCACCTGCACTGTAGCGCTTAATTCAACAGCACTGCAGTTGTGGGTGGTGAAATGCCCGTTGACACAGTGGGGAGTGCAGCAGAGGCACTCCCCCATAAATATTTTTTAATACACAATTACCGTGGGGCAAACACCGATGTCCAGAGTGTGTTAGTGCTTGTCTCATGGTGAAACGTCCGTAAATCATGAAAAACGATGCCTTGGAATGCCACCCAGAGCGATTGCCAGCGGTTAAACTATTTTCAAGCATTCGTCCCATCACCTTTTGGGTGTTTGATTGCCAGTAGTAAAAATTTGCATCTGTTCAAGAAGTTTTTCTATGGGTGCAAATGTTCTACTTTTCTCTATAATATTTAAGTTCCTGATCCAAAAAATGAACAACTTAAAATGTCTTAGTGAAATCAGGATAACGAGAAAAACCAACCAAGACATACCAGTCAGAGTCAGGGCCCTCAGACCCAACTACCAAGCCAAAAATGCATGGATTTGTGGGGTGGCACACCCCAAGCATCCCCCTGAAGCTATGCCCCTATATGTGCCACCTTTGAAGTTCTCCGTTGGGACTCAATCCTGCACAGGACCGGCAATTGGCCAGCTGAGGATTATTTTGTGAAAGTTGAAGCTCCTGTTGCTGACCAGCACAGGCAGTGGAAATCTACCCAAATCCTACCCCAGCAACTATGTGTCTTGCCTGCATGTTTCAAAGGATTCGCTGGACTTCTGTGCAAAAAGCACCCCACTTCCTGATCTAGCTCAACCTCTGGGGCCTGGCATATCACAGCACCCAACACTTTATAGCTGCCCACTGCCTGCAGCTGCAAATATATATCCGCATGTATTAGTTTTAATATCTGTTGGGCTCAGCTAAGAACAACAAGTCTTTCATTGAGAAATGTGGTCTGGTCCCATAGCGTAACCATTCATCTTGCAAAGGACGGTCCTTCCGGCAAATGCGGAAAATAAAATTTCAAGGTTTATCTCTGTCCCATAGCTCCTTATATTTTTATTGTTGCACCGCTGAGCTTCACAGCACTGCACAGATGCTAGTAGTGCAGTGTTCGCTCAGTAGGACGGTGCTTGTGTGGAAGGGCAGTATTGTTAGATGTTCTTTCTGCACTAGGAGTGGTAGTCAGATGGTTGGAGGTGATTTAGTGGTGCGTAAGGTTGTAATGCAGCGGTGGTACCTGGCAGTGCAGTGATGTGGTGTATTTGTGGGGTGGTAGTATACAGTAGTCTGTGGGGTAGTGTAGTGCTGCCATGGCAGTGTGGCGCTGGGGATGGTAGTGTGGTAAAAGGAGGTGGACGTGCTATGCTGGGCAGTGACAGTGTGCAGCTTGGCAGGTGCAGCGTGTGGGACTCCAGTTTAGCGGTGTTAGTGAGCTCACCACCTCCACGACCATAACCCCTTCTTAAGATATCTGCAGACAACTATCCAACTACTTCTCAAACAAATTCAAAACCATCTACAACAACTTCAACCCCCAAATGGATCGCTACTCTCTCAACGTCCTCCACTCCGGGGACAAAACAATCCTGGAAACCACTATTTTGGTCTGCTGGAGGCTCCTCCTCCTCATTTTTCTTCTCCTTTTTCTCCCTCTTCTCCTCCTTCTATAATTGCTTGGCATGTATACCGATGAGCGTGAACATGGCTGAAGAGATATCTTCACTTGTACAAATGTATGAAGTCTTGCCTCTGGACATTAACCAATGCATGTTAGGGCAATTAGACAAATAAATCAAGTCTACTGGACCCTAGTTCTGAAAGTGCGAGCAGAGTCAACCCATGTATTGCATGACAAAGAAACCGCCAACCCCAGTGAGACAGCCGCCTCTCAGAGTGGATTCATAAACAAAAGCAAAGGACAAAACTGATCTTTCTGGACCCCACAGATGACCCTTTCCTGATACATCTCTTGTGCCACTAATGCTGTATACTCACTACAGCAAACGGTCAGAAGGTAGCTCTGGAGGGTTTTAATTGGTCAGAAGGCCCTCTCTCTCACTGTAGGGAAGGTAAGAGACTCCTGGGGCCGTATTACAAAAGTGTCCCGGGAGCCCAACGAGCATTAGCACCTGCTTTGCGCGCCCCTGGGGCACTTTGGAATTACAGAAAGGGTAGCAGACGCTTGTAAGGCCCTTTCTGAAATACAGATAGCACTGGCACAGTGTAACATGTAGTGGCTGCTTCAAATCCTTCTAAAGTGTCAAGGGCATATTTATGAAAAATAAATATCACGCTGCGCAGCAGGTCACCTTGCTGCGTGACAGGGAAAGGGCAGGAATGCACTGTATTTAACATAATAGGGCGCATTCCTGTCTTCTCCATGCGGTGGCACACAATGTGCTGCCTAGCATCAATGCAGGCACCCTTGCACCACGGTGCGTTGTAAGCAGGATTGTTTTTGTGCAGGAAGGGACACCTTCCTGCAACAAAAACAATAATCTGAGGCATTTTTCTCTTTCTATGTGGGCTGCATAAGGAAGTTAGGAGGAGAAATAAAGATATTTCTCCTCGTTACGCCTCACTGGGGGAGGCATAACATTTTGACACATTCCCAGGTCTACCAGTAACGGTTAAACTGGGAATGCACTATTATCCAAGGGTGAATGCATGGGAACACCCATGCTCCACCCACGGAACTCCTCCCTGGGACAGCGATTTGCACTGCCTTGCGTTACTCTAGATTTATCAAGAAACAAAACGCCACGCAAGGTGGCCTTGTGTGGCTTGATAAATCTAACTTGAAGAGTTGCCTCACTCTTGAGCCCCATTGCGTGGTGCAACTCTTTCAGAAATCTTCCCCTTAGTGTACACAGCATGGAGGCAGGATGACTGCTATACAATAGTGTTGGACTTGGCCCTTTTTGGAGGGTCAACCCAGGACTTTTTTGCCTTCCTCCTGTATTTTTTCCTGACCTGTTGTTGGTGGTGGTGGTGGTGGTTTTATGACTCTGGGCACTTTACCACTGCTGATCAGTGCTAAAGTGCATATGTTCTCCCTTTGTAAATTGTTGTTATGGATTAGTGATTCCATGATTGTCATATTTGATTTACTTGTCAGACCCTAGTACAGTGCACTGTGTGTGCCCAGGGCATGTAAATCAAATGCTGCTAGTGGGCTGCAGCACTGATTGTGCCACCCACAGAAGCAGCCTGTAATATGTAACTCTGGCCTGCCATTGCAGAGCCTGTGGGCAGTCTAGTACTGCCATGTCGACTTGGCAAGTGTACCCACTTGCCAGTCCCTAAACCTTCTCTTTTCTACATATTAGTCACCCCTAAGGTAGGCCCAAGGTACCCCTGTGGGCAGGGTGCAGTGTATGTGAAAGGTAGTAAGTAATTTATTGTCTGGTTAATTAAAACCTATACAAATCCATAAAAGAAGAATTATAGCAGCAGGGTTCACAATTTAAACAGATTAAAAATAGCATTTCTTAAACTCCCATTCCTAATATTCGCATCAATGAAACAAATATCAAAAATTGTTATTCAATCTTTTGGTAAAATGCATTGACAGATTTAAAAATGACGTCTCATAAAACATCTGTGCATTATACTGGCTGTTGTCCATAGTTGTCGTATGATGCAGTACAATGGTAAAGGGTTACAAGCTTTCAGTGCTAAAACGGATTACCAGATGGTTGCCTTATAATATCCTTTTTTTGAACTCTAGGGAATTTTTAAGGGGGAGAATAATCTAAAAAGCTAAACAAATTGATGACAAAACACTGTTCCTAGAAGGGGATAACGGGACAGTAATCTGTTGCTTTTTGGCCTGCTGTCGCTGTAAATTGCTGGTGACTGTTTTGCTAATGCCTGTGTCATCCAGATGAGGATCCGCCCATAAAAGAGGACTTTTTGCTGCAGTGGTAAAACATACCGGTCAAGGGCGACAGAGTTTCTTCCCTGCCGCTTCCATAAATTGCACAAAAAATGTGAAAGGTAGGGCATGCCCTAGTGTGTGTGTGGCATGTCCTGATAGTGAATTACTGCCAATTTCGTTTTTCACTATTGTAAGGCTACCTGTTCCCATAGGGGAGTTTGTTTATAACATCTTATAAACATAACTACCCCTGGGAACAAGGTAGGAAAATAAAGTTTGATATTCCTGAAGTCAGAATGTTACAATGCATCTTTTAGTGAGGGTGATTTTTACATTCTGTGTTTGAAAATACCACTTTTAGAAAGTAGGTATTTTCTTGCTTAGCCATCCAGTATGCCTCTGCTAGGTTTCTGTATTGCATGTCTGGCTTTGGAGTGTCAGGGGCTGGGGAGGAGCAGTGGCTCAAGAGAGCCTGATGAGTCAGGGCTGGGCTGAATAGGCCTGGTCTGCATTTGGAGTGGTGGGAGGAGTAGCACCTGCACCTGAATAGGGCTGTGCCTGCCTTCCACAATGATGGCTCCGCCCCCCTGTGGTGTGTCTGGAGCCAGGGCTCACACTGACAATGGAGGTTGTTGTGCACTTGTAAAGTGCCCCACAGAACTGGTTTTGGCTGGGTACAGACACTCTCTGCCTTCAGAGAACAAAGGATTTTTGGGTATAAAAAGAGGGGCCCAGACCCCAGACTTTTAGACCACTTCTGGGAAATCAAGAGGAACCTTTGCCAAGGAGAAGAGCTGGAGGAATACTGCCCCTGTGCTGTTTGCTGTCTGGGGTTGGCCTGCAGTGGCTACTTGCTGCCAAGGAAAGGAGAAAAGGACTTTGCTGTTTGCTGTGTCCCCTGCTTGAGGAAGATCTCCAAGGGCTTGAAACTGAGCTTGCCTCCTGTTCTGAAGTCTCAGGGACACAAAGACTTCACCACCAGCTCCCCTGAACTTCCTTGCTGGGAGTTCTGACCTGCAAAGAGGTGCCTGCTGTTGTGTTGGACCTCTAGAGACTGTTTTCCACTGAGAGTCAAAAGAATCCACACATTGTCCCGGATCGTCGCATTGCATCGAGGTGCCAAGTTTGTCGCATCGTTGGGGGATGCAGTAAGAAACCGACGCATCACCTCCCCACGCAGTAAGAAACCGACGCATCACCTCCTCTCCGGTAAGGAACTGACTCAAAAACTCCCCTGTGCAGCAGTAAGGAACCGACGCATCACCTCCCTCGGAGCAAGGAACCGACGCATCACCATCCCGGAGTGTAAGGAACCGATGCATCACCTTTCCTGCGGCCCGTTTTGTTTGTTTGCGTGACGCATCCCAGGTACTTTGTGTGAAAAGTGCAATTTGCTTTGAACTGAACTATTTCTACCATCTGAAAGTCATATTTTTATTACTGTATTGTGGATTTTTGTCATTTGGTCTTGTTTTGGTTTAGATAAAGACTACTTATTTTTTTAAACTGGTGTGGTGTCCATTTGTAGTGTTTTCACTGTATTACTTTGTGTTCACAAATGCTTTACACACTGCCTCTGAGATAAGCCTGTCTGCTCGTGCCAAGCTACCAATGGGGTGAGCAGGGGTTATTTTAGAAGTGTATCCCCCTTACCCAGACTAGAAGCAAGGGTCCCTATTTGGACAAAGTTACCTACCTCTGCCAACTAGAGACCCCCATTTCTAACAAATAGTGAATATGTTTTTAGCTAACCATTTTAGCTTGACTGAGGACTGCTAACTACAGTTCAAGCTGGGGGAGAGGGGATAATAGGACATTGTTACCTTGGTGCATGCAAAAGTGCAATGTTATCACGGGGGAAAGAGTCCTTGATCCTTGTCTGAGAGGAACTGTGGGAAGACTTGAGCAAGAATAGCCTGGCTGTTCAATATATGGAAAACAAGCATTTGCAATGCAATCGGTCTCGGCTTTGGGACCGTATTTGTATTTAGCTATGCAGCACATTAGCCTGGGTGCTGAAACATCTACAGTTCTTTAACATAGAGGGAAAGTAAGCACCAAACTGCGTGACTACGCCAGGTATGGGAACACATGGAGAGAAATATTGATATTGCCTTTCAGCGGAAAATGGTATAGCACAAAGCTCTGTTTTTAATATAAAATCAGGGCCTTCCGTGGTCGTATCACTGAAAATACAAGATTTGAAAAAAATATTATTGTCTACGGGTGCTCGTGGAAGACAATTTCTATGGACTGGAATCTAGAGAATGCTAAAGTGATTCTGGTATTTTACTGACCTCTGCTGGTCGTTTTCTATCAAGAAAGTTAAATAGAGGCAGTTGCCAGAAAAATTAAAAAAAGAAAGTCCCTCAGCAGAAAGCAATTCTGGTATTTTACTGACCTCTACTGGTCGTTTTCTATCAAGACAGTTAAATAGAGGCAGTTGAACAGAAAAAAAAAAGTCCCTAAGCGGAAGCAGACAAGTCCTAGGGCTGATCTCCAGAGCCCACAAAGTACATACAAGTATATACTAAAGTATATACAAGAGGTCTCGAATGCTCGACCTAAAAAACACGTAAGGCCTGGTTGGTACCTAATGCCACCCAGAATCAAGAAAGTGTTCCCTAATATGTCTGGGCAGTGCTAGCGAAGTGGTGCTCAAGGAGTGGACGTACATGCATGGTGTGATGCACACTGTCCGGAAAAAAGAAGTTCCTGGCTAAAGAGACTGCTTCTCGTAAGCAAGGACTATAAGTACAAAGTGCGTGTTTACGCACCGCTTGCAGGTTTTCAAAACACATAAATAAAAGGCATTCAGTCAGAACAGAGCCCTTTCAAATATATGATTTTACAAAGAATTTACTGCAAATTCAATTGAATGTGTTTACCATCCAGGGATTTAACAGACTGCTATTACATCAAGTGTAGGAGGGCCCTACTTGTAGGTGTTTATTGTGCCACCAAAGTCCATTTTTAAAGTTACTTTACATTGCTTCTTACAAGTTTTGTTTATTCTGTTTGATTTTATCAGACGAAATGTATTTTTGTATATACACGCATCAATGAGTGTCATTGTCTACATCCGGTCCTGTGCTAGCCTGCATGTATACAAGACTTATGTTAACAGGCTCAGCGGGTTGTGTCTTTACGTACGACCACAATGTATGATTTATAGATCTGGTACACAGTAACTTGTAACACTGTTCAGATAAAAACAATGTTGAGCAGGCTTTTGTGAAACAGATAAGATTGTACAAAGTTCTCAAACATCACAATGTCATGCAGCCCAGTGACCTTCACAATTATGGTCTACAACCACATAAATAACTCTCACGGCTTCTGATCACTTCCTTTTTCTTTTTTAAATAATTTTATTTCAATCCACAAAATCACATAGTAAACATCCACAGTAGCCCGACAATCAATTCTGAGTAATTCATGTACATATAAATATTCAGCAGCATAGTCACAAATATTTCTAATGTACAGAGTGGATCTCAGTCACGTAAAGTGCAGTTGTGCAGTGAGATCTCCTTTAAGGCTTAGAATTTCACCATTCATAAAAGCTTTATTCATCCTTGAAATAGCGGAGCATTCCACAGCAAATCTGAGTGCTTTCCTAAAATACAGCATAAATCTCCCCAAATAAAGTGCATATATTAAATAATTTTTTTCCTGAGAGATCTATCTGCTCAGCTACTGATCAGTCATCCAGGTAGTAATGGGGGGCCCATAGTCTACGTCCAATATTTTTTGTCCTTCGGCCTTTCAGGTTATACAGAGGGGTTTCTATATTATAAATAGCCAGCATCCTTGCTCCCCAACTTGCAAACGTTGAGGGATTGGGAATTAACCACTGCGAAGTGATACATAACCAAGCTATCGCCAAAGCTAGAAATAGAAAATATGACTCCCCCCCCCTCACCACATCATTCAGTTCAGTGCTATCAACCACCCCCAGAATTATTAACGTTGGGGTGATTACAACCGGTGCACCGAAAACCATCCCCAGAAATCTACTAATATCCTGGGAAAAGATATCCAAGCTGGGGCAGGAAAAGGACATATGCAAACGGTCGGATAATTGCAGAGCACATCTACTACAATTACCCCCAACCCCACTTAGCAACCTTTGCTGGCGTATTTTACAGATTAAAAATTGACATAAAGTGCTGACTCTTGAAACTGCCTGTTAACAGAACCCTATCAGCCAATTCAAGTGACTCCTCGATATAGGTTCCCTCTATTCCTAATCTTATTTCCCATTTCGAATTTTGTACCTCCACATCATCGGGAAGTCCTTGAATCAGTATCTCATAGATCCTACCTATCCGTACCCTATTTTTCATTGCTTCAACTAATGGTACTTTCATAGTTGATTCTCTATCTTTCAGATTTCTGACGAGGAAGGATCGTAGCTGCAGATATTTAAAAAATCTCCCCTTGCTAATCCATATGACTCCTGTAATTCTAAAAAGGAGCAGAGCTGCCCTTCTCTACACATCTCCCAGGGTTTTTAACCCCCTCTGCCCCCACCTGAATGTTACTTGATCCTGAAATATTAAAGGAAGAGTTACTGGTGCCATAATTGGTGTATGTATGTTTAGTTTAAGGATCCCTAGTTTCCGTCTCGCCTGCATCCAAACTCTATATGCTGCTATTAGTATTTTGAATCTTGTCTTTTTATAGTAACTGGGCTCTAAAATCTTGACCAAACAGCCTTGAACCTCATATCCCATCTACAGCTGAAACATGTTGACCACTGATTTGTGATTTTAGCAACAACTTACACGTCCGTATAACGTCACCGCTTCATCTTTTAACCTTACCCATGTGTACTTAGCCTGTATTAAAGTAATTGTTTTGAGATACAGGAGGTAATTTTATATATCAGCATACAAATCCCACCAGTACTTTCCCTCGGAAGAAGGCAGTACTCACCTAGGGAACAGAGTACCTGTGTGTGAAAGCCAATGATGACGCAGCCCAACATTCCACCATAGTGGTGATAACTTTCACCACCAGTGGCGGAGATTGGTTGAGGGTTTGGGTCAACCCTGGAGGAAATCCATACCCTGACAGAGCTCACTCTCCTTTGATTATGGATGTTATTAGAGTGGAAGCGGAGTGAACTCTACTCAAAACTTCTACCCCCCTTGATTCTTATCATTATTAATTAATGTAAACAAAAGCAGGAAGTCAGTTTTAATGATGAATAGGGATGATTTATATAAAGTCCCATTTATAATTTTCAGCCTAATCTGAATCATGAACAAATACAGTATTATTTTCGGGGAAAGGTGGCAACACTACTGGCCTATCTCAATCTTACTTTAAAACCATTCACAGCCCTGTTTAACTCACCTGTGCGAAGTCGCAAGTGCCGCCTCAGTGACTCACTGACAGGCTGAGCCAGGGTGTTTTCATGTGGCGAAGTGGGGCTCGGGGTGGTCAGGGACTAACGGACCTCAGACAGGTGTGCTCAGTGCCAGTGAGTGCTACTCTCCTCTCTGAAGGGTCATGCTTGGATGAGGCAGCAGCCCTGGTATGGCAAGAAAAACTAAACTGCTGCCTCAGTGTCTTCTCTCAGCCGATCCTGCAGTGTGGTCACAGTGAGACAGCTGCCTTGCTGGAATTAGAATAGGGAGAATTACAACAGGCAAGGCACCAGGACCAAAGCACTGTCTCCGCTGTGATCCAGCGCGGCTAACACAAATTGTTTCCCCTTCTGACACTGATCCAGAAAACACTTACTCTTCTCTAGCATAAAACCTTATGTCGGTGGGGCCCATAGCACCGCATACATACAATAACTAAATTTCTGGATCAAGAGCGCTTAGGAGGAAAAATGAGCTGCTGGACAAGCGGGATACCTTTTTAAAAATTGACAGAATAATAATCTATACATTATATATACATTGACTTCGGATCCTGTCGGTTCTAAACATCAAGGTACTCTGCTATTTGGTCGATGGACCAACTAGTAGGTTCAGTTGATGGCGATTAAGACCAGCTCAATCACAATTAAAACCTTTGACATTTATAAATCACAATTTTAATTTAAAGAACCACAGATTCATTTTAGAGTTAGAATATATTTTTATCTAAATTATTTTAGGCAAAATAAGTGAAACTTTTATTAAATCATACATATAGAAAATTCGATAAGCATTCAAGGAAAAATGATTTAAGAAAATTAGAAATACTCATTACCCTCGGCCTTAGGGAGATGACAAGAATAGTTCACCATAGAGAGATGAACCGCAGATCACAGGATAGGACTCCCAAACTGACTGTCCCGCTAATACCTCCTCGACGCACCTCCCGGGAAATTCCCGCAACGATCTCGTTCCTTCCCAAGTCAAAGTTCAGAGTCAAAAATATGACAGTCTCTCGCAGCATCCAGGTGGAAAATGAAAAACAAGCTTTTTTTTCATAACGTAATAAGCTCTCCTATACCCTATTCTCTGGCTCACTACACCCAAAAGTTGCAATCCTTAGGGGCAAGAATCACGCTAATTGGTTCATTCGAGGGGTGGTGATGGTCACCTCATCGCTCTGTTTGTTCCAACCGGTTTGGGGGACAATAGCACACACATTTAGTCTCATGTTTAACCTTCCGAACATAGTTTAATTTATTTGTTCTTTTTGTTGCAACTGCGATGGTCACACATCGGTCCATTCCTTTTCCCACACGCTGTTCTCCTCCGGTTCTCAGGCTGAACTCCTGGCACAGTCTTTGTCACAGGTCAAATTGTCCTGGACTTCTCACTCCAAATACAGGCTGCACCCACGTGACTTAGGATCTTTACAAGGATTCTGCACAGAGGCCATCTTGGTTAGTTTCACGTGACCTCATCCTCTCCGGCAGCCATTTTCAAAGCACGGCCTAGCAGGCCCGAGCGAACTATCATAAGAACAAACACAACCAAGATTTAAAACAGAGAAATATAAGCCTTTCTATTTACCACCCACCATTCTAAAACCCATGTTAGACGTTACCTAGCAGAAGCGACATTTAAAGCCAGTTTACTCACCATCCGGATTTCTTTGCCACAATACAATTCTACTATGCAACATAATCATGCATTTTATTCTATTTACTACGCAGACTGCAATACTAACATTAAACAATTTCACATTTGTAAGTAAATTACATTTTTTGCACAAATAAGCATGTTACCCTTACCTGTTTTATAAGAAAAATGTATCTTGTTGGTTTAGTACATCCACAAATAGTTAGTATTATTACGGGTTATGAGGTCATTAATTTCCAAGGGGTACAAAAATTTTGTTTGCCCCTGCTCCATCAATTCCCCCCTTTGGTGATTTTTAATATCAAGACTAAAACCCTTAACCCTACTAAATTAAATTTTTCAGGAAAATTGTTTGTCCATTTGCAGTTGTTAATTCAGACAACCGTATTCTTTTCATCTGGTCTTTTAGACCTTTTATACATGTTCTTTAAACTCCTCCAACTCTATCTCTCCCATTTCTCGTTTCCTTTCTTCATTTTTCTCATTTTTTCTTTTTACTTTATTTTGTCTTTTTCTTCTTTTAATGCAAACATATGCTAATCTCAAAAATAATATTACTATTATTATAGTTACTGGAATTAGTATTTTCCCAATAAGGGAACTACCTATTTCTGTAAACCACTTCTTTATTGAGGAAAAACCCTTACCAAGTTTCTCCCAAGCACCTTCAACCTCCAGTGGGACAATTTCTTTATGCAAATCAGTAATATTCTTTATATACTTCTGTATATTTTCACTTTTGTCTGGAATGTAAGTGCAACAATGTTGTACCTTCAGCATTCCACAGACTCCACCCTCTTTTGCCAAAAGAATGTCAAGGGCAAGTCGGTTTTGCATCACCATAGCTCTCATGGCAACCATTTCGGTATTTACCATCAAGAACCCTCCAGCAGTATTCGTTGATAAACGATCTACTACCGTAGACAATTTCTGAATCTTGTATGCATTCAAAGATATACCCACTGCTGGTATCAATGCTTCAAAAATATCACCCATTAACTCTGAGAAGCTTTCCCTCCTACTACGAGTTAATGTTTTACCTATTTCGTGAATTCCTTTCTTTCCTCTCTCCACATGAAAAATCTTTGGAAAGACCAGGCCTAAATAACATGTTCCGTACCAATGGTCCGGCAACCTGTAATATGCTCTACTCCCACAAATATAGTAGATCCCTGGAAATACTGGATCTTTTCCTCCTTTGAATCCCCATCCACCTAAAATTTTGTATGTATCTTGACACTCACTGGATCCCACGAAATAGTTATCATACATAGTGTTATCTCTACTAATACACAATTTTCCCCGTTGGGGCCTATCTAAACTCATGGCTGCAATTTTTCCACTCTTATCATAACTTTCCTCCTCAAACGCCCAAGATGGTGTTTTTCCCTTTTCTTCTTTCCCTTTTCTTTGAAACTTTACCCTTCTGTCTTCTACCATGTCTAAGAAAACCTTTTCTTCTTTCCTTAATCTACAAGTGAGATTGTGTCTAAATGCATAGTCTAATGTTAGTTCTTTCACTTCTAAGAAGAATTCTCCAAAAATTTCTGCATGTTTCACCTCATTTAGTTCAGGGACTATGGGAATTTTGGCAAAAACATCATCCATATTAGTATAATAATATTCTAATTTACCTGTTTTATAAAATAAACTAGCTAAAACACTACATGTTATTCCATACGTCAAAGGAAGGTGATGATATGTTATACCTTCTGTCACAGACGCAGGTAACTGCATACATACATAACAATCTCGGACATCCATGGTTTCTACATATTCATATAAAAGCTTTGTGAAAACATTCTTTGAAAAATCATTTATTGACTTGTCCCTTTGAAAATCAGTACTATCTATCATGGTTGCAGTGTTCTCTACGTTAGGTTTCTTGTTACTATTTGTCTTATTTATAATTTCTGGTGTATCCTGTTCCAATTAATCTAAGAGGAATTACTATTGTTAGAATAAACCAAATCAACATCAGAAAACCTGTACAGTAAAAACACATTCTACACCATCTACGAAAAGACTCACATCTAACTCTTCTACTCTGTGTCTACCATGTTCAAAGATTATCTATATTTTATATGTACAGGAAATGTGTCTCCACACCTCAGGATGACTTTTTTCAGCCGTTCTACCCTTTAATCAGTCTCTTTTGGTGCTTTTTTTTTTTTCCCCCCAGTTCTTCTTAGAACTTTTTCTTGTCTTTTCCAGGTTGTGTGTCCAGTCCGGTTTTTCTTTTCACTTCCTCAAGATGGGTACAACCCACTCTCACCCACTTGTTCACAGTCTTTGTCTGGGTTTTCGTGGCTACTATCCACTTAGTTAATATCGGACAGTGCTATGTATACCCATTCAGGTGACTTGTATTTCAAGTTAGGTCTCTTCACTGTTTTTGGTCTCTGCAAGTCTTTTATTGGTTTCTTTTTGTCTTTTCTGACGGATCTCATTTACTTGTTCTGCATGATCTTGATTCAAATTTATTATCTTATATTTCAGTCTCTTGATTTCGTTGGGCCAATTATCTCCTTTCCTTGGCCTTTTTAGTTCACTTTTTTTCTTCTCGTTCCGTTCTCCAAGCTCTCTTTCTTGGTCCAATTCTTTGCTTTCTTTCCTCCTCACTTTCTTCAGATTCTGTTTCAGATCTTACTTCATTTTCTCTAATTTTTAATTTTATGATTTCAGTTTCTGTGTCCGAATCCGAATCTTCTTGCGATTCTTCCGTTTGAAAATTTGATCCTAACCCTCCTCGCGTTTCTTCCGCACTTTCTCTAATCTCTCTATCTGAATCTAAATTTCCCTGTATTTCTTCTGCTTGAAATTCTGACCCTACTACTCCTCGTTTTTCTTCCGCACTTTTTCTAATCTCTATCTATATCTAATTTTTCTTCCATTGCCTTAATGATCTCTGGAGGAATTTTTCCAAAGCTTGTACTTGGCTGTTCACTGTCACTGTTTCTTAGTTCGGTTTCTCCAGTTTCAATATCAATGTTTTTTAATTTTTCCTTTTGCCTTTCACTGGATTCTGATTGGTCTGTTTCAGATTCCGAACTAGTATCTGATTTCCAGATGTCGACTTACAGGTCGAGCTTCAATATCTGGAACTCCGATCGCTTCAGCTTCTCCTTCTGTTATCGAACTGGTATCGGTTCTTTCCAGATGTCGACTTACAGGTCGAGCTTCAATATCTGGAACTCTGACGGTATGACTGGCATGAACCCAATTTTTCACACCCGCACACTTTACAGCAGTCGTTGTTACCAGGATCACTTCACGTGGCTTATCCCAGCGAGGAACCAAGCAGTTTCTTCTTCTGTGGACTTTAATGCGGACCCAGTCTCCTGGACTCAAATCATGAGCTGGTTTTCTTTCGAGAGTGGTCGCATCCGGTCCAACCTGATGAAACACAGAATGCACCACATCAGCTAATCCTTTGCAATAGTCTAATACGAGATCATCAGTTATAGTCATCAGTTTGTTGACAAGTACATTAGCTAGTCTCATTGCTCGTCCCATAATTATCTCATGTGGACTCAGACCTGTTTTCCTGTCCGGAATGCTTCTTATGGTCATTAACACCAATGGTAGGGCATCGGGCCATTTGAGTCATGTGGCTTGACATATTTTCCCTAACCTATTTTTTATGGTGCCATTTACTTGCTCTACCACTCCAGAAGCCTCTGGTCTGTAGGCACAATGCAGCTTTTGTTGAATGTCTAGTGCTTCACATATTAACTGAATGATTTCATTCTGAAAATGCGTTCCTCTATCTGTTTCAATCGTTACTGGAAAACCATACCTAGGAATGAACTCTCTCAATAGGAGTTTGGCTACTGTAACTCCATCATTCCTTCTTGTCGGATAGGCTTCCACCCAACGAGAAAACAAACAGACGACCACCAACACATACCTCAATCTGTTACTTGGGGGCATTTCTATAAAATCCAGTTGCATTCTAGTAAAAGGACCTCCTTCACATCCTATAGTTCCCAAACTCACTACTGTTTTCCTTCCAGGATTTATCTGTTGGCATATAATACATCTTTGGCAAAGACTTTCAGCTATAGCCCTAAACTTTGGGTTATACCAGGTTTGTCTGAAAAGTCTGATCATGGCATCCCTTCCAATGTGTGCCTGTCCATGGTACATCTGTGCCATGTTAGAGATCATGCTATCAGGCATAACTGGTCTTTCATCTCTGTAGACCCACACTTCATCTTCCTCTCTTTGTCTGCAACCTGCTTTTATCCAAACATCTTTTTCTTCATGGTCTGCCGCTTCCTGCAACTGTCTCACTTCATCCCATGTTTCAATCACGGTAGTGAACAGCAATGGACATGAAACAACTTTTTCCCTTCTTCTATTCAATGAAGCCATATTTTTAGCACAATATTGAGCCAATTCATCAGCGAATTTATTTCCTACGGAAATGTAGTCAGTTCCATTTTTGTGAGCAGTGCATTTTACCACCGCAATCTGTCTAGGCAGCTGTATCGCCTCAAGCAACTTCCTCACAAATTCACCATTTCTAATAGGAGACCCCGAAGAAGTCAGGAATCCCCTTTGGGACCAGATTTGTCCAAAATCGTGGACCACTCCGAAGCCATACTGGCCATCAGTGATCACAGTGATTCGGAAATTCTTTCCCAATTTGCACGCTCGAATCAAAGCAATCAGCTCAGCAACTTGGGCTGAACGTATTCCTTTCAAACAGGACGCTTCCATTATGGTAGCCACTGTACACACAGCATACGCAGCACTTAAAACTCCTTCATCTGTTCGCAAGCATGATCCGTCCACAAACATCACATAATCTGACTCTCTTAATGGCTCGTCCTTGATATCTGGGCGAGGCTTTGTACAAAATTCAAGCACATCCAAACACTTATGATCAACATCATCCTTGACTTCTGCATTTATTTCATCTGGCAGTGAAGTGGAAGGATTCACACTTTTACACCTGTCAATGGTTACACATTGTCTGCACCCAAAATCACCTGTTCGTATCTAGTCAGCCGACTATGTGTCATGAATTGGGTTTTTGTTCTTGTTAAAAGAATCTCAACAGAATGTGGAACATATACTCTCAAAGGATATCCCATTACAATGCCCTCACTTTGTTCCAGACTCACACAAGTTGCAGCCACCGCTTTCAAACATCCTGGCAATGCCTTTTCTACTGGGTCTAAAACAGCTGAAAAATAGGCTATTGGTCGTCTCATTTTTCCATGTCTCTGCACCAATACAGAAAGTGCACATCCATCTCTCTCACTACAATACAGCTCAAATTCTCTCTCATAATCAGGCATTCACAGTGCTGGTGCCTCACAGACTCGTTCTTAGTTGCTCAAAAGCTTTAATTTCTTCCTCATTCAACTCAATAGGATCTTTTACCTCACTCTTGGTCAGTCGCTGTAAAGGTTTTGCAATTAGCGAAAATCCACTTATCCACTGTCGACAATATCCAACCATTCCAAGGAACATTCTCACTTCTCCTTGTGTCATTGGAGCTCTCATTCCTTTGATAATCCTCATCCTTTCTGTTGTCACTTTTCTCATCCCTTTCTCAATCTTGTGACCTAGGTACTGTACTTCTTGTTGACAAAATTGCAGTTTTGATGGGGACGCTTTATGCCCTCCTTCTGCTAAATGATTCAGCAAAGCAATTGTGTCCGCGACACATGCTTCTTTGGTCCTTGATGCCACCAGTAGGTCATCAATATATTGGACCATCACAGATTTTTCAGGCATTTTCAATCTTTCTAAAGACTTTTTCAGAATTTGATTAAATATAGAAGGACTTTCAGTATACCCTTGAGGAATACGACACCATGCTAAAATACGCTCTCCGAACCGGAACGCAAATAATGGCTGGCTATCAGGGTGTAATGGAATAGAAAAGAATGCATGGCACAAATCAATAACAGTGTACCATTCTGCATCATGAGGAATCTGATATAGTATTACAGCAGGGTTTGGCACAATTGGGCAGCAAGGTATAACAATCTTGTTCACCTTTCTCAGATCCTGTACTATTCTAAATGTTCCATTCGGCTTCTTCAATCCCATGATAGGGGAATTACATGAACTGCTCATTATTTCTCTCAATATTCCTTGTTCAATCATCTTATTAATTACTGGTGTTATACCCTCAATAATTTCTGGTGTCAATTTATACTGTGGGGTATTTGGGTAATTTACTCCTTCTTTTACAGTGATCTTCACAGGATCAACGCCTCTCATTAATCCAATGTCTTCACCCGTAAAATCCCATACCTCAGACCTGACTGTTTCTTTTAATTCAATAGGGATTTTCTCTACATCGAACACAGGAAACATCTCATTTATTCCTGGTTCCAATTCTGCCATTGTCATTTTATACAGAACATCCTCATCTGGTGTCTGGAAAGCAATACCATCCGGTGTACAATAGATGGTACAATTCATTTTACAAAGCAGATCACGTCCCAATAAATTTACTGGACTACAATCACAGACTACAAAGCGATGCAGGTCTTTGAATGGACCAATTTCCACCTCTATTGGTCTCGTAAGAGGGGTTTTAATTTGTCTGTTTGAAACACCTACCACTTGGATATATTCTCCTGAGAGATCAGTGGAAATTCCAAAACTTCCTCTAACAGTAGAACGGGTAGCACCAGTGTCCACCAAGAATGTAACATTTACACCATCCACTTTCCCATCCACAAATGGACCCGACTGATCTACCTCCAGCGTTACGCCAAGCACGCACTCCTCTTCCTCTCCTAGGCACCGTCATAAACTCTCATCCGATTCTTTTCCATCCTGCCGTAGCCAATACTGTGAAACAGCAGCAGCGCGCAGCAATTTCATTACCTGCTCTCCTCCGTAGAATCCTGCCTCTGCACTGTATCTTTGAGGATTTACACTCTGTGGAAGAGGCGGTTGCGGCACCTGACACTGTTGAGTAACTACCTGCGGTTGTTGCGGATGTTGGTAACTCACCTCATTCTGCACCTGTAGATTCAATGATTGTCTGTGTTAGCTTTCGGAGGAAATTTACACTCGTTTCTCCAGTGCCCTAATTTTCCGCAATTATGGCATGGCCATTTCTTTTTGGCCTCTTCTATACTCATTTGGCCTTTTCCCTTACCGATATTTGGCTTAGACTTAACCTGCCCTGCATCACTAGGCTGATTATTCAATTGAGCTTCTTGTTTTTCTGAAACCTTTACTTGTGCCCACATTGCCTTTTCTTTGAGTTTACGCTGTCTACATTCAATATCATCACTACAATATTTCGCATATCGTAATACCTCATCTACAGTACTATTCTGCCAACATAACATATGCTGCTTAATCATTTCACTTATCTCAGGTCTCAATCCATACACAAACCTATACACAAAATGACATGTCTTTCACTCAAATTTTCATATCCACTATACTGCTTAAATACCAACACCAATCTCTCATAGTATGCGTGTACAGATTCTTTACTTTCCTGAGTCATTCTATCAATTTTTACCCAGTCTGTTTCTTTTGGGGGAATCTTATTTTTCAAAAATATAATTGCCTGCTCATATTTCCTCATTACTTCTGGTCCTGGCGCTCCTGTTTTTGCATCTCTAGGATTCTCTTCCTTCGGCCAATCAATCGTAATTTTACATTCCGTCCATAAATCTGCAGGAACAACAATTTCAAACAAACCATCCAAATCTTCCCATAATACTTTTGAAACCTTTACAAATCTTTCTACCTGTCGGTACCACTCTACAGGCTTTTCTCTCAACCTTGGAAAGTCATTCGTAAATGACAATATATCTTGTCTGGACCATGGGACATGTACATAACCCCCCTCCTGGAGTTTCTCTCATTGGATACTCCATTACTGTTGATTCTTTCTCTTTTACTGGAAAAAGAGAATGATGCTTTATCAATTGTTCCTTCTTTTCTCCTTATCCACCTACTTCTCCACTTATCCACATCTCCCCATTTTCTCAATAACACAATCAGTTCCTTTATCGGAGTTAGGCGTCCTGAAGTGTTCAGATTTTCTATGTCTTTTTCGCTGAAATCTACTCTGTACGGTTTCTGCAATCCTCTAATCTTTCCAAATTCTACTCCTAATTCACTCGCTGTCTCTTCTAATTTTTCATGCAAGTTCCTAGCTCTCCAAGTTATGCTTTTGCACATGAACATTAGCTCTTTATCTTGATAGTAAGTAAGTCCGTTTTTATATAGCGCAGCTACTCACCCTTACGGGTCTCAAGGCGCTGGGGGCCGGAGTGGAAATTAAGTGAGCTATTGCCCAGAGTCACATGGTGCTGAGCTGCCGCCGGAGCCGGGGATCGAACCGTGAACCCTGAGCTCCGAAGTCAGCTGCCCTGGCCGCTGCACCACACCTCTTCTAGGACTTCAATCGATCTGTACCAATAGATCCTAGGATCAATTCCTCCATATCTATTTTTAATCTAATTACATCCAAAGGTTGTGGTTCAGTATCCTTCTTCTGCAGGTTTCTCACCCAATCATTTAATTCTTCTGCAGTCGGACCTACAGGAGTTTTATTTATTTCCGCCCAATTCACACTTCTCTCTGGAGTTTCAGTTGCTGACTCAGCTCCCATAGGAATCTTATTTGTCTGACTCATTAACTGTCAAATTTATAGGTGGACTTGACCTAAATGATCCAGCAGAATCTCTTGCTTCTCTATTTTCTGAAATTATCTCTTCTCTTACTTGTTGCATGCTGGAGTTTAAGGGAATTGTCAGGGAATGTTCATTTATTCTTTGATTTTCACATACTGGAATCACTGGCCCTATCGTTACTGGCACAGTCACAGCTTCTATATTCTTTGTCAGTTCTCTTATCTTTTCAGTCAACTCTCTTGTGGTTCTGGCTAATTCAACTGTATTACCATTATCATGCTTCACAGCCTGTGGTGTTTCTAATCTTTCAATTGACCTATTTATTTCAAAATTTCGTTCAGGGCTTTGATTTCTAACAGTTTCCATAGGCGGTGCATTTGGAGTCAACACCGCAGAATTCTGTTGATACGGAGGCGGTCTTTTATTCAAAATATCCTCCAACAACTCATCCTCTGTGTCGCTAAATCCATATCCATATCTCTCGGATATCACATGTTTCTTTTTCTCTGTACTTTTTCTCCCTGTTCTCTCTTCACCTGTTCTGGCCCGGAAACATACCATCCGTCATGTTAGCATAACGCCATCGCCTCATCCTATCTTCATGAGTCAATCCCCATACTCTTCCATGGACCAAACTATAATTCTTTGCACCTCTGTGTGTCTCTTTCATAAATTTCATCTTCCCATTCACCTAAAGCTTCAAACTGTGTTGGTCTAGGCTTCGGTTCAAGTTTCATCATTTTCTCCCTCAAATTTCGAATCACAGCCGTACTAAACGAACCATTTTCTGGAAAAGCCAATACTCCATCATTTTTGGTGTATTTCGCCCAATTTTCCAACCAAATGCAAGTATGATAGCCATATTTTAACATCATATAAGATGCTGGCGTTTTCGGTGGAGGAAGTACTTCTTCTCGTCACAACTTTCTTATCCTCCTTGAATTTTTTTTTAAGTTTTCCAAACCATGTTGGTTTCCTTCTATCACATTCATCGTAATAAGCCATATTTCACTGTTCTTCTCCCAAAATAAATCACACACTTGTTCGCTACTTGATCCTTTCTACAGTTCGGCTATTCAACCTATCCCAGCGCGTCTCACCAACACACCAATCAGAAAGCTCTACGCCACTCTCACATTAACCTATCTCAGCGCGTCTCACACCAACACACCAATCAGAAAGCTCTTCGTTTTCCTGCAACTGACCAATACCAGCGCGGTTTTGTTGACGTCAGTTTTACTCCTGCTTCTACTGATCCCTCCTTTACAAAAATTATCGGCACTTTTCTTAACCTTTCCTTTTCAACAAAATTGATTAGTTACAACGTAAAACACCTTTCCATTGTCTGTTTCTCTAAACAAAAGGACAGTTTTATTTCAATCTCTCAAGAAATACGATTTTCGTTCGATAAGTGTAGCACTTCCCTCTACCTTACCCTTCTTTCAAGCAAGAAGTAAACCAGTTTCTTTGGGGATAAAACATGTGGAGACTATACTGCTCCTGAGAATTATGGCCAAAGTTTCACAAGAAAACCTGTTGCTATATCACTCATATACAATTTATACATGAAATTTCCCTAACATAACACAGTCCTGTGTTATCACCAATGTGAAAATCAGACAATGCACAATTCCATACGACTTCTCTTGCCAAACGTGTCCACTTCCTACTTCCCAGAAGCTTCAAAATTTGACTACACATAACATAATACAAACTCAACATATAGTGTTAGTCATATAAATCAATAATCAATATATATAAAGCACCAACCTAATCTATAGTAACCATATCTCTGCTACCAAGAAATCTGATCCAGCGCGGCTAACACAAATTGTTTCCCCTTCTGGCACTGATCCAGAAAACACTTACTCTTCTCTAGCATAAAACCTTGTCGGTGGGGCCCATAGCACCGCATACATACAATAACTCAATTTCTGGATCAAGAGCGCTTAGGAGGAAAAATGAGCTGCTGGACAAGCGGGATACCTTTTTAGAAATTGACAGAATAATAATCTATACATTATATACATTGACTTCGGATCCTGTCGGTTCTAAACATCAAGGTACTCCGCTATTTGGTCGATGGACCAACTAGTAGGTTCAGTTGATGGCGATTAAGACCAGCTCAATCACAATTAAAACCTTTGACATTTATAAATCACAATTTTAATTTAAAGAACCACAGATTCATTTTAGAGTTAGAATATATTTTTATCTAAATAATTTTAGGCAAAATAAGTGAAACTTTTATTAAATCATACATATAGAAAATTCAATAAGCATTCAAGGAAAAATGATTTAAGAAAATTAAAAATACTCATTACCCTCGGCCTTAGGGAGATGACAAGAATAGTTCACCATAGAGAGATGAACCGCAGATCACAGGATAGGACTCCCAAACTGACTGACTGTCCCACTAATACCTCCTCGACGCACCTCCCGGGAAATTCACGCAACGATCTCATTCCTTCCCCAGTCAAAGTTCAGAGTCAAAAATATGACAGTCTCTCGCAGCATCCAGGTGGAAAATGAAAAACAAGCTTTTTTTCCATAACGTAACAACAAGCTCTCTTATACCCTATTCTCTGGCTCACTACACCCAAAAGTTGCAATCCTTAGGGGCAAGAATCACGCTAATTGGTTCATTCGAGGGGTGGTGATGGTCACCTCATCGCTCTCCTTGTTCTAACCGGTTCGGGGGACAATAGCGCACACATTTAGTCTCATGTTTAACCTTCCGAACATAGTTCAATTTATTTGTTCTTTTTGTTGCAACTGCGATGGTCCCACATCGGTCCATTCCTTTTCCCACACGCTGTTCTCATCCGGTTCTCAGGCTGAACTCCTGGCACAGTCTTTGTCACAGGTCAAATTGTCCTGGACTTTTCTCACTCGAAATACAGGCTGCACCCACGTGACTTATGAATTGAATGGTATGTTCCTCTACGCAATCTTCGCTCCTCCTCAGCAAAACTGGTGAGAGTGCCTAGGTTCAGAAAAGTCAGATCTGGTGGAAGAGCTTTCTGCGTTGCAGCAGCTTCGGCGTGGAACAAATTACCAACTGAACTTAGACAGATAGATGATCTATTGTCTTTCAGAAAGAAATTGAAGACCTGGCTCTTTCCCAGGGTATAATATAGTGTTTTTTCAACTGTCCCTATATTCTAAGATAACTGACCTATGTGCTCAAGCGCCAGGATACCCGTGGGGTCGCAGTGCGCTCTATAAATTTTAAATACAATACAATACAATACTTAGGATCTTTACAAGGATTCTGCACAGAGGCCATCTTGGTTAGTTTCACGTGACCTCATCCTCTCCGGCAGCCATTTTCAAAGCACGGCCTAGCAGGCCCGAGCGAACTATCATAAGAACAAACACAACCAAGATTTAAAACAGAGAAATATAAGCCTTTCTATTTACCACCCTCCATTCTAAAACCCATGTTAGACGTTACCTAGCAGAAGCGACATTTAAAGCCAGTTTACTCACCATCCGGATTTCTTTGCCACAATACAATTCTACTATGCAACATAATCATGCATTTTATTCTATTTACTACGCAGACTGCAATACTAACATTAAACAATTTCACATTTGTAAGTAAATTAGATTTTTTGCACAAATAAGCATGTTACCCTTACCTGTTTTATAAGAAAAATGTATCTTGTTGGTTTAGTACATCCACAGCAAACAGTTAGTATTATTACGGGTTATGAGGTCATTAATTTCCAAGGGGTACAAAAATGTTGTTTTCCCCTGCTCCATCAGCTGCAAGTCTGGATTGTTTGTATTGACAGCTGAGAGACCACGTGGTAGTCTCACTAGCTGGGCAGGCTGGCTCGCTTCATGTAAGCAGGTGATATCCCGGACAGATAGTGTGGTTAAATGTATGTGTTTGAAAATAAAGATGGACGCGGCTACTATTGTGAGGACACATAGCATGCAGCATAAATGCATTTCCGCCCCCTCTTTATAGCGCTCCTCGGGGTGGTCCCTGGGGCACTATATTTGCGTGACTAATGCTTTTAGTGCGGTGAGGACACCAGCACTAAAATGCATTATTCTAACCTGTATGGCGTGGTACTTGACAGGCTGTTCATCCTGCCCTAAAAATCAGCAACCCTGCTATAAAGGGAAGCTCACTGGTACCTACCTAACATCCGCACCCAGACTGGAGCGGCTCAGTGCTACCCTGGCAGGCACTGGGTGTGAGTCACCGAGGCCGGGGATTGCGGCATGGTGATCTAGGCAGCTCTTGGAGGCCAAGGGTGGTGCCTCCTGCCACTGGAACAGGCCGCAGTCTAGTCACGGACACTGAGGGAAGGCCCGATTGCTGGGGTCTGTGCAGCCAGTTCGGCGGGCCGCCAGCAAAAGAGCCTCGTGGTTGAAGGGGGTCCCGGGACACCGGCGAAGGAGCGGCAGCGGCTTGGAGTAGAGCGGTCATGGCCAGTGAAGCGGCATCCTGATTGCCTCTCGCTCTATCTGGGGCAGATCATTGCCTTTTTACCCCCAGGCCTGGGAGCGCATATCTACACTGAGGAGGCCATGCTGGGACCAGCGTGGTGCTGCTCGCTGCTAACTAGCGCAGATCGTGTGGTGAGAGCTCTGTTGAGAGTACATCGGACGCTGATGGAGGTGAGAGTAGATTGTTGGGGGGAGACTTTGTCCTCTCTGTGCCAGTGAGGGTCTGAAGGGTTGGAGGAGCTCTTCTGGAGCGGGGCATGACCACCTGGACTGGAGTGCAGCTTGTTACCCGGGCCATCTATCATTGTGGGGGTGTCGCAGACTGGCAGGAGGCACCTGGCTTCTATTTGGAGCCCTGTAATTTGCTCACTGGCTGGTACACAGACTCATAACTGCGGTTGAGTCCCACCATTATGGGTGTTCATCTGAAACAGAGGATCAGTGGTGAGTGGTAAGCATGGTGCTTGTGGCTCTGGTGTCCATTTGTGAGGGCACTCATGCTTGGGCACAAGTGAGGGCGCAGCGGTGTGGGCTGCCCTTTGGAGACCCTTTTGGATTGTTATAAGAGGTGCACACACAATGAGAAAGGATAAAGTCCTTATGGACCCCCAGGGCAATACTATCACCCAGTACATGATGCCACTGGTTTCCACTCAATTTACTACACAACTGGTTGGAGTCAAATCGCTGGAAGAATCAATGTACATGGCATGGCAGGGGAACATACAGCGCGGGAGAGTAAAACTAACTGTCTCAATTGAGGTTAATCTGCACAACATGGCTGATACAGTTAAGATGGAGAAGCAGTGGATTGCAGATTTTAATGCAGAGGTGAAAACATTCAAACCCAAATGGCAATAGTGGCTTGGAACTTGGAGGACAGGGCGGAGTAAATCGAGGGTCGCTCCAGCCACCATAATTTGAGAATGTTGGGCTTTCTGGAGGGGATTGAAGGAGTTTAGTGAATAAGTTCCTGTAGAGATGAACCCTTGGTGAAATGAAACCACTGGTGCTGCCACGGATGTTTACTGTAGAGAGAGCGCATAAGGTCGCCCCAGGGGGCTCCTCCTCGGCCCTCATTGCATGGATTTTCAACTACAAAGATCGGGACTGCATTCTGAGAACAGCTAGAAAGGCCGACACTGTACTTTAAATCCTAGAACCCCTGACTACATTTGAAAAGTTTAATTGCAAAGAAAGTCTTTTTTGGATGTATAGCAAACGCGATGGGTGGCGGGGCAGTAAGCGTAGGTCTCAGAAAATCCATGGTCCACAGGGTCCGCTGAGTGAGCGATGGTGCAGATGGATGGTACTTTGAGGGATGAAGAGACATCTCTGGATGGATCTCAGACTCCCATTGCTTCCTCTGAGCATTAGGGGGGGGGAAATCGAAGGAGGTGCACAGGGAGGCCACAACATGAACCATGGCTAACTTTGAATCACAGCTGTTAGTGGAGAATGTGAGGGGGGAATGTGGGGACGAGGTCTCATACAGCACAGTTTGGTCTGTGAGGTGGAAGGTGACGATTTGGAGACATTGGGGACTCAGCCAGTCAGATATTGTCTACACTGTGGTGCCAACATGTTGATTGCTTATAGGAAAGATTAGGGGACTTGTTACAGCACAGACTAGGGCAGCTGGAGGGAGTCAGGGGCTGTTCCTCAACCATTTGGTTTGGAGACCTGTGAAGGTCAGGCTCTTCCTGCACATCATAAATGTTAGTTATCATTGGGAGCTCTTCAAAAAGGAAACATTTTGTTGTAGTGTGGGTAGGTGACGTTAATTGTGTGAGACGGGGAGTTAGATTGCTATGCCACGAAACATCACACCAAACTCAATATGGTCTTGGCGCTGACGCAGGTGATGACATACGGGATGTGTGGATACCTGGAGGGAACAGCATCAAACCAATAAGGAATGTTCATGTCATTCATGGACACACAACACTTTTGGGACTGCAGTGTTTTCCTCTCTGATCCACGAAGTGAGATATTTGGCCAGATTTGTACCGGGTCACTCCCGCTCCTGGTTGAATTCGAAGGGGGGAAGAATAAGAGGCGGGTCCTTCTCCTGGATATTACACTTCCATGGCTGCAAGAGTGAACCAATGGGAGGCTATGACGGCGGTGCTAAGGGGTGTGCCTCTAGGTAGGGTATAAGGCATCTAAAGGCCGCTACAGAGAGACCTGGAATTACAAGAGAAAAAAAAGTAGCAGGCTTGCAGAAGAAGGAAACTGAATTGTTGGGGACATGTAGAGATTTAGAGGGCGTCAGGAGAGCCCTGTGAGAATTGTGGGATAGAGTAGATAATTTGACACTACTGGCCTCATTTATGGCATTTTGGCCAAGCGCCTTGCTGCACTGCCCTATGTCAAAGTGAAAGGGCAGGAATGCACAGTATTTAAGCAATACCATGCATTCCTGTCCTTTCCCCCTGCGCTGGCCCGGTTTCGGCCGCCTAGCGCCAACGTAGACACCCTTGCACAATGGTGCAAGGGTGTCTACGTTGCAGGCAGGATTATATACAGGAAGGGGCACCTTCCTGCACAAAAACAATCCTATCAGGCGTTTGTCTTTCTACGTGTGCTGAAGAATACAGCACACTTGGAGAGAGGAAAAACAAGCATATTTCTCCTGGTTACTCCTCACCTGAGGAAGCGTACAGATTTGATGCTTCCCCAGGTTTACATGATTTTGTAAATCCGGGGCACCGTCAAATTCCATGGGAAACCCCACCACAATGCCCATGGAACGCCTCCCGGGCGCAGGTTAAGGTGACGCAGCGATTTTTGTTGCGTCGCTTTACTCATGATTCACGAGGCCACTCAAAGCCATGCAGGGTGGCTTTGCATAACTTCATGAATCTTTATGGGAGCCCTGTGTCACGCATGTGCCAATTTACAGGGTGCAAAAGTGATGCAGGGCTCTCATAAATAAGCCCCTAACAGTGACGTTATAGGGAGGGAGACAAGTCCAGTGAATTATGCGCCAGGCTCCTAAAAAGCGAGGCCGATATCCCACCAGTTCTACATTTGAGGTGCCCTGACAGCACAGGGGGCACGACGCAGGTGATGGTGAATAGCACAATCCAGCCCCCCTAACCCCCTCCTCACCACCACGCAGGAGGGCACCAGAGTGGCAGGTGATACACATCAGGATGTCCGGAAGGATAAATGTTAAGTTACCAGAGGACGTCGTTATGTGGCCGGACAGACTAAGAGTGCTTGGAGGTGAGGGCTGAACAGGAACCGCTATCACAGGATCCAGACGACAGAACGTGCAGATATTCCACCCGGAGAGAGACGGGCGGAAGGAGGTAATGCCGGGCAACGTGGAAGTAAAGGTCCCTTTACACTGGCTGTTTGTATAGTCCATACTGGGAGTTGGCTTTACATGCTGCGTCCCGCTAGAGGCCGGGCGCACGCTTGTGAAGCCAGGGACAGGAGTCTATAGTACCAGGCATCGTGCTGTAATACCCACTGGGGTTTGTTTTTGTGTCTAGTAAATGTTGCAGGTGCCTTCCTTATCTAGTGCACACACAGTTCATCACCGTGAAGACCTACAACGTGGTTGTGAAAAAGGTCAAAGTTTAGAAATGTGTGTAGTGTGTTGACCTATGACCTGTGTGTCTCGAAGCCGTCCATGGCGAGGTAACAGGATTAGCCATGAAACCCTTGGTTCGCCTTTGGTCTGTCTGCAGGGCAAGCTTTGACCCGTGGTATAAACTGTGATTTAAGCAAACAGCGGTGGTGCAGGCGTGGGTGACCCCTGGCCGGGGAGACAGACACACAGGTGCGGGACCGTCACAAGACCGGTGTGCTGAAACAGGAAGACCGAGATTGCCCAGACCAGAACAACAAGGATAAAATAATGACAGCTGCATCCTTCATATGAAACCACAACAGAAAACCATCTTTGCGTTTTGAGAATGTAACCATTCTCAGGCCGTATTTATTACACTTCATAAACACGACATTAAAATTCAACTGTTGTCTTCATAGTGCACAACATTTCCATATATATATACACAAAAAATACAAATTCTGCAAACTTTTTCTAATACAACTAATCTCCTGCCCGCATATTCTCACATTCCATTAGGAGTCATAATTGACCATCTCTCGGTTCCTAGTGGCATCGTTTACAAGGCGAACTTCCACTCCCTCAAGATAGAGGGAGCTAGGGCCTGCAAGGCAGCATCCCCGCAAAAAGAATCATGCTAGAGCAACCCAGTAAAGGGACACCCCCTGGCACCAAATCGGGGGGGATGAGCCTGGGCAACCAGGCCATAACTTGGTCCCCTGGCACAGCCACCATTCCCCCCTCCCCCACGGGGCTTATCACGGGGTACCCTCTAGGGCCAGGGACAATTGCGGTAGTGGATGCCCCAGCCCTTCACCTGTGACCGTGTCACCCCTGCCCCGGGTTATTCAAAAACCACCAACAACTTGAATCCGCCTGCGCTTAGATCTGTGATGCCCCACGTTGGCAACCCGTTTTGTAGTCAAAACATGACTCCTTAACCGCCTCCCCAACCCAAAAGGGATGGGCTGGTGGGTAAAAAGAAATCTCCTTCATGGTGAAGGGCAGCATGCTCAGCGAATCCTCAAGGGAAGGCAGGCAGCAAAGGTGCTCATCGGGCTGATCTACAGCCTTTTTTAAGCTGTCCTGCCGCCCCTGCAAGTCACCCAGGTAGCCCAGCTGCCCCCCCCCCCCCCAGACAACCAATCATTGCCACCCGCAGGAAACCTGCCCGCGAAAACATTTGAATTTGCGGCCCCCGTTGGGCCGCCGACAACCGGTCCATACCAGCCCCCACCTGTCTCCGGGGCCCTGCGAGGGGTTGTTGCGGCCCCTTTGTCCACAGGTGCGGGACCATCATGAGACCGGTGTGCTGAAACAGGAAGACCGAGATTGCCCTCCCCAGACCAGAACAAGGATAAAATAATTAAAGCTGCATCCTTCATATGAAACCACAACAGAAAACCATCTTTGCGTTTTGAGAATGTAACCATTCTCAGGCCGTATTTATTACACTTCATAAACACGACATTAAAATTCAACTGTTGTCTTCATATTGCATAACATTTCCATAATCTGCAAACTTTTTCTAATACAACTAATCTCCTGCCCGCATATTCTCACATTCCATTAGGAGCCATGATTGACCACCTCTCGGTTCCTAGTGGCATCGTTTACAAGGCGAAAATTCCACTCCCTCAAAATAGAGGGAGCCAGGGCCAGCAAGGCAGCTGGCCCCCCAAAAAGAATCATGCCAGAGCAACCCAGTAAAGGGACACCCCTGGCAACCAATTGGGGTGATGAGCCTGGGCAACCGGGCCATACCTTGGTCCCCTGGCGCAGCCACCACCCCCCCCCCACCCCACTCCCACAGGGCGTATCATGGGGTACCCTCTAGGACCAGGGACAATTGCGGTAGTGGATGCCCCAAGCCCTTCACCTGTGACCGTGTCACCCCTGCCCCGTGCTATTCAAAAACCACCAACATCTTGACTCCGCCTGCGCTTAGATCTGTGATCCCCACGTTGGCAACCCATTTTGTGGTAAAAAAAAAAAAAAATGACTCCTTATCCGCCGCAGGAATGGTTGGTTCCCCAACCAACCATGACTCCCCCCCCCAAATATGTCCACCTAGCGATGTGAGAAATGCTGCATTGCGAAGGCAACCAAATTTTCCACAAAAAGGTAGTTACCCCGAGCAGACAAATGGATCATGTCTCCTCCCCCGCAGGCAACCATGAGGAAATGTTTTTAGCCGTGCCACGTTGAGTAATTGTTTTAACTGCTGTTCAAATGCCTGACAGATTCCTTCAGGCCCTTCACAGACCGCCCAAATTTCCATACTCTCCTCGGAATTATATGAGACCATGCTATGGTTGCATGGGAGAATCTCTTAGCCAACCAGGCGATTTCAATCAACAGGTACTCAAACAGGGCCCTTTTGCCCCTTGCCGACAAATCGTTGCCGCTGATATGAAGAATGATGAGTTCCGGAGGCGGTAGCCCCCGGGTTGCGACCTCTTCGACGACCCCGCGTAGGCCCTCCAGACGAAGACCACCCCTACCGGCCCAGTGAAATTGAAGACCTGCTTCTGCCGCCCGTTTGGACAAACGGCTCCAACTGAATGTTGACCTTGCGCGACGCATAAAGGAATGACCAATGACCCACACACTGGCGGTAGCCATGTGCCCTAACGAAAATAAACAGGAAGGAAAAATTCATTGTTACTTCAATGGCCCAGTGAAAGCCCCTGTGTCTATAACAGATTTAGCCGCACCTAGCGTTTGTAGCATTTGTAGCAATCCGACTTCCACCTGCCAATCCTCTTTACTGCCTCTGTGTTAAGCCCAGCTCCTACTGCAGATGTTGCTGCACCTATCCTTAGGAATGTGTGCTGAAGGTACCCTGGATATCTGCTGCCGCGAGGGTTTTTTGCATGACTTGTGAAAACTGGTATTTTGTCAAGGGAACACCTGTAGCATGGACCAACAGTGAAGCCGATGCCACCCCAGGCTGCTTCCGCAAGTATGCATGAGTCGACCTAACTGGGCACCCTAAAAAACTGCTCGCTCTACTCAGAATCACCTGATCCCCCTTTCCCCTGTTGGTCTGTTTTTGAGCAAGGAATGGTGACTACCAGAGTGTCCCCCAACCATGAAATATTACTGAGCAAAAGACCGCCGTGGAGGTCTTGTTTGGACCTCGCCACAATTTCTGAGACCCTGAAGGCTCTGTAAAACGTCAGCGAGATGGGTGCTGTAAACAGTCACCTCATACCCAGATTCACACACCTTGTCCAAGACCCCTAAAATCCTTTCCAGCTTATCAACATCTAGGGGGTACCTCTTGTCCGGGGTGTACCCTTCTAACCTCTCCCATCCCTTTAAGGCCCTCTTAATCAAAAAGGATTGAGATGGATCCATGACCCCCCCCCCAGTTTGGCGAAGGAGAGTGCTGCTAAATGCCGCCTAGCTGAGGATGCCGAACTACCCTGAGCCCTCATGTGTTCAACAAAACCCAGCCAGTTATAAAAGCTGCGCTTGCGGATAGCATGCACTGTAAGCAACATAACGACTCAAAGCCCTTTTGTAGGCTCCTACGGTCTTAGGAGCAAGGCTGGCCGCGATTAGACCAGGAATAATGGCGTTCCAAGGCTCCAGAGATGTGCTGGGAAGTGTGTGGGTTCCGCCTCTGCCTGCGGATGGAAGCGCCGAAATTCCTGCAGCTTAAGACGAGATAATGCATCAGCAGCGTTATTTAAAACTCCGGGCACATGCCTTGCTCTAAACAAGATGTTATTCTTTAAACAAACCAAGACCAACTCTTTCAACAACATGAGCACTTTCTTGCATTTTGCATGCTAACAGGTAATACTTTCCACTACCGCCATGTTATCGGACCAAAATGTGACAGATTGGTTGCAAAACTGGTCAGTCCAGATATGTAATGCCACTAAGATTGGAAAAAGTTCTAAAAAGGTGATGTTCCTTACCAAACCTGACTCAAACCAGGCCAGGCCTGTGCACACCACCTGTTGCCCAGTATAGCCCCAAATCCAATGCTGCCTGCTGCATCTGTGAACAACCCAAAATCATGACTGGACTGCAGAGGAGCTGGCCATACCCTAGAATCATTAAAACTTGAGAAATGACAACCAGATCCTCAAAATTGTTTTTATCTGCTGACAGGCGTGTCCTATGGTGTTTCCCCCTCAAGCCAGACATAGCCTGGTATTATACACAAGGCAAAATTGAGCTGACCTACAAGAACCTGTAACTGATGTAAGGAGACCTTCCGCCTAATCAGGCGCCTAATCAGGAATCGAGTGAGGCTCGGAAGGCCTGCACTTTTTCTGCTGGCAGTCTACATTCCCCTTTTAGAGAATCGATCTCTAGCCCTAGGAAAGTCAGTGTCGATGATGGCCCAGCAGTTCTTTCATGAGCCAGGGGCACACCAAAGTCAGACATCAAACACTAAAAGGTTGCTAAGGACTTGGCACTGTGGTCAGAATCCCTTGGCCTCAAGAATAGAAAGCCATCTAAATAATGAATGACATAAGTAGAACCAGCCATCTGTGTAAAGACCCATTCCAGGAAGGTGCTGAATTGCTCAAAATAAGCACAGGATACTGAGCAGCCCATGGGCATGCATCTGTCGAAATAAAACTTCCCTTGAAACTGAAAACCCAACAAATGGTAGTCGTCTGGGTGGACTGGTAATAGTTGGAATGCCGACTCTATCTGCTTTAGCTAAGAGGGCTCCTGGACCTTGCTGCCTTAACAGCTCCACAGCACCATCCAGGGATGCGGACTTGACGGAGGACAAGGCTGGGTCAATGGCGTCATTAACAGAAGCCCCTTTAGGGGCAGACAAATTGTGAATCAACCTAAATTTCCCTGGGTCTTTTTTGGGGACCATACAGAGGGGAGAGCAAACAAAATCAGCCAATGGAGGCCTATCGAATGGCCCAGCCACCCTTCCTAATCTTGCTTCTTTGACAATCTTCTTCTTTGCCACCTCCAGTCCCTGGACTAAAGACTGTTGGTTTTTGCAAAATGTTGGGCCCTGTAGTCCTACAGCAGGAATCCTGAAACCAAATCGATAACCAGAATACAATTGAAAAGCCTGTTCCTGATGAGGGTACCTATTTAACCAAGGGTTCATAGCCAGTAGGGACACCGGTGAGGGATTAGCAGGACCACGGGAGAGGGCCCCTTCATCTTGGTCCACTTTTTCCTTGGATTTCTTAAAGCATTTAAACTCTGGGTGCCCTGTCATCCCGCAAAAGGAACAGCTGTGCTTAAATTTACAAGAGCCTTGCAGCTTTGAACACGCTTTTTTTATTATATGACCAACACACCCCTTTCCGCTCTCCCCCTCCTGAACCCTGACGAAAGGGCGTCTGGCCACCACCCTCTGGTTTTTTCAACATCATGCACCGCAACCAAGCATTCACATCAGTCTGATCCCAAAACATCCCCGGGTTCGTGGCTTTCTTCAGCCTGAAGGCTTCATCGTATTCTTTCCAGCAGGGCCCCCCGAACTCTTCGTAAGCACCCACTATTTTGTTCATATAAAGGTAAATCTGAGGGCCCAACTCCGGATACTTTTCAAGAAGAACTGACTGATACATAGTAAAACCCTTAATCCAGTTCATAATTGTTTACTCAACTTTAGGCTTCTTCAATTTATGTGAACAGTCCTTGGACTCCTTGTTATCCTCCTCAGCAGGTTTGACCACAGTCAGTTCAAAAACATCAACATATGCACCCTTTTTTATTTTTGCCCTCATATCCTCAGATAAATGCAAACCTAACTGATCCCTAGGAGAAAGGACCTGATCGTGGGCACTACTGGCAGTATGTATTTGCTCACCTTTTGTCCCAACCGCAGACCCAACAGCGGTGGATGCCCGGGTGATGGTAGCGTAGGGGGGACCATCCCGGCTGACGTAGGTTGTGCATCCACTGGCCCAAGTTGTTGGGTAGAACCACAGGGGAGACTCTGGGCGCTTGCTCCAATCCCAAGTGGCACTTGTGAATGTCCCTCCAAAGGGTTGATTGGGGCTGCCAAAGCAGCCCCCCTTCCTGTTATGATTGAGGCGCCCTGGTTACCTAAGTGCGTCAGCCATGGTAACACCCTAGCCAGGCTATTTACCAGGTCAGTTCTGGGGTTGCCTGAGCTCGTCCCCGCTGACCCCTTGTCCCTTTCTCTCTCTCCTCCCCTAGAACTATGATCTCGCTGGAAGACTGACGAGTGGATGTGGGAGCCCCTGCATCAGTCTGATTGGCTCCTGTGGCCTCACCCCCCTTTGCTGGCCCCTTCCTTGCCCGTTTTTTGACTGGAGGAAATGCTGCCTCTGGGGGGAACCCCGCCTGCCTAGGGCACTCTTCACCCCACAGTGCAGTAGCAGTGGGGGCCTCAGTAGCAGACCCTGGTTGTACACCCTCTTTTTGAGCCAGGGAAGCCAATGCCGGTTGAATTAGGGCTCGCACCTGGTCTATGGCATCTAACCGTCCCATGACCACCTCCATGCTTGCCTTCATTTTGACCTGTTTTGGAGGCATTCCCAGACCCTGAGAACAAGGAAAAGAGGTGAAAGCAGTGCCCCTCAACGTGCGTGATACCAGCAGGCTGCAATTCTTACCAAAAAACACCGGACTGTAGCTGCACTAAATTGAGAAAATTGCCTTTAAAAGCACCCAATAAAAGGCTGAGCAAGAACCAGGGACAAAAAGGGGAAAAACCAGTGCCCCCCCCAACGTGAGTGCCACCAACTGCCTGCAATAATTCACAAAAAACCTCAGCTATCCATGAGTGTAAGGAACAGTTGCCGTGAGATGCACACAATAAACCAAGTGTTTGAAACTAATCCTACAGTGCCACCTACTGGAGAGACAAAAATATAAAATTGCAGCAGTTGGTCAAAAACCGGCAAAGCTTGATGGGGAAATAATAAAGCTACGCTGACCCTCGGAGACAAAATTGACCTCTCCCCCCTATACACGGACTGTGCCCGCCCTCAGCACAAGATTCAAGGCAACAAAAGAAACCCCCTGCAGGATTACCACCCCCGCCTTACCCCAGTACCTTCAATCCCAGTCCCGGACAGTCGGCAGGCAGGGCCTACCTGAGATGACACCACCTTCACAATCTAACCTACCTGAGGCTACCGCCGCCCGAGGCCAAGGAAACGGTCGCGACAGCAGGCAAGGGTGGCACCCAACAGGAGGCAAAACCGTGGGTGGAGATGCGGGCGACTCCGGGAGAGGTGCAGGAGAAAGTCAGGATCCGCAGAAGAAAAAGGAAAAAGAAATCTCCTTCGTGGTGAAGGGCAGCATGCTCAGGGAATACCCAGGGGCAGGCAGGCAGCTAAGGTGCTCATCGGGCTGAACTACAGCCTTTTAAGCTGTCCTGCCGCCCCTTCAAGTTGCCCAGGTAGCCCCGCTGCACCCCCCCCCTCCCCACCCCAGGCAACCAATCATTACCACCCGCGGGAAACCTGCCCACGAAAACATTTGAACTTGCAGCCACCGTTGAGCCGCCGCCAACCGGTCCATACCGGCTTGCACCGGGGCCCTGTGGGGGGGGGGAGGTTGCAGCCCCTTTGTCCAGAATTAATGCTTCTGCCGCTCTAGTTACCATGTTGTGTTTGTCTGCTACAGCCGAAAGCACCTTTCCGTTCACGGAGCATCTGAAAGGAGGTTTCACTGCAAAGCCCGTTGGGTGGTAGGGTGTGGGTGTGACACCCCCTTCTTCCAACACACTGCATGTGCCTCTGGGTAGAGAACTGTACCCAGCCCTGCAGTAGCGTCAAAATACACTTTGTGATGAATGCCCCATAGTTTGTGAACTAACAGAGTGCACGGGCTCGCCATGTTTCTATGGTTTAGTACTGTGACTGACTGAGAAACAAAAACGTCCGAGTTACGGGGGTCTGACTGCGAACACTGCTCTTCCCCTGTTGTGAGCCATCTACAGTGCTTAGTTTGCAAAACAAAAGTGCCAGGGCCCTGGTCAGGAAGCCACGTTGTCACTGTCAGCACTGCCAATAGCAGTACCTGTACAACTACTAACCATCACACTCCTACAAGTGTGGCAATTCAGACTGTTCGGGCCACCAAAGCTATGAAGGGCAGATTTACAAGCTCCTTGCGCCACTTTTTGTGATGCATCAGTGGTTTTTTTCCCCCCGCAAAATTTACAAGGTGACGCATCTACGGAGACGGAGATGCGACGGAATGGAACTGTGCGAGAATCTGCTGCGTCACGCAAGTATTAAAATATGCAAGGTAGGCGTTCCGACGTGAAATCCAACGCATTACCGACGCAGGCATTTTTACAACAATTCCCCGCGGTGACGCATCTTTTGGCTGCGTCACGCAACTTTGAAATTGCGCTTGCAAGCCTACGCCTCATAAACCCACGCGCAGGAAATGACGCAAGTACCATATAAATAGAAGAAAAGACCAACAGAGCAGTCTTGCAGCAGATCAGACAGCATGGACCTCCTAATCCTGCAGCTGGGAGTCGGACCAAGAAGACGTCAATCACCACCAGACCAAATACCACAACCGCACCCTCCACCATCACCACAAAGGCAGCGCAGGAGAAGGGAGCGCATCTACCGGCAAAGAACCACCCTCATTGGACTCCGAGATGAACAAGTCATCAAAATGTATCGGCTCAAGAAGGCGTCCATTGTGACCCTGCTGCGTCAGATCTCACCACAGCTACAGCCACCAAATGACAGGGTCTGCAACATACCACCACAGACAAAGTTACTGGCGGTGTTACACATGTTGGCCTCAGGATCTTTCCAAGCAACAGCAGCACCAGTGGCAGGTGTCTCACAGGCATCTTTCTCCGCCTTCCTCCCTTCTGTCTTGGATGCCATCATTCAGCTCACACCACAGCACATCCATTTCCCCAACACACAACAGCAGCAGATGGACATTAAACAAGGCTTCTATGCCATCGCTAGCTTCCCACATGTACTTGGTGCAATGGATTGCACACATGTTCAGCTGGTACCACCTACAGCAACTTAACACCTATACCGCAACAGGAAGCACACACACTCCATCAATGTCCAGGCCATTGTGGACCATCGGGGACTATTCGCCAATGTACTGGCCAATTATCCTGGGAGTGTGCATGATTCACATATCTACAGGAACAGCATCATCAATGACCGTTTCCAAAATGGACAATATGGCAATGGGCTCCTTGTAGGTAAGCATCAATCAATTAACACATACCAATACTCTGTAAGAATAGCTGGCCATCTGGCACATTACGTGCACTTGTGTCAGAATGATGCAATAAGTGATTGTGAAAAGGCCAACCCACATATACACCATAATCACATAACACAGTCAAAAGCTGCATACATCCATAACAGCATAAGAGAAAGTGCAAAGGTATACAAGTTGGAAATGCAAGCGAATATCCTTCAAAGACTTGTTTAGTATAATAAGTCACATTGTCGACATATGCACACATCTCATCTAATTCAATTTACCTGTTACAATGTGTAATGCATTGTAAAGCGTGCATGGAAATGGGAATCCAGCCAAATGGAATGTGTCGTGCATTAAGGTGTCCCTTTCTGTTCAAAAACAATATACACATGAAGCAGTCATTAGCGCACCATGACCATGGTACAAGGGTGCTTGCGCAGGGCCATGTCATCCGAATGTGTGACAACGCAGGGGCAAACACATTGAACAAAACAATCAATAGAAATATGTTGCATCACTGTGCCTTGAGACTGACTCACTTCTGCACAGACGAATCATTTGCCACACTCCTATAGTGAAATGGGCCTAGATGTGCCATGCACAACCTGGGAAAGAGTGTATCAAGCATAATACCTACACAGGTATCACTTACACATAGCAAGACCTCATACCTTTCAGTCAACAAATCATGCACTGCAAATCACCATCCCCTGTCATGCCCATCAATTGATAGACAACAAGTGAAGTGACTCGTGTCACAAACAATGCGAAACTCAATGTTAACCACAACATCTAATCATCCCAAACAGAAATCCCACTTAAAATGTTTGCAAACATGACACACATGCCATGTATACTGAATTCTCACTAAAGTTAACACATTTATCTTACTTTCCACATACAGCTGATCAAGGATATGGCCTACAGAAGGTGTTGATGACACCATTTGGCAATCCCCAGACTGATCCACAAAAAGGCATACAACCATGCAGATTGCCGAACAAGAAACATCATAGAAAGAAGCTTTGGCATGCTCAAGTCCAGGTTTCAGTGCCTGGATTTATCAGGTGGAAGGCTACTGTATTCACCAGAAATGGTGTGCAAGATGATCATTTCATGTGCAATACTACATAACATATGTGTCAAAACAAATGTGCCCTGGGATGAAGAGGAACAGCCCCGTGAACAAATGGATGACGAATCAGAAGCAGAAGGACGTGCCATACTCAACACTGCTGCAGGGATAAGACGTTGCACTCACATTGGGGCCGATTCACAGAACTAATCTGAGATAAAATCCAAAACTTACTACTTTTGGTATTCACAAAAGGCATTTAGTAGTAGTAAAGTTAGGACTTCTAACTTTACTACTACGAAACTGAGATAAAATCCTAAACTTACTACTTTTGGTATTCACAAAAGGCATTTAGTAGTAGTAAAGTTAGGACTCCTAACTTTACTACTACTAAATGCCTTCTGTGAACACCAATAGTAGTAAGTTTAGGATTTTATCTCAGTTTCGTAGTAGTAAAGTTAGGACTCCTAACTTTACTACTACTAAATGCCTTCTGTGAATACCAAAAGTAGTAAGTTTAGGATTTTATCTCAGTTTAGTAGTAGTAAAGTTAGGAGTCCTAACTTTACTACTACTAAATGCCTTCTGTGAATACCAAAAGTAGTAAGTTTAGGATTTTGTCTCAGTCTAGTAGTAGTAAAGTTAGGACTCCTAACTTTACTACTACTAAATGCCTTCTGTGAATACCAAAAGTAGTAAAGTTAGGATTTTATCTCAGTTTCGTAGTAGTAAAGTTAGGACTTCTAACTTACTACTACGAGACTGAGATAAAATCTAAACTTACTACTTTTGGTATTCACAAAAGGCATTTAGTAGTAGTAAAGTTAGGACTCCTAACTTTACTACTACTAAATGCCTTTTGTGAATACCGAAAGTCGTAAAGTTAGGATTTTGTCTCAGTTTAGTAGTAGTAAAGTTAGGAGTCCTAACTTTACTACTACTGAAATGCCTTCTGTGAACACCAATAGTAGTAAGTTTAGGATTTTATCTCAGTTTCGTAGTAGTAAAGTTAGGACTCCTAACTTTACTACTACTAAATGCCTTCTGTGAATACCAAAAGTAGTAAGTTTAGGATTTTGTCTCAGTCTAGTAGTAGTAAAGTTAGGACTCCTAACTTTACTACTACTAAATGCCTTCTGTGAATACCAAAAGTAGTAAAGTTAGGATTTTATCTCAGTTTCGTAGTAGTAAAGTTAGGACTCCTAACTTTACTACTACTAAATGCCTTCTGTGAATACCAAAAGTAGTAAGTTTAGGATTTTATCTCAGTTTCGTAGTAGTAAAGTTAGGATTCCTAACTTTACTACTACTAAATGCCTTCTGTGAATACCAAAAGTAGTAAAGTTAGGATTTTATCTCAGTTTCGTAGTAGTAAAGTTAGGAGTCCTAACTTTACTACTACTAAATGCCTTCTGTGAATACCAAAAGTAGTAAGTTTAGGATTTTATCTCAGTTTCGTAGTAGTAAAGTTAGGACTCCTAACTTTACTACTACTAAATTCCTTCTGTGAATACCAAAAGTAGTAAGTTTAGGATTTTCTCTCAGATTAGTTCTGTGAATCGGCCCCCAAGTCACTCAATTCTTCACATGATGTTGCTATTCAACATTTGTACCAATATGCACTAATGTCACAATAAAAAAAAATACACATTAAAGATTTACCTTTGTGTCCATTTTGTATAAAGGTCATACAATCCAAATGTATAATATGTAAATTGCTCTTATGACATGTAACATAGGTCATGAATCATCAAAATGATCTGTGTATGTAACACGTGTGTACACATGGATTGGACTCACATAGAACTACATGAAAATGAAGGTGTTGCATCCGCTTGTGTGTGCACCTCATTGCTACAGATAGGACATGTTGCATTCATCAGGCTATCAACATCTACAGATGTATCACACAGATTGGCAAACTACATCAGTCTTCACTAGCATGTCCACCTGCCTCAAGCAATGAGTGTCAAAAATGTTCAGGAGAGGCATTCACATTAATATTGCAGATGTCGTCACACATCATGCCTATAGGCAATGTCATTACATCCACAAAAGTGCATAGTATGCAACAATGTGATGTGTCACATCACAAACATGAACATCTCCCATGTGAAGTGTCAATATTGTGCACAACTGTCCCTGTGAACGGTAAACACCGCCAAGGATGTCTGGGTGGTGTGAATAACATGCATCGCGGCAGAAAGGGCACCTTCATTCAAGAAAACACATTTAGACAAATAACCCCTTAAAATGTGTGATGTGTGAAGCAGCACATATTGAGAGAGTGAAAATGTATGTTTCCCCAAAAAAATGTCACCTCACTGTGGCTTGTGACATCAACGCAGGTGTTGTGTACCAGTTGAATGCAGAGATGCATGTATCATTGCACATAAATGTGGAAATGCAATGGTGGACATGCGTGTTGTACGCAAAAGCCACACCAACACCCATGTCCCCCCCAACATGCAAAGTTTTGCGTGAGAGGTGGGATTTGGCACAAGCATATGTGAAGCCACACAGGGTGCCTGGCTGTGACATGGTAAGAATGGTCATGCAGGTAGTGCTGATGATGCAACGTTATCCACCTGCTGTGCAAGTTGACCATAAAAGTATTACAAACATCCCAACAATTCAATGTTCAAAAACAATATGGACACATATCCCATGATGTACGTGAAGGTCTGAAACAGAAATGACCAGAATACAGTAAAAACATGCATTATGTTGAAAAGAAAACCATACATGTGCATTACGTGACGCATCAATTGCACAATTCCACGCATCTCCGCCTCTTCATACCTAAACCAGAGTTGAGTCACTCCGACATGTTTTGCATCTTCACGAAAAATTACGCAAAATTAAAAACGAGTAGCATCTTTGCGAATATTGACGCAAAATTATAAACGGGTCACATTTCATGTGCAGATGCCTGTTACCGCATGAAGCCTAACGCAACAAAGCTGAAACCCACGCAACACAGAGAAACATCACGCATGCAGATGTGAACTGTGTAAATGGCAATTGAGTCGAAATCACGACGCATCATCTGAAATATGACGTGAAAACGTGTTGCATCCATGCAGGAAATGATGCAATGACTCAGTCATGGTGAAAACCAGGAAGCACGCAGTTACTTTCTCTTTCTATTCCTAGGTGTGTGCTTGGTGGAGGAGGCTGTTGTTGAGTGCTGTGCTAGTTATTTGACTTTGTACTGTGTTTTGTCTGTTTGTGCACTTTTAACATTTGTTTGTGAATTGTCAATTTAAAGTCTTTCTTTTGTCTAAATTGTTGTTTTTTGGGGTGTGAGTGCTCATTTGGGGTAGATAGGTGTAGGTTAGCCATAAGGGTGGGATTTTTTTTTCGTACGATAAGTTTTTATTTAACTGTAAGTTTCATTTATTTTACTATAAGTTTCATTTAACATGTCTGGCAGGTCTAAGAACCTGTCTCACCGACAGTTTGGGGGTCTCGTGCGGCTCATTTTTCATTCACTGCCCCGTATGATCAGCACAGGGGGCAGGGTGAGCAAGGGCTACTCCCCATCTGAACGGCGGCAGAGGTGGGCCAAGGCCCAGTACCACATGGCCTGCATATTTGACGTGGAACGCACAGTACACCAACTGAAACACCGCTGGCAGGATCTCGTCAGTAGAGAGGGAGACTTGCTGGACCATCTTGGACTGGAAGTCTGTGGCCCAATTGGTAAGTCAATATCTAAGAACACAAATGTTTATTAAGAGGACTACAGCAACGCCATACATTGCTCTGTCCATAATTAAATTAGAAAGAGTGGTGGCGCAATGGTCTCTGAGGAAATACATGATGAAATAAAAAGTTATTTTTGCATGTTGTGAGGTCATAGTTCCATATGTCTGAAACACAACAATAATTAAATTTTGAATGGTATCTTTGCACGTTCACAAGCACACAGTGCAGAGAGTGGAACACTTCGTGTGAAGCAACAAATAAGCATCTTGTGTCAACATATCACCAGTGATGTGTGAAGATAACATGTGTGGCATTCACTGCCCATGTAAATACGGCACATATGTGTCTGGCACTTTTACAGCACAGCCCTGTTCCAGAGGTGTTGATGTGTGTGTTCCCACTCAACACCCACGGACCATCAAACATTTCCAGACATTTCTGAAATGCAACATAATGTAAAGGCATGCACCGCATGCCTCCCCTTGGGTGACATTTAGGCACAATGGTGAGAAATTTACTCTGTTCCCATTTGTCAGAATGACTTATGATTCATTATGCTGCAAACATGTAGATAGTCAAACAACTATGATGACTTATGTGCAAGAATGTGTCCATTTGTGCATTTACACAATCATCTTTGTGACGCAGACATCCCTGCATCATTGTGCAAGTGTGCCTGCGTCAGGGCATGTATGATGATTCAAACCCAGCACAGGCAAGATCCCAGGGGTGCAACACATCATTGCTTAACTCTCAGAAGACGGTGCTGTGGAATTGTCCCAGCATTGACAGTCAAAGGGCCAGTGGCGCCACGTTGCTGGCTTTATTGTAAATGAGTTACATGGTCTGTGAATTACATGCATGTGTTATGACAATGTTTTGTGCCCAATGCATACACTGTATATATGTCCGGCATTCACAGCTCATTGTACATCTGTTCATGTTTCCTAGGTGGACCCCAGCCATATATGCTAAGGGAGATTGACACGTTTGAGGACCCCAATGCTACCAGTGAGTATCATTTCACAATGATTGTGAAGTTGAGGATGGGCGAGGTGGAAACATTGAATATGTCTGTGCCTACCTATAAACAGTTCACAAGATCCAGCTGCTGTGTCCACTTGGCGTACGCTATTCAAGTTCAACTAACATGAGGCACCGCATTGTGCATGGTGTACTGCATGAAGACATGCCTGTCCCTATGAAATCCCATGATAGTGTCAGACATGCCTTCACGCAATCCGCAGTGCACAATGCAGTGCCTATTGGCAATTTGACTGAAGTAGCAGAAGCCAAGTGCAGACAGCAGCATTAGCGGTATGATGTTTGGAGAGGAAGGTAGTCTAACAACAGTCCTCAATACGTGGGGGTGTGTCCAGTTGTTTAACAGGAGGGGGCGGGGGTTTGCATTGTGGGTGCAATGTCTGAGTCAGCTGGGCCAGGGGAGTCCACAGATTTTAATGCAGTTTTGCTGAAAGTACATGTAATACCCCGGAGTACAACTCAGCAAAATATGCCCAGGCTCAGTGTGCATCATTGCCATCAATTTAAACATAATTCTGCAACATAACATGTGAGCAATTTTAGAAATCAAACCGTAAGATGTGGTACATTCCTCCAATTTCAGATGTTTTGGTAATTAAACATTGGATCTGTAGTGTAGTTCCTATTTCCCTAATAGGCTTAGCGCATTGGAATAATATAACCTATAGGTTTGACATAGGACTAAGGTCGGCATGTCCCTATCGATTATATTAAACTTAATTACCTGTGCCAGCTAGCTCAGAGGCCACTAGAAACTCCTTGAGAACAAGAAGGGAGTAGTTTCTGGCAACCGAAAAACATGACTACTTTGTTTCCCTTTAGAATCGGAACATGTCTCATAATCGTGGAAACAATAGATAACAGTTTCACTCATTCAATCGTGCATGCTTAGTTTCTACAGAGTTACACAGAAAGGAAAGACGGGTGTTTCAATAAAAGGGTTTTATTGAACAGTCTTGTTTCTCGTGTAAGAGATATGTGCTGTTATGATCACAAGACAGTATGCAAGATACATAATGTACAGCGTAAGCAGTAGAAATAAATACTGCGCTAGCATTATCTTTTAGCATGTATTCACGTACATAAATAACATGAGCTAAGAATGCGAGTACTCATACGATGGGTCTCTAAGCTAGTTCTACTCCAATGTACCTAACCTAGTCTAGGTGTAGGGAAAGTTAGAAGTAGGTGGAGTATTCTCTAGTATGGTAGACTAGGAGTATGTTAAGTCTAGTATGCCAAGAGTCCCTCTAGGATCTAGTCAGCTCCATACCTTGAGAATGAGAGAGGTGGGAATCTCCTGCTGGATCTGGAACTCTAACACCCCGCGAAGGGAGTCAGAACACTGGAAGCTGGATTCGTCTGCGTGCAGGAATGACAGCGTCTCCTCAGTGCGTCAGGCTGGGATACGGGCTCCTCTGAAGTCGAGGTCTCCTTTAACTAGCTTGGGCAAGGGAAGGTATATTTATACCTGGTATGTGTCTTGGAATGTTAGCATTGACGTGAAGTCGGACAGAGGAAGACGTCAGGAATGAACCCTTAAGGTATAACGGTTCATACATAATAGATGAGTTCTTGGAGAAATCAATAGTCCTGTGCTAGGGGAACTCCTGAAACCCAAGGGTCTGGTTTCTAAGAACTCGTTGTGACGTTAGGGTGGACGGATGTCGGTGACCATGCCTGTATTTGGAGTGCACGGTTAATGCCTAAATAAGGGCAGGGATTCTATGCCTATATAAGGGCAATGCGAATTGTGCCTATATAAGGACATGATTCAGGAAAACCTATATACGGACTCCTAAAAGCGGAATACAACAGATCAATCAGGCACTTTCAATATCCGTAAAGAGACTGGTCCAATTAGTGCGCAACTGAGGTCTAGGATAGTCAGTCTGCCTTATGTCATTTCATGATGTGATCATTGTGCATTGTTAAGGACAAGATTTGATTGCGTCATGACGCAATTGATGCACATCTTGTACTCAAGAAATGCCTTCTGAGTCCTGACTGTGTGAGACTGAATTTGATCCTCACAAATCTTTCCTTGGGGCATTAACATGAGGCCTAAGTAGCTGTCAACAAAAAGTGTTTCCACAGAAGATCAGTGTGTGTACACGATGCACTAGTCAGGATTGTTGTAAAAATTTGATGTGTTGTTGAGTGAACGATGTAATCAATACCCTGTATATTGGTTTCCAGGTAGGGGCATGTATCCCTACATCAGCCCATGTGTAGTTCACCCTGCTAGTACTACATGGCATGCTGCAGGTCAGTCAACCCAAGTAGTGGCATTCATTAGATGTGGCATTATTGTTGCACCACAGAGAACGTCTCTGCTTCTTACAAAGGCACTTGCAACGCCAGTGCATAACTCTCCAAAGGTGGGAAATTGACGTACATGCGGGGCAAGTGGCTTGCAAATATCAACTTCGTAATCCACACGCTGGGCACTGTCTGATCACAACAGTAGTTTCAGCTAATGGATCACATGACTACATGAATGTCACCTGGTGAGCCATATAACGTAAATTTGGTGGAAACTGATCTGAGACCATGATGTATGTTTACTGGTTTGTTATGGCTCGGAGTGTTATCAATTGTTTTCATAACAACCATAGGATTTTCATTGCATCATGAGGTTTAGCTGATAACACAGTATGTGATGCACAACCTTTGCAGTGTGCTGTTGCTGTGTTTGGCCCACACAGTGATCCAATGAATGGCACAAGTTTTAGAGTCAGCATCTCAAATGTACGCATGCATTGTCTATCTACATTTGTCAGTTATGTACACATTGACTGACACATGTGTACTTCTTTTCCAAAAGATAACATGACTGCGGAGGAGGAACATGATTTCCGGCTTAGGAAGACAAGGTACTCACACATCTGTAAGGTGGCAAAGGGCTTCCGCTGGATGTCTCGGCTCTATGAGAAGCAGAAGGCAGCCAAAACATGGATTGCAAATGTACCCGCCAAAAAAAAAACCAATGGAAATGTGTCCTCCAAGGACATGGGCAATGGACGTGGTAGTGCTTCGCAGGCTGGACCGTCTCACGCACCAACACCAGCCCCAGGCCTCGGACAGGCTGCACCCTCAAGTGCTGGACAGTCTTGCGTCCAAGGGATGTCCACACAAGATGTGGATTTTTTTAAACTCAAAATGCGTGGGCTAGAACTTCAAATGGCTACAATGTTGCAGAAGATGGACTACCTGCAGCAGTGTGTGGACACTATCATGGCACAACTGTAGTGGCCATTTTGCATATATGTTTATTAGGTCTGTTCTTATTATACTTAGGATTAGTCATAGTGTAGGTGTAGCGTAGTTAGATTAGGTAGTGTTAGGTAGGGTAGTTCGTTTTTCTACATGTACATAGGTTTGAATTTTAATTAGATTGTCTTTTTTCTATACTTCGGGGTGGGTGGGTGATGTAGTGTTTTAATACTTCTTTCATACTAACAAAAAATACAAAAAAGTTATGTGTTTTACAACCTTTTATCTTAGTTTATGTATAGAATAAGTATGAGTATGTCCATTGTGCACTGATGTGTTAAGGGTGGGTGGGGGCTGATGTTTTAGTGGTCTAACGTGATACATGTTTAGCTGGGGGGAAGCCTCCTCAGACCCAGACTTGGCAATGGCGGTCCCTTCCGGGTACACAATGTTTAGACAAGACCGGGTGGGAAAAAGGGGCGGGGGGCTGGCTGTCATATTTCGAAGTATATGGAAAGGGACCTTTATTCCTCAAAATAACGGGCCAACTTTGGAATCCCTACTATTTAAAATCTTATTAGATAATCACTACACCTTCAACGGCATTTTACTTTATCGACCCCCTGGCCCCCGGGCAGAATTTTTAAATACCATAGGCAGCTCCCTGGATGTAATATCTCAGTCGTCAGACTTTACACTTTTGGGCGACTTTAATCTGCATCTCGAGGATTTATCAGATGCAGCTCATTTTATTGACTTTACTAATAGCTTAGGCCTCACTCAGCTGGTGACTGGCAGCACGCACTCAGGGGGCCACCTGCTAGATGGATTGTTCACTAATAATAAGTCCTTACACTGTCTTCCATCGCTACCGCTCATCTGGTCTGACCACAAAGCTGTTATGTTCTCACTCTCCTTCCAAAACCCTCAGGTAGGGAATTTGAAAAACAAACAGTCAAAAAGGGGCCGGCCCTGGAATAAGATTGCCATCGATTCTCTCGAAAGTTCCCTGTCTCAGAATCCCCCCAACTTCATCAAGGATCCAAGTGTGGCAGCCGCTGCCTTTGATGAATGGATTAGGAGTTCAATTGATCAGGTGCTACCGGTCAAATCCATCATTAGCCATAGGTCAAGACACACTGAACCTTGGTACTCTGAAAATCTTAGACTGCAAAAACAAAAATGTCGCCGCTTGGAAAGGAAGTGGAGATCTTCCTATGAAACCAATGACCGGATTGTTTATAGGCAAGCTTTGCTTGATTATAAAAAAAAAAATCGGTGCATATGGAGAAAGCATCTTCTTTTTCCACGGCTATATCAACGGCAAAAAATTCCGCAAAAGAACTTTTTTCCGTAGTGAAAAAGTTAGCCAAGTGCCCCGAGGAGACTGACTCACCAATAAACCAGATCTTTTGCAATTCATTGGCCACGTCCTTTCAGGATAAAGTTAAGGCGGTTTACAGTGGCTTCTCCCGAGGCTTTCATCAAGGGTTGTTGCCCCCCTCAGGGACTCCTGCTGTTTGCAGTGAGGAAAGGGAAAGTCCCCTAGGTTCCTTAGATATTAGTGACCCCCCCTGAATTATCCTCTTTTTCTTCTTTAACTACTGATGAGGTCACCAATCTCCTATTGTTTACCAAATCCGGCTCCCCTCTGGATCCATGTCCCCCTAGAATCTTCTACCAGAAGCTTTTGCCTCTCATTTGTCCTCGATTTTTAATCAAATGTTCTCCACTGGTATTTTCCCCACTAACTGGAAATTGGCATCTATCCTCCCCCTCTTAAAGAAAGCAAATTTAGATGGGGCAGATCCTAGTAATTGCTGCCCTATCTCCAGACTCCCTTTTCCCGCAAAAATGGTAGAAAGAGCCATGAACAGTGTCATATCTGACTATATTGAGAGGCACGCCTTCCTGGACGCCACTCAGTTTGGTTTTAGAAAGCACCACAGTACCGAACTGGCACTAATATCGGCATCCAAACTGATCAGACAGACTGTCGATGCAGGAGGCAATGCAGCACTTATGCTGCTTGACCTCTCTGCCGCTTTTGATACTGTGGACCACCATAAACTACTGGAAGTCCTGGAGGGGATTGGGATTAAAGGGAAAGCGCTTGCTTTACTTAAATCATTCCTATCTGGCCGGGAACAGTTTGTCGCTTTATCAGAATTTAAGTCACCACATTTCACCCTGCAATGTGGAGTACCACAGGGCTCTTCGTTGAGCCCTACTCTTTTTAATATCTATGTTGCTCCGCTGGCGAGGCTAATTTGATCTCTGGGCTTCTCTGCTATTTCTTACGCAGATGATACCCAGATTGTGGTTTCAGTGACAGGCTCACCGGCTGACACAGCGGCACAGTTCCATACCGGTCTTCGCCAGGTTGGAGACTGGATGGCCACCAATTGTCTGAAATTGAACTCTAGTAAGACTGAAGTCTTACTTTTTGGCAAACACACACATTTTTGGTCTCCCGCTCTTTGGCCCACGGAGTTGGGCTTGTTACCTAGTCCTTCGAATAAGGTAAATAACCTCGGAGTAATGTTTGACTCCATGCTTTCCTTTGAAGGCCATGTTAACCAAGTTACATCCATCTCCTTCTATACAATAAAACTACTTAGAAGGATTCTTCCATTTATTCCGGTGGACCTGCGGAAGCTTATCTAGAGCCGACTACTGTAACGGTTTATTCATGAATCTTCGTAAGAAATGCTCGGCCAAGTTGCAGATTGTGCAAAATGCCGCTGCTCGCCTTTTGTTGAACATCCCAAAACATAAATCTGTCTTCCCGGTACTCAAAGAGTTACATTGGCTACCAGTGGAGAGACGGATTGAGTTCAAGGCTCTCTGTATAGCTTTCAAAGCTACTCATGGTATAGGACCTACTTTTTTCAGACAGAATTTTCAGCTATACATCCCAGCCCGCCATCTTCGCTCAGCTCACGCCCACAACCTGGTAGTCCCCAGGTACAAAAAGTGTTCCTGGGGTGGAAGGAGTTTTCTGGTCGGCACGACCAGACTTTGGAACTCGCTTCCTCTGAGATTAAAAGAAGAAACACAGTTGTTGGCCTTTAGGAAGGCGTTGAAGACGTGGCTCTTCAATCTCTGATGTGGTTTAATGGTCCGGTCTATCTTGTCTGTTGAGCTAGCGCCTTGACACCCTCGGGTGAATGTCTTGCGCTTTATAAATTTATTTTTCATTTCATTTCAGGATAAGTTAAGTAAGGTAGGTTAGTCATAGTTAGGATTGATAGATTTTTAGATAGAGTTTTAGCTTTTAAGATTATTTAGGATGTTATTTAGATAGATTAATAGAGACTTATTACATTTTTTATTGTTAATAAAATTTAGGATTTCTCAATTTTGGATCTTGTTGACTGATGGTCAGCATTTCAATATTTTAATGTTTGAGTCATTAGGCAAATGGAATGTACTCTAGATTTTGCGTTTGAGTGATTAGGCATAGCAAAATGAAGCATGTAGAAGCTTCATGTTAATGTGTTTTGGACATGTTATTTCAACACTTGATACTCAACAGTTTTGTGCAGACACTTGTGGCTTGACATACATATGACTATGATTTTTCAAATGGCTATGCAGAGAACACTTGTTTGTCCATGTAACAAGAATCTGTGTCAACTATCTTTAGTGATGATATATTTGGGTACATAGGTGTTTCTTACACAGATGGACACGACGTACACGCTACACATTGTCAGTCTAGGTGTTGTTAGAGCTATTTCACGTTCATGGTCAACTAGTTATTATGTTACAAGTAGTAAATTCATACCACTGCCCACCACAATGTCTGTATACAGGACAAGTTGAGTGTCAATGATGGTGTATGGAGTACACAGGTACAACTTTGCACACATCTTGGTTACTGGTATGACTAGTTTCACTTGTTGTGGATATGTTGATTAGTTTACACAGCATCATTTATGTTTTATATTGCAATATTTGTGTCGTAATTCTTTATTGAGAGATTAAAGGTATATAAATTCATAAAAGTATAATACATCATAATAGACCCACAATAGTCTAGTAATTTAACAAATACAGTATAAAATAAAGAAGAAAAAACTTGCATATAAGAGAGGAAAGGGGAGGAAATAGGAGAAATGAAATAAAAGACAAAGTGTTAAAAAAAGAAAAGGAGAATATTGAACGTTGTATGCTAGGAAACTAATTCTGGCTAGATATCATGGGAAACAGTTAGACAAAGTAAATTATGGGATGGGCAAATATAATTTAGAGCTAGTAAAATCTATTGTGTATATAATATGAAGTATGATATATATATATATATATATATATATATTATCTACTGGCGGTCGCCAGTAGATAGTTATAGTTAGGACCTATTTTCCATAGGAAATCCGCGACATTCTATTTGAAATAACTCTTGCGTCGGTTGATGAATCTTCGCGAAATTTTCAAACTTTATGGCCCGCTCCGGTCCGCTCCTACCCTGAAAGTTTCGGGGTGATTCGTCAAGCGGGGGCCGAGAAAAAAGGGGGGTCCCAAAACGTGTTTTCCCCATTCATTTTCCCATAGGAAACTTTAGCCACGGCTACAGCCCGAACTGCTGAACGGAATTACACCAAATTTGGCAAAGAGGTAGTTCTTGGTTCAGAAAGAACCCTTTTTGTTAAATGGTGTAAATCCGTTCAGTAGTTCCTGTGAAAATCAAAAGGAAAATCACATATATATCTATGGCCGCGTCGGATTCGCGCACCCTCCCGATCACGAGCTGCTTGCTAATTGGCTGTCAACACTCCAAATCAGGAAGTGTTGGCAGCCATTTTGTCCCTCGGTAGAACCGAGGGACAGAAACAAGTGCGCAAAGCGCAAAATGGGGGCAGGGTAGAAACACCCTGACCCCCCCTAGGTCTGCTCAGGGGGTCCCACAAGGACCCCCTGGGCAGAAAAAGCATTTTTTATTTTAAATAATCGGCAGGATGCGCTCAGGGTGCGCGGATCCTGCCGAAAAAAAAAAGAACAAAAAAATCAAAGCGCGGTCTGCCGCGCTTCGATGCAAATTTGCCCCCGGGTGGCCCAAGTCCCGGGGGCATGCGGGGGGTGGGTTTATTGTTTATGGGGGGGGCCTCTAAGGCCCCCCAAGCCCCGGGGACCGCCACCCCCCGGGGCTTTTTAAAAAAAATTATGGCGGGAGGGCTGTGCGCCCTCCCGCTGCCCCGGGGACCGCCACCCCCAGGGCTGTTTTTTTTTATTTAAAAAACCTGTGCGGGGGGGCTCCAGCCCCCCACACGCCCTGGGGACCGCCACCTCCCGGGGGCACTAAAGATTTAAATATGGGGGTCCGTCACGACCCCCAGGGACCACCACCTCCCCGGGGCTTTGAACAAGTTGGGAGGGGGGCCGCGCGGCCCCCTCCTGGAGCCAGTGATGGCCCTGGGGACCACCACCCCCAGGGCCGGCTCCTGCAGTGTCCCGGGGTGCCTACCCCCGGGACACTGTAGTTTGCTATGACAGGACGGGAGCATCGCGGCTCCCGTCCGGTCATAGCAAACTTGGTTTGAATTTTGAAAGAGAAATGCAAACCCAATTGCTTTTCCACACGGGGAGCAGCATGTTAGCTGCTCCCCATGTGGAAAAGCAATGCCGGCTCGCGCAGGAGGCGGGGAGCCGGCTGGGACTGTGGGGGGATTGGGGACCCCCCCACAGTCTCCAACGAGAGGCCAGGCCCCGGGGGATGGGGTCCTTGGGGCCATAAGTGGCCCGGGAGGGGGGCCACGCAGCCCCCATCACAATTTTAAAAAAGGGCAAGGCCGGCCCCGGGGCCTTAAATGGCCTGAGGAGGGGGGCCACGCAGCCCCACTCCAAATATTTTTTAAAAAAAATAAAATAAAAAAGGAGGGCATGCCCCGGGGGATGGGGTCCCCGGGGCCAATAGAGGCCCAGGGAAGGGGGCCACGCGGCCCCTTCCCGTTTTTTTTTTTTTAAATAAAACAAAAAAAATACTCAGGCCCCGGGGGATGGGGTCCCCGGGGCCAAAAGTGGCTGAGGAAAGGGGGCCACGCAGCCCCCTCCCATAAAAAAAAAGGAAATTGAAAAAAAAAAATTAACGGCATCGTGCCGGAGGCCGCCCCCCTCCCTGCAGCAGTGTGCAAACGCGCCCCTGGCGCGTTTTAAGAAGGGAAGTAATTCCCCTTGAATACTGGGGTCCCTGGGGGCCAACTAGCCCACCAGGAACCTCCAGTATGCGCCAGGGGGCTGTGTTGCAGAGAGGTGTACAGAGGCCACACCCCTTTATATACCTCTCTGCAACGCAGCTCTGTGGCGCTTTTTGGAGGTACATGGTGGGCTAGTTCGACTCCAGGGACCCTCAGGATTCAAGGGGACTTAATCCCCCAACTTAAAACGCGCCACGGGGCGCGTTTCCACAGTGGTGAAGGGAGGGGGCGGGGCTTCAGGTGACATGTGTGGAAACAGGCCCCGTGGCGCATTTTAAGATGGGGAATGAAATCCCCTTCAATCCTGAGGGTCCCTGGGGCCAACTAGCCCACCAGGTACGTCCAGAAAGCGCCACAGAGCTGCGTTGCAGAGGTGCAAAAAGGGGCGTGGCCTCTGAACACCTCTCTGCAACGCAGCTCCCTGGCGCATACTGGAGGTACAGGGTGGGCTAGTTGGACCCCAGGGACCCTCATGATTCAAGGGGACTTAATCCCCCAACTTAAAACGCGCCATGGGGCGCGTTTGCACAGATGTCACCTCAGGCCCCGCCCCCTCCCTTCACCATTGTGCAAATATTCCTCTAAAATCAGCCGAACGATACGATAAGATTTTAACCGTACTTACCAGTAACTTGAATTTCCGTCCATAGGATATCATTGCCTGCTTTTTGCTGAAAAAGTTTCCAAGTGTCGATTTTTGAAACATACAAATATTCCTCTAAAATCAGCAGAACTACGAATTCCGATTTACTCACCTGTTATCAGGAGAGACCTCAGTGCTGCATCTTTGAGCCCAGTACTGATCCTGAAAAGTAATTTTAACCGTACTTACCAGTAACTTGAATTTCCTTCCATAGGCTAACATTGACTGGTTTCACTTGGAAATTCTTCTAAGTGTGGAGTTTTGGAACTTTATAATATTCCTCTAAAATCAGCTGAACTACGAATTCCGATTTACTCACCTGTTATCAGGAGAGAACCCAGTGCTGCATCTTTTAGCCCAGCACTGACCCTGAAAAGTAGTTCTAACCGTACTTACCAGTAACTTGTATTTCCTTCCATTGGAATCCATGGTCTGGTTTTCAGCAGAAAAGTTTCAAAGTGTCGATTTTCACAAACTACAAATATTCCTTAAAAATCGCCTGTATGATTAAACGCATTCTTTCAACTGTTTACAGGAGATGCACCAGTGCTGGATACAGGATCCACCACTGAGTAAGAAAAAGTAACGATAACACTACTTACCTGCTAAGTGAATTTCCTCACATAGGATAACATTGGTGATTCTATGTGAAAAAGTTTCTAAGTGTCAACTTTTAAAATACAATAATATTCCTTAAAAATCACTACTGTAACCAAAACGCTTTTACTCAACTGTTTACAGGAGATGTCCCAGGACTGAATCTAGGATCCAGTCCTGTGGTTAGAAAAGTAATCCATAAAGTAACTAATTGCATTTAACTAGAAATTCACATTGAGCTCAATGTTGAATTGTGTTTGAAATTGTGTTGCCCATTGCAACAACTGTAACTACTGTACTTAAAACTCTATTGCCTATTTGCAAACTATTTAAACTAAAGTAATTCATTCTGAGAAAGTATATTTTGTAATGCAATGTATAATGTAATTACAATGTAATTTAAAAAATAAAATATGTAAAAATAGTTTAAAAAAATGTAGTAAATCAGTATAAAAAAAAATATAAAAATTAATACATTTAAAAATTGTCATTTACAAAACCTTTGAAATTCACTGAAAAAACCATAGGTTTTAGGGGCGTTATAGTTAGAAATTAGCATTTAAAAAACCTTTGAAATTCACTGAAAAAACCATAGGTTTCAGGCACGTTACAGTTAGAAATTAGCATTTAAAAAACCTTTGAAATTCACTGAAAAAAACCATAGGTTTCAGACACGTTATAGTTAGAAATTAGCATTTAAAAAACCTTTGAAATTCACTGAAAAAACCACAGGTTTTAGGGACAGTTATAGTTAGTTGGACATTTCACTCGTACAAAACCATAGAAATTCCCCCGTTATAGTTAGTTCAGCTAACTATAACTCGCGCCCCCGCAATGCACTGCTGATGACGTCACATATTACATCACTCAAGAAAAAGACAAGAATGGGACCTGAGGAGAAAAAAGGAAAGAGGAAGGGGAGAAAATCAATAAGAGGGAATTATTTAGGGGATTCGGAGAAAAGGAGTCCATACTTGTTGAAATATTTCCTCTTGGTCTTGTAACTTGTATATTATATGCTCATGTGATGCTGTCTGGATCATCGCAGCCATCCAGCCCTCAGATGGAGGACTAGGTGATTGCCACAATCTTAAAATCAAATTTTGGCTGTGGAAAGTGCAGTATGTAAGAGTCGGCGCTGAGGACGCGTGATATCATATGAACTTCCAAGATCATGCAATAAGATAGTGGAGGATGTAAGAGGGAGTTTAAGAGGAATAGTTTGCTTCATTGTGTCTCTTATTTGTGTCCAGAAATGTTGTATAGAGGGACATTCGCAAAGTATATGGAGGAGGTCACAATTAACTCCAGAACATCGCCAACATTTAGAGTGTGGTAATAATCCTGCTCGTTGCAATTTTGATGGTGTCCAGTACCAGTCATGTAATGTTTTAAAAAGGCAAAATTTCAAGCGTGCTTCACGAGTGCCCTTGTCCAGAGGTTCTAGAATGTCCGGCCATGCATTGTCGTCTATAGAGATATGTAAGCGTTCTTTCCATTTCCCATAAAGAGCTTTAAGAAGTGGTTGTGAGTATAGATGGTTAGAGTACGATACAACCCGGACATTACCCCTTTATGTTTACCCCAAATGTGAAGATAGTCCATTATCGGCAATTGCTCTAACGTCCAGGGGGAAGGACCAAGACATCTCCTTAGGCAGTGCTATAGTTGTAAATGTCGTGAAGCCTGATGTAAAGGAAGGTCAAATTCTTCACGAAGAAGATCAAAGGATTTCAGTTCACCATTTATTATGATCTGATCTAGTGTCTGGATTCTTTTCGAACTCCAGCTAGTCCAGTGAAGCGCTTGACCATTAATTTGAATACTTTCATTACGCCATAGCGGAGCTTTAGAGTGTAAACGATGGGCAACTCTTAAAAGGCGATGTGCTCTTTGCCATGCTTGGTATGTAGCATGAAGCACAGGATGTGGAGGGGAGGTTCGAGGTTTACGAGTACTGTATATATAAATTGAGACCATCATCGCAATTAAGTATTAGTCGTTCTGTTGTAATCCACTGTGGAGGATCAATAACACCTGGAAGTAAATAAGCCAATTGTGAGAGATGCAAGTCCAAGGAATAATGTTCCAATGATGGTAAACCTAAGCCGCCATGGGAACGATGTGCCAAAAATTTAGCGGCTGCTAATAGAGGACGCATGGTTCCCCAGACAAATGACCGTATACGAGAATCTATACGGCGAAATAAGTTCAAAGGTATTACAACCGGAAGCATTCCTAGGGTATAAGTAAAGCGGGGTAGAGTTACCATTCTCACCGCCTGAACTCTCCCCCACATGGAGAAGCCCAAAGGTGACCATTTGGCAAAATCAGTTTCCATTTGTGCTATAAGAATTGAAAGATTATCCGAAACCATTCCCTCAAGTCCACGGTTAATCAAAATTCCTAGATATTTTAATTGGGACGATTTCCAGCAGAAGGGGTATCCATCAATTGAAGCTTTTGTGGTACCAGAAGAGAGCGGAAGAGCTTCACTTTTGTCCCAATTCACCTTATAACCAGAAATGATTGAGAATTCATTGATAATGTCAAGTAAAGTTGGTAGGGAATGGGAGGGATCTTGAAGTGTGAGAAGGATATCATCAGCATATAAGTATAGCTTCGATACTCCTCCCATAATAGGTATACCCCGAATCTGCGATGAGCGGCAAATGTGTGGCAAGGGGTTCCATCGCTAATAAGAATAAAAGGGGGGATAGTGGACAACCTTGACGGGTACCTCTTCGAATTGGAAAGGAGCCAGAAAGAAACCCTCCACAATTGACCTGTGCAATGGGGTTATAATATAATAAACAAACCTTGGAGATAAATTGATCTCCTAGGCCAAAGCGTTTCATGGTGGCACAATCAATAGGGTCAAATGCTTTTTCAGCATCCAAGGAAAGAGCAATCTCATCCTCCGTCATTTCTTTTGCAGAGCATAAAGTATGAGCTAATGATCGGAGATGGTTTCTAGAGGAACGACCTGGGACAAAGCCAACCTGTGAATGATGTATTAGAGAAGGAATAACTTTACGTAATCGTGACGCTAAAATACTTGCTAAAATCTTAACATCACTGTTTATCAAGGATAAGCTACCACATATGAGTGGATCCCTGCCCGGCTTGGGGATGACTGCAATCAATGCGTTATTAGAAATAGGACCAAGAGAAGAGGTCTGAACCGCTTCATGAAAAGCAGAATGAAGAGTATTAATTGCTTCTTCCCCTTACCATTTATAATATCCCGCAGGAAACCCATCTTCACCTGGGGATTTGTGATAAGGTAATTTAGAGATAGCTGTAGCTACTTCATCTTTAGTAATGTCGCCACCAAGTAAATCTCTACCCTCATCTCTGAAACATGGAAGATCAATTTTCGCGAGATATGCAGCTATTTGATCTTCAGTTGCTGGATGATCAGGAGTGTAAAGTGTGTTATAAAAGGATGCGAAAGTATTTACTATTTCTTGCGGTTTGGTGAGAATCTCACCAGATTCTGTTCGTATTGCCGATATAGCCATAGAAGCTTCACGTTGTTTCAGCTGTGCTGCAAGCAGTCGACCTGCTTTCTCCCCTTGTTCATAGTGTCTACCTTTTAAACGTTGAAGAGCATACTCTGCTTTTGAAGTGTAGAGATTAAGTGCCATTTTAGCTATCTCTAGACTTTTGCAATTGGTCACAGTAGGACGAGAAGTATATAAACGAGTAAGAGAAACAATTTGAGCTTCGAGTTCAGTACGACGTAAGGATTCGGATTTATTGGCTACAGCTGCATCTCTCATTAATTGTCCGCGAATAGTTGCTTTCACAGCCGCCCAGATGGTTCTACAAGAGGTAACTGAGGATTTGTTATTAATTAGATATTCAGAAAGGTGAGAACGTAGTCGAGTCTTACCCTGAGGCGAACGTTATTTTTGAATGTTCATACGCCATGGTTTTCGACCTGGAGAGATTAGACCTACTTCCAGAGCAAGAAGAACTGGAGAATGATCAGAAATAGCTGCTTCTAGAATGTTGGATTCATTAATGATTACAACTACTGAATGAGAAATAAGAAAATTGTCTATTCTAGATTGTGTGCCATGGGCAGAGGAGAGAAAGGTATACTCTTGATCTGATGGATGACAAAGGCGCCAGTGATCTACTAAACCATGGTCCGATGTTTTATCGCCCAGTAAGGCACAGTCACCAACATTACATCTGTCTAAGGGTCCTGTTCTATCTAAAATCGCATCACGGGCCAGATTCCAGTCACCACCAATGATATAGCTGGATGCTCCAATCTCCACGAGTAGGCGGTTCATGTTGAGAAAATAGGAGCGTTTAGCACCTGTTGGTGCGTATACTGAACCAATACAGAAGGTCCTGTCTAAAATTTTAAACTTAGCAAAGACATACCTTCCTTCTGGGTCAATCCAAGTTGACAGTTGATATAGGTAGGGATTTGTGTAAAAGGATGGCCACACCACATTTCCGTCGTTAAATCTTGTCAGAAGATGATTGTGTTGTTAATCCGCAATGAATAACTTTACCCACCCAGTCACGCTGTAATTTGGATGATTCTAGAGCATCTAAATGGGTCTCTTGTAAAAGAACAATATCAGTTTTTTTCTTTTTAAGATAAGAGTACTTTTTTGCGTTTTATAAAGCGCGTAAGGCTATTAACATTCAATGAAATTATGCGTAATGGTCGAGAAAGAGAGGATGTGTTCATTGCTATATGCACGTTGGATGTATAAAGATGTTAATTTAAATGACAAAGCCGATATTAGGAGTAAAAGGTTTTAAGTTGTGAATGTGATGAGAATAAAGAAAGAAAGAAAGTGTAGAAATAAAGTCAAAACAGGTATTAGTGATATACAATGAGAAGGGTAGAGAAAGAGTGGGAGAGGGGAAAAAAGGGGGAGGAAAGATAAGGAGGAGGATAGATTCCAGGTAAGGAGGGAATTAAAGGATGAGTAATATTCTAAATAATTCAAAAAGGTTAAAGAGTTATGAAAGAGTCAGTTATATGTTATATAGGGAAATAAGCAAAAATATGAAAAATCAAGTGAAAAAATAAGGGAAGGGGTGGTAAATAGACTGTGCAGGGGTAGCACAGCACAAATGGGACGGAACTGTTTACTGTGGGTCGAAGCTTTCGGGCTATTCGCGCGAGAGGAGCCCCATCCGGCTACCAAGTTAATGATAAGAAATATATGCATATAATAACAATATTCAAACACTAATATAGAAATTGTAGTTAGGGTTGGAGGAAGAAGGAAGAGACAAGCACCTTAAGAATATAGCGATAAATGAATGAGAAGAGAGAGAGCAATATAATATGGAACTGTCAAATATATAACACTATTGAATAAACTGTACATATTATAATAGCAATTATAATTAAAATTAGATATTAAATGTTAACAAAAATAATTGGTTTCATATTTAAGTATAATCCTGTCTAAATAATAGCACTATTTGATTAAATAATATCATAGTCAACTATTAAGACAGTTAAATAATACATATCATATACAAATAATATAATATAATAGATATTGAACAGATAAAGGAAGAAGGAGAAAAGTATATGAAAAGGGAATTACTAGTATAGAGCGTAGCAGTACTTATAATTTATAGTAGATGCATGAGTTTCATAACAAGTTTATAACAATAAGGCTGTCATTCATGTATATAGTTAGTTATCCTAATACCTATAAGATTAAAAAAATTAACAATACCTAATGGAAAGGAATAACATAGAAAAGCAAGTTACAAAGAAAATGAAGGAAACTATAATTATAAAAAAAAATATTGACATAATATACAAAGATTATAGTCATGCAAGCTTTACATAAAATGGTAACGATAGCAATAAATAGTAAATATTTTTAAAGTGGCTATTGTAACAATAATGTATTTCTAATCCTATATTCTAGCATAATATAAGTAGATTAATTAAGAGGAAGAGAGAAAATGTGAAGGAAAGGACTAAGAAAAAAGAAGCATAGTAATGCTATAATCTATAAGAAATTAATAATTTAAATATCAAATGAACGGAAATTCATGTTTCTAGTCAATACTCTACATTATTTATCATATTAAATTTAGCAAATAGGTAATAAAAGAAAATAGGCTATAAAAGAAAACTCTGAGGTCATAGGAATATTAACATATGCATAGATTGGGAAATATTGAAAGAGAGGACAGAATAAAAGAAGGAAAGATAGAATAAATAGTTTGTGAAGAAAAGACAAAAGTTCAAATAGTCATCTGATACTCATCTGAGCATCTTCTCCAGTAAATTTCTAGTGGATGGATTTCCATCCTCTCGTAGATGCAAAGAATCAATCCATTGACTATAGTTCAGGATATATTTTCTTCAAGTGAAGTAGGTTTTAAGGGGGAGCAAGATTTGTCTCCGTCTCTATCCTTTGTAAGGGCAGCTACTGCTTGGAGGGCCTGTGCTCGATCTCCCAAGGAACGTATGGGTCGGTCTAAGTCTCGCCCTCTGCTTTGGGAACGATCAGAGTTACGTCGGGTTTCACTAGAAGATATCGTAGGTTTTGAGGATAGAGGATGGGAGATAGGATCTGGAATGAATTCTGCACACTCCATATTTTGAGGAGAAATATGGTCTAGAAAATGACAAAGGTCTCCTGGATCAAAGAAGTCCTTGGAAATACCATCTTTGGTGATCCGCAGGCTCAAAGAGGCCATATTTGATGTCAAGCTGGCGAAGACTGGGTCTAAGAGAAAGGAAAGTTTTGCGACGCTCATTAGTTTCTTTTGAGAGGTCTGCAGCTATTCTAATCTCGTCGCCTTCAAATATGTATGGTCCTTGAGTCCGAGCTGCAGTCATCAGTTGACGGGCCTGCTCATGTCGTAGGAAGCAGGAAATGAGCGGACGTGGTTGAGTATCTTCCCCGTGTTGGGCGTTCCCATACGATGGGCTCTCTGCATTTCCAATGATGGTTCGAAAGTGGGGCCTGTGATCTTTGGAAGAATTTCTCTGAGAAAGGATTTGGTATCCGACCCTTCTATTTTTTCAGGAAATCCAAAGAAACGGACATTATCTCGATGGCTTCTGTCTTCTAAGTCTACTATTTTGTTTCTGAGAAAGAGAAGTTCTTGGTCTCGGTCTGGAATAGCATCAAGGCGATTCTCTACTGTTACTATTCGTGCTGTCATCCATACAGCTCTGGAATCCAGCAATATCTGCTCAAATTGATTTAGTTTCAGTCGTAAGAGTTGATATGGACATTTCCATGCCTTCCAGACGGCGACTTACAGCAGATATTTCTTGAAGTATGCGTTCCATGGTTGAATCAGATGACGAGGAGGTGGTAGAGTGAGGGTGATTTGGTGTCGAGGAAGTAGAACCTCTATCATCTGATGTAGAGCGACCTTGGTTTAAGGCCTCAGAGAAAAGGAGTTGTTTTGCAAGCTTTTCATTTGTTTTACCTGCAGGCATCTTCAATTTAACTGCGTTGTTTCTTTGGTATAGGGCAGTTATATTCTGTATGTGTCTACTGTGCATCAATTAGCAGGTATAAATGTGTATGGAGTGAGCCAGATGAATTGTTCAAAAGCAACAAATGGAGATTTTATTTTATAATTATGAGCGAGAGCTTAAGGCTATATTTTGTGTCGGTTTTGCGTTTGTTGTCGCTCTATATATCTTCCAGTAAAATTGGCATAAAATAACTTGGTGCAATACAAAGGCAAAATATCCACATCAAATCGCGCAGTTTTCCGAACTAAGCAAACCCGATTATATTTACATAATGTCAGTGATCACAAATTCAATAAGTCCTGTCAAGATGAGGTTCAAGACTTCAGACTCTATCCTACTGACAGGGTAGCAACAGGATTTGAAAACGTTTCACACTGGAATACTTTAAACTTTCATGTATAATGTTGCAGACGATTTTGTAAATACCACAGATATTCCTCAGAATTGGTGGAAGCGCACAATAAAACTACCTGGAGTAGAATGAAGCACACGTCCTTTCTTCATAATTTTACTGTCGGAAATGACTGGAGATTGTCTAAGGACCAATGCCATAGAACCGGAAGTCAAATGTTATAAATAGTTCAACCAATTTACCTCGGCAGCATTTTATGAGGCGCTATTCATTCAATATATGAGCTTATTTATTCCTCAACTGTAGTCTTCAACCATTATTTGGAATGAAAGAGGCTGTCACCTCACTCTTAGAGTCTCCACTGGTAATAGATTATATTAGAAGCTGCCAGAGAACTCCTGTCATCATACGAGGCTCCTCACTGCACAGAGGTTCAAGTACAAGCCTTCGTATTCAATGTTGCAGATTGTTCATAAATTCCACAGAATTTCCTCAGAGTTGACGGAAACACTTAAGCTGTGTAAATCACGTTGTCAGTTCCGCGCTTCATGAGGCGACTTTCCTCACAGCATGTGAACTGCACAATCCTTAAATACAATTCAGCTGGAACCGCTCTTCATAATTAAAGAGAAGCCGGCGTCTCACCTAAGACTTTCCGCTCGTTAGCGCCGCCCCCGCTGTCCGTGAGGTGATTTTCCTTTCAGCATGGGAGCCATTATTCACTTAAGCAGAAACGTGCAGCGGGAGCAGTCATTCGAGACAAAAACAGCACTGTCTCATCCTCGGTCACTCCGCTGTCAAGGAAGCAGTTTTGAAGCCGCTTCTGTATCGTCGAAGAACTGCTGCCGCCGTCCGGGGCTCCCCACAGCGCGGAACTCCGGATCTAAGCGGCCATCTTCCCGCGAGGCCAGACCGCGCCCCCTATATTGCAGTATTTGACCATGGATTGCAATATTAACATTGTAATACTTACCAGACAAAGATAGAGTCCTTTCACACTATTTCACGGGTGCTCAAATTTATTTACACACCACAATTACATGGAGAAATTGGTCAAAAATAAAACAAGGGGACATTGCTCTTGTCACACAAGTTGGAATGCTGCACTCATGTTTACAGGGGTGTGAGGAGTGAAAAACCAAGTTGTCAGAAGTTTTTTTTGTGAGGTAGACATTGTTATTGGCACAATGTTTTGAACTTCACACATGAGGACAAACATGATGGAGGGGCACAGGTGTAACCTGTATGGAGAGGAGATTGTTTCTTGGTGATATGTTGCAACAATGGAGATAAAGTTCTCTTTGTAAACAACACCTGTGACACTGTGATGCCAGTGTCCTGTCTTGCGCTTAAATTGTGTTGCAGTTGAGTCATCTTCGTCAGAAGATTCTGCTTGTTGCTCAGTGGGCTCGGTATTTGCAGGTTGTGTGTGAGGAGTGTGACCAACAGCAGTGGCAGAGGAGGTACAGCATTTCCCTGTGACAAGATGTTGGGCATTAGCGCATTGATCAATAATTGCTGGTTTCTGAGGCCAGCCAATAAATCCCTATGATAGCCAGACATTGTTGCAAGGTAAGTGTCCTGCTTTTGCTGCATGTCACGTAGGATTTCATAAATATTTTCAAGATGTTTTGCCACCTCCCTGCTGCCACTTTGTGTTGGCATTTGTTCATACCTCAGACTCATTACACCAGGTATGTTAGCTAATGATTGTACGAGGCCAGGGGTTGTATTGTTGATGGATTGTTCCTGATCCAAGTTGACAGGTTCAGAGTTCAGGCTTCTGAGGCTTGCCTGCAGTGTACCGCCCACACTGTCTACAGCCATATGCACCTCTCTGAGAAGGTCACGCTGTAGTCCAACAGCTGTTCTTTGGAACTGTAGCTGCGTATCCTCAAAGTCAGGGGGTGGATGTGTAGTGACGGATGCAGTGTTGGAACTTGTTTGAGTTTCTTCAGGAGCAGCGACAACATTGGTGTCACTCTCTGCAGGCGGAGAAGGTGACCGTATGGTATACAGTATGTCATCAAGAGTGTCATGGTCTATTGTGGGCGATTGCCGTCCATCTCTTGGAAATCATGTGCGTCATCCACATGTTCTGATGTAGTAGGTGCATCTGCTGCAAAAAGATGGAAATGTATTACTAGTGCTTGCATATTTAATCTTTGAAATGTTTTAACCAAAGCATCACATGTTTTTTCAAAGATGATCTCTGTGTCACAGTCAAGTAATCTATGTTGTGATGCAGACCGAGGATCACGACTTATACCCCCTTGCATCATCATTGCACCACTTATTATTACACTAGTGGTGCAGTGTAGTGGTACTTATTTTTACTGACCCGTGGACAGACACTGCCTTGCTAATGTTTATCTTGATGGTATGTACACTTTTATGCCAACACTGTGAAGGCACTTTTAAAGTAGTGGGTCATTCTTCTTTGCAGCACCCCATACTGCAACCCTTCTGATATTTTGGCATGCAACATTGTTAGACCTGGTACCATTGGCGTGAGTCTTCCTTCCACTTTTTTCTGATTGCCTCCTCTGTTTTTGATCTGTTTGCTGGTTTTAGATGCTTTGGGCACTGTGCCACTGCTATTCAGTGCCACAGTGCAAGTGCTCCCTATGTTAAGTTGATGTATTGATTAGTGACTCCATGATTGGACCATTTAATTTACTTGTCAGACCCTAGTATTAGTGCACCAGGGGTGCCCAGGGCCTGTAAATCAAATGCTGCTGGTGGGCTTGCAGCACTGGTTGTGCCACCCACAGAAGCAGCTTGTAAAGTGTGTCTCAGGCCTGCCATTGCAGAGCCTGTGTGCAGTCTGTGACTGCCATGTCGACTTGGCAAGTGCACCCACTTGCCAGTCCCTAAACCTTCCCTTATCTTCATATCAGACACCCCTAAGGTAGGCCCAAGGGCAGGGTGCATTGTAAGTATAAGGTAGGACATGCCCTGGTGTGTGTGGCATGTCCTAATAGTGAATTACAGCCATTTTCGTTTTTCACTATTGCAAGGCTACCTGTCCCCATAGGCCAAAATGGGCAGTTTGATTATAACATCTTATAATCCTAACTGACCCAGGGAACATGGTAAAAATTCGAGTTTAGTATGCCTGAACTCAGAATGATAAAATACATCTTTTAGTAAAGTTGGTTTTAACATTCTGTGTTTGAAAATACCACTTTTAGAAAGTAGGTATTTTCTTGCCTAACTGTCCAAGCCTGCCTCTGCTAGGTTGTGTATTCCATGTCTGGTTTGTGAGTAACAGGGGCTGGGGGGATCCCAGGAGGCAGGGTGAGTCAGCACAGGGCTGAATAGACCTATCTACATGTAGAGGGGTGGGAGGAGTTGCACCTGGGTCTGAATAGGGCTGTGCCTGCCTTCCACAATGCTGGCTCCACCTCCTGTGGTGCGTCTGATGTCCCTGGCCCACACTGTCAAAGGAAAGAAGGAGTCCTGTAAACAAAGTGCTCCAGGACTGCACAGAACTGGTTTGGACCAGGTAAAGGCCCCTCTGCCTTCAGAGGACAAAGGATTTAGTAGTATAAATATGGGGACCCAGACCCCAAGACTTCAGATCACTTCTGGAACAAGACGAACCTCTGCCAAGGAGAAGAACCAAGGAAGCTGTAGGAGTTGGACTGCCCCCCTGCCAGTGTGCTGTGTTGCTGGGTTGGCCTGCAGTGGTGTCTTCATTGCCAAGGAGAGGAGAAGGAACTTTTAAAGAACTTTCATCATCTTGCAGAATATTACTCCAAGGGCTTGATTTGAGCTTGCCTCCTGACAGAAGTCTCAGGGATATCAGACTTCACTCTTTCTGTTTGCCTGCATCTGGAACATGCTGTTCTGGTGCTACAGAAGGAATCTGCAACACCGACGTCGGCGAGCGTCGCCGTAATCTGCAACGAAGCCGTAAGCGCTGCTCCGACTTGCAACGTAGACCCAACGCCAGCTGCCGTGCCACATCGACGCCAGCGAACAACATCGTAAGCCTGCCATAGCCGTGAGCGCTGCTCCGACTTGCGACGCCGGCCCGACGCCTGCTGCTGTGCCGCATCGACTCCGAAGCCGACATCATCGCGGAGCCGATCGTCGACGTAGGTGGTCAAGAATCCATCGACATCGTACGGAACCGTGGTTTCGGCGCCATTGCGACGTCACCTCCTCTCAGGTAAGGAACAGACGCATCCCCTGCTTTGCGCAAGCATCGAGGACCCGACGCATCGTCTCCCCCGAAGCAAGGAACTGACGCCGCACAGCGCCAACGACGCCGCATCTCCCCGACGCCGTGAGCTGTCTTTGTTTTTGCTTTTCCCAAGGTACTGTTTTTGGTGGGTCTGTTTTGACTCCGGGCCCGACGCTGCGCACCTCGCGGTCGGCGCCGTACTTTGGGATTTCTTTGACCTCGATGCTGTGATAACTCCAGTTGGGGTTATCTGTTGCTAAAGACTGCTTTTAAGTGAATAACCTATTTTTGAACTACCTCTACCATCTTGAAGTATTATTTTTGATTACAGTATTGTGGATTTTTGTCGTTTGTGGTCTTGTGATAAGTCTATATAAAGCATACTTATTTTTATAAAACCTGTGTGGTGTCCATCTGTAGTGTTCTCACTGTATTACTGTATGTGTTCACAAATGCTTAACACACTGCCTCTGAGATAAGCCTGTCTGCTCGTGCCAAGCTACCAAGGGGGTGAGCAGGGGTTATCCAGTAGTGTAACTCCCTTGCCCTGACGTAGAAGCAAGGGTCCCTATTTGGTCAAAGGTACCTACCTCTGCCAACTAGAGACCCCCAGTTCTAACAAACATCTTTACGACATTATGGTGCATGAAACAATTTTATCCTGCACAGGCACCGAGGCATTTCTTTTATGAGCCCCTTGCACCACCAGTGCATCAATTTTAATCAGGTTTGCCAAAGCAGGCACCCTTGCACCATGGTGCTGGGATGCCAGCTTGGTGGGTAGATTGTGTTTGAGCATGAAGGTCACCTTCATGCACAATCTGTTGCGGTGAATTCATCTTCCGATGCATGCTGTGGAATGCATAAGCATTTGCTTGGCATAAATACGCTGGGCACATATGAACATTCCTCCTTGTTCCTCCTCACTAGGCCAGCCATAGGTTGGCATAGCACTCAGATGCATTTTCTGATTGACGATTGCTCATTGATCTGAACATGCATCAGTGGACATGGGTGTTGCATGAAAATACACAGCAAAACAAGTCACACCACTGACACGCCAAATGTAGCATTTACAGGGTGATATTTACAGGCACAGGTTAAGACACACAAGGTGGCTTTAACTGTCCTTGTGAAGATCAGGCACCAGGGTAGGCCTCTGGTACCTCATGCAACTTATTGCTTGGGTGGGACATCAGGATTGTATATCTGCCCCATCAGAGAGAGACATGGCAGGAGTGTTTTGGCATGTGCAAAGTGTGATTGTCTCATGTGATTTACTTCCAATATGGATAGGTGGGACTGGGGACATGTCCCAGTACATAAAGATGCACACAGCAGACTGTGGCACAGGGACATTTCTAGCTGAGATCACCACCATGACCCATTACTCATATATGTGCACTTATTGTGACTTACCCATTGTCAGTCAACATAAGTAGTGGCATTCATTAGATTTGGCATCATTGTTGCACCACAGAGCACATCTCTGCTTCTTACAAAGGCACTTGCAACGCCAGTGCATAACTCTGTAAAGGTGGGAAATGGACGTACATGCGGGGCTTGCAAATATCAACTTCGTAATCAACATGCTGTGGCACTGTCTGATCAAAACAGTAGTTTCAGCTCATGGATCACATGACTACATGAATGTCACCTGGTGAGCCATATAACGTAAATTTGGTGGAAACTGATCTGAGACCATGATGTATGTTTACTGGTTTGTTATGGCTCCGAGTGTTAACAATTGTTTTCATGACAACCATAGGATTTTCATTAAATCATGAGGTTTAGCCGATAGCACAGTATGTGATGCACAACCTTTGCAGTGTGCTGTTGCTGTGTGTGGCCCACACAGTGATCAGATGAATGGCACAAGTTTTAGAGTCAGCATCTCAAATGTACGCATGCATTGTCTACCTACATTTGTCAGTTATGTACACATTGACTGACACCAGGCTTGGCTCTTGATTTTCTAAGGCTGCACTGTCCTGTCCAGATAGTCCAGTGACCAACCAACTCCTCTGGGATGAAAGCTGCCACCCGCTACTCCAGGGCATCCAGAACCTCCTGTTCTGCTGGGCTACCTACTCCTGTATGTAATGCTGCCTTACGGTTTTCCGCTAGCTTTTCTTTTGTTCTGCGCTTGCAGTCGTGCCAGCGCTTTTTACAGTCGACGACAGTCCTCTTAGCTTGTCCTACGCTGTTTATCTTCTGGACAATGGTCTGCCATATCGCCTCTGTTAGAAATGGGATTTCTGGTTGGCTAGGGCATGCGCCTAAGCCAGGCAGAAACCACCACTCTAGTCAGGGCAAGGGAGTTACGCACCGAAGATAACCCCTGCTCACCCCCTTGCTAGCTTGGCAGAGCAGTCAGGCTTATACCAGAGGCAAGCTTGGCAGAGCAGTCAGGCTTATACCAGAGGCAATGTGTAAAGTGTTTGCGCAACACACACACACAGCAGCGACACACTAGGCACACCAAAAAAGAAACTCCACACAAGGTTATGTAAAAATAGCCTTTGTATTATCCATAAAACACATTAGAACACACCACATATATACACTGTGCCACCTGGCACTAGATATCACTTTACAGGGGATTATATACATGACAGGGCCAATAAGGCCACTGTCATCACCATTAGAATCACAAGTAGTGAAAATAAAACAACCAGTAACTACTGGTAAGGCACGTAACACCAACACATTATGCATCAGTCACATTCCATTAGGCATAAACCACATTATGCATTAATCATCTTAGCAAGGTACCACAGTAACACTAACAAGGTGCATTCATCCTCTTCGATCCTTGCGCCCCACCAAAATACAAGGTGCTCCCAGGCCAACTGGCCTTCCTGGGGGGGGGCCGTCTTGGGCTCCCCCGCAAAGCCCTTTGTCCACAAAGTCAGGGCTCTAGGGTGCCGATGCAGCACTCCCTTTACCACCAGGCTGCCACTGCAGCAGGGTACAGGCCGGTACCAGAAATGGGGGTGCGAGGGTGCAACTCACCCTCGTCTCTCCTGAGACACAAAATGCCCCCAACGTTGCAGCTGCCGCGATCTGGCGGTACAGCTGTGTGCACAACACTAAGGGCGAGAAAGCAAAAGACACACATTTGATGGACGGAATGCAGAACAAATCAAAACATTCACCCCCAGTCAAGAGATCTGGGTTAAATCCATCATTCTTTTGCTCACCATGCCACCCCAGTTAAGACCTGGCCATATGCAAATCAGTCTTGACCCTGTGCCTCATGGGAACAGTCCAGCCCGAACTGCCAAGCCAGGTCCTCCCTGGACCGAAAACAAGCATCCTAGGACCGGTTTCGGGGTTTCACCCCTCTTCAGCCAGGATAGCTTGATTCCAGTGGCACAGTGAGCCCGGGACCCACGTCTGGGCATACCCGGCGCACTTAGGGCGAGAAAGCAAAAGACACACATTTGATGGACGGAATGCAGAACAAATCAAAACATTCACCCCCAGTCAAGAGATCTGGGTTAAATCCATCATTCTTTTGCTCACCATGCCACCCCAGTGTGCACAACACTAGGCACCAACAGTGCCTTGGGAGCCCCTCCTTCCCGGGGCTCCTCTCCCAGGGAAATCGCGCAGGCACTACCAGTGCTCCCCTGCAGGCCCCACTCACCGGGGTCTCCTGGTCTCCCCAGCGAGGAACGACCAGCTGTGGGGAAAGGCGCGAAGCTGGACAAAGCGAGCCCGCGAGGCTCCGTTCCTCCCTCTGCTACCGGCTGAGCCCGCGAGGCTCCGTCCTTCTTGCGACACCGGTCTCGCTCTCCGGCGGCAACACACGGGGCACTCCGCTTCCTGGGCAGAGCCCTGCTCATGATCAGGCTTCGCCTGACTGGCCTCCGCTCATCCGCCAGTCACGCCCCAGGTCAGGCTTCATTCCTGCCTGACTTTCGGCGTTACTCTCCACGCCTCCGCACTCTGACAGGCCACAGTTGTTGCGAGCCCATGTGGCTCAGCTTGGCTCACCGTCAGGGCCCTGCTCACAATCAGGCCGCAGTCGCCTGGCTTCCAGGATGTCGTTCGTGGTTTGCCTCTCCTCGGTGGTGCCTAGCAACGGCACGGCGGCTCGTTCCCCCTCTTTCTCCACAACGGAGGGAAGGGGCACCACACAGGGCAAATAAGCCACCCCTGAAGCACCTCACCTGTCTCCCTTATAAAGACAAGCGCTTCTCCTGCGCTGGGCCCTAGAGTCACCAGGGCCCGGGCTGGGCACAGGAATAGCAGGCCAGCACGTAGGGACCCCCAGGAAGCAGCAGCTGGGTCCCATGGCGGTTCCTCCTGGCAGTCCAGCAGCCTGCCGGCCACCAGTTCCAGGTCAGCACACACAGCACACAAATGCCCACTTCTAAAAGTGGCATTTCTAAAATAGTGATAATAAATCTGCAAACACCATTACGCAGCATTTATTACCACTATTCCAAACATACCAAACTTGACCACTCTACTCCTCTCAGGTCAGGAATTACCACTGAAACACATATCAGGGAATCCCCAAAGCATTCCCATGAGAGGGCAGCTTCACAGTAGTGAGAAACCAAAATGGCTGTTTGTCACTACCAGGACATGCCACACAGTTAAGGCACATGTCCTACCTTTTACCTACAGCGCACCCTGCCCATAGAGCTAGCTAGGGCCTATCTTAGGGGTGACTGATATGTAGTAAAAGGGGAGTCACAGACGTGGCACCCACTTTATGTGCCACGTCATAGCGGCAGTAAACTGCGCGCACAGGCTCTGCAATAGCAGAGGCCTGAGACAGGTTTGAAAGGCTACTTTGGTGGGTGGCGCAAGCAGCGCTGCAAGCCCACCAGTAGCATTTGATTTACTGGCCATGGGTATCTGGGATACCACTTTACAAGGGACTGATAGGTAAATGAAATACGCCAAACAGGTGTAGACCAATCTTACCACGTTTTACCATAGAGAGCACATGCATTTTACACTGGACAGCAGTGATAAAGTGCCCAGAGTCCTAAAACCACCAACACCTGGTCAGAAAAAAGACTAGGAGGAAGGCAAAAAGTTCAGGGATGACCCTGCAAAAAGGGCCAAGTCCAACACAACCCCCTTTCAGCCAAAAGCCAGGGTAGACCAATCATTACCTTAGGCTTCCCTGCTTGGGGCAATAGAACACGGACGCGGGCCCGCAACTGCAGGGGCACACTCCAGTTCTACGCCAATCTGAACCCATGTGGTTCCCTCTGTCAAAGCTCCCAGGACCAACTAAGCTACCCCACTGGGACTCCCTAGCTGTCCGCGGCCAGGACCAGGCCCTAGGCCATCCAGATGTCTCCGGTCCTTGCCATCTCAGAGTGGGGGGCGGTAGCCCCAGGTACATAGTATCCATTCTACACTCTACCTCTCATCAGTGCAGTTCTAAACTGCCACTGATCCTCCAACCCAGGGTCTGCACCCTCAGGCTGACCAGAAGTCTCGGACGAAGCTCTCCTCCCCCTACCTCTCCTTCTGGGGTCCCGCACTCTCCTCCCAGGAGAAGCACCCCCAGAACCAAAAACGGTTAGGACGCTGGAATCAGCCCTCCTACACAATGCTCCCACCAGTTCAGGACCTCTCTCCTGCAACTGGTCTCCCAACCTAGGGTCTAAATCCTCAGGTTGAACCGGGGTCAGAAGCGAGGACTCCCTCCCTCTGCACCCCCTTCCAGAGTTCTGCACCCTCCCACCTGGAGTGGTACCCCCAGAAGATAAAACGGTAGGGACACTGGTTACAGATGTCCTTCCCTCCAGGTCAGGCAGAACCTGAATCCACACAACACAGACCAGGGACTGACAGAATCATAAATCGTGATGGGTAATAGGTAAGGTGGTGGGGTGGTTGATTGGTATAAGGCGGGGCACAAACAGTGTGTGTAAAACTGCCCTCACACACAGCAAGCTGTGTTATGCTTCATCATAGGGCCTGCTAAACACCCCCCCGCGCTAGCCAACATAGAAAGTGAACAAATCGTGTGGGATCTGGAAGGTGAAAAAATGTGGCAGAGAATAATTTAAAAGCTGGTAACAGTGTGTCCCTACTCTGTCTTGCTGGGGGTCGCGAACTAGTTAGCATGGAGGAGTCTCGGCCGTTCTTAGTTGGTGGAGCGATTTGTCTGGTTAATTCCGATAACGACCGAGACTCCTCCATGCTAACTAGTTCGCGACCCCCAGCAAGACAGAGTAGGGACACACTGTTACCAGCTTTTAAATTATTCTCTGCCACATTTTTTCACCTTCCAGATCCCACACGATTTGTTCACTTTCTATGTTGTATGTTTGTTTTCCCCTCCCTATTGCTCCACCTCCAGCGTTGGCTAGCGCGGGGGTGTGTTTAGCAGGCCCTATGATGAAGCATGACACAGCTTGCTGTGTGTGAGGGCAGTTTTACACACACTGTTTGTGCCCCGCCTTATACCAATCAACCACCCCACCACCTTACCTATTACCCATCACGATTTATGATTCTGTCAGTCCCTGGTCTGTGTTGTGTGGATTCATAGGCTGTAGGAGGGTGACCAGGGACTTATCCGCTTTCCTCTTTTCTGTGTTTTTCTCAGGCAGAACCTGAACCTGGCCTCCCAACCCAGGGACTAAACCCTGCGGCTGAGCACCTGCCTGGCATACCAGGACTTCCTGGGGAGCACGCATGCCCCCCCCCCCGAGGGTAACACATACCTCATGTGTTGCTTGACAGTCTGCCTGGCGCTGATCTCCCGACCCCTGTCCATCTGATAGTAACGAAGATCCTCCAGGACAGAAGTGGTGTCACCATGGTCACTCCTAGGAGGCTCAGCCCTTATGGCTGGCCCCTGACCCACTGGGGACTCTCTCCCCCTCTCACCCCTCCATCTGGACTTCTGCACCCTCCACTCAGGAGTGGCACTGCCAGACACCAGAACTGATGGAGCTCTGCTTACAGACGCTCCACGTTCTCCTGACACCAGGTGATCCCCCTCAACGGATGGCCTACCAGTGCAGCCTAGGCTCCCCACCTGGTGTTCCCTTAGGGAACCCTCCAGGCCCTGAGACTGGGTTTCGGGCACCTTGGGACGCATCCCATTCTCACTCCTCCGCGGAGACAGGATGCGAGTCCCTACACTCCTCCCACTACACCGGGACCTATCTGGGCTACTAAGAACCTTTCCCACCACCCTGGGCTAAGAAATACCTGGCCACTCCTCTTAGGGTCACTCCCCAATGCCTCCTCAGACCCTCTGGCACTCACCCAGAGGTCTGCCTCCCATGCAAGCTCCCTGGGATCAGAGAACTCACACTCCAACAGGTGCTGGCGTAACCCTGGAAAACAACAACGGAACATGTGCTCTCTGACAATTAGATTGAACAGCCCTTCAAGATTGTTTGCCGTGCTACCCATCACCCAACCTTCCAGTGCATCACAACATTCATCCACAAACTCCCCCCAAGACTGGTGAGACAGTTTCCTCCTGCCCCTGAACCTCAACCTATACCCTTCAGTTGTGACACCCTCTTCCTGGGTGCTAGGTACCATACTCTGGGCTCTGGGAGTGGGACTTCCTACACTGGGCTCCATATTGCTGCCACCACTGGACCCCATCCTCACTGGTGAATCAAGACCACTAAAACTACACTCAGGGGACATATCCTCAAGAGTTAGCGTTTCCCTGGCGAAGGCCCTCTCTGCCTCCGCCATCCTCTCCTGCGCTAAGACCCTCTCAGTCTCTAGCTTTTTCTCTTCAAGGCCCAATGCCCCGAGACTCAACTCCTGAGCCAACAATGCCTTTTTCTCCTCTAAGGCTCTCTGGGTCTCTCTGTGCCCTGCATCCAGCTGCGCTAGCCCCATGGCATGCTCCAATATGAGCTTCTCTAAAGCCAGCTGATGCTCCCTCTCCTTCTGCCCGTCCACCCACTCCTCTGGGGACCATGAAAGGGATTGGACACTACCCCTGGCACTAGACCCAGCAAGGGACTCCCTCTCTACGGGGTCCTCACTATCTACGGGCATCCCTGCCCTGTCATTTTCTCCCTCCTGCGCGAACTCTTCAGGGCCTCCCCCAGACCCACTACCCTCTTGGTATGCGGACTGGGAACCCTCCCTCTCCTGGTCCTCCCATGCCCATATTTTCTCTTGCCACTGGAGTAGGGTTTCCTGAAGATCTAGCTGGGTGTCTGACCCCTTCACTACTAGGTCTTTCTCTTCACAGAACCCCCTCAACTGCAACATACTGTATTTGAGCAACTCCCTTACATTAAAGGTAGATTCCATTTTTGACAAAGCACTAAGACAAGTGCAACACGGGAGACCTAGGTGTCAGAGCTGCAACAGGATTACACAATAAAAAATAAAAAAATATTTAAAATCAGGAGAAATCCCCAAACACGTGATTGTCAAAAATGCAGAGTTTGTAGTGCAACCAGGCGTCATTGTGGTACTGCGCAAACGCAAGTCCTATCCTCACCGCTGACAACCAATGTTAGAAATGGGATTTCTGGTTGGCTAGGGCATGCGCCTAAGCCAGGCAGAAACCACCACTCTAGTCAGGGCAAGGGAGTTACACACCGAAGATAACCCCTGCTCACCCCCTTGGTAGCTTGGCAGAACAGTCAGGCTTATCCCAGAGGCAATGTGTAAAGCGTTTGCACAACACACACACACAGCAGCGACACACTAGGCACACCACAAAAGAAACTCCACACAAGGTTATGTAAAAATAGCCTTTGTATTATCCATAAAACACATTAGAACACACCACATATATACACTGTGCCACCTGGCACTAGATATCACTTTACAGGGGATTATATACATGAAAGGGCCAATCGGGCCACTGTCATCACCATTAGAATCACAAGTAGTGAAAATAAAACAACCAGTAACTACTTACACATTATGCATCAGTCACATTCCATTAGGCATAAACCACATTATGCATTAATCATCTTAGCTAGGCACCACAGTAACACTAACAAGGTGCATTCATCCTCTTAGGGCTTTGTGCCCCACTAGAACACTGACTGACTAATATACTTGTAAAGCGCGCGATTGCTGAGGCGTCTTGGCGCTAAGGTGAGCAGATACCGATGCCCAGGCTCGCCAACCTAGGGCTTAGGGGAAAAGCCAGGTCTTTATCAGTTTCCTAAAAAGGGACCTGTTTGGTTGTAGTCTAGTCGTGGTCGGGAGGGAATTCCACAGTTTAGCTGCTCGATGGGAGAAGCTCTTGCCACCCCATTGGGCTTTTTTTAATCTTAGGGACCAAAAGCAGTCCTGTGTTGGCTGACCTAAGACTGCGTCGCGGCAAATACCAAGAGAATAAGTATTGAATGTCCGTGGCTCCCCCTCCATATAGAGCCTTATGTACTAGACAAAGGGCTTTGAAGTCCACTCGCTGCCGGACTGGGAGCCAATAAAGCTGTTTGATACTGGCAGATGTGGGGTGATGTTTAGGCAGATTGAGCAGCACGCAAGCTGCCGCATTCTGTATGGACTGTAATTTGGCAGACTGGCCTTTATCTGTTCCCAGGTATAAGGCGATGCCGTAATCATTTCTTGAGAGGACAAGAGCTCCAACAACCATTTTTCTATGGGTGAGTGGGATAAACGGCAGGATTTTGCACTAAACTTTCAGAGTAAAGAAGCAGGCGGAAGATACCCGATTGATTTGTTTTCGCAAACTTAAGTTCGTTGTCGAACATAAATCCTAGGTTTCTGGCCTTAGTCACAGGGACCGGACAGTTCCCGGCCTCGAGGGGCCACCATAATTGGCTCCATATAGTAGGACTCTGCCCGAACTCTATGACCTCAGTCTTTCCAGTATTGAGTTTTAGAAAATTTGAGTTCATCCAGATCATGACAGCTTTTAAACAGTTACGGAAACTGACCGCCGTGATATCCACCCTGATAGAACGGGGAGGGTTCAAATCCCAACCCGTTGCTACCCAATGTTAGAATTGGGGGTCCCCAGTTGGCTGAGGTAGGTACCTTAGTCCAAATAGGGGCCCTTGCTTCTAAGTCAGGGAAAGGAAGGACACCTTCTCAGATAGCCCCTGCTCACCCCCTCGGTAGCTTGGCACGAGCAGCCAGGCTTATCTCCAAGGCAATGTGTAAAGTATTTGCAATCCCGCTCTCAGTAACCCAATGATGACACCACAAATGGACTCCACACGAGTTTCATAAAAACCAGTATATGTTTATATAACAAGATATATGATGAGACCACACGATAAAAATCCAACATATGCGTATTTGTAATATTTCACCTGGCCGGTTATTAGGCCAGCCAGCCCTTGTAGGTTCTTGCAGTATTAATGAGCAATTCTCAATGATCCAAATGCAGTCCTAATGCAATGCTATGCAGTTCGTAATGCAAGAATCAGGCACTTCATAATGTAAAAATAATGCAGTTCATTATGCAACAATCAGGCAGTTCGTAATGCAAAAATAATGCAATGCGTAATGCAACAATCAGGCAGTTCGTAATGCAAAAATAATGCAATGCGTAATGTAACAAGTAGGCAGTTCGTAATGCCAACAATAATGTACTCCAGCACCGTTCACGGTGCTCTGGACGGACTCTATGCCACTCGTGCTGACTCGCGGTCAGCTACTGCCAAAATATGTCCCCAACACAGGTCTGGTGTAAAACAAAGTGCAGCTCCACGCTCCGGCCCCGGTACTGCCACTCCTCGGCAAGTACGGGCCGCGAGTCTAACTTGAGCGGGGGCTCGCGCTGCAAGGATGGGAAAGGCCGAGAGCGTCTCTCTCTGAGACCGCACCCTGCCCCAGGCGGCGACACACGCACGCTCGCTGAGCATTATCTGGGAGGCGCGATCTCGCTCTCCTCTCGGCTTGGGCCTCCGGGGGACTTCGTTGATCTCGGGCAGTGGAACACGGACCCCCGACGTGATGGTTCGAGGTCTTCTCCTTGGCAACGGCAGGCTCGGGTCGGCGGCATAGCTCCTCTGGGGTTGCCGGTCCGAGCCGATGGCAATGACGAAGGTCTCAGGCTGCAACAGGGCACACGCACACAGCGTCGCTGAGACTCACTTAAGCTTCAGGTGTACACAATCACAGGGCAATCCTCACGAAGGTCTCAGGCTGCACGAAGCACACGCACATAGCGTAGCTGAGACTCACTTGAGCTTCGGGTGTACACGATCACAGGGCAATCCTCACGAAGGTCTCAGGCAGCACGAAGCACACAGCGTCGCTGAGACTCACTTGGACTCCAGGTGCCCACGATCACAGGGCAATCCTCACGAAGGTCTCAGGCTGCACAAAGCACACGCACACAGCGTCGCGGAGACTCACTTGGATTCCGGATGCACACGATCACAGGACAATCCTCACGAAGGTCTCAGGCTGCACGAAGCACACGCACACAGCGTCGCTGAGACTCACTTGGATTCCGGGTGCACACGATCACAGGACAATCCTCACGAAGGTCTCAGGCTGCACGAAGCACACGCACACAGCGTAGCTGAGACTCACTTGAGCTTCGGGTGTACACGATCACAGGGCAATCCTCACGAAGGTCTCAGGCAGCACGAAGCACACAGCGTCGCTGAGACTCACTTGGACTCCAGGTGCCCACGATCACAGGGCAATCCTCACGAAGGTCTCAGGCTGCACAAAGCACACGCACACAGCGTCGCGGAGACTCACTTGGACTCCACGTGCCCACGATCACAGGGCAATCCTCACGAAGGTCTCAGGCTGCACAAAGCACACAGCGTCGCGGAGACTCACTTGGACTCCAGGTGCCCACGATCACAGGGCAATCCTCACGAAGGTCTCAGGCTGCACGAAGCACACGCACACAGCGTCGCTGAGACTCACTTGGACTCTAGGTGCCCACGATCACAGGGCAATCCTCTCCGAAGGTCTCAGGCTGCATGAAGCACACGCATACAGCGTCGCTGAGACTCACTTGGATTCCGGGTGCACACGATCACAGGACAATCCTCACGAAGGTCTCAGGCTGCACAAAGCACACGCACACAGCGTAGCTGAGACTCACTTGAGCTTCGGGTGTACACGATCACAGGGCAATCCTCACGAAGGTCTCAGGCAGCACGAAGCACACGCACACAGCGTCGCTGAGACTCACTTGGACTCCAGGTGCCCACGATCACAGGGCAATCCTCACGAAGGTGTCAGGCTGCACGAAGCACACGCACACAGCGTCGCTGAGACTCACTTGGATTCCGGGTGCACACGATCACAGGACAATCCTCACGAAGGTCTCAGGCTGCACAAAGCACATGCACACAGCGTCGCTGAGACTCACTTGGACTCCAGGTGCCCACGATCACAGGGCAATCCTCACGAAGGTCTCAGGCTGCACAAAGCACACAGCGTCGCTGAGACTCACTTAAGCTTCAGGTGTACACGATCACAGGGCAATCCTCACGAAGGTCTCAGGCTGCACGAAGCACACGCACACAGCGTAGCTGAGACTCACTTGAGCTTCGGTGTACACGATCACAGGGCAATCCTCACGAAGGTCTCAGGCAGCACGAAGCACACAGCGTCGCTGAGACTCACTTGGACTCCAGGTGCCCACGATCACAGGGCAATCCTCACGAAGGTCTCAGGCTGCACAAAGCACACGCACACAGTGTCGCGGAGACTCACTTGGACTCCACGTTCCCACGATCACAGGGCAATCCTCACGAAGGTATCAGGCTGCACGAAGCACACGCACACAGCGTCGATGAGACTCACTTGGATTCCGGATGCACACGATCACAGGACAATCCTCACGAAGGTCTCAGGCTGCACGAAGCACACGCACACAGCGTCGCTGAGACTCACTTGGATTCCGGGTGCACACGATCACAGGGCAATCCTCACGAAGGTCTCAGGCAGCACGAAGCACACAGCGTCGCTGAGACTCACTTGGACTCCAGGTGCCCACGATCACAGGGCAATCCTCACGAAGGTCTCAGGCTGCACAAAGCACACGCACACAGCGTCGCAGAGACTCACTTGGACTCCACGTGCCCACGATCACAGGGCAATCCTCACGAAGGTCTCAGGCTGCACAAAGCACACAGCGTCGCGGAGACTCACTTGGACTCCAGGTGCCCACGATCACAGGGCAATCCTCACGAAGGTCTCAGGCTGCACGAAGCACACGCACACAGCGTCGCTGAGACTCACTTGGACTCTAGGTGCCCACGATCACAGGGCAATCCTCTCCGAAGGTCTCAGGCTGCACGAAGCACACGCATACAGCGTCGCTGAGACTCACTTGGATTCCGGGTGCACACGATCACAGGACAATCCTCACGAAGGTCTCAGGCTGCACAAAGCACACGCGCACACAGTGTAGCTGAGACTCACTTGAGCTTCGGGTGTACACGATCACAGGGCAATCCTCACGAAGGTCTCAGGCAGCACGAAGCACACGCACACAGCGTCGCTGAGACTCACTTGGACTCCAGGTGCCCACGATCACAGGGCAATCCTCACGAAGGTCTCAGGCTGCACGAAGCACACGCACTCAGCGTCGCTGAGACTCACTTGGATTCCGGGTGCACACGATCACAGGACAATCCTCACGAAGGTCTCAGGCTGCACAAAGCACATGCACACAGCGTCGCTGAGACTCACTTGGACTCCAGGTGCCCACGATCACAGGGCAATCCTCACGAAGGTCTCAGGCTGCACAAAGCACACAGCGTCGCGGAGACTCACTTGGACTCCAGGTGCCCACGATCACAGGGCAATCCTCACGAAGGTCTCAGGCTGCACGAAGCACACAGCGTCGCTGAGACTCACTTGGACTCTAGGTGCCCACGATCACAGGGCAATCCTCTCCGAAGGTCTCAGGCTGCACGAAGCACACGCATACAGCGTCGCTGAGACTCACTTGGATTCCGGGTGCACACGATCACAGGACATTGCTCACTTTGCCACTGGATTCAAGCTAGCCTGGCTGATGACGGCTGAATGGCCAGAAACCGGTCCCAGGATGCTTGTTTCCGGTCCAGGGAAGACATGGCTTGGCAGTTCGGGCTGGACTGTTCCCATGAGGCACAGGGTCAGACTGATTTGCATATGGCCATGTCTGAACTGGGGTGGTGGAGTGAGCTAAAGAATGATGATGGATTAAACCCAGATCAGTTGACTGGGGGTGAGTGTTTGATTAGCTCAAACGCTCCGTCCATCATCCCCTTTGGTATCGCACGAAGCACACAGCGTCGCTGAGACTCACTTGGACTCTAGGTGCCCACGATCACAGGGCAATCCTCTCCGAAGGTCTCAGGCTGCACGAAGCACACGCATACAGCGTCGCTGAGACTCACTTGGATTCCGGGTGCACACGATCACAGGACATTCCTCACAAAGGTCTCAGGCTGCACAAAGCACACGCTGCCCAGCGTTTAGGGAGCTCTTTCTAAATTGCTTTTAAACCTCTAGTGTGTACTGTGTTGAATTTGGAAACTGTTTTTTTAAATTTTGTATCTTGCCGTGATTTGCGCTACCAGCGCTACAAGCCTCGTTGTAGCTACCTAGTGCCACTCCTCCAGGGTAACCAATCAGAACGGGTGAGGGGTGGAGCTGACACCAACACAGGATATTTATGCCGGCAAGATCGAGGGAGCGCAGCGGACTCGCCGAAGGCAAGCCTGTCTGCGCCCGTCCGCGCACGATCCGTGCACAGCGCCAGCCATGCTGCACGTGATACCAGGAAACTGTTATTCAAGCCGAGCATTGCGGGAGATAGGTGAGAACGGTGGTGCCGGGGTAGGACTGCCTATATTTGAGAATTCGGCCAGCCCGAAGTCCGACTTCATCAGGAAGGAGGCTCTGGTCTGCGGATTACTCAATGTTAGATCTCTCCCTAAACATGTTACAGAGATCCAATTACTCACTGAAACGCATCACCTTGATATGCTACTCATGACTGAGACCTGGACCTTTCCTGACTCCGCTCTTGAACCAGGACTGGCGTGTCCCCCAGGCTATAAGATTTTTCACAAGCCCAGAGCCACAGGTAGAGGCGGTGGGGTTGGTTTCATATTTAAAGGATGGGATTTTGTCCCTATGGATATCGACGCAGTAGAGGGATGTGAGCTCCTGGGGTTCTCTCTAAAAGACCCCAGGGGGTACCTATTAGACGGCATAGTGTGCTATAGGCCCCCTGGCGCAGTCAATCTGTCTCAACTGCAGGTGCTGATTGATGTTTTTAACAACATGGCTGTTACTCACTCGAGACTGCTTATTGCAGGGGACTTCAATCTCTGGCTAAATGGGACCTTAGATATAGGATATCATACCCTTCTTCAATCTTGCGAAAGTCTAGGCCTATCTCAGGGAGTAACTGGACCTACACACATAGGGGGGCATATGCTCGACCTAGTTTTCAGTGAGGAAAGGGTCATTGACCATATGGAGGTGCTTCCTGTAGACTGGACTGACCACCATTTGGTTAAATTTCTGACGGCCATCCCCAGCCGAGGAACCCCCGCTCTGAGGGATGTTAGGAGCTTCCTGGGTAGGGACTGGAAGAGGATACTGGAAAAGGCGACACAGTCACCAACGTTCTCTATTAAAGGGGATTTTGATGTACTTAGGTCAGTGGAGGAGAACTATATGGACCTCAGTAATCTTATTACTACAACTGTTAATCAAATTGCCCCTCTGAAAAGCTGCAAAAATAGGGGTAGACAATGAAAAACTGAAAGCCTTGAAATCAAAATGTAAACAGGCAGAAAGAAAATGGAGAAAGCACTATGTAGATGAGGATAAGATCGCCTGGAAAGCGGCTATATTTCTCTACAAAAAAGAAATTCTTGCCGCTAAACAGGAATATTTCGCAGAGATCATTCTGAACTCGTCGAATAAGTCCAAATGCATCTTCAAAATAGTTGATGACTTCACTAATCCTCAGTGCTTACAAAATGAGATCCAGCCTACTCAAGATCTCTGTGACAGTTTGGCAACCTTTTTTGATGAAAAAATCAGCACTATCATCACTGGGCTTAAAACCAACCTCTCCGGGGGGGTAGAAGTCATGGCTCATGGAGTAGCCACCTCGATTGATGGTGTGGGAGGGGTGCCCTGTGTAGGAACACAGACTGGTGAAGGGACTGGTAAATTGAGTCTCTTGGACCATTTTGAGCCCCTTTCGGAGGAGGAATTTAGCAGGCTAGCCCTGGGTGTCTCCTCGGGTTCCCCACTGGACCCCCTTCCACACAAAATCTGGAAGGAATTTGCCTCAGAACTTTTTCCCAGGCTCCGACAGATCTGTAATCAATCACTATCCAGTGGAGTTGTACCATCTGGCTGGAAACAGGCTGTAGTTACGCCACTCCTGAAGAAGGCCACTCTTGACCCAACCTGTCCGGGTAACTACCGGCCCATTTCTCTCCTCCCCTACCCAGTGAAGATCCTAGATCGTTTGGTTAACAAATCTCTGTCAGCATTTTTAGAACGTAACAACTGTCTGGCAGATGTACAATTTGGTTTCCGTCCAGAACATGGAACTGAGTCTGCCTTGGTGACCGTGATGGACGATTTGCGTCTGTTGGCAGACAGGGGACAATCAGCAATACTTATTTTGCTTGACCTGTCTGCCGCTTTCGACACGGTCAACCATGATATTTTGCTAACCTGTCTAGGGGAGGTAGGAGTAGTGGGCACTGCCCTGGATTGGTTTTGATCCCATCTATCTGGCAGGTGTCAGGCAGTGGCTCTTCCACCGTTCCAGTCAGCCTTCACTAACATCTGCCATGGGGTCCCACAAGGATCTGCCATCAGCCCAATTTTATTTAACATCTATTTGAGCCCATTGATCAATACCATTCGGGCTCATAATGTGAAATTGGTAAATTATGCTGATGACACCCAGATCATTCTATCTCTTGATGGAACCCTACCTAATGCCCTGGAGGATTTTCATGCGTGCATGCACGACACTGGCAGTGGTTACGAAATAACTCTACAATTTATTTCGGATAAGACCGCAATTCTACACTGCGCAGTTGGGAAGGTCCATTTGCCTCTTCCTCACAACTTTTGGCCTCTTGGTACATCTACTCCCTTGGCGCCGTCTAAGACGGTGCGAAACTTGGGAGTCATGTTCAATGCCAACCTGTCATTGGAGACGCAAATGAATAAGACAGTGGGGTGCTGTTTCGGCCTTATTAGAGCTTTGAGAAAGATCCTTCCGTTGCTTCCAATCTCGGTCAGAGCCTTGATTGTTCGAGGCGCTATCTTAAGCAGACTTGACTATTGCAACGCCTTATTGTTGGAGTCCCCCAAATATCTGATTCAGAGACTGCAACGTGTTCAGAATACGGCTGTGAAATTAGCCCTGTCTAGACCACGAGGCTTTTCTGCCTCAATGTGCCTAGCTGAGCTACACTGGCTTCCTGTGCAGCAAAGAATACATTTCAAATCCCTTTGCATAGGGTTTAGGGCTCTGCATGGACTCGGTCCTAAACCGCTACAGAAGAAATTGGTTTGGTATACTCCTACCCGGAGCCTCCGTTCCTCTTCTGCCTGTCTGGCAAAGGTACCCAGGTTCAACAGGGCCAGACTGGGAGGAAGATCTTTTAGTATTGCAGCCGCGAAACTCTGGAATGAACTTCCACTTGAAATCAGACAATGTAGTACCCTGTCCCTGTTCAGGAAAAGGATCAAAACGTGGCTGTTCCCCAGAAACTGATTCTGTCGTTTTCGAGTAATGTTTATTTTAGGTTCTGTCCTTCTCGCTCCACGCTGGTCTGTGCTCACGTGTCTTTAGCGCCAGGGTACCCGTAGGGTGTTTGTCGCGCTCTATAATGTTATATACAATATAATACACAGCGTCGCTGAGACTCACTTGGATTCCGGGTGCACACGATCACGGGGCAGTTCTTACAAAGGTCTCAGGCTGCAAAAAGCACACGCACACAGCGTCGCTAAGACACACCTGGAAACTTTTGTGTTCCTGAGTTTCCACAACAGGGAGCCAGCTCTCCTCGGGCCCTTGGGGACAAGTCACTTCAGGACACAGCACACAGCAAAGTCCTTTCAAGCAGGGGACACAGCACACAGCAAAGTCCCTTAGCCTCTCCTTGGTTAAATCAGCAAACTGCAGGCCAGCCCCAGAACACACAGCAAGGGTCAGTCCTTTCCTTCAGTCTCTTCAGCTGTTTCTTCCTTGGCAGAGGTTCCTCTTGACCATGAAGTAGTTTCAATCCTTTACAGTCTTGATCAGTCCTAAGTTCAGGGGTTTCAGCTCTCATAGTTATACCCCTAAATGTCTTTGAAGTCTTTGTGTTCAGGGGGGCACTGATCCCCATCTAAACCAATTCTGGGTGTCTCCCTGCCAGTGACACCTTCTTCCTTTGATAGTGGGGGTCTGGATCTTCAATCACTCAGCAGGAGATGGAGCCATTGTTTTATGGTGGCAGCCCAGGCCTCTTCACCTCCAGGGGTTACTCCTCCCCCCTACACTCCAGATGCAGGTCAGCCTGTTGCTGTCTCACCTCCTCCCCTGGGTCAAGACATTCCCCAGATCCTATCACTTTCAAATCCAGACAGTCAATCCACAACCAGGCAGAGAGACACAGAATTATTAGAACACAAAAAAAACAGCCACTTCTAAAAGTGGGGTTTCTAAACACACAATGCAAAAGCCACCTTCACAAAAAGATGTGTTATTAAATTGTGAGTTCAGGCACACTAAACTTCACCCCTCCATCTTAAGCCTATGGGAAGATAGGCTGGAAACATATTACACAGCCTCCACATTCTGTCCTATGGGCAAGATGGCCTTTCAACAGTGAAAAACGAAATGGAGAGTATTTCACTGTCAGGACATGGTACACACCTTAGTACATGTCCTACCTTTCACATACACTGCACCCTGCCCAGGGGTGTACCTTGGGCCTACCACAGGGGTGTCTGATGTGCATAAAAAGGGAAGGGTAAGGCCTGGCAAGTGGGTGTACTTGTCAGGACAACAAGGCAGTTTAACAAACTGCGCGCAGGCACTGCAGTGGCAGGCCTGAGTTCTCTCTTTAGGGCTACTTGTGTGGGTGGCACAAGTAGTGCTGCAGGCCCACTAGTAGAATTTGCATTACCAGCCCTGGCACACATAGTGCACTTTACTAGGGACTTTACTAGTAAGGCAAACATACCAATTATGGACAACCAATTACCATTACACTTTACACAGGTAGCACTTGCACTTTGACACTGATCAGCAGTGGCAAAGTGCCCAAAGCATCTAAGTTCGCAACACCATGTCAGAAAAAAGGTCTAGGGGGAAGGCAAAATGTTTAGGGAACTTTAGCCAAAAAGGGCCAAGTCCAAAACACCCTTTGCACAAGGTGCTCCCAGGCCAACTGGCCTTCCTCGGGGGGGGGGGGAGGGCCCCGTCTTGGGCTCCCCCGCAACGCCCTTTGTCCATAAAGTCAGGGCTCTAGGCTGCCGATGCAGCACTCCCTTTACCATCAGGCTGCCACTGCAGCAGGGTACAGGCCCAACAGGCCGGTACCAGAAATGGGGGTGCGAGGGTGCAACTCACCCTCGTCTCTCCTGAGACATAAAATGCCCCCAACGTTGCAGCTGCCGCGATCTGGCGGTACAGCTGTGTGCACAACACTAGGCCCCAACAGTGCCTTGGGAGCCCCTCCTTCCCGGGGCTCCACTCCCAGGGAAATCGCGCAGGCACTACCAGTGCTCCCCTGCAGGCCCCACTCACCGGGGTCTCCTGGTCTCCCCAGCGAGGGACGATCGGCTGCGGGGAAAGGCGCGAAGCTGGACAAAGGGAACCCGGGAGGCTCCGTCCTTCTTGCGACACCGGTCTCGCTCTCCGGCGGCAACACACGGGGCTCTCTGCTTCCTGGGCAGAGCCCCGCTTCGCCTGCCTGGCCTCCGCTCATCCGCCAGTCACGCCCCAGGTCAGGCTTCATTCCTGCCTGACTTCCAGCGTTACTCTCCACGCCCTGGCAAGCCAGTTGTTACGAGCCCACGCGGATCAGCTTGGCTCACAGTCAGGGCCCCTCCCACAATTAGGCCGCATAAGCAACAGAAACAATGGTTCCTGTGGAGTAATACAGCAATCTATACTCGTGTAAATATGCACAATCGCAATAAAAAGGGTTGGAATGATGTCAAAAGGAGAAAAAACACATACACCTTGGTTTCTATACGAAAGAATCGTTTATCTTGAAAAGAGTTTTTTGCATATACAGAAAATAATTAAACAGTAGTGCGTAGTGTCCCCAGTGAAGTTGGAACCTAAAATCTTAGTGACATATTTGTGACATATGTGTTTGGTTTCCAAAAAGTTCATAAAGTCGACCATATTCAATTATACATAGCATGGACCGCGTCTATATACAATGATAAGCGCAGGTTAATGGTTCGCTTTAGTTATCTGTCGACAACGTTTCGACCCTTTGAGCAATGTAGGGTCTCTTCAGGACCGATAGATGTAGGGACATCTGAAATAATAATTGCGCAGCCTCGTGGTGGATGTGTGCCAGAAGTGAGTGAAAGAGAAAAAAGGGAGGATACTCACATGGGACCCAGCCGGGTGCCCAGGATGAGGGTAGGGGTGGGCTGGCAAAACGAAGAATAGCACAGCGCGATGAAGCAGTGGATGCAGGATCAAGTTGTGAGCAGGGCACACAGGGATGCGTGCAGTCCTATAGCATCTCCAATTATTAGTATAAAACACAGGGGGTGCAGGCGCTCCAACATGTGATCTCTTAGTGCCAGCCAAGGACTCAATTATTCAGTCTTGGGGAGTACGATTTCCTATTCTCTATGTTTGGTGAAGATCGGGAGATCCGGAGCGCGTGACGATGCTGCGCGCAGAGTAGAGCTGCGTGTGTCTGTCTAACCGGGACGGAAATCGCGCAGGCACTACCAGTGCTCCCCTGCAGGCCCCACTCACCGGGGTCCCCTGGTTTCCCCAGCGAGGGACGACCGGCTGCGGGGAAAGGCGCGAAGCTGGACAAAGGGAGCCCGCCAGGCTCCGTCCTTCTTGCGACACCGGTCCCGCTTTCCGGCGGCAACACACTGGGCTCTCCGCTTCCTGGGCAGAGCCCCGCTCACGATCAGGCTTCGCCTGCTTGGCCTCCGCTCATCCGCCAGTCACGCCCCAGGTCAGGCTTCATTCCTGCCTGACTTCCGGCGTTACTCTCCACGCCTCCGTACTCTGGCAGACCACAGTTGTTGCGAGCCCACGCGGCTCAGCTTGGCTCACTGTCAGGGCCCTGCTCACAATTAGGCCGTAGTCGCCTGACTTCTGGGACGTCGTTCGTGGTTTGCCTCTCCTCGGTGGTGCCTAGCAATGGCACGGCGGCTTGTTCCCCTCTTTCTCCACAACGGAGGGGAGGGGCACCACACAGGGCAAATAAGCCACACCTGAAGCGCCTCGCCTGACTCCCTTATAAAGACCAGCGCTTCTCCTGCGCTGGGCCCTAGAGTCACCAGGGCCTGGGCACAGGAATAGCAGGCCAGCACGTAGGGACCCCCCAAGAAGCAGCAGCTGGGTCCCACGGCGGTTCCTCCTGGCAGTCCAGCAGCCTGCCGGCCACCAGTTCCAGGTCAGCACACAGAAATGCCCACTTCTAAATAGTGATAATAAATCTGCGAACACCATTACGCAGCATTTATTACCACTATTCCAAACATATCAAACTTGACCACTCTACTCCTCTCAGGTCAGGAATTACCAATGAAACACATATCAGGGAATCCCCAATGCATTCCTATGAGAGGGCAGCCTCACAGTAGTGAGAAACCAAATTGGCTGTTTGTCACTAACAGGACATGCCACACAGTTAAGGCACATGTCCTACGTTTTACCTACAGCGCACCCTGCCCATAGAGCTAGCTAGGGCCTACCTTAGGGGTGACTGATATGTAGTAAAAGGGGAGTCACAAACGTGGCACCCACTTTATATGCCACGTCACAGCGGCAGTAAACTGCGCGCACAGGCCCTGCAATGGCAGAGGCCTGAGACAGGTTTGAAAGACTACTTTGGTGGGTGGCGCAAGCAGCGCTGCAAGCCCACCAGTAGCATTTAATTTACTGGCCCTGGGTATCTGGGATACCACTTTACAAGGGACTGATAGGTAAATTAAATACGCCAAATAGGTGTAGACCAATCTTAACATGTTTTACCATAGAGAGCACATGCACTTTACACTGGACAGCAGTGATAAAGTGCCCAGAGTCCTAAAACCACCAACACCATGTCAGAACAAGCATTGGCATAGCCAATAGGTCTCGCCTTTGGGACCTTATGTGTTTAGCCAGAACTTTTGGCTATGTTGTAGAGCATTGTGGCTGCTGTGCATCATGTTGAAAAGTTATAATAAAAAGTGTTAAGCATTTTTGTTACCTTTATACAAACCAAGACGACATTATATACAACTGAACAACCTGATTAAAAAAAGATTTTAACATAAAAAATGTCTTCTAGTTTTTTTGTAGTTGCACTGCTAGCAACTTCTTTCTGCCTGTTCTCATGCTTGTTTGTTATAAAAAAAAATTGTTATGGGGGAGCGGGACATAAATAACGGGGGAGTGGAGGTTGGAAAACAGTAATTTAATTATAACACGAGCAGCGGACGGACACTAGGGGAGAATCAACAGATGCCAGATTCCGAGGGCAGACTGACGTGATGTTTAGGTGATGTTTAGGTGATGCTTAGGTGGTGCGCTGATGCAAAATGGTGGTGGTGAGTGATGTTTGGTGCTTAGGTGGTGCCACTATATGGTGTGGCTTGGAGGTACGTTGTGGATTGTGGAGTTGAAATATGTTTGGTGTGTAATTATGTGGTGTGTATTGGAAATGTGTGGAGTTGAATTGTGTGGCCTGGAACTGTGGTGTTGAGTGAAATTATGCTTAGGGAAATTGTGTCATGGTGTGGAGTGCATTTATGTTGATTGGTGGTATGTGGCATAGAGTGCATTTATGTGGTGTGTATTTATGTTGCATTGAGTAGAGTGCAATTATGTGGCGTGTAATTATGTGGCACTGAGTGGTATTATATGGAGTGTATTTATGTTGCATTGAGTAGAGTGTAATTATGTGGCGTGTAATTATGTGGCACTGAGTGGTATTTGCAGTGTATGTTGCATTGAGTGCAGTGTAATTATGTAGCATATAATTATGTGGCACTGAGTGGTATTATGTGGAGTAAATTTATGTTGCATTGAGTAGAATAATTATGTGGCGTGTAATTATGTGGTACTGAGTGGTATGTGGAGAGTATTTATGCTGCATTGAGTAGAGTAATTATGTGGCGTGTAACTATATCGCACTGAGTGGTATTATGTGGAGTGTATTTATGTTGCATTGAGTAGAGTAATTATGTGGCGTGTAATTATGTGGCACTGAGTGGTATTATGTGGAGTGTATTTATGTTGCATTGAATAGAGTAATTGTGACGTGTGAATATGTGGTACTGAGTGGTATTATGTGGAGTGTATTTATGTTGCATTGAGTAGAGTGTAATTACGTGGTGTGTAATTATGTGGTACTGAGTGGTATTATGTGGAGTGTATTTATATTGCATTGAGTAGAGTGCAATTATGTGGCGTGTTATTACGTGGCACTGAGTGGTATGTCGAGTGTATTTATGTTGCATTGAGTAGAGTGTATTATGTGGCATGTAATTATGTGGCACTGAGTGGTATTATGTGGAGTGTATGTTGCATTCAGTAGAGTAATTATGTGGTGTGTAATTATGTGGCACTGAGTATTATTTGGAGTGTATGTTGCATTGAGTGCAGTATAATTATGTAGCATAATTATGTGGCACTGAGTGGTATTATGTGGAGTGTATTTATGTTGCATTGAGTCGAGTGTAATTATGTGGCGTGTAACTATGTCGCACTGAGTGGTATTTTGTGGAGTGTATTTATGTTGCATTGAGTAGAGTGTAATTATGTGGCGTGTAATTATGTGGCACAGTGGTATGTGGAGTGTATTTATGTTGCATTGAGTAGAGTGTAATTATGTGGCGTGTAATTATGTGGCACAGTGTTATTATGTGGAGTGTATTTATGTTGCATTGAATACAGTGTAATTATGTTGTGTGTAATTATGTGGCACTGAGTGGTATTATGTGGAGTGTATTTATGTTGCATTGGGTAGAGTGTAATTACGTGGTGTGTAATTATGTGGTACTGAGTGGTATTATGTGGAGTGTATTTATATTGCATTGAGTAGTTTAATTATGTGGCGTGTTATTACGTGGCACTGAGTGGTATTATGTGGAGTGTATTTATGTTGCATTGAGTAGAGTGTAATTATGTGGCATGTAATTATGTGGCACTGAGTGGTATTATGTGGTGTATGTTGCATTCACTAGAGTAATTATGTGGTGTGTAATTATGTGGCACTGAGTATTATTTGGAGTGTATGTTGCATTGAGTGCAGTCTAATTATGTAGCATATAGTTATGTGGCACTGAGTGGTATGTGGTGTATTTATGTTGCATTGAGTAGAGTGCAATTATGTGGCACTGAGTGGTATTATTTGCAGTGTATGTTGCATTGAGTGCAATGTAATTATGTAGCATATAATTATGTGGCACTGAGTGGTATTATGTGGAATGTATTTATGTTGCATTGAGTAGAGTGTAATTATGTGGCATGTAATTATGTGGTACTGAGTGGTATGTGGAGTGTATTTATGCTGCATTGGGTAGAGTGTAATTATGTGGCGTGTAACTGTCGCACTGAGTGGTATTTTGTGGAGTGTATTTATGTTGCATTGAGTAGAGTAATTATGTGGCGTGTAACTATGTCGCACTGAGTGGTATTTTGTGGAGTGTATTTATGTTGCATTGAGTGGAGTGTAATTATGTGGCGTGTAATTATGTGTTACAGCAAACAAATGATGGACGGAATGCTGACAATGCAAACATTCTCCCCCAGTCAAAAGATCTGGGTTAAATCCATCGTTCTTTTGCCCACTACGCCACCCCAGTTTGGACCCAGCCATATGCAAATCAGTCTTGACCCTGTGCCCCATGGGAACAGTCCAGACCGAACTGCCAGGCCAGGTCCTCCCTGGACCGGAAACAAGCATCCTGGGACCGGTTTCAGGGTATGGCCTGGCAGTTCGGGCTGGACTGTTCCCATTGGGCGCAGGGTCAAGACTGATTTGCATATGGCTGGGTCCAAACTGGATTGGCATGGTGAGCAAAAAAACTATGGATTTAGGCCCAGATCTTTGTACTGGGGTGAATGTATGACATTATTCTGCATTCTGTCCATCAATTGTTGTTTTTGCATTTGTCACCCCGAGTGGGACGGGTATGCCCAGACGTGGGTCCCGTGCTCTCCATGCCACTGGAGTCAAGCTATCCTGGCTGATGAGGGCTGAAAGCCCGAAACCAGTCCTAGGATGCTTGTTTCCAGTCCAGGGAGGACCTGGCCTGGCAGTTCGGGCTGGACTGTTCCCATTGGGCGCAGGGTCAAGACTGATTTGCATATGGCTGGTCCAAACTGGAATGGCATGGTGAGCAAAAAAACGATGGATTTAGGCCCAGATCTTTGTACTGGGGTGAATGTATGACATTGTTCTGCATTCTGTCCATCAATTGTTGTTTTTGCATGTGTAATTATGTGGCACAGTGGTATGTGGAGTGTATTTATGTTGCATTGAATAGTGTAATTGTGACGTGTGATTATGTGGTAATGAGTGGTATTATGTGGAGTGTATGTTGCATTCAGTAGAGTAATTATGTGGTGTGTAATTATGTGGCACTGAGTATTATTTGGAGTGTATGTTGCATTGAGTGCAGTGTAATTATGTAGCATATAGTTATGTGGCACTGAGTGGTATTATGTGGAGTGTATTTATGTTGCATTGATTAGAGTGTAATTATGTGGCGTGTAATTATGTGGCACTGAGTGGTATTATTTGCAGTGTATGTTGCATTGAGTGCAGTGTAATTATGTAGCATATAATTATGTGGCACTGAGTGGTATTATGTGGAGTGTATTTATGTTGCATTGAGTAGAGTGTAATTATGTGGCATGTAATTATGTGGTACTGAGTGGTATGTGGAGTGTATTTATGCTGCATTGCGTAGAGTGTAATTATGTGGCGTGTAACTATGTTGCACTGAGTGGTATTTTGTGGAGTGTATTTATGTTGCATTGAGTAGAGTAATTATGTGGTGTGTAATTATGTGGTACTGAGTGGTATTATGTTGAGTGTATTTATGTTGCATTGAGTAGAGTGTAAATATGTGGTGTGTAATTATGTGGCACTGAGTATTATATGGAGTGTATTTATGTTGCATTGAGTAGATTGTAATTATGTGGCGTGTAATTATGTGGCAGTGAGTGGTATTATGTGGAGTGTATTTATGTTGCATTGAGTAGAGTGAAATTATGTGGCTTGTAATTATGTGGTACTGAGTGGTATATGGGGTGTATTTATATTGTATTGAGTAGAGTAATTATGTGGCGTGTAACTATGTCACACTGAGTGGTATTATGTGGAGTGTATTTATGTTGCATTGAGTAGAGTGTAATTATGTGATGTGTAATTATGTGGCACAGTGTTATTAGGTGGAGTGTATTTATGTTGCATTGAGTAGTGTAATTATGTTGTGTGTAATTATGTGGCAAAAGGCATTGTTGTCATTTTTTTTTAAGAAAAATATTAAGTCTGCGTTTACCTTGAAAAATCTATTGTTTGTAATGGTCCTAGTCTAGGCCGCCATGTATGTTGGCTAGGTATAAAACCTGCTGGTATGCTTGGGGTGGGGCGGGAAGGGGGGGGGTGTGAGTGCGCACCAAAAAAATCTAGGGCAGCTCTGCTCCTGCTGTAGCAGTTGTGTGCACGAATTGCTGAGCAAACCTACCTCTTCTGTTGTACAGTAGAAAGACTTATTTTGATGAAAGTCGCCGTTTATTTCGCGATGTGGTAAAATCTTGCCAGCTTGTTTTACCGAATTATGCTTTCTGCATTGATTTAAATATGACAGATTAAAGGATATATGTTGTTTTACGTAAGTACGTTTAACATCCATCAGTATCCCGACAAGCCCCGGGGCTGGGGGAGGGGCACCTCACAGCTGCTGCCATTTAAACACTCCCTGGCACGAGCAGTGCACGTCCCCGAGGCCCCGCTTAATGGACGGCAATTCTGCTCCCTCCTCACCCCTTCCTCTCTTGCTCAATATTTTACTCTCTGTCCCTGGGTTTCTCGTGAAGCCATCCTGACGGTGCCCCTGCCCCCCCTCTGCTGTGTCACTTGTGGGGTTTCCACTAAACCCCTGCACTGTCCTGATATTAAAGTCTTGGAGCATAGCGCCTACTCACTGCATGCCATTCCACAGCGCTGTGAAGATTTATTATTATTGTTATATTTTGCATTGGAGCGCTTTATATGATCACCAGTTACGTTACACAAGGACACATTAATTTTTGGTAGGATCAGGGAGAATAAGTGATTTACCCAGAATCACAGGATGTGGAGGCGACGCCGAGACTCGAACTGGTTACCCAGCTTCAAAGTCGGCAGCTCTGGCCGTTAAACCACACCCTGTAACTAGCACCCTATGTAATGATACTCGATAACGATGTAGCAACCTAGTCGGCAGGTCAGCAGCCAAAGCGCCAAGAAGCAGCCAGTAGGTGTTATGTTAGTGTTAGGAGTAGCACACGAGCACAATGATCCTGAAATAACCTGGTCGCCCCTTAGTAATGCGCCAGATCTCTTCTGCTACTTCCACTGGAAGCGGAAAGGCAGGGTGCACACACTTTTTTACGGAGGTGGATGACGAGTAGAAAGAGGAATGGAGTTTTGGCAGTAGTGACTGGAGTCTCAGAAGAGTTCCTGGAGGATGGAAAACATTGAAGTGTACCAGAATGCACGACAGCTGACTCTGCCACCGATCTCCCGGCGTCTGTGAAATCCAAAGTTCCCACGCCTTTCCGCAGATATATTTTTGATGTGGATAAAGAACAAATTATTATTAAGTTCGATTGTGGATAATAAGCTCACACCTCCGTTTATTTTCGGAATAGTGAGAAATCGTTTACATTTATCTATGGGGGAGGTCCTTTTTCCTGCCGCATAAAATTTATTAAAGACATTGCCATACGAAAGGTTATTGATGATATTGGATCTGGAGATTTAGCTTACACCCAATTTGCTTGTAATTCTTGTGACATAAGAGCCCTGACGAAGTTCCCCCTGGCAAAGAAATGGGAACGAAACGCGTTGGCTGAGTGCCAGTTTTTTATAATAAAAAGATGTACTGAACAAAAGAGGATTTTTTTGAATATATTATTGCTGCAGATTGACTTTACTCAAAGAGAGTGCACCTTCCATTTTCTGTTTAAAATTGGTTCCGGTATCACACCTTTGGACGGCAGGTGTGGGAAGAGATTGCACCATTGTATGAACTATTAGTACTTATGGATTGAATGTGCTTGACCTTGGTCTGCCGTTTGTTGTTTTTTATTTGCACACACGTCTACGGCGGACAGAGGCGCCCAACCTACTGAGCTGCTTTACAGTTTTGTCCCTGAGCAACAAAAGCCCTTCTAAGTCCGTAAACACGCTGTGAGTGGGCACTCGTGCCCTCTTGGGTCAGGGGAGACATGCCCTGACGCCGCGCCCCCTGCTGGGCCCCTCATTAACAGCACATTTTTTGGGAGATGGCTGAGGGAAGCTCGGCTCCCATTTCAAGGGTGGGGGCCATGAAAAGACGCACACCCTGCCCCCCTCCCACCATGGCCTCTAGTCGGGGGGGGGGGGAGCGGAAGCGGATTGGGCCAGGTTTAGCGCTTTAGCTGCTCCTTAAATGTTTGTCTGGGGATGAGGGGGGCGGAGTGATGGTAATTTGTCTCTTCGGAGTGCAAATGCACTGCTGGCCCAGTCGTGGGGGGTGTCCTGCTCGCTTCCTGCCCCGAGGATATCAGAAAGCAGGGGGGCTACAGTAATCAGCCAGTGACCTCACAGGACCTGGACATATTATCATGCAATGCACGTGTGACCTTGGGCTCCTGGAAGCACACGGAGGGCGACACATATTCAGGATTATTCAGAGACCCGACTCTGGGAATATTCTTGCAAACTGCAACAGGAATACTATAGCTTTTTTTTATTTCAAGATCATCTGTTGAAGGAATGTGTAAACGCTACAAATAATAACAAACGACCAAAGAGGTTTCTCAGCCAGGTGCGAGAGTGTAAATGAAGCATTCCGCTCAGCACAGATGATCCAATTAACAGTTAATTACAGCAGCAGGAGAGGCAGGGACACCGCTGTGAGGCATGCCAGGCTTCAGCCTGCTGACCCATTGGGAGGGGGAGGGAGAGCAGAGCAAATGCACAAGAATGAAAGGGAAACCAGCGTGCTCGTGGAACTGCTCGGGAGCAGTGCAAGTGAAAGCTCATTAGAAAAAAAAACAGATGGCACCCTGCGCGCTCCCGAGATCCCTAGGCCATGGGAGGGAACATTTAGAGATGGGGCGAGACATACCCGAGCCTTTGGCCATTTGCGTGCTTTCTTTTGTGAAAGCCTTACGCAAATGGCCAATCAAATGCGTGGGTAAAAAAAAAAAAAACATGAGCAAAAAATGTGTTAGCTGGAAGTCCTTACTAGAAGCCTCGCAGAGCAGCGCATGCACTGGCTCAGGCGAGACCTAAAAAAGACTAGAAGGAAGTCAAAAAGTTCAGGGATGACCCTGCAAAAAGGGCCAAGTCCAACAGCCTCCTTTTTGGCAAGTTTGAACTCACGAAGAGCTGGTGCTGGTAATTGGTCACCTCAGTGACCAGTATTTCATTCTCCTCTTGACTGAAGTTCGATTAGCGCTTCCTCTTTGCCAGGGTCTCTGCATGGCATCAGGGCTTTTGCTGCAGGTGGTTGCTTGAGGGTCCTGACTACTGCAGTGTCCTTCCTGGTCCATTGCAGACTCCTCTATGGTCCCCAAAGTGTTTTTTTTAGGATTTGCGTTGTTGTTCTGGTGCTTTTTTGCCGCTTCACGCAGTGGTGCGTGTCGCAGAGTGCTCGGGCTGGCGTTGCATGATGCAAAACTGCCTTACGTCACTTTTTCAGCAGTTGCGTCAGGCTGACTTGTGGTAGTTCTGCGGCACCTACGTCAGTTCTTCTGACGTAGGCTGCTGCATTGCGCCACGGTCCGCCAAGATGTAAATTTGGCGCAACCGTGGTGACTTGCGTTGCTGCAGTGGCGGCGCATTTTTTTTTAAGCATTGCTGCGTGGTGGTAGCAATGCGTTACTTCTTGTAAATCTGCCCCAAAGTTTGTCAGTGTAAAATGTTTGGAATAGTTAAAGAAAGAGTGGCAGCAAACCAGTCTACACTTAAAGGGCACTATGACAAAACTCATGCTGTTAAATCTGTTGACTTTAAAGTTTGTGACTGGGTGTTGATCAAACACCCTACCGGAGTAAAACAAAAAACTAAAACTAAAAAGGGGCTTTTCGTTTTCTCTGATCCTGTACAAATAATCAAAGTTACAAGTGGTTCAGTTCTGTTAGATGGAAGGGATTGGTGACGCAAAAGGCACTTGTGAGTGTGACACCTGAGCAAGCATGCAAAATTCTAACACACAAAGGCATAATGAAGGAAGGAAAACAAAACAACGTTTGGTTCACTTTGGAGGGAAGCAACGTAAATCCCACTCAACTTTCTCCCTTTGCAATGTCTAATTCCACAAATACCATTCAAGCTCCTACCTGTACAATATTTGATTCTTCTACTGCTGTGGTTCACACTGAACTTACTTTGACAAGTAATTTAGAGGGAAGCTCTGACCGTAAACCATCTGTGAATGCTAACGCTGCTGATTCAGTAGGCAGTGGTAGAACTGCATGCAATGGGTCCATGCCGGTAAAGTACAGAGATTTTTATGTTTATTAAAAATTCAATTATTTTATTTTTAGAGAAGGCAGATGATGCAGTGTAACATTTGTCCTTCCTTTATGTCCACCTCACTTTCCAGTTACAACATATCTGTTGAGCATGCTACCAGCCTCACTTGCTTAACCCCTTCGGTGCGTCGGACGGCTGGGGGCAGTCCGACGCACCAGTGCTCATGTGCGTAGGACGGGCCCCGGCCTTCTGATCACATGGGTCTAGAAATCCCACTGGTGCGGACACCAGAGGGATTTCTTTCCACCATCAACAGCCTAGGGAGCTGGGGAAGAGCTTCCCCAGCTCCCGAGGCTGTGTAGATGGTTTCCCTGAAATGACGATCAATGCGCATGTCGCGCTGACGTCATTTCAGTGAAACCGAAACTGAAATGAGCCTTGAGGCTCATTTCAGTTTTACTTTCTACGTGGTCAGGGGGCTATCCCAGCCCCCCGAGCACGTAGAAAGACGGGAGAGGAATCAATGGAAAGGGGAGAATCTCCCCTTTCCAATGGTACCCCTCCCTAGTGGATCACTGCTTGGGGATCGCCCCAGGAGGGCAATCCCCAAGCAGGGATCCACCCACTAGGCAGCAGGGAGGGGGGGGAGCGGCCCCTTGGGCAAGGGCCTTTGCTCCCCCCATAATATTTTGGGGGAATTCAGTCTTTCAGAACCTGGTGAGAGCCAGACAAGTCACCCCATCCTGGATTCCCCTGGGTGTCTAGTTTTCAAAAATGTGTACGTTTGCTAGGTTTCCCTAGGTGCCGGCAGAGCTAGGGTTCAAAATCTACAGCTAGGCACTTTGCAAAAAAAGGGTCAGTTTTCACTGTGAAAATGTGGTGTGTCCACGTTGCGTTTTGGGCCGTTTCCTGTCACGGGCACTATGCCTACCCACACAAGTGAGGTACCATTTTACTCGGAAGACTTTGGGGAATGCGGGGTGGGTGTAATTTTGTGGATGCACGCAGATTCCAGAACTTTTCACCACAGAAATGTGAGGAAAATGTGTGTTTTATTTTTATTTTTTTTACAAAGTTTGAGGTTTGCAAGGGATTCTGGGTAACAGAACCTGGTGAGAGCCAGACAAGTCACCCCATCCTGGAATCCCCTGGGTGTCTAGTTTTTAAAAATGAATATGTTTGCTAGGTTTCGGCAGAGCTAGGGTTCAAAATCTACAGCTAGGCACCTTGCAAAAAAAGGGTCAGTTTTCACAGCGAAAATGTGGTATGTCCACATTGCGTTTTGGGCCGTTTCCTGTCGCAGGCACTAGGCCTCCCCACACAAGTGAGGTACCATTTTTCTCGGAAGACTTTGGGGAATGGGTGGAATTTTGTGGATCCACGCAGATTCCAGAACTTTCCACCACAGAAATGTGAGCAATATGTGTTTTTTTTTTGTTACAAAGTTTGAGGTTTGCAAGGGATTCTGGGTAACAGGACCTGGTGAGAGCCAGACAAGTCACCCCATCCTAGTTTTCCCTGGGTGTCTAGTTTTTAAAAATGTATAGGTTTGCTAGGTCTCTCTAGGTGCCGGCAGAGCTAGGGTTCAAAATCTACAGCTAGGCACTTTGCAAAAAAAGGGTCAGTTTTCACTGTAAAAATGAAGTGTGTTCAAGTTGCGTTTTGAGCCGTTTCCTGTCGCGGGCACTAGGCCTACCCACACAAGTGAGGTACCATTTTTATCAGGAGACTTAGGGTAACACAGAATTGTAGAGCAACTGTTTTTACCAATTGACTTTCGATGCATTTCTGCCTTCCAAATGAAAGAATGTGTAAAGAAGAAGTCACTTTGAAAAATGTCCTATAACAATTTCGGAAATGTGCAAATAGCTACTGTTTCTAAACTCTATATTTTGTTCCAATGTCAGAAATACATAGGTGTCTTTCATCCCGATTTTTCATTGTATATATTTTCCCAAATTAATTGCTATATACCCGGTACATAATAAAAAACCATTGCAAGACGCTGCTCAGTTATTGGCTCTGGGTTCGTCGAGTTCATGGTGAACCTACAAGTCCTATATATCCCCACAACCAGAAAGGTCCAGCGGATGTAACGGTATATTGCTTTCAAACATCTGTCATAATTAGAAGTTACAGGTGAAAACGTTGGCACAAATGGCTGTTTTTTTCAACTCATTTTCAATTTTTCCTATTTTCAACTGTTAGTTTCTATAAAGAAACCTTGAAGGATCTACACAAATTACCCCTTGCTGAATTCAGAATGTTGTCTACTTTTCTAAAATGTATAGCTTTCCAGCATCCATTATTGCTTTCATACCCATTTCTACTATTAACTGGAAGAAGGTTGAAAGCACAAAAAATAGCAAAAATAGGCTATGTCCCAGTAAAATGCCAAAACTGTGTAAAAAATGTTGGTTTCCTGACAAAAGTCTGTCAGTCCCTGAAAGCTGGGAAGATGGTGATATCAGCACCACAAACGCTTTGTTGATGCCATTTGCAGGGAAAAAACCAGACGCTTTCATTTGCAGCACTTTCCCCCCCCAAAAAAACATTTTTTGCTGTATTTTGGCTAATTTCTGGGTCCCCTCCAGGGGAATCCACAAACTCCGGGTACCTTTAGAATCCCCATGATGTTGGAAGAAAAGGACGAACATTTGGCATGGATACCTTATGTGGTCAAAAAGTTAAAGGGGCCTAAGCGCGCACTACCCCAAATAACCCAAAAAGACTTAGAACAAGAGGGGGGGGAGGGGGGAAATAGACGTAGCAGCGAAGGGGTTAAGTTTATATTTGTTTGCCTTCATGCTGGCTCACGCTCTGCGTTGCTTCTCCATGATATCCAGTGCAATAAACTATTTACAGCCTGGATTCTTTGGAGGAAGGGCATGAGGGACGTGGGCTCCTATATTTGAATTAATAAACTTACGCTTGGCACTGGAGACTCCCGATGTCATCATCCGGCCTCACTACACCGGGCTTGGCCTTCTCTGGCGCTCCAGCCACGGCACCCGTCTAAAAGGTTAGCGCCGAAAGGTCCTGAAAGCACTACTATCGTGGGCGCCTCATTCAAGGATGCAACAACGAGGCCTCATTCAAGGCCCGCACCGCCCTCAAAGAACTCTTACAGCACGCACCCTGGAGGCATGGGGACCGCCCTGCGTGGCCTCGGCTCTTCTAAGGCCCCTTCACCCCCCGAGGGGCTGTGAGACCTAGGGGCACGTGCGGACATCCAGCGGGAAGGAAACCCCCGGTATTCACGTCTCACCTCGAGCCCAGGGTGGTCTTCGAGAACCCTGAGGCGTCCTGATGACATTCGTGGCCCGCCTCCGCGCCACCAGCCCTCACACTTAGCCAATCAGCAACCACGTCTCCAGCCAGCCAACCTTGTCTGAGCCAATCAACAGCTGTGCCTCATACTGAAGCGTCCTGACTACGTCCTTGGCCCGCCTCCGCGCTCAACTAACTTCCTGACTGAGACTCAGTCAATCACCAGCCTCGGCTCCAGCTGGCCGCCCTACCCTAAGCCAATCACCAGCTGCGCCCCATCTCATGCCCCTTGACCCAGCTGGAGAATTGATAAATAGGGGTGAGGCAGTGCTGGTTCCCTATGCGGCGCCAAGCTACGCGGGTCGGACTTCGGGGAGCTGTCTCTGCGAGTACAGGCCTCAGCTGACCTGTGTGTGCCTCCCCCGGGTGTGGGGCCTACTGTTTGCGGAGCTGCCAACGGTGAGAGTAGTCCTTGGTATACCCCCTCTGCCCATTGCTGGCCTGTGCCGAGCTCCTCCAGGTGCGGGTAGTGAGTAGGGGCCTAGTCCCCGTGGAGCTGCCAACGGTGAGAGTAGTGTTTCATATTACCATCTGTGTACAGCTGAGCTGAGGGTGATGTGCCCACGTCCTCGGCTAACGAGCTTCATTGGCAATGCATCAAGGCTCCCCTTGCTCGAACCCCACATTATTGCACATAATCACTCACTGTGCAGTGCTTAAAATGATGAGTGTTCACTGGTTCTGAGCATTGTACTTCTTTCATTTGAAAGGAAGACTACCCGCATGTTTTAGGAAGAGAGCAATACAGTTACATGTGAGTGCAGGCGCTCTGGGTAAGGGAATATCTGCACTTTTATATTTTCTTTTCAAGAGCTGATATCCTGTCCGGGACCTACCTACAGGTTTCCCGCTTGTCACCAAAAGGTGCTTGAATTGTCATATACACTAATGTAGCTAGCTGTTCATGCACAAGGAGTCCAGTCACACAAAGTGTTTCTCGTATTTCGATGCGGACATCCTTACATGGAAAATCTACTTTGTATGTATTTAGAACTACTTAGAAAATGCCCAGGTGACTCACCTTGAAGTTCTGATACTACTCACAGGCAGGGGTATTCAAGCCTGAGCAGATCCTATACTAGAATTAACTCTACTAGGGGTATTCAAGCCTGAGCAGAGCCTCTACTAGAATGAAAGAAGAGCCTGTCTCTCGAATTGAGTGCCTCGTGAGTTCGAAACCAGGTTTTTATGCCTGGTGACCCCTTTAAAGTCCACGTTAGTGAATAATTCTTAAAAGCCGGGCCTAGGATTCTCATCATATGTTTGATAAGTTTCTGGCTTTTTAAAAGGATTAAGGTGAGCCTAAAGTCAGTGCAACCTTACAATTGGCCTATGTTGAGACTTCTAAGTTGGTTACTCACGTCCATCACAGCTTATGACTCCTAAAGGCCAGACTAGATACACCCACAGAGGCCTAGGACCGTCGATCCTCTGAAATGCTAGTTTTTCTAAGGAAGAGTTAAAAATATCAGCTGTGTACCTGTAGTCATACCTTATTCTCATTATACACTAGTTCTACATGTCTTTAGCCTAAAGATACTGCCTTTTCCTCTTTTTTTTGTTGTTTTTTTTTTTTTTTGACCTTCAACAAAATATTCTTTATCCAGCTTTGACAGCCATAAATGATTTGTGCAAATACATGTTAAGAACAATCAAGGCAATAATACAAATGGAATGCAAACTATGGATTTCATATTACAGCTAGCACCTAATCAGTTACAACAATCTGTACGAATATTTTTAAACCCTCCAAAGAGCAAAGGTGATCATAAACAATCCTAAATTGCATGTGGTAGCTGGCCATACGTTTTCTGAGCATGAGCTATAAAAGCCAGTAGAAGTGGGACTCCCACTTCTACTGGCTACACTATCTATAACCGTCATGAAGCAGTCTTTGTATACAAGTCAAATCTCATTTACAGAATTTAAAAATTGTTAAATAGTAAAGTGCGAATGTGCATCCTAAAAAATGCCATCTTGGCTGGGTAGTCACAGGATTACACGTTACAGCGAACTATGCATTTTATCTCTGATCGAACCAAACTATACTTAAAATGTGCAAATCAAGTCTCATTCACATAGTGATAAAATATAAAGTGCGAACGTGCAACCTTAAAGAAGATACAATCCTTGCAATACGGTAACTGTTAGAGTAAAGTGCAAACATGCATCCTAGTGATGTAATCCAGTTTGGGTAGTCAGGGTTACCTGTTACAGCGGACTATAGGTCTTCTCTATGGACTATATCCATAGAATGTACAAATCAAATCTCATTCACATAATATAATAAAGCGATAAAATATAAAGTGTTCATGTGCGCCCTTAAAAAGAGATGCAATCCTGGTGATACAGTCGTGGCATAGTTTATCGGGAACTAAGCGGCTACATATGGCCAATCTAATTAACCTGTATAATCCATTCAGTTTAAAACTCTATGGCGAACATTACACAGAGTTTCCCAATTGATTCCTTAGGTGCACCGCTGAAGAGATGTATTTATATATTAGTCATATATATTCTGTTTGGAGGAGCTGAAGGGAATAAAGAGCCGGCCTGCCTTATCTAATGTTCAGAACACTTAACAGTTTTATAAATTCCTTCCGAGGTTTAGTGTATAACAGACGGGATAAAAGGAAATGCAGCAAGTTCTGCCTGTTTATATTGTTTCCTGCACAGCCTTACCAACCCTGTGTCCCTTGGTTTCTGTTTCACGGCAGAGTCAAGGTTGCTACGAGTCAAAGAGCAATCACTGTTAAACCACTTTTGGCAATTAGGGGCTCTCGGTTTTCTCTCAACCCAGAGTAACTAGTTAATTGACTGGATTATACCGTCGAAATCTTCAGCATGCTTTTTGGATTAAGTTCACACTCTAAGCAAGCTAGAATCTGCCCCATGTTTCTCTTTACCAGTTCCCCCAGGATAACGTCAGGGTTCACTGTTGACCATTTTTGCATGAATCCCTTGTTCTTATTGTAGGCTATTGGAAGAAAAGGTGGAGTTTTTTTTAGTCTGTGTCTCAAAGGAGATAGCTAAAGGGAGATGGTCACTGAGATATTTTTGCAAATTTGTAAATTCTACGTCCTTTGGTTTATAATTCTCCGAAAGGGCAATAAAATCAATAAGGATACCTTCACCTAACTATGCATTTTATCTGATCAGTTGTTGGCTGTGTGATCACATCTATTGTATGGAGGAGGAAAAATCTGAACAATATGGAATTAAAAATGTCACTACGAGGATTGTGGTCAAAATGACATTGGTCCTCAGTATCATCTCCCATCACTTTGCATGTGTTTGTTTTGGATAGGGGCACAATTTGCAATTAAAATCGCCCTCCCACAATACGGTGATTTGTTTTAAGATCATTTAGATGTCTACTGAGAAAACGTTCGAGTAGGCTAGCTATGACAGTGTTACCAAAGATAAAATTATTGTGATAGAAGTTGACCATAACCAGCATGGTATTTGATTAATACAGGTCAATGAATTGAAAGTGGGGGGACTCAAGGTACATGTTACTAATCTTTTTGGCCAGATTAGTTGCTATTAAGGTTAGCAGGCCACCTCTATGATGGCCCCCTTGCAAATGGCTAGCTGGAATGTGGACAGAAAAAACCCCATCTATATGCACCGCCTCCCTGGTCCAGGTTTCTTGAAGACACTATGTTGTAACCCTTTACTGTGTCAAGCCGATCATTATCCTGCACCTTATTCAGGAGGCCTACCACATTCTAAAAAAGGCAATTGAAAACATTATTAGGTACCAAACAGGGTGTGTCCAATGGTTCTATGTTTTCAAATTCTGGCCACGAGGTGATGCCATCAGCCGCCTTTAGGTGGGATGATTCTTTGGCTTGGTGGGTGGCACCTTCTGTGCTGTGCCCAGTCCTGTTTTTCCATTTCAATGTCCACCATGTCACTCGCGGGTATTATAATCACATTTTTGTGGGATTTAGGTGACATCGCCTCCAGTGATGGCCCCAGGGCTGCTCCTGATTTGACAGGATAGTCGATTAGTTCGAAGGGGGAAAAACGATTTTGGGTCGGGACTGCGAATGGCTTATGCACAACTTGGTCTGTGAGGGAGGGTGTAGATGGTGTTAAGGCGCCTGGCTTGTAAAAGTATCTCAAGGGTGCTGCCATGATGCTGTCATTTTGGAAACGAGGCCTAGAGAGCCTATCTAGAAAAGACCCAACCACATGCATGTATTTGAAGTTATTAACAGTCTCCAGTCCCTTCCCTTTGGTTACAGACCGACCCAGGATACACCTTGAACATAATTTATGCTCCTAAAAAGACTCTCAGCTATGCCAGTTCATAGCTTTTACTAGTGAGTCTATTGCTTTATTTTTCAGCTGATGTCTCTTCCTCTCGATCGTCCAGCAGAGGTGGTAAGTTCTTCAAGATTATTACCACAGTTTGCTTCCGGTGGTAGTTGCAGAACTCTTCTAGAGGTTGATCTCAGTTCTTGGGGCTCATGATTGGCCTTCTGACTTTAACCGCTGCTGTGTAGCTGTGGTCAGCTCGTGCGTGGACGTTTTCGTGTGCGGGTACAGATTCTTATTCGCTTTTTGTTGAGGGGCCAAAGCTGGGGGTCTTATGAGTAGTTAGTTGTCCCGGTGGCCACCTCCCCTGACAGATGTGGCTTGTCCTGGGTTTGATTAATGGCCTGTATTTGGGGGTTTAGATTGGAGCCCTGTGTCCCCTCCGGCCAACTAATCGAGCTTGATGCAATTAAAGTTTTCAAAGAGGAATCGATACTGCCAAAAGTGGCCAGCAGGGGTCCAGAATTGATTTTCAAGGTCTTCTCAAGAATGCCAACGAGTAGGGTGTGTGATTCCACCCCGTGGCCGTCTTTCCGAGTTCAGCCAGGGAGAGGATTGCGGAGATCCCCATGGTAGTTGTGGTGTTTCCATTTGTTACGAGTACTTTCCGACAAGTAACAGGCCTGTTAGATCTAGTAGCCTTTTTTGAGGGGGCAGGGGCCGTGTTTTCCTTGTGGGCACTGAGTAGTGTTGGAGTCAATCCCTAATGCGCCCCTAAATACACAAGGATTTAGAGCTGCCGATTCGCTCTTGTCATTATTTTTTGCTTCACACAATAGTTGTGGTCCTGCAGAGAAAGCAGTCCCATCTTGGGGGCGAGCTGGTAGGGCTTTCTTCGTGGCCCCCAGCCTTTCCTCAACACATTTGATCTCGCTATTGATGCCCCCATAGCTGTTGCGAGGAAGCCAGTGATCGTGGCGGATAACGGGAGGTCTTTTGTGGTGGGCATTAGATTTTAATTTCACCATTTTTACTTACCTTAAGCATGGGTAGGGCTTAATCTTGAAGAGTGCATTTTTGTAAGCGCTGTTATGATGGCCTCAAAAGAGTCACAGAGCCAAGGGGGATGGGCCGGTCTGGTCTTGTTCGGGCAGAAACGTGCCTGCCCTTGGCCCGGGCACTCCGCGCTGCCAGTGTGACTGCCCTTAAGAGGGCTGGCTGGTCCTATCAGAGCTGCCTGGCCGCCTCCTGACAGGAGATTGCAGCGCTGGGCTGTTGTGGTAGTCCCCAGGTGAGCAGAGGCTGTCGGCAAAACAAACCGTTACAGCTCGCGTTTGACCTTTATTTTTGCTGCTGTGATCTCTAGGTGCTACAATTATCAAAAGGGTTCCTTCTTGCCTGAGATGTTGGCTAGTAAAACAAGCATTTACAATGCAATAGGTCTCGCATTTGCGAGACTTTGAGCCATTTTAAATGGCAATGCCTTTTATTTGTGTTTTGCAAACCTGCAAGCGGTGTGTAAACACCCACTTTGTACTTCTAGTTCCTGCTTACTAGAGGCTGGCAGTAAAAGAGGCGCAGTTACTGCAAGCCTCGCTTCTCCTAAGCAAAGACTAAGTACAAAGTGTGTGTTTATGCACCACTTGCAGCTTTTCAAAACACATAAATAAAAGGCATTGTCATTTACAATGCCAATAGCTCAAACTCTCACAAATGCGAAACCTATTGCATTGCAAATGCTGGTTTTTCAGCCTGTTAGGAGGAGTACACTTTAACACAGCCAAGTGTTGCAGGACCTTAGGAGAACAGCACATGGGGTCAAGACTTATTCCAGCAGAAGCCACCAGCAGGGCCCAGGGCAGTTCCGGTTGAAACTGGTCCGCAGAGCTCTTCAGTAAAAGAGCTTCCTGTGGCTTGTTGTGTCCCTATAACTTAATAGATCAGCCATCTGACCCTTGGAGTCTACTACTTTGTCCTGGGTGCAAGTGGAAGCAAGTTGAACCTTTCAGGTCTCCTCACAGGTCTCGACAACAGGTGGAGTCCTTCTGTCTTCTACAGGTCCATCAGTGTTCTGAAGAGGGTGCCACATTAATGCCTGGCACTAGCCAGTGGGCGGGTGTGACTTCAAGCCCTTCTCCAACTAATAGGGGAAAAGTTACCTGGGGTAAACCCACTCACTTTTTCAGCAGTTCCTGTGGGCGCTACTGCAAACAACCACACAGTGCCCTTCTATACCTAAAACCAAGATGGTAGAATCTTCTTTCAACTGTACATACGTCCTGTGCCCACCACACAGGTCTGGCTAGGGGAATGAGCAACCACTCTGTAGTCACTTCAAACCAGTTCTGGGAACAGCTCCTCCTCCATTAGGACTGTTGACTGACTAGGTGGACAAAAAAGGCCCTGCCCAGGTGTCACCTAACATTTGCCTGTGCCAGAGTAGGCCCCTATAACGTTAAGTTCCTGGGTATAGCCCAGATCGTTGTCGTCCTGCCAGAGGAACAGAACACCTACCCACACCCAGGCCTTTCTCAGCTCTGGGAGCAGCTTCACACCTCAACAAGTGGGCTATTTAGCTCCTGGGTGATAGTTGGAAACTCATGCAAATGGGCTTCTAGAGCAGTGTTTCCCAAACTGTGGGTCGTGACCCACTGGTGAGTCGCAAGCCGAGTTTTGGTGGGTCAGGAAAGTTATAGCAATTAATAAAGATGCCTTTAAATTCTGTGTTTATCTTGTCACATTTGCCCTGATTCAAAGACAGAGGTCAAATGTCAGGCTGTCTTCTGACAAACTGCTGCTTATTCTTTTAACATAGGGATTGCTGTTTTCTTTCCCTCACTGCAAACTAAGAGGAGTTTTTAAAGTGAATTGTGATACAATATTGCTGTAGTACAGGTATACAGGTAGTGTGAAGGGATAGGCTCTAGGATATTGTTTTTTTTGTAACAACATGTAAATATCTGTAAACATATTGTATGCATTTGGCAGTTAGGAAATAAAAAATGAAGCACTTTTTTTGTAATGCCGTTTGCTGGAAACAGATTTTAATATAATCAAAACAAACCAAAACTCTTTACTTGGTGATGCACAAATGGTAAATAGTCACAGAAATCCGATTTCCATTCATCAGTATTTGTTTGCTATATTGTTTTTTCACTAAAACGGTCTGTTTAGAGTTATGGCTATTTCAATGAATAATGGGCTGCCCGTAAATGACAATGCGCTACCACGGGATGCTATAGTTGCATTCAAAAATCGCTTGCATCATGTCCATTAAAGGTAGGCCGTCGTGGAAGTTTGTTCTAAAAAAAAAAAAAAAAAAAAATGGGTTGTGGTGCCATGATTCGCTTCCTGCGCTCTCTTGCCCACCACCAGGGGGCCGCATACCACCATCCATGGATGGATATAGGCATAAGAATTCCTTATCTTACGCAATTGTGGGAAGGTATCTCTCCAAGAAAAGGGGGAATGAGGAGAACTTGTTGGAAAGAGGGAAAAGTATGTGTGGGAGCCCTAAATTCCTTTCATGAGTTTGCTTGCCCTACATCTGTGTAAGGGAAGCTTGCATTCTGCTGCTCACATTGTACATCTTTCATGAGAAGGAAGCATTTGCTGCTACTGCGCTCTTTGCACCTCTTCATGTGTGAGAAGCTTGCACTGCATCTGCCAGTGTTACATCTGGGCAGTGTGAGGGAAGCTTGCATTCTGCTACTCGCATTGTATGTTTTTCCTGAAAGGGAAGCATGTGCTGCTGCTGTGCTCTTTGCACCTCTGCATGTGAGAGAAGCTTGCAGGCATCTGCCAGTGTTGCATCTTGACAGTGTGTAAGGGAAGCTCGCATTCTGCTGCTCACATTGTATGTTTTTCATGGAAGGGAAGCATGTGCTGCTACTGCGCTCTTTGCACCTCTTCATGTGTGAGAAGCTTGCAGGCATCTGCCAGTGTTACATCTGGACAGTGTGAGGGAAGCTTGCATTCTGCTGCTCACATTGTACGTGTTTAATGAGGGAAGCATGTGCTGCTACGGCGCTCGTTCTGGGTTTTTCCATTTGTGGAGGAAGGCCCTGCTGCAGCGTTATAACTGTGGTATGAATAGGAAGCGCAATGCCTTGTGGTTGCCTGTGCTTTTTCTGTTATGAGCGTGAATGAAGCCTGTGCTGCTGCCCATGCTACACCTGTTCTCACTGAGACTGCTTCTGCCTGCTATGGAAACAACCACCGCTGCTGAACATGTTTTACCTGTTTTTTGTGTGAATTAGGTTTGTAGTGCCGCTGCCCATGCTGAACTTGTTTTATGTATTAGGGAAGCTTCCATGGCTAACGACCATGCTGTATCTGTTTACTGGTGAGTGGGCTTGCACTGCAGCATGCCATACAGTACCTTGTTTGTGTAAAGGAAGCTTGCATTACTGCTGCCACACATACTGCTATGCGAGGGAAGCTTGCACCCTTAACTGTTTTGGCTGCGTGTGCGCGACAGAGAAGCTTGGACTTCGGTTCCATTTCTGTTCTTGCTTTGTGGCGACGTTAGGGGCCATGGTGATGACGATGATGGATATAACGAAGATGATTTTTTTCTAACCAATGATTTCTAAATTAACTCCAAACAAACCGTCAAATTAACGTCCAAGTCAGAATGGCCATATGATTCTTTTCCAGGTGCCTGTTGAATGGCCAGGATTCGGATGAAAAACGCAGAAAACAGCTTTTGACTGTTTTATGAAATGTGGCTTCATTGAACTAGGTGTGGCGGGGAACACCCTGGCCACCATCACCCACGGGGCATTGGCCTTCCACAAACATTAGGTGCCATTTTGTCATTTCATTGGACTTATAACTGCCCTGCTTCTTCTAACTGAAAGCTATCCAGCGAGCGACCCGTGATCATGTGACAGTTATTTCATTTTGAAACACCCAGACACCCTCTCACCATGAGAACATTCTGTACCCTATACTTGCACGTGACGAGGGGCATTTGGAAAGACTGAGCCGCTGCCTCCAGCCCTGGTAAACTACACCCGCAGAATTGGTACCCGCGGATAGGTAAATTGCCCAAACAGTGACACTCAGGCCTGTGGACAAAACCGAATTCACAGGAGCTCTACAGTATGCAGCGTTAGAGCGGGATTTGAGAATGTTATTTTCAAAGCACTCTAACGGACCCAAAAAAGCGGGATGGCAGGACCGCGCAGAAATCATCTATATATTCGGCTTCGGGAGGGCGGAATAAATCGGCGCTGCAGGTTTCGGAGGAGGAAAACTCTGGCAGGCACCAGAGACCTCCCTGGTGCCCTGGGAGCCGTCTAGCAGGACCCGGAACGCTGGTATTACAGGCGAGTCATTTAGCTGCGGGGCGGCCTTAATTACAACTGCGGCGGAATTTCAATGTGGCAGATTATTCTTGTGGCGGGCGGTTTTTATACGGGCCGTTATTTCATGCCAAACACTGGCTATCAATCATTGCCTACCCTCTCTGTAGCACTACCTGCTGTGCTCTTCGCAGGGCACAAATCCGAAATAAAACAAGCGGCAGCCATTGCCCCGACTGGGAGCACTGAAAAACTGCTCACAGTGATTGCATTATGCTCATGGTGGGACGAGAGCAGATCCGTTACCCTCCTCCACCTTAGACACATCTCTGCAGCCTTTCATACAATTTCTCACTTTCTCCGTATCAAATGGCTGGAGATTGGGCTTTACTCTACCATCCTTGAGTGGTTCACTTTTCTTTTGGGCTGCTTTCATTTCATTCACTTATTCCTTTTCAGGTCTGAACCACTATCACCTGCAGCATTCCCCAGGGCACCTGCTTGAGTCCAACACTCTGCAATGTTTATGTAACTCCTTTCGCAAATATTTTAAGAGTGTGAGGTTTTGGAATTCCGCGTTACACAGATGACTCACATTTGTATCTATAGCTGAAAACAGCAAAATAGGGAGGCAGTCTGGTGGGATGTCTGACAGAAGCTGCTGACTGGGTGCAGGACCACTGCCTAAAACTAAACTGAGATAAATTGGTGGTAATCCTGTTTGCGAAGGTGGACTCCCATTTGGTGGTCTACACTTTGTACTGCTCCCATTCCTAAGAAAATAGATAATAATTTAGGTATTCTGTTTAACTCGCACTCAAGAAAAGATCAGATAAATGCATTGTGTTGAAATGGTTATGGGCTTCTGCGCTTACTGTGTACGATTTTCAAATGGATACCTACTCAGCATCACAAGACCGTTACCTCGGCACTCATCACCATATAATAATGCTTTATATGTTGGTCTGACTGACTCTTTTCACTTGCCTGCAAAGCATTCAGAGTATGGTTGGTCGCTTGATTTGTAATTTACCCAATAGAGCCTTTGTGTCTGCTATTCTGTACACTCGCCACTGGCTACCTGTTTGCTAGCAAGCCTTCCTTAAACTGCTCCACCACGTGCATCTGGGTGTTTATGATGCAAGCCCTCACTATCTGCATTCACAAGGCAAGAATAGGGAACCACCTCTTGAACTACCTCGCGGCCATCCGCTAAACATGGGACTCGTGTCAAAGCTCACCATGTTTCATAAATCATTTTAAATGGCGTAGCTGTTTTTCTCTCTTCTACAATCTGTGTGCATGTTTTTCTAGTGCTGCAAAGGTTTTGCATTCACTCACTTGAGTTCAGCACCAGGGTATCCATTCGGGGATGAGTGGGTGCTTTATAAGATGAAATTAACATAATGCCTGTTTTACCTGCACTAAGGCACTCTTTGCTGCCTCTGACCTATGCAAGGGCTCTGGGTTGTCTTAACAAAATGTTGCATTGGGCACACTAGACCTGCAAATCAGTGGATCCACTGCAACCTTATCCTGCCATTTCCATGTAAGCATATACGAGAGCAGGCCACTGGGCGAGAACTTGTAAATGACTTTTGTCTGATCGAATGGTGCTCATCAGCAGAAATTTCATAACCTAGGTATATCACACAAGAGGCAACATTTTAGTTTCTTTTAGAATCCTTACATCCTTTATTGGCCAATTCAGTTAATAAATATAAGTAGTCTCCTGAGCGTTGTTCAGAATGACAGATGCATTTAAAAAATCATCAATATACTGCACTAAAGTAAAGTTCTTTGAGAAGACAAAGGTGTCCAATTCTTGCTTGACTGGTAGGTCGCTCCCCCACCACACAGCTCCGTCTGTGTGCCCTGCTGCTGCCCCTGATTGTGCTAGTTTTTTTTTCCTTTCTGTGCCCCCTTGCTGCTCCTGATTGTGATCGTTTTTTCCTTTCTGTGCCCCCTTGCTGCCCCTGATTGTGATCGTTTTTTCCTTTCTGTGCCCCCTTGCTGCCCCTGATTGTGATCGTTTTTTTCCTTTCTGTGCCCCCTTGCTGCCCCTGATTGTGATCGTTTTTAGGTCTCGCCTACGCAGCGCGCATGCGCTGCATAGGAAAAAGACCTTTTGTAATCGGTTCGCTTTTGAGGCGAAAAATGTGCACGCGTTGCATTGCTTTGAATGGCAACGCGTGCACATTTAGCGATTCCCTTGCGGGAGTGAGTAGGAACCATCTGTTAATAATTACAAACAGATGTTTCCTGCTCGCTCCCGCAAGAGAAACAGGGCCAGGCTTCCTCCTCTCTCCCCTCCCCGCTCCCTCCTCCTCAAACTTCCTCAAACTGTGCGGATTTACGTGAACTGGAAACAAGTCTTCTAGCAGTTGTTAAACACGCTCGGTTTTTAGTCCTGGTATTCTTTAACCCCACAATCAGTATTATGAGGCATTAAAGCTTTTTAAGAAGTACAATAGAAACTGAGCCTTCTAGCAGCTGTTAAACACGCTCGGTTTTTAGTCCTGGTATTCTTTAACCCCACAATCAGTATTATGAGGCATTAAAGCTTTTTAAGAAGTACAATAAGCAAATAAAGGTTTTACAGGTGTGGCCTTTTCCAGTTTGGGTGTGCGGGTAATCAAAGTGAAACACTGACATCTGTCTTGCACTGCACAAGGATGCGGGAAATGCCAGGGGAGAAAGACCAGGATCCAAGAGGAAATTGCGAAAGTTTTTTTCCTCAACACTTATGTAGTTAAAAAAACATGAGTGAAATGTTGTTACGTTTCCTGTGGCACTGGGGTGCGCATTAGTGAACAGCACAGAATGTACCACATTAAACATGTGCAACTGCTACTCGCAAAGTACTTGGAGTGAAATATTGTCGTTAGCCGAGAATATTCAGAAAGAGCCGAAGCATGCTCAGGACTGAATTGAGAATGTTTTCACACAAACATTGACAATGCCAGTCGCTTTGGCTTTTGAACAGTGAAAAGGTCTTCTCAACAGTAAGGCACAGAGAACAGTATTACGTGGTCACCAGCCGAGCAAGCTTTCCTGCACGCACACAATATTTATCACGTGGTCACCAGTAGTGCAAGCTTCCCTGCACACAGATTAAGTGTCACTTGGTCACCAGCAGTGCAAGCTTCCCTGCACACAGATTAAGTGTCACGTGGTCACCAGCAGTGCAAGCTTCCCTGCACACACAGCATATGTATCACGTGGTCACCAGCAGTGCAAGCTTCCCTGCACACAGCATAAGTATCACATGGTCACCAGCAGTGCAAGCTTCCCTGCACGCACAGAATATGTATCACGTGGTCACCAACAGTGCAAGCTTCCCTGCACTCACAGAATATGTATCACGTGGTCACCAGCAGTGCAAGCTTCCCTGCCCGCACAGAATATGTATCACGTCACCAGCAGCGCAAGCTTCCCTGCACACAGATTAAGTATCACATGGTCACCAGCTGTGCAAGCTTCCTGCACACACAGAATATGTATCAAGTGGGCAGATCCTATCAATTTTCCCGCTGTGACAGCAGCCGGCTGGAAGCTAATTAAGGGGATTCTGGGGGGCTCGCAAGGGGCAGAGGAGGTGTAACTACTGCCAGCAATCGGCAGCAGGGGAAAAGGGGTGGATTAAGGGGAAGCCAGGTGCCGCGGAGGCAGCATAATGCGCGCAGTGTGCCTGGCGATAAACCGCACACTGTTCTGTGGAGACATTAGGAAGTTGCGCTGGTTTCTGCTAATCCATCACCTGTCAGGGGCTCCAGCACCAGCTCTCCAGAATGTGGCATTGTGCATTGTCTTCCGCGGTGGCCATTTTGGAGCCTGTCCTGTTTAACAGCCTTGATCGTAATAATTCCAGCTGGGTGGGTGAACTGAAGTCCAGCATTCTTTCAAAGTGCTGTCATTTTGTAGGAAAGGCTGGTGGTACACGCTCTCCCGTCCTCTGCCTACCGACGTGCTTTATCTGGGGCATTCGCGCAAACATCAATCGAAATGTAAGAAGTGGCAGAGGTGAGCAACACGCTTTACCACACAGCATGACCTCACTCCTTTATTATTATTTTTTTATTTGGGAATGGTGCCGCTTTCACCTTGTGCACCTTTGTTTGTGAAGGGCGCTGCTTTTACTTTTAAGTGCGCCTTAATTGTTTGTGAACGGGGCTGCCTTCACTTTGTGAGCGCTGCCGCTTTCACTTTAAGAGCACCTTTACTTGTTATCGTGTTATCAATGTGCTGCATGGCCAAATACTTACAAGGTCCCAAAGGCGAGACCTATTGGCTATGCCAATGCTTGTTTCCTTTCTGTGCCCCCTTGCTGCCCCTGATTGTGATCGTTTTTTCCTTTCTGTGCCCCCTTGCTGCCCCTGATTGTGCTCGTTTTTTCCTTTCTGTGCCCCCTTGCTGCCCCTGATTGTGATCGTTTTTCCTTTCTGTGCCCCCTTGCTGCCCCTGATTGTGCTCGTTTTTTTCCTTTCTGTGCCCCCTTGCTGCCCCTGATTGTGCTCGTTTTTCCTTTCTGTGCCCCCTTGCTGCCCCTGATTGTGATCGTTTTTTCCTTTCTGTGCCCCCTTGCTGCCCCTGATTGTGATCGTTTTTTCCTTTCTGTGCCCCCTTGCTGCCCCTGATTGTGATCGTTTTTCCTTTCTGTGCCTGTTTCCCACCGCTGCGCCCCTGCGGCCCCGTCCCTCACTGCCCCCTCACTGCCCATTCGCTGCCCCATTCCCTGCTCCTCCCTCCCACCTCCCCATTTATGGCGGCCACTGCGCGCCGAAGGCGCGCCTAAGGCAAGCCCGTCTGTGGCCGCGCCCAGCGCCAGACCCCCTGGTCCGGGCATCCCCCGCGCCCGCCACATCAACAGACGCCGATACGACGCCAGCACCCTCCACGCACTCAACCCCGGAAGAGATCACGCCTGCTACCAGGCCACCCCGAAGCGCACCCAAGGGCCCTTCACCTGCCGGAACTGCAGCTTCGCCAGCACCCGCCCCGCCAAACCACCGCCCAGGAAAGAACCCAACTACCTCAGATGCATCCTCCTCAACACCCGCTCCGCCCGCAAACACGCCATCGAACTCTGGGACCTTCTCGACTCAACCTCCCCAGACGTCGCATTCCTGACGGAGACCTGGCTGAATCCCGCTTCAGCCCCGACATCGCCATTGCCATCCCGGACGGATACAAGATCACCCGCAGGGACCGCACCAACGGAGTCGGAGGAGGCATCGCCATCGTCCACAGGAACACCCTCGGAGTCTCAACCAACACCGACGACACCCTCAGCACCGCCCGAACACATGCACTTCCAGATCCATACCGATCCCAACACCACCCTCAGAGGAACCCTCGTCTACAGACCCCCGGACCCCGACCACAGTTCAGCGATTCCATCGCTGACTTCGTCAGCACACACGCCATCGCCTCCACGGACTACATCCTCCTCGGGGACCTGAACTTCCACCTCGAACAACAAGGACACCAACTCCACCACCCTGATCGACAACCTCGCCACCCTCGGACTCAGACAGCTCGTGACTACACCCACCCACGCCGCCGGCCACACGCTAGACTCCATCTTTTCCGCAAGCCCACACGTCTCCTTCAACCACACCTCCGAACCCCACTGGACTGACCACCACTGCATCCACTTCACCTACAGGAAGCCCACCATGCACCACCGCACTGAACAAATGCCTCGCCGCTGCTGGAGCAGAGTCACGGAAGACCAGCTAACACCAACCCTCGCCCTGAGCCCACCCGCCGAACCCTCCGACCCCGACACCGCCGCCCACAACCTCAGACAGTGGATCGACGACTGCGCCAACACCCTCGCCCCGCTCAAGAATCCACCCAACAGCCACACCAGCAAGAAAGCCACCTGGTTCACCGAAGACCTCCAGGCCTCCAAACGAACATGCCGAAAACTGGAGAAGATCTGGCTCCACGAACGGACAGCGGACAGCTACGCCGCCCACAAGAGCGCCACCCGCAATCACCATCACCTCATCAGATCCGCCAAAAGGGCCTCACTCAAAGACCGCCTAGACAACAACGCACACAACAGCAAAGAGCTCTTCAACATCGTGAAGGAACTCTCCAACCCCAGCTCCAACACCAACGACATCCAGCCGTCGCAAGACCTGTGCGACTCACTGGCCACCTCCTTCCACCGCAAAATCGCCGACATCCACGACCGCTTCAACACCACGACCGCCCCGGCAACCACCGAGACCACTGCCCACACAACCACCAACCGCCTGCTCTCCTGGACCAACAACGACGAGGACACCAGCGAGATCATGAACACCGTCCACTCCGGTTCACCGCTAGACCCGTGCCCTCACCACATCTTCAACAAAGCCAGTACAGCCATCGCGCCCCATCTCCGGAAAATAATCAACATCTCCTTCGAGACAGCAACCTTCCCGGAAAGCTGGAAGCACGCCGAGATCACCGCCTTACTCAAGAAACCCAAGGCAGACCCCAAGGACCTCAAGAACTTCCGACCCATCTCTCTGCTCCCGTTCCCCGCGAAGGTCACCGAGAAAATCGTCAACAAACAACTGACCCGCTACCTCGAGGAGAACAACATCCTGGACCCTTCCCAGTCCGGCTTCTGCAGCAACCACAGCACCGAAACCGCCCTCATCGCCGCCACCGATGACATCAGGACCCTGCTAGACAACGGAGAAACAGCAGCCCTCATCCTCCTGGACCTATCAGCCGCCTTCGACACGGTCTGCCACCACACACTACGAACACGCCTTCACGACGCCGGGATCCAAGAGAAGGCCCTGGACTGGACCACATCCTTCCTTTCCGGCAGAACACAAAGCGTCCGCCTCGCCCCCTTCCGATCCAAGGCCACCAAGATCATCTGCGGCGTACCCCAAGGCTCCTCCCTCAGCCCAACGCTGTTCAACATCTACATGGCACCCCTCGCCCACGTCGCCCGACAGCACAACCTCAACATCATCTCCTACGCCGACGACACCCAGCTGATCCTCTCCCTCACCAAAGACCCTCACACCGCCAAAGCCCACCTCCACGAAGGAATGAAGGCCGTCGCCGAATGGATGAGGACCAGCCGCCTGAAGCTGAACTCTGACAAGACGGAGGTCCTCATCCTTGGTTCCAACCCTTCAGCCTGGGACGACTCCTGGTGGCCAACATCACTGGGAACAGCCCCGCCACCCACCGACCACGTATGCAACCTAGGGGTCATCCTCGACCCCACCCTCCATGACTAAGCAGGTCAACGCCGTTTCCTCATCCTGCTTCAACACCCTCCGAATGCTCCGCAGGATCTTCAAGTGGATCCCCACCGAAACAAGAAAAACAGTCACCCAGGCCCTAGTCACCAGCAGGCTGGACTACGGAAACGCCCTCTACGCGGGAACGACGGCTAAGCTCCTGAGACGGCTGCAACGCATCCAGAACGCCTCTGCACGTCTTATCCTCGACATCCCCCGGCGCAGCCACATCACACCCCACCTGAGAGACCTGCACTGGCTCCCTGTCAACAAGAGGATAACCTTCAAGCTCCTCACCCACGCACACAAAGCACTCCACAACTCCGGACCAGCCTACCTCAACAGACGACTCAGCTTCTACACCCCCACCCGCCAGCTCCGCTCGACCAGCCTCGCCCTCGCCACAGTCCCCCGCATCCGGAAAATGACCGCCGGCGGCAGATCCTTCTCCCACCTCGCCGCCAAGACCTGGAACACCCTCCCCACCAACCTCCGACAGACCCAAGACCTACTGGCCTTCAGAAGACTCCTCAAGACCTGGCTCTTCGATCAGTAGCAGCACCACCCCCCTCTTCCCCCAGCGCCTTGAGACCCTCGCGGGTATGTAGTGCGCTTTATAAGTGACATGATTGATTGATTGCTTCAGAGCTTTGGAAAAGATAGGAAACTCTGTAAACTCCTGCGAAAGACTCCGTCTTGTTACTTGAGACCCGCTGAATGAGATCGCAAAGAAGCATTAAATCTCTTTATGAATGGGAATGAAAACTAAGGTGGAACAAAGATCACCTACTGTAAACCACTGGGCTTTGGTTGGGATTCAGGAAAGCCTGGTAAGGGAGTTAAAAACTTCTGGAAAGTTGGGAATGTCCAAACTATTGATAGCGCCGAGATCTTACACACATCAGTATTCATTGCTCTTGCCTACCTTTTCTTATAACAATCAATCAATCTGGGTTATTGTAAAGCACGACTGCTCACCTTTGAGGTTCTCAAGGTGCTGAGTGGGGGCTGGAGAAGCTGCAGTTCAGTCGAAGAACCATGACTTGAGGTCCATCCTGAATTGAGGCAGCAACGGTGATTGCCTGATATGTAGAGGCAGGGAGTTCCAGGTTTTAACAGCAAGGTAGGAGAAGGATCTTCCAGCGATGGTTTTGCAGATCCGTGGGACGGTGGCCAGTGCCAGTTGGGCGGAGCAGAGCTGTCTGGTGGGAGTGTAGGAGAGGTGGTGGTTGAGGTATGCAGGTCTGTCGTGGAGGGCTTTTTAGGTGTGCATGAGGACCTTGAAGGTAATTATTTTGTTGATAGGTAGCCAGTGAAGGTCTCTCGTGACTGGTGATGTGGCTGCTGCAGGGGATGTTCAGGATGAGTCTGGCGGAGGCTTTCCGGATGTTCCTCAGCGAAGGGGTGTTACAGTGGTTGGCAGTAGGCATAATTGTTTCCCGCTTGATAAAATTAGCGATCACAGGTTAAATTCTACTTTCAGCTTCAGTTCAGAGAGGGTATTGTTGGATGCAAAGTAACTTTTTCAAAGGGTTCTCTTTAATCTAAATTGATTGAACGTTTGCTATCCAAAATAGTTCCCACCTGTGGACCATAACCTTTGAGAGGACCTGTTCAAGCGGTGTATTCAGTTCATCAGAGGTATGGGAATTGCATTCAATAAGGGACAAATTTGACTCAAACGACAGCAAGAACCTGTTTATTAGGATTTGGAATATTGAAGAAAATGACATTAGTACAGGAAATAGTACAGTTTAATTTGCTATGCAAATCTCATTGTAACAGGTTTGCATAGGATGTGGCTTAGTAACAAGGCTGGTTTCAGTGCCTGGACCTAAGGTAATGAGGAACAGGGCCTGAGATATTGATGAGTAACTTCTGATGGTAAAGACCAACTGTATCAGTGGACAAGTATGAGAGGTATAGGGGAAAATTCAGAAGATTTAAGGGTAGACCAGTATCTCTGAAAAAGAAGTAAATGCTCCCCATTATGGTGCGCTTCTCATAGAGACTTTTATGACCAACAGGGATGATGGTACTCCTGGGGCATTTCGCACCTCTTGGGCTCTCCTACTAGCCTGTGTACTAATCTTGGGTAATCTGGACAAATTGGGAAGTGTTGGATTGTGGAGAAAGGAGTACCAGGAGCAAGATTTGGGTAGTCCCTCCTAACTGTCTTCAATTAAAACATCATCCACCTGGGGCAATTTGGTCCTCTTTCCTGCACCCGCCATACGGGCCAGCCCCACTTCCCTCCCTTTCCACCCTGTGGCCTCATCCGTCTGATTCTTGATTGCTTTGGTTCTTCCTCTTCCCTTTAACTGTTGCATTTTGTGTAATTGTAATGACAGTTTAGATTCTTAGTCTTTCTTCCACTCTTGTACGGACATAGTAGTTTTCTATTGTAGCGCCTTGAGACCCTCACAGGTGAGTAGTGCGCTTATAATCCCCCTGATTGATTAACTAGTAGAGCCGAGCTCTATTTGCCGTCTAGTGCCAATCGTTTTCAATTGATTCTACACATTTGGTATCAATCCATGTACAAAAGCAGTACCCTGAGCTTATTTTGTGGGCCGAGCAATATCAGAGTAACACGCAAAACACAGCCTCTAAATTTCTTGTGATTTACCATCTGTTTACAATTTGAACTTTTAGTCCAATCTGTTTTGACCCGATTTATTTTAATCATTGCAGTCATCAAACCATCATCTTTCAGTGTCTGCCTTGGCCAGTTCCTTTTCTCTGCCAGTTGATCTCTCACTGCCCTTAGGAACACCATTTGCAATAGCTGATTTACTTGTTATGCCTTTTTGTATAGCATGCTAGTCCCAAGACCTCTGCGACAAGCTTGGAACCTATTTCCACCTCAAGATCAAAAACCTCTGACAACTTCATCGACCATCCACCAGGTGCCACAGACAGCCCCCCAGAAACAGCAGCCAGCCCACCATCTCCAACTGGACACTGATCACGGCCGAAGACACCGCCTCGACCATGAAAAGCATCCACTCAAGGGGGGGGCCCCCAGCGACCCCTGCCCCCCTCAGCGACCCCTGCCCCCCTCACATCTACCACAGAGCTGCGGCCGCCATCGCACCCGAACTACAACGCACCATCAACACCACCTTCAAAACGGGCACCTTCCCAGACTGGAAGCGCGCAGAAGTCCGAGCCCTGCTCAAGAAGCCCACAGCTGACCCCACCGACCTCAAGAACTATCGGCCCATCTCGCTCCTCCCCTTCGCAGCCAAAGTTGCAGAGAAAACAGTCAACAGGGAACTGACACGATTCATTGAAGAGAACGCAGTCCTCGACCCGTCCCAATCCGGATTCCGAAGCAACCACAGCACAGAGACCGCCCTACTCGCCGCCACAGACGACATCCGCACCCTCCTGGACCAAGACCACTCCGCAGCCCTCATCCTACTCGACCTATCAGCGGCCTTCGACACCTTCTCCCACCGCACACTAGTCGCCAGACTACACGACGCAGGCATACAAGGAACAGCCCTGGACTGGATCCGATCATTCCTCACCGGAAGAAACCAAAGGATCAGACTCCCACCCTTCCTCTCCGACCCCACGAAAATCACCTGCGGAGTCCCACAGGGTTCATCACTGAGGCCCACCCTCTTCAACATCTACATGGCCCCCCTCGCAGCCATCGTCCGACAACACGGCCTCAACATCATATCCTACACCGACGACACCCAGCTCATACTCTCCCTCACCAAAGACCCCAACACTGCCAAACTCAACTTCCAGAAAGGAATGCAAGACGTCGCAGTCTGGATGACCAAGAGCTGCCTGGAGCTCAATGCCGAGAAGACAGAAGTCCTCGTCCTCAGTACCACCCCTTCTGCATGGGACAGCACCTGGTGGCCGACCGCCCTTGTAAGCCCACCTACCCCCTCAGACCACGCCAAGAACCTCTGCATTGTATTAGACTCATCACTCACCATGAACTGACAGGTCAACGCCGTCACCTCCAGCTGCTTCAACACCCTGCGCATCCTCCGCAAGACCTTCAAGTGGATCCCCCCTGAGTCAAGGAAGACAGTCACCCACGCACTCCTCACCAGCAGACTGGACTATTGAAACGCACTCTACGCCGGCATCAACAAGTCCCTACTCAGCAAACTCCAAACAATACAGAACACCGCCGCCAGACTCTTCCTCGGCATCCAGCGACACGAACACATCAGCCAATGCCTACGAAGTCTCCACTGGCTCCCCGTGGAGAAAAGAGTCACTTTCAAAATCCTCACTCACGCCTACAAATGCCTACACAACAACGGACCCAAATACCTCAACGACAGAATCCACTTCCACGTACCCAAAAGAAACCTCTGATCTTCCAACCTCGCACTGGCCGAAACCCCGCGCATCCACAGCCAGAGCAGGCGGAAGATCCTTCTCTCACATTGCAGCCAAGACCTGGAACGAGCTACCGGCAGACATCAGACGCGCCCCCTCCCTGAACACCTTCAGGAAGACCCTCAAGACCTGGCTCTTCGGCTAAACAGATCTGCGGAACCCCCCCTCAGCGCCTTGAGACCCTCACGGGTGAGTAGCGCGATTACAATTCCCTGATTGATTGATTGATGCTAATCACCCATGAGGGTATCCAGACGCTTTGCAGTCTGGTAGATCAGTCTCCTATGGTGGAATTATTCATAACGTCAGGCCTTCAGCTTCTTGTGGAACTCAAGAAGCAAAGAGGAGGCTCTGATGTGCTGTGGGAGGTAATTGAATGCTTTGGGGGAGATGTACGCGAAGGCATGAAATTTGACCCTGTTTTTGTGTATGTGGGGTGTTGGTGAGAGACCGGCTGAGCCGTCTAAGGTTGGTGGAAGTGTATCTGGTTGTTGAGGTAGGTGGGCCTACGTTGTGTAGTGGTGTGTTTGGAGTTTGAAATGACTGTTTGTGTGTTGGGAGCCAGTGGAGTTCCTTGAGGTGTGTAGTGGTGAGGTAGGTTGAGAACAAGTCTTGCTACATGGCTTGGAGCCTGTTCAGGAGCTGTTCGGCAATTCCTCCGTATAGTGCATTGTCTTAGTAAAGTCTACTGGATATCAGGACCTGTGACCTTTTTCCTGGTGTTCTCTTGTAGCCATTTGAAGGTTCTTTGCAGCATCCTCAGGATGTGGAAGTAGATGGAGGATACTGCATTTAACTCTGGTGTCATTTCAAGCTTGCCTAGGACGATGACCAAGAGTCTGGCGTGGGTGGTGGGGATTGGTGTGAAGCGGAGGTCTGCTGGCCACCAGGTGGATACCCAAGCAGAGGTTTTCCTTCCAAAGATCACCTCAACAGTCTTGTCTGTGTTGAGCTTGAAGCAAGACACACAATTGATTGTAAAGAGATCTGGGTGAAATCCATCATTCTTTTGCTCACCATGCCACCCCAGTTTAGACCTGGCCATATGCAAATCAGTCTTGACCCTGTGCCTCATGGGAACAGTCCAGACCGTACTGCCAAGCCAGGTCCTCCCTGGACCGGAAACAAGCATCCTAGGACCGGTTTCGGGGTTTCACCCCTCATCAGCCAGGATAGCTTTAATCCAGTGGCATAGTGAGCCCGGGACCCACGTCTGGGCATACCCGGTGCACTTGGGGCGAGAAAGCAAAAGACACACAATTGATGGACGGAATGCAGAACAAATCAAAACATTCACCCCCAGTCAAGAGATCTGGGTGAAATACATCATTCTTTTGCTCACCATGCCACCCCAGTTTATACCTGGCCATATGCAAATCAGTCTTGACCCTGTGCCTCAGGGGAACAGTCCAGACCGAACTGCCAAGCCAGGTCCTCCCTGGACCGGAAACAAGCATCCTAGGACCGGTTTCGGGGTTTCACTCATCAGCCAGGATAGCTTGAATCCAGTGGCACAGTGAGCCCGGGACCCACGTCTGGGCATACCCGGCGCACTTAGGGCGAGAAAGCAAAAGACACACAATTGGACGGAATGCAGAACAAAACATTCACCCCCAGTCAAGAGATCGGTCACCCCGAGTGGGACGGGTATGCCCAGACGTGGGTACCGTGCTCTCCATTCCACTGGAGTCAAGCTATCCTGGCTGATGAGGGGTGAAACCCCGAAACCAGTCCTAGGATGCTTGTTTCCAGTCCAGGGAGGACCTGGCCTGGCAGTTCGGGCTGGACTGTTCCCATTGGGTGCAGGGTCAAGACTGATTTGCATATGTCTGGGTCCAAACTGGAATGGCATGGTGAACAAAAAAATGATGGATTTAGGTCCAGATCTTTGTACTGGGGTGAATGTATGACATTGTTCTGCATTCTGTCCATCAATCGTTCTTTTTGCATGTGTTGAGCTTGAGGCAGTTGTATCTCACGCAGGTGGTAAAATTGGGTTTTGTTACAGGAGACTTGTTCATCAGAGAGCATGTCAGTTGGGTGTTTTCTGAGTTGGAAAGAATGTTGATGCCGTGTGATCAGAATAGGTTTGCTAGTGGGGTCATTTTTTTGTGCTAGATATTACATTATTGGCATTTTAACACCATGACAATACAACAATGACCAAGGCAGTGGAATGAAGCAATAAACAATACCGTCAGATTGCACTGTGGCTCAGAAAGAAAACAGCCTGATAAAAAATTAAATATGAGGCAACATGTAGGAGCAAGTGTAAGGAATAATGTCCTTAGAGCCTCAGACTCGGGTTCCTTACCGGTATAAGGTAGGGGAGGAGTGTCATGTTGCACCCAGTGTATAGGCGATAACAGCTGTGCCTGTGAAATGAGGACCAGTAAAGTGTAATAATCAACAAAGCAAAACAATTGCAGCAAACCAGGTGAGGCCAGCCTCATGGGGGGCTGAAGTTGGAGGAAGCAGTGGGGGGTGCTTGTAAACTAACTGCAGGTAGGATGATGCTCTCCCATCTGTCGAATTTCAGGGGGTCATATCCCTTATGTCTTGTGTATATATATATTACCTACTGGTCTTCGCCAGTAGGAAGTTATAGTTAGGACCTAGTTTCCATAGAAAAAGCGTTTTTTCTTTTGCCAATATCGTTGGCGCCGTTTGACAAATCATCGTGAAATTTCAAAACTAATATGGCGCTCAGGACAGCTGCTGTCTTGAAAGTTTCAGGGTAATTTGTCAAGCGTGGCCCGAGAAAAAAGGGGGGTTCCAAACCACGTTTTATCCATTTTAATTTCCATAGGAAACGGTTGACGCAGCTACAGCCTGAACTGCTGAACGGAATTACACCAAATTTGGCAGAAAGGTGGCTCTTGGTCCAGAGTGCACTCTTTTTGTTAAATGGTGTAAATCCGTTCAGTAGTTTTTGAGAAAATGAAATATTTACAGATATCCATATATCGACACGAAGGATCCGCGAACCATCCCGATCTTGAGCCTTGCAATCTGATCGGCTGCCAACAGTTGCAACCAGGAAGTGTTGGCAGCCATCTTGTGACTAGGGTTAAACCGAGTCACAAGAAAAAAGGTAAAACAAGAAAAGGGGGCAGGGTAGAAGCACCCTGACCCCCTAGGCCTGCTCACGGGGTCCCACTAGGACCCCCAGGGTCAATAAAAGCATTAAAAAAATATATTGGTGGGATTTGCCCTGGGTGCTCGAATTTCTCTCCCTCCCCCCCCCCCCCCAAAAACGAAGCGCGGTCTCCCGCCCTTTGTTTAATTAAGCCTCAGGGTGGGCCAGGTCCCGGGGGCACTAACAAAAAATGCTTCGGGGGGGGGGTGCAGCCCCGGGGACCGCCAGCTCCCCCGGGGCCATATTGATTAAATGCTGCGGGTACGTGCCCCCCTGCAGCCCTGGGGACCTCCACCTCCCCGGGGTTTTATTTTTAATTTAAAATACGTGGGTGGGGGGCTCCTGCCTGCCCCCACGCTTCCTCGGGGACCGCCACCTCCCCGGGGCTATGTATAAAATTGAAGTGTGGGGGGCCACCACCTCCCTGGGGCATACATTAATTAAAATGCGGGGGTCCGTTGCAGACCCCTGGCGGACCACCACCCCCGGTGCTTTAAATCTGATGGGAGGAGGCCACGCGTCCCCCCCCCCCTCCAGGAGCCCTCCATGGCCCTGGGGACCGCCACCCCCCCCCCCCCCAGGGCCGGCTCCAGCAATGTTTCGGGGTGCCCACCCCCCGGACATTGCAGTTTGCTATGGCATGGCGGGAGCACTGCTCCCGCCATGCCATAGCAAACTCTGCTTCGCTCCATGGAAGCGAGAGCATGGAAAATGCTCTCGCTTCCATGAAGCGAAGCAGAATTGCTTTTGGGCAAAGGGAGCTGCATGTTAGCAGCTTCCTTTGTCCAAAAGCAATGCCGGCTCCCGGAGGAGGCGGGGAGCCGGCAGGGACTGTGGGGGCATTAGGGCTCCTTCCGCGGTCCGCAGAGGCCAAGCCCCGGGGGAGGGGGTCCCCGGGGCCCAAAATGGTCCGGAAGGGGGGGGCCACTCGGCCCCCTCCCTTCATTTAAAAAAAAAAAAAAATACATATATATTTTTAAAAAGGCTTGGGGATGGGGTCCCCGGGGTCTAAAATTCCCCTCAGGAGGGGGGGCCACGTGCCCCCCCCTCCAAAATTAAAAAAATAAAAGGCAGGTCAAGCCCCGGGGGATGGGGTCCCCGGGGCAAAATTGGCCCAGGGAAGGGGGGGGCTATACAGCCCCCTTCTTAAATAAAAAAAATAAAAAAGCCCAAAAATAAAAAAATGGCCAGGCCCTGGGGATGGGGTGGAGTGGTGAGGTAGGTTGAGAACAGGTCTGGGTTGTGGGGATTAAGTCCCTGTCACTACTGAGGGTCCTTAGGGGCCAACTAGCCTACCTGTTACCTCCAGTAAGCCCCACACAGTGGGATTGCTGAGAGGTGGTCGCAGGCCCTGCCCCTTTTTACACCGCTATGCAAACGCGCCTCTTGGCGCACTGCTGATGGGGCGATGAGGTCCCCTTGTGTCCTGTAGGGTACGGGCGGCGGTGGTGGGGTCGTCTGAGGTGTTGGGAGCAGAGCCGCTGAGGGTGGCGGCCAGCTGCTCGTCGGAAATCTTGTTCCAATTCCTGCGTTGAAACTGGGGTGGGCGTCTGCGGGGAATGTTCGCTTTGTAGGTGAAGTGGACGCAGCGGTGGTCCGTCCATGGGAGTTTGGCGGTGTGGCTGAAGGAGATGGTTGAGTCCGATGACATGAAGGTTTTCCAGGAGGGAGATGGAGTTGGGGTCTTGGCGGATGTCGAGGTGGAAGTTGAGGTCTCCCAGCAAAATGTAGTCTGTGGAGGTGATGGCATGCGGGGAGATTGTTGGTGCCCTCCTTACATACTCCAGTTGGAACAAGTTTTGGGAGCCTTTGGCTCCCGCTCTGGCACTAAATTGGACAAAGGACATAGGAGTATCCTCCCCTCTATCCAGCCCCTCCTCTGGGAGGGACCCCTGACTCGTCCTAACCCCTTTCTTAAGGTATAAAAGGGCTTACCTGTGGGTGGGTCTTCAGATTCATCGAGGGGTAAGACTCTAGCCTGAAGCCAAGTCACTCTTCGACCGTCTGGACACTTGGACTTCGCCTGGAACCAAGACTGCATCAAGGTAGACTCTTGGTCTTGCTGTTCTGCAAGTCGTCTGTCGTCTGAGCTTCTTCCAGGATCTTCAACAGACCTGTGGGCATCAAGGACCCTCAAAGTAATCTCCCTTGGAGTCACTCCCCTGAATCTGCAGGCACCGCAACAAAGCTGACCGATCTGCTGCTCCTGATGTCACACGGACTTTGAAAGGCTCAAACACAGGTGGTGGTTCAGCAACTCCCTCAAGGCCTGACCTGTCCTCTCTGCAATTTTGAGGCCAGTATCCTTCGTCTGAACCGCTGGGACCGACCCCCCCCCCGACCCCCTGTGCACCGTGTTGACTTGTCATGGCTAAGGCTTGTTGGCACTGCACTCAAGAGAACTTTGGGCTACAGGAAGCTCCAGCCTCCAGCATCTCTTCCTGCGAAGATCAGCGTCCTCACCGCATCCTCTGCACCGTGGGCCTTCTTTGGTGAGCTGCTCAAGGTCCTCTTGCGACTCCTGTGCCTTTGGCCTGTGGGTCCTCTCGAGGGTCTTCTCCTGCTACAGTGGGCTCCCCTGCTTGCTCGGGCCTGCTCTAACTCTTCTGCCCTTGGTGAGTCCCTTGAACCTTGCTGGTCCCAATTTGCTCCTTCGTTTTCACGTCTGTTGCTGCTGCCAAGGCTTGTTGGTGCTCCCGCCAGACACCGACCCACTGGTTCTCGACTTCTGACATGTGACAGCTCATGCACGGCTCCTGGTCGTCCTCTGCGTTGCCTGGTCCTCACGGCTGCAGCTACAAGGTCACTGTCATCACTCCTGTATCTTCCGTCATTGGTGGGCATTGCTCTTCCATGCCTCCTGGTCACCTCCGTCCCTTCTGCTTGCAGGTTCTTCACTTCAAGAATCCACCCTTGGATTCCACCGGACTGTTGCACAGTCTTCACAAGCCGCCTCTTTACTGAAGTCCTTCATTTTGGTCTACGGCGGTTTCCGACGTCCCTTCGCACCTATGCACCCGGTTTCCCTGGTGTAGGTATCCTGGTTCCTGGGGTATCGACGGGTGGGGTGACTCTCCAACCTTCTGTCTTCCACAGGGTTTCTTCAGGTCCACCGGGAAGGGTCCTTCAGAACTGCAACCGCGACTTTCCCGTTGACTTCTATTGAGTATGCAGCTGTTTCCTCTCTGCACACAGCCTCCGTGGGGTTCCTGGGTACTTACCTTGGGTGGTTCCCTGGGTCCCTATCTCCTGAGTCTCCTGTTCCAAGTCCCGACTTCGGTCGCAGTTCTCATTCAACTTTCTTAGTATATGCTTTGGTCTCCCTCTGAAGACCACTGTGTATTGTGCTTACTTACCTGTTTGCAAGTTAAGTATTGTGTGTATTCGTGTTAATATCTCCGGGTGGTAGATATACCAATGTGTTAGTGAGTGTTGTGTAATAAATAGACATATTTTTATAACTACACTGTGTGGTTCTTTTTCGTTTAACCTACACTACATGATTAGGTCTGGTAAAACAAGCTGCTTAACACTCGGGACTAAGCCTGAAGGCTGTTCTCCACAGCTACCACTTGGAGAAATTTCTATGGTTGTCTAAGACCACTAAAATCACCATAAGGATTGTCTGGATTAGTGCAAGGTGCTTCATTTCAATAAGTGTGCACCATATACTAAGTCAGCCTCCTACAGTCATTTTTACTGATTCAGTAAAAGGAACCCTCCTGACAGCCCCAGAAAACTATTTTGTGTCCATTGACTTGTGAGAAAGTGGTAGTGTTCCTTCCTTTATACAAGCATTAGTGGCCCCAGTATTGATCAAAAACCTATAGGGGTGAACTTCTGTGGCTATCGTCACAGTGGGTTCCTCATCTGATCTGTGGGTTACCGATAGTACTGGACACAATGGTTAGCTGTGGGCTTGCTCATTGTGTAGAACAGTTGGTTGATGTCCCTCCAGACATTTGGGGTTCTTCCCTGCTGGACTAGTGTTGGCCCTCCTGTAGTGTTTCTAACAATCTGGGGCTTATTCTGTGGCATCTGCCAGTGTTGTGTGGTCCATTGACCCTGCAGAGGTTGTTGGGTAGCCCATTGCATCTACTGTGGACCCATCTGCCCCTGCGGAGCAAACTATCCCTGTGCTTTCTCATTGTTCTTTTTCGCTGTACATTCGCTCGCAGAATGACCTATATTACCACAATAAAACACATTTGTCCTGCCCTATATCCTCGTCTTTTCCCTTGCACTGGCCCTTGGCCTCCTGAAAAAACTTCTCTTCTCCATATTAACTTCTGGTTGTCCTCCCGGTACCTGCATCTGAAATGGCATTGACAGCCATTTATGGTGCTGCTACAAGTGCCCCTTCTGTACTCGTTTTTTAAAGTTTCTGTTACACCAACTTAGTTGTAGCTCTCTGCCTGCTCTGTCCTTTCCTTGTATTTTTCTTTTTTTCTGTTTGAAATAATTTATTATATAGGCTTGTATCTCTGGCCACGGTTTAGCCTCTATTTCCACTACTTCATCTAGGCTTGCCTTTATATCCGTGGGCAGACCTCGTTTCAGTATATTATAAAATAACATTGCATTGCTTCCTTTGTTTTCCCACTTACATCTTACTTCCTATATCCATCATTCTTTCATTCTAGTAATAAATTCGGCAATATCTTTTAGTCGGCTTTAGACTCTGCCATAAGGGCTCCTATGTCTGGCCTGTCTGGGTATGTCTGCTGGAGCGCATCCCAAACATACTGACGAAGATTATTAAAGAATGACCTGTCAAACTGTTATCAATGTTATTTGAGGAAATCCCGCTTTGGTAAAAATGGCATTTACTTAGTCTCCCACCAAAGAATTTAACCAGCTTTTAATGTCGCCCAAGGTGAGGTTCACCCAGCAGTGTTTTTTCCAAAGCATCTTATCCATTTTCCTGCTCCTACGGAAAGCAGAGGAAATGCTCTTTAAATTCTTTGTCCATTTGTGACCATGGTACATGGCATTTTGTCCACCCTTGAAAATGAGGGATAACTGATTGGTCGAGGATTTACGAGTCTTGGGCCTACCCTTGGATCTGGTCTGTTACTTCGAATCACTTCTGTTGGTTTGTCTATAGCATATGCCTCCCAGACTGCAAGGCACTCTTGCATATAAGCATTGTTCCAGTATGGATTGCCCTGTCCTTGCCATCTACAATCTTCAGCAGTTGCTAAGTCGATGGGTTGAAAAGATCCTTCTCGAGCCATTGCTACCTCCCCTGTTTTTTTTAGTCCATTTTGACAATTCATCTGAAAAGGATGACACTAGAAACTGCCCCCCCCTTATATTCTAATACCTCTATAGGCATTAGATCTGACCTATTCTATTTCAAAATTGGTTTCTTGGATATTTCGAAAGGGTCTCTTACTGCCATGAATGACCCCCCGCAAAGGGCGCGAGAGTAAATGATATGGTCTTCAATTAATGTCCTGTTCATTTGCGTTCCTGTCAGGTATGTCTTCCCACTCTCTATCTTCCTCTGCCCCGTCTACGTTTTGCAACTCGTTTGGGGGTTCATGATATTCGGGCATCTGTCCCTTTCCCATCTTTCTCAGTCTTTTATCCTCTCCTCAGTTGCCTGTCTCGAAGTCTCTGCAGATGTCTCCCAGCCTAAGAACTACATGTCCCGTTGTCCATTGCCCAAGAATGGAGCAGGGCTTCTAGATTGCTCTGCATGTCTGTGTCCTGTAATTCACTTATGAGTATTTTGGGGTGGGGTCATAGGGCACCTCACTTCCCTGCAACCTTTGTCTTTTCTCTTTTAGTGGAACTCTAATGGGGTCTTGGTACCCTGCTGCTGGCAGAGAGGGATAAAGACCATAAGGCAGGCTCTTCTGAGGTCTGTGCCTCTTTGGGTGCCATTGGTTTCACGTTTATTTTTCTATCGCGAAACACCCATCATAATGAAAGGGTGGCTTCCCTCTTCTGTTTTTCCTTCCTATTATACTTGGAGTGAATGTAATACAGAGTGTGATCAATTGTCTTCATCAAACTTTCCATCCCTTGGCCATGACTGGGCGTGGCCCTTCGTGCTTTTGCGCTATTGTTTACAGTACTTTTGTATCTTTTTATAGTCTGAAGGGAAAAATTGTATCATATGTTCCAAAGGGGTCTCCATGGTCCCCTACAGATATGTACGTTTCCTATGTGTATGTAATAGAAGTATCAGATAGACGTCTAGCCGCAGATTCTTTACCTTGGAATTCTCTCCAGCCACCGGACTGGATCTGGAAATTTTTTCAGCATAACCCCTGCGCATTGGTAGAGGGTGTCGTGCGACTCCGTACCAACATCGACCACATATGCTATGTAACTGAAGTCCATATAAGCCCCTCCCTGATGCTCTGACGTCAGTTTCTTCTTTTCCGGGCTTACAGCGTGGATCTGGAGAAGCCGTTACCTAAGGCCTTTTTTGGCCTACTACGACGTTATCATTGTTGAAACGGTGTGCTTTTCTGTTCAAACCTTGTGGGTCTTGTGGACGGCAAATGTCGTCCAGGGACCCTCGCTCCATCTGTATGTGGTGGTTGGGAGATCGCCATGACTCTGAGGAGTGCGACTTGTCATCTACTTCAACCGGATGCACTGCCGGAACGTCTGATGAAGTGCCTATTGGTGCAGCTCAGACCTTGCACAGTCCGTTCACAGGCCCGGTCCAGGAGCTGTTCTCATGGATGTCACACTCCTTCGTTGTCCCATGGTAATTCTCGACGCAGGCGGTCGAAGGCGCTGCATCCCCAGACTCACCGCACATAGATTCTAACTTTCATGCCTCATCCCACTTGCCGTTTGTGCACAGGTTTGCCCCCGCCTCCCTGTCTACCCTGGAGCTGGGTGCGACTCTGATCCAGATGCGAGCAAATTATTGCTCTCTGCATGCCATCTTTGGGTCTTTATCTTCCTCTGGAGCGCCTTCGGGCCCCAAAGTGGGAGGTGCCTTGACTGTCCATGCCGGTGGGTTCACCCTCTGCTTCAGTTAGGCCCTCTGGTTCAATGGTCGACTCCATCTCGGTGCCGTTGCTCAGCCCTTTGAGGTTCCCACCTTCGGCGCTTGTATCGGATCAGCTGTCTCCGCCGATTGACAATGTGCCACTTCCCTGTTTCGGCAACGGTCAACGTCGAGTGCGGAGCAAATGTGCCTCCTATCTCAGACACCTTTCTTCTGCTTTCTGTGGAGCCCTCCAATGTTTTTCCTTCTAAAACAGTTTAGAAGGTGATGAGGGTGAGTTAGGGTTTCTGCATCCCATATCTGATGCTGCTCAGCCTCTTGTGGCGGATAGCTGGCTAACTGAACTGGGTGAAGCTGGTGGATTGTAGTCTTCCTCAGCTTTTGGCCTTCTTTCCCCTCCTGGTCTTGCTACAGCAGTGTGCTCCTCTCTAGCTGAATGTACTAAGAAGAGTTGCTCTGATTTTAGATTTTACGCTGCCTTCTATAGAAAAATCTGCTGACCTCTAATTGGTGTTCTCCATGTTGGCGAAACAGAGGTGGAGGCGGTGCTTCCCCATAGCGATGCCCTGTGTGACATTTTGTTGTGAGCTAGTCTAAACCAGATACAGGGGCCGCGGTGGATCTATCTAGATCTCACACTGTCCGGCCCCTGGTGATCCAGCCTGTCTACTCCGGCACCCTACTCCTCATCGTTTAGCGGTACAGGCTTCTTCAGTCAGACCGATTCAAGGAGAGAGGATGCTTGTGGCAGGCATATCTTCTCCTCCACAATTTCTGCTTTGCGCTCCATTTATACATCTTTTAGTCTTGGGTGCTTTTCTCATACTTTGTGGGATTCCTTGACATTTCTGTTGTCTACAGTTCTGAGCGATACCCGGAGCATGCTTACCCGGTTGATCCAAGATGGGCAACAGGCTGCTAAATTAATGATTAGATGTGGGATGGCTACCACTGATTCTGTAGGTTGGACCATGGCTTCTTAAGTGGCACTACTTCGTCGTGCCCGACTACACACCTTTTTCGGAGGCTGCTTAGACCACTTTGCTTGACTTGCCTTTTGATGGCACCCCCCTTTTTGGTGCTCATGCAGACTGCTTTGCAGCGTTTTTGCGACAGTTGGAGTGGAACAGAAACTTAACCTTGCTCGTCTTGCTCCTGTCAATCTCCCTAAATCCACCCTTTTCAGTTTGTATGGGGGACGTTGGTCCCTCATTTCATTCTCAATAGAGCTGTCCATGGTGGTCTGTGACACCCGGTGTGGTATTCCTGCTTCCTGCAGATATTATTCTTATCCTTCTTACAATGTCGATTACAGGTTATGGTTCCGCACTACTTAACAGGGCCACTTGTGGTCTAGAGTTTGCGCTCTGACTCGCATCCTAACTGCTGGAACTTTTCACCCCAGCACTTCATGTTGATAAATAACATTATACCTTACTTTTACTTTTCTCCCCCTGAGGGAGTTTCTATGTAGCTTGTTCAATTCAATCCCTTTCTTGTGCATCTCTCGTTTCTCCTTGATCTGTACAGGGAGCACCCTTTCTGCTACCCTTATTGTGTAATTGTTTAGCCAAAGGCTTCAAATTTCCACTGAAGCAGTGGGACATGTGCCATAGTCTCTACTCTGTTGCCCACGTTACTGGCCTGGCCATTATTCTCCCGCTAGGACATTCTTTTCTCTGTCCTGCATTTCCTTAGCGAACTTCTCGCTCTTCTTCAGCAGGGTGTACTTTTAATGGACTACTCTGGTGCACACGTTTCATTCACTTCTTGAGATTTTCACAAGGGTGTTTAAAAAAATTGTTTTCTTCCTCAGACCTGCTGATCCTCTTGTTTGTGGTTTCCTCCACATTCTTTATCTGTATGGTAGTACATAAGTGCCAACTTTTTTCTACTACCGGTCTTGCTGTCCTTGCTCTGACTTTTCCTGTCAGGACATCTGTCAATCAATCAATCAAGCATTTGTATAGCGCGCTACTCACCCGGAGGGTCTCAAGGCGCTTGGGGGAGGGGGGTCCGCTACTGTTCGAACAGCCAGGTCTTGTGGGTGGGTTGGCTGCTGCGGGGGCCAGGGGGTTTGGCGCGGTCCAGGCGCGGACGGGCGCAGACGGGCTTGCCTTAGGCGCGCCTTCGGCGCGCCAGCGGCGCGGCCGCCCAGCGGCCGCCATTTATGGGGAGGTGGGAGGGAGGAGCAGCTGGGAGGCGGGAGGCAGGGGCAGCGAATGGGCAGTCAGGGGGGCGGGGCCGCAGGGGACGCAGCGGCAGGAATGGCGAGAGGCAGCGAGGGGTACAGAAGGAAAAGTGGAGAGAAAGCGGACACAAATACGGGCACAATTCAAAATGGGGCAGCGAGGGGTACAGAAGGAAAAGTGGAGAGAAAGCGGACACAAATACGGGCACAATTCAAAATGGGGCAGCGAGGGGTACAGAAGGAAAAGGGGAGAGAAAGCGGACACAAATACGGGCACAATTCAAAATGGGGCAGCGAGGGGTACAGAAGGAAAAGGGGAGAGAAAGCGGACACAAATACGGGCACAATTCAAAATGGGGCAGCGAGGGGTACAGAAGGAAAAGAGGGAGAGAAAGCGGACACAAATACGGGCACAGTTCAAATGGGGGCAGCGGGGGCGCAAAAGGGAAAAGGGGAGGCAAGCAATACGGGCACCGAGGCCACAAACGGAAGGGCGATCTTACCAGCAGCAGCAGCGGGCGGCCAGCACAGGCAGATCTGTGTGGTGGGGGAGCGACCTACCTGGCAAGGTCAAGGGTCGCTCACCTCACCGCGCAGCGGCCGCCATTTATGGGGAGGTGGGAGGGAGGAGCAGCTGGGAGGCGGGAGGCAGGGGCAGCGAATGGGCAGTCAGGGGGCGGGCCGCAGGGACGCAGCGGCGGGGAATGGCGAGAGGCAGCGAGGGGTACAGAAGGAAAAGTGGAGAGAAAGCGGACACAAATACGGGCACAATTCAAAATGGGGCAGCGAGGGGTACAGAAGGAAAAGTACCTTATTGCATACAGGCAAGTCTTTTTTCCTTATTGCCACAAACAACTTTTTTCGGAGTTCATACACACGCATGGCATCAAGGCGTCTACATTTTTGTTCTTGCAAAGACACTATGTGGTCTCTTTTTGTATGATAATGGCTCATCCACCTTTTCATGGATTCCTTGTTACTTGAAAGTGTTCCTAGAACATTATAGTTTTGTCCTCTTGAACTTAGTTTCCTTGTTGGCTTGCTTGTCCCCTTCAGTAACACTCTATGGACAACTTTTCATTTTGTTCCGTACAGTGTCCTAAAATCCTACCCTCAAGGGTTAGTCATAACACCTATACGTTATCTTTTATTGCTGGGGTTTCTTCATAAAGAATAACCCCATCTATTCTGTATTTCACTTATTTACCCCAGTTCGGGGTTTTCTTCACCCATGTAGCTTGGTATAATTAAGGCTGTAGGAGTGTTGCCCTTATTCTGTCAGGAATTTTGATGCCCCCCCACTCCTATGGGATATTTTTTCCTCTGATCAACAATTCTTCTTTAGCTTGTAGCTCTTCTGTTGCTTAGCTTTCATTGCTAGGTTCAATTTTTGAACTGTTCCCCATAGTGAGGATTTAGTCCCCATGAGACTGTTTTACTTTTGTCCGATCTTCAGTTGGCTTCTGCTCTCTGATATGCCTTACCATTGGATGACTAGGCTCGATACCCTTTTCTAGGCCTTCATGGGTTAGCCTCTTACCTTGGCCTGCTTCTGGGCCTAGTTATAGTCTTGTTTTTTCTCACTATTTTATGGTTTGTACTATGTTGCTGTTTACTCAGTCCATACTATGTTTCGGAGCTTCACCGAGGTGGTAGCTTCTATCATCGATATATTTATATGCTTGGAGTTTGACTATATTATCTACTGGCGGTCGCCAGTAGATATAGTTAGGACCTAGTTTCCCTAGGAAAAGCGTTTTTTCTTTTCCCAATAACTTTGGCGCCGGTTGATGAATCTTCGCGAAATTTTCAAAACTTGTGGCCCGCTCCGGTCAGCTCCTATCCTGAAAGTTTCGGGTGATTCGCCAAGCGGGGCCGAGAAAAAGGGGGTCCCAAAACGTGTTTTCTCCATAGGAAACTTTAGACACGGTTACAGCCCGAACTGCTGAACGGAATTACACCAAATTTGGCAAAAAGGTAGTGCTTGGTTCAGAAAGCGCCCTTTTTTTTTAAATGGTGTAAATCCGTTCAGTAGTTGCTGAGAAAATCAAAAAATAAGTTTCGATATCTAGAGGCGCGGTGGATCCGGACCCTCCTGACCACGAGCTTTATTCTAATTGGCTGTCAACACTCCAATCCAGGAAGTGTTGGCAGCCATCTTGTGACTCGGTAGAACTGAGTCACAAGAAAAGAGAAAAACATATGCGAAAAACAAGAAAAGGGGGCAGGGTAGAAAAACCCTGAACCCCTAGGCCTGCTCAGGGGATCCCACAAGGACCCCCAGGGCCCAAAAAAGCATTGTTTTTTTTAAAAAAATAGGCCAAATTCGCACTGGGTGCGCGAGAAAATATATTTTTTTAAAAAACGAAGCGCGGTCTCCTGCGCTTCGTTTTATTGAAGCCCCTGGGTGGGCCAGGTCCCGGGGGCACTGAGTGTGTGGGGGGGCCCCAATCCCCCACACTGCCCCGGGACCGCCACCTCCCCGGGCTTGATTTATGAGTTGCGGGGGCACGCAGCCCGGGGACCACCACCCCTCGGGGCTAATTTTTAAATGTGTGGGGGGCCTCCAGGCCCCCTCAACCCCGGGGCTTTCATTAATTATTTGCGGTGAGGCACACGGCCCCCCACACTGCCCCGGGGACCGCCACCCCCCGGGGCTTGTTTTTTTAAAAAAAATAAACCTGTGTGGGGGGGGCTCGAGCGCCACCTCCCCGAGGCACTAAAATGCAAATTTGGGGGTCCGTTACGGAGCCCCGGGGACCACCACCTCCCCGGGGCTTTGTAATTGAAGGAAGGGGGGCCACGCGGCCCCCCTCCTGGAGCCGTTGATGGCCCTGGGGACCGCCACCCCCCAGGGCCGGCTCCTGCAGTGTCCCGGGGTGCCCACCCCCGGGACACTGCTGTTTGCTATGACAGGGCGGGAGCCGCGCGGCTCCCGCCCTGTCATAGCAAACTTGCTTTGGATTTTGGAAGCAAGAGCAGGGAAACCTGCTCTCGCTTCCAAAATCCAAAGCTTATTGCTTTTCCACATGGGGAGCTGCATGTCAGCAGCTCCCCATGTGGAAAAGCAATGCCGGCTCCCGCAGAAGGCGGGGAGCCGGCGGGACCGTGGGGGCATTGGGGCTCCCCCCACGGTCCCCAACAGATAGGGCCTGCCCCGGGGCCCATAGAGGCCTCAGGAGGGGGGCGACGCAGCCCCCCTCCTTAAAAAAAAAAAATATATATATATGTGGCCATGCCCCGGGGGATGGGGTCCCCGAATTGTCCACGGGCCCCCTTCCCGTTCAGATTTTTTTAAATTTTTTTTTTAAAAGGGGTCAGGCCCTGGGGATGGGGTCCCCAGGGCCCGGAAAAAGAAGCGGGGCCACACAGCCCCCCTTCTAAAAAAAAAAAAGAAAAAAAAAAAAAAAACCTCCTCCCAGCAACACTCTGCAAACGCGCCCTGTGGCACGTTTTAAATTGGGGAATTCCCCTTCAATACTGGGGGTCCCTGGGGGCCACTAGCCCACCAGGTACCTCCAGTAAGCGCCACAGGGCTGTGTTGCAGAGAGGTGGTCCAGGCCACGCCCTTTTACACCTCTCTGCAACGCAGCTCTGTGGCGCTTACTGGAGGTAACTGGTGGGCTAGTTGGACCCCAGGGACCCTCCGGATTCAAGGGGACTTTATCCCCCAACTTAATACGCGCCACGGGGCGCATTTGCACAGTGGTGAAGGGAGGGGGCGGGGCCTGAGGTGACATGTGTGCAAACACTCCCTGTGGCGCGTTTTAAGTTGGTGAATTAATTCCCCTTCAATCCTGAGGGCCCCTGGGGGCCTACTATTCCACCAGGTACCTCCATAAGCGCCACAGGCCTGCGTTGCAGAGAAGTGGTCCAGGCCACCCCCCTTTATACACCTCTGCAACGCAGCTCTGTGGCGCTTACTTGGAGGTACCTGGTGGGCTAGTTGGACCCCAGGGACCCTCAGGATTCAAGGGGACTTAATCCCCCAACTTACAACGCGCTAGGGGGCGTGTTTGCAGAGTGGTGGAGAAAGGGGGCATGGCCTTTGTCTACCTCTCACCAATCCCACTGCGTGGGGCTTACTGGAGGTAAAAGGTAGGCTAGTTGGCCCCTAAAGGAACCCCAGCAGTGAAGGGGGACTTCATTCCCCATCCAAGAGCGTGCCAGGGAGCGCGTTTGTAGAGTGGTGGGCAAAGTGGGCGTGGCCTGGTACGAGTACTTACCAGTGCTGCTGTGTGGGACTGACTGGAGGTAATAGTTTGGGAAGTTGGCCCCCAAGGATGTCCTTGTGGGGCCAACTACCCCTCTTGTTACCTCCAGTAAGTCCCATACAGTTGGATTGCTAAGACTTCTTCGGAGGCCATGGCCCCCTTTCTCTACCACTCTGCAAACGTGCCTCGTGGCAAACTACGGGATGGGGGATGAAGTCCAATTTAGTCCTGAGGGAGTTTGGGGGCCAAGAATCCCTCCTGGTACCTCCTGTAAGTCCTACGCAGCAGAATTCCTGAGCGTTGGTTGGCCGCCCAGCACCCTTTCTCCACCACTCTGCAAACGTGACTACTAGTTAAAGTAGCATATTTCTGCACCTCTGACTTAGAGGTAGTTTTAATCCCCTGCCCTATTATGTACTAGGGCCTTACAGAGGAGGTCATGCTAATCACAGGGGTACCCCAACGCATAGTGTTCCCTAGTGTATCTAGGTGTTTTCACTGTATTCTAAGTGTCTTTTAACATAGCACTGGCTCTAGGCCTGGTTAGTCAGTCAGTTACCACCAGTACCCGTCTGAAAAAGTTGTGGGCACAGGATGATTTTGCAACAAGGCCTCTTTCTGCTCCTCTGTTGGTTCTTTCTGCACATGTCTTGCTTCTTCCTGCACTTTTGTTCGTCTTTGTGGACTTCTGTTGCTTCTTTCTGCATTTCTTTTGCTTCTTTCTGTGCGTTTTTTCTTCTTTCTTCACATGTCCTACCTCTCTAGGCATAGTTAGAAACTAGCATTTAAAAAACCTTTGAAATTCACTGAAAAAAACCATAGGTTTCAGGCACGTTCTAGTTAGAAATTAGCATTTAAAAAACCTTTGAAATTCACTGAAAAAAACCATAGGTTTCAGGCACGTTAGTTGGACATTTCACTCGTACAAAACCAGAGAAATTCCCCTGTTATAGTTAGTTCAGCTAACTAGAACTCGCGCCCCCGCAATGCACTGCTGATGACGTCACATATTACATCACTCATGACATGGTCAGTGACATCACTGATGACATCACTGATGACATCATCCATGTGATAATTTGATGCATCTTCTCACACCCTAATATGACCTTTGATACACCCACTCTAAATTACAGACTGCCATTCTCAAAACCATAGACACTCCAACACCAATAACTACATACCCACTCACTGATTCTTAGGTCTACACACACATCCACTCACTCACCCGTACAGTCACTCATACTTACGGTCACTCAGTACAGGACTATCATATGCACTCATACACCTATATAGACACTCGCACACCGCCACTCATCCATAGAGGTACTCACACACCTAGTCGGTCATGCAAATAATTAATCACACTGCCATTTACTCACCTATACAGTTATACACACACCAGCTCACTTACTCATACAAATACTAGCACATTCTTACGCTCTTATACAATCACGGATACAAGCTCACACGCCTCCATACAGCCACTCTCACAATCACACACTCACTTATAGCCATTTATATACTCCAACACACAAATATACTGCCTTTCACATATGTAGTTACTCACACATGTACCACTGAGATATACATTCACTCACTAACACACCCATACACACACTCACCCATACAGTCCATCACAGATGCACTCTTGAAACCATGCACCCAGTGAATCACCCACTCACATCTATGCACAGTCATACACCCCACCCATACACACACTCAGGCACCCATACAGATACTCAGACAACCAATCAATAACCCATATAGACTCATGTAGCTATTCACAAACCCATGCAGCCGCTTACACACCAACAGACAGACGGATACAGACATTCACACAGTTTAGTCACTAACCCATGCATTCAGTAAGATACGTTTAATCACTCATTTAGTCAGTCACGCAACTACTAAATCATCCATTCAGACACTTATACACCCACTCATTCTTCAATACGCCTTTCCCTATATATATTAAACATATTTAAACTTACAGAAACAGTCACTGGATGATGTCATGAGTGATGTCATCAGTGATGTCACTGACCATGTCATGAGTGATGTAATATGTGACGTCATCAGCAGTGCATTGTGGGGGCGCGAGTTATAGTTAGCTGAACTAACTATAACGGTGGAATTTCTCTGGTTTTGTACGAGTGAAATGTCCAACTAACTAATAACTTTCCCTAAAACCTATGGTTTTTTTCAGTGTGTGCGCGTGCGTGTGTGTGCGTGTGTGTTTATTATGCTACATTTCTTAAACCGGCCCTACGTATAGCTTACGTGGATGTACCCTTCATTCTTCTTGTAGTCTGGTCTTCACTTAGTCGATCTGTTTGTACTAGTTCTTCCTTCCACCTCTATGGTTGCATTAATCCATGCTCCTACTGTGGATCTATTCTAAAAGTCCTTTCTCAGTGTCTCTCAGGACAGGTTTGCCTCTAATGCATTCACTATTGCCACTGGCCCTCCGAGCCCTAGCTGCCCATGGGCCTATTTTCTTCATGTTTTGCGTAGTACGTTTGCCTGACATAATGGTTTTCTAAGTCTAGGCTCTGTAGCTGAGTGGCATTGGCTGTTGCCTTTAGGTTTCCAAGTCCCGGCCAATCATGGGTCAGATCCCACTGTTATGATGTGCAATGTACCCCAATATTGGCCTGGGTAGTCACCTAACCTTTCACCTACATTTACCCTGCCATTGTACTACATAACAAATTTGTGCTGACTTTTACCCTAGTTAGGTGATGCATAAATGTTGTGTTTTCTTCGAAAAACTAGCCTCATTTATTATGCATGAGGATTTTCAGAATCGCAGCAGGACTACCATCTTCTGCATAATAACTATGTATAAGGGTCATGCCTATCGTCCTCCTCGGCCAACATGACACAGCAAGGTCGAACCCCTGAGGGTACCTTTTGGGTATGTAAGCACCATATCTTTGCTGGGGCAGGCAGAGGAGAAAGACTTCCATGCTGACACGAGACGCTGAGGTCCCTGCACGCAGTACTCCAGCACCCAGTGGTCTGACATCCCTCGCGGGGTGTCCAACTCGAGACCAAGACGGGGTCCTTCATTTTCTCACCTCGGGTAATGGAGTTGGCTTTATCCTAGGGTGATTCTTGGCTATACACTTGCATACATGCTACGTACATTTAGATATATCTAGTTAGGGTTAGCATCGTAGCAGTTCGCATTATTACTGTTGTATCTATATACCTGCATATATCTATTGTTTTAGCACTGATAGAATTCTACCATCTATTTACTCTGTTGGTGCTGATAACCGTTTATATATGTTTGTCTTATGGCATGTTGCAGCACACATTTTACACTAGAATGACGCTGGTTCAATAAATGCTTATTGAAAACGTCCCCATCGTTTATTCTGTGTACCTCTCTGAGACAAAGTGGGCACGAGTAACTGAGCAAAACGTACTGTACTGTTTCCACGATCCCGGAGGGGTCAGGGTTGTCATGTTCGATAGTTGCCAGAAAGTATTTGCTCCTTGGTAAGAGGAGTACATAGTGGCACTGGGAGCTAGCTGGTATACAGGCGAACATATTCTGTGGGGGTGTTTGATATCAGTCTGGACACCAGTCCCACAGTTTGTCTAAACGCGCAGATCCTATATAGATTTATAGGAACTACATGACATGGCGCCGCTAACGTTGGTTTGGTTCTTATTTAATGGTCCAATCTGAGTAGTTGTAGTGCTGTTCTCAGAGACCCCTACTCGCATCTACCCAGAGACACCTGGAGTGGGAAGGGAAAAATTTGCCGCAGCTGAGTAGGCATATCCTATGTATGGCCGTAGGTTTATTCAAGCTTGAAGGATTATAGTTCCCTATTGTGTATAAAACCTTACCTCATTTTCCTTAACTCTTTCAACAATGTCTGCTGAAGAGAACGCCGCAGTATTATATGCGAATGCAGCGGAGAAAGAGCAGGAAGGTGCAATAAACATTTCAGAAAATGTCAGGAACGCACTTACTTTAAAATTAGCAGACTTTGGAGTCCCAGAATTAGGTGGGACTGTTCCTTCGTGGTTGAGGCCCACAAGGCATACACAACAGAGGTGTTCTATTCATGGATTAAATTCCCCCCTACAGATGCGCGTATACATTTCATTCTTACATTGCAGAAGAAATACCAGAGGAATACTGTCGATACGAGGACATAGAAGTTCCGCTCACTTACCAGGAACATATAAACTGGTTTAAAGGCGCCCTCCCACACACCACAGATAAAGTGAGACTCGGTCTGCTCAGCAGAGATGGAGCGACTTGTCCGGTCCTAGCTGATTACACACCATGTCCAGAAATTGACACATTGTCAATAGCAGACTTGCGCACACTTCACAAAGAAGTAATAAAACTTTACAGAAACCTGACACAGTTTGTTATGAGAACACTCACTTCAACCAACTAAAATTACCCCAGCAGGTCAACTACAAGGGACTGCAACTAAAATGACCCCACAAACTCTGAACGTGGTTATGGGAAGAATGCCCACTAAATGTGAACAAAGGCCATTCTGGATAGCACAGAAAATAGCAGTTATAGCCAGTGTTTCCACACACAGGCCCACAAAAAAACACAGAATACTGACAATTTGCTTGCCAATGGGAATAGCTCCCCCGATAGAGGACTTTACCTCTTGGGGTACAGTTTTCACTGCCATCTACACCAGAACTCATGGTATCCATTCAATAGCGGTGATACCAGAAGTATTAACTCAAATACAGAATGAGTATGGAGCAGAACCTGCTCTAAACTTGGAGATGAAATTATTAGACAATTTTTCCCAGGTATCAACAATTATGCTAGCAAACATAAAAGGGGAGGCAGCAGCGGTGGCTATACGCCAATGCCTGAGGGAATGCTTTCCTGCACAACAGGAGCAAGAAGTACCTGAAATTATCGAAGATACTTGTGCCGAATTAGTTAGATAATTTGGGAGCGTGAATTACAAAACTGCAAGTAGTGGGTAGTCCTAAAAAGGGTAACGCCAAGCAAACACCGGATTCTTCTAAAAAGAAATGGGATAATACACAAAAGAAAAATAGAAAGAATAGCTCACAATCTTGGGGTGGGTCTCCTCAACAGGAGCCCTCCGAAAGGAGGTATAACCTTTAAAATCGCGACAATAAAAAACCTGACGGGTATCAGGATACTGATACACGCTCCTCTCGGGGTTCATTAAAAAACTCAGAGAGGGAAGGACGGTCAAAACACAGATCAGAAGAACGAACAAAGTCCAGAGATACACATCGTACTTCGGACTGTAATATCAAAAAAGATAAACCAACATCAAAACCTCAATTTAAAAAGAATAAAGTAGCTGGCCTTAAAGCAAGAAATTCCCAGGCTGCTGAGGACTCTACTTCTGAACAGGGAATGGGCTCTGACGATGCTAGACAGCGCAGCAGAGGTAACAATAGCTCGCCCGAACCTGATGGAATTTCTGGTGACAGCGGCGTTGAATGAACATATCACGGTGGAAACACATGATACTAGGATCAGTGTCCCACACCCATTATATGAAATAACACACCAAATGGAGGGGGACAAACCCAGAAAGGTTAAAGGTCTCTTTTGGGAGAACCTGACTTTTGGATATGACATCCTGTTGGCTGAGAAAGATTACCCCCCTGACTTCGTTATGGATTGCCCAAAAGGAGAAACAGTAATTTTACCTGCTTTCTCTGACCTCGTTCCAGAATCACTAAAATATTCATACGTGCAGGAGTGGGCGGTAGCACTTGCTCCTGCATTATATCGCATTCATGTAATCCCAGTAAAAACTACTCCAACTCCACAGCGACAGTACCCAATAAAACAAGATGCGAAAAAACAAGTCAAGAATATCTTGGATCAACTTGAATACCATGGTGTAATAGAGAATTGCACCTCTTCCATGAATAATCCTTTGTTTCCCGTAATGAAACCTGATCATTCATATCATCTAGTTTTAGACTATAGGCATTTGAACACTTGCACAAAGGCATTTGAAGTACAGAATGCACACAGTGCCGCATTAATGAATAACATTGTGCGGAAAAAATACAAAACACTAGCTATCTCAAATGGATTTATTTGCCAAAATATAGCGCCTGAAAGCAGATATACATCACAGCATTCTCTGCCTAGACTCTCGGCGTCAATTTTGAGAATTGCCCCAAGGGTATAATAGCCCTGGGTTGTTTTCAGCAAGAGTAACTGAGTTGCTTCAAAATTTTAATGAGTAGGCATTGTCCTATGTAGATGATATTTATCCGACGGACGATGAACTATTGGATCATTTGGCAAGAGTGAACAACATAATTCTGGGGTTCGCCTCTGAGAGCTACAAATTTTACTTTAAAAATCAAATATTTCCCACCTCAATGTCCTATTTTAGGGATATGAGTTGTCAAGTGATGGAAAAAGCCTAGCAGCTAACTTTTTAGAAAAGTGTGCGCTGCTCCAACCTACAAAGACTCTGAAAAATGTACAATCCATTTTAGGATTCCTACATTTTGGCAGAACATACATTTTAGATTATGCAGAAAAAGTAAAACCTTTCTACGACTTAATCAGACGTGATTTTTCAGTTCACCATTGGGCACAGGAACACACAGGTATCGTAAAAGGATGTATGCGGGACGGCAAGTTCCGTCCTAGCAATACGCAGACGCAGTCTCTAGGAAACTGCACTGCTCAGCTGGCAGACCTAAAAGCCCTGATACTGGCACTAAGAAATAAGGATCAAGAATTCACCCCACTTATTGTGTGCAGTCATACAGTGAATATCTTCACTACTGGGGACAAAATGGTTTTAAGGACTCAAAAGGTTGCACATTTAAGCATAAGTTGATTTGGGAACAAATGGCAAAGCTGAAAAAAGGCTTGCCACCGGCTCACGTGATTCATACGCTGAGTCATCAATGTGTTAGCGTGCACGTTGAAGGGAATTCATTGGCTGATGAAGCTGCCAAGGCAACAGTGCAAACTGCTGCAGTAGCTGCAATCACTTGTTCAGAAACGAGGACAGACGGGCAGATAATGGTTGCTGTCATCCCTTCACGCATAAACAGCTCAGCATTGCCAAAAGGCTTTCCACTCAAGTACTCCTACAAGTTATATGTGCAAAATATTCTGTATGCTCAAATTCCAGGATTGTGGGATAGAGTAATACCAAACCTAGATCGCAGATTAGGTTTAATTCTAGCTGCACATGAGAGTCTGGGTTCAGCACACGCAGGGATTACTGTGACAGTTTCACTACTGAAACAACGCTTTTGGTGGCCAGGTTTAACAAGACAATAGCATTTGTCCTTAAGTGCGACATCTGTCAGCAGATGAAGGGTTCCACCGTAGCATGTCCACTGCAAACACCACTACTGATATTATACAGACTTCTCGCTTGTGTCTATTTGCACTGCTGCGGCCCCTTACAATCTGATGGGGCTTCCAAGTATATCTTGGTGGCAGTGGATTCATGCTCTAGATTCCTGTGGGTTTGGCCTCAGTGCTTGGCTGACGCCCAAACTGTTATAAAGGATTTGCGAGTCTTTATAGGGACACAGCCTATTGGCACATTACATTCTGACTGTGGCCCCGAATTTAGTTTATTTATTTTTAAGGTTTTATATAGCGCGAACAAGACCCTTGCGGGTATCAGAGCGCTTTACATGTCAGATGTAGGAAACAAGAGTAGACATAGCAAACAGTTATAAGTGATTCAGATATACGATATTCAGAAAGGTAAAAAACTAGCGATTAAAATATGGAGCTCAAAAAAACAGAACTAGTAATTAAAATACAGTAATAAGTCAGTAAATTCACGTGAATTTAGCCATGAGAATCGCTTTCACTACTTTTTTGAAGGAGGCAGTGGAAGGGTTCAGTCTTGTTTCAGTGGGCAAAGCATTCCAGATCCTGGGAGCCATACCAGAGAAGGATCGGTTATAGGTTTTTTTCTTGGCAAATCGTTGTAGTTTCAGTAGAAGTCTTGGCACTCCTGGAGGCTCTATTGCCCGCAGAGAGCACCAGTTTCTGAGCTAGGTAGTGCGGAGAATTGTGGTGTAGGGCCTTGTGCGTCATACAAGCGATTTTCAGATGAATTCTGGCTTCAAACGGTAGCCAGTTGAGAGCTCTAAGGTCTGGAGAGATGTGAGAGGTTCTCTTTGAGCCCGTGATGAGTCTCGCCACTGAGTTGATAGCAGCTCTTAGCGGGGCTGTCGACGACCTTGGGAGGCTGCATAAGGTTATAGCCCCATATTCCACTCTTGGGATTACTAGGGCTTGAACTGCTTGTTTGAAATCGTAAGCTGGCAGGAAGGGTTTCAGTTTTCACAGGGTCTTCATGTGGACGTTAGCTCCGTTTGTGGAAGCGCTGATATGCTTTTGCATCTTTAGATTACTGTCCAGAGTCACACCTAGCGATTTTGCTGCTTCGACAATGAGGTTGTCCTTTGAGAGCTGTTAAGTGCTTCATCCAGTCCAGGATAGTGGATGCTTTGTTAGGGGGAGCGATTAAGAGGAACTCCGTTTTGAGGGAAGTTAGTTTCAAGTGGTTTTCGGCCAGCCATGTTTGGGTTTTTTGTAGAGTTGTTGAGCGATTTGATGTCTTCAAGTGAGTGGATCTTGATGTAGATTTGGGTGTCGTCTGCATACATATGGAAGTGAATCTTGGAGAGACTGAAGTTCGGTGTGGTTCCATGAAAAGGTTGAAAAGAGTGGGTGACGGGGAGGAGCCTTGCGGAACTCCTAACGTGACTGGCATGGGGTTGGACAGGGATTGATTGACCTTGAATCTTTGAGATCTATTTTGGAGGAAAGAGGCGAACCAGTTAAATACAGCTCCAGACAATCCCATTCTGTGTTTCAGGAGCTCTAGCAAGTTGCCATGTTTGACAGTGTCAAATGCTGATGACAGGTCGAGTAAGATTAGTAAACAGGCTTCGTTTTGGTCCAGGATTTTTAGAGCGTCAATTATGTGTCATGACTGATTCGGTGACCTGCTCGGAAGCCTGATTGAAATTGGTTAAGCAGGTTGAATTGTTCGATGTCTGTTCAGCTGCATGTTAACACATTTTTCCAAGAGTTTGGCTAGCATAGGTATGTTAGATATCGGACGATAGTTATTTAGCTCCGAAGGGTCAGCTGTTGGTTTCTTTAGGATAGGTAATACCTGACCTGTTTTCAGGATGTCTGGAATGGATCCTTGAAGGAGGGAGGTATTTATGATCTTGGTCCAGAGAGGTAGTAACAGAGGAATGAAGTCTTTTGTAGTTGGCAGGAAGCGGATCTGTGAAGTGGTTGGAAGGTTTCAGGGCGGTTAGCGTCTTTAGTAGGGTGTCTTCACTGTAAGTGTTGAAGTAGGACCAAGTTGCGTTGTTTTTGAGGTTGAATTTTGTAGAGTAGTAAGCTTGGGCACCTGCAGGGGGCAGTGATGAGTTCTTTTGTATGTCTGAGAGGGATAAGAGGTCCTGGAGTAGGTCTCGGGCTTACAAGGAAGTAATGGGAAGTTTGGGTGTTGCATTGCGGTACTCTTCTCCGTATCATCCCAAGCGAAATGCGATTGTGGAGAGGAACAAAACGGGTTAAAGCAATCCTTAACAGCAAGGGTATTAGGCTTGAGTGGTAGTTGGGTCAGTCACCTATATTGGGTCCATGGGGCACTAAATAACATGCCAAGAAGTTCTCTAGGAGGCCGTACTCCATGAGGTCCTATTTGGGACGAGAATGTGGGTACACGACCTCAATTGTGGCAGCACAGTGGCAGATGGAAAATCATTTGACATCGATTACAGTTTGGCTGTTTTACAGGAACTCAATGAATTCCGGGCACTACAAAGCAACGTCCAAGTAAAACGCACCGCCACTGGGGAAGTAAAATTAGTAACGGAAAGACCTGCCTGGGTCCCAAAAGTCTGGGATCTGGTCAGAAAAAAGATTGTGGCCAAGAAAGAATTTGGGCCATTTTACAGAACGCCTGTACCTGTTCTGGCTGTTGAAGGAACAAGAACTGTACTTCTTTCGCCTCTTGCTGGTAAAAAAGAAAAGAGATTAGTCTCCATTGATATGATCAAACCACACTATGTGGCAGATACTGAATAGCAGGCCGCGTGGGCTCCTGGCTAGCTGCCGATCTCCTCTCGCTACCATACAGGAGGTTCAGACAAAGACTGATAACATTTGAAGAGTCTTCTATACGTAGTAATGGAGTTATAACGCAAAGTGGTTCAGCACTCGATAATAAGTACTTAAGTTTGGTCAGTAAATCAATAATCAGTCTTTGCATGCGCATTCAAGAACTTCCACTGCAGTGTTTTCCTTTCTTCATTTGTCCTTTATTAAGCATATCTTCACACAGAAACAAATCGGTCAGATAAAATCCAGTAGCTGACGCATTTTGTCCACACTGTTTCTCTGTAGCCCTGAAGAAGTCCAAACACACTTAAAATATATACATATACATAAAATCGAAACACATTTTACAATCTTCTGTATGTCACTTCAATGTCCACAATACTGGAAAAAACTCCTAACAAACATCATTTTTTATGCATTTTTAAGATTTGATAGAATATATTCGGACTATCAATTTATTACATTTGTGATGGCGATGGTTGGGGTACATATAGCTTAATACGGTAGCATTTACGGAGATAAATTCTTTTGACAACATACTTCCACCATGTATTTGGGATTCGCCAAATCCAAAGTATCTCTTAGCGCAGTTTATATCCCGGGGTCAGTTATTTTATGCAATATGTGCATCCTAAAATAACAAAGATTACATATTTTTTCTATCTGTAGATTCACATCATTTTTGTTCAATCCATGATTATGACATAGGTAATTGAGATGAAGAAATATCAAACGGGAAGAGGTCTAACATTCATTAGAAATGCATGGGTTCTATAATGCTGTTGACATAACTGCACTATCTAGCTTCAATGACAATTCGCAATCACATATTCAATGTCCGAGGCTATGTATGTGAAGAGAACTGCATAGCAAAACAAATTTTCAAGTTGTACCAGTTGCTCATCATTTTGTTAATCTGCGAGAGTTTGTGATATTAAAAATCATACAAACTGTAGGTGTCATCTTACTAAGTGCACTAACATATCAAATTGGGCCAAGATGTAAATAAACATCAATTGTATTTAGAACCTAGGCAGACAGTGTCAGAAAATGACACCAATGATTTGAATTGTCTGCGCCATATTGAAACAGGCAAATTTACATTGTAAGTTGATAGACACAGAGGGGGCTGCATTATTTCATATACAGATGGTTTACTGTAACCCCCATGTATACCATGCATATTGAAACAGGTAAGTTTACGTTATAAGGTGATGGACACAGTAGGCACTGTATTATTTAGTACACAAAAAGTTAACTATAGCAACTATGTGTACCATGCTAAAAGTGAATGAGTCATTTATTGTAAACAGCAGTTACTTAAAATAATGTTTCACACAATACTAGCAACAGCTGCAGGGGACATAATTATCAGTGCTGTGTTGTGGCAAGTGAGTTTGGTAATACACATTTCTCAATAGAGTTGAAAAATGATAATGATGGTAGATTGTGGCTGCGCCATATTGGAGTGGGTTAGTTATACATCAGTTACCACAAGGATCGCATTATCTGGTCACAAATAGTGACATTTACATAAACATCTACAGGCGCCGTATTAGTGCAATTTTTTTTTAAATTTCTTATAATAGTGTGACTCCATCACTACGATAAGCACAAATTGGTTGGAGTATCTGACTGATTTGTTTCTGTGTGAAGAAATGCTTAAAGGACAAATGAAGAAAGGAAAACACTGCAGTGGAAGTTCTTGAATGCGCATACAAAGGCTGTGCTTATTGATTTAGTTACCGAACTTAAGTTTTCTTTTATCGAGTGCTGAACCACTTTGTGATATTTTGTGCATTTTGGAGCTTTCTCCAAATTTTGGAGTAGAGAGGGGTTGTATTCTATGGTTCTTTGCACTATCTGTAGGCATTGCATATTGCCCCCATATTACTAATATTGGTAGGTGCGGTTCTCCTCTGCCTCAACCCTCCAGTTGTGTAGTAATGGAGTTACCAGCAATGAAATGGAACCCGTTCCTGTTGCAATTGAACAGCAACAAAAGAAAAGTGAAACACAGATTTCAATGCAGCCTAGTACTGGCATCTACATTAATATGCCTTTACAGGAGACACCTGCAAGTTCAACAAAACCTGAGCTACCAAAGATAGATCAAACTGCATCTGACTATTTCATCAATTTTAACACCTTTTCTCTGGGTCCAAGTGAACCTGAGTCACTGCAAGCTCCAGTTTCCCGCAAAGAACAACTTCATAATTTCTACCTTTGGCTGAAAGACATACCTTGTCTCACCATGGCTACAACTCTGGATAGCAACTGGAATACTGTTCCTGGTCCTCTTGATAGGTTTAGTGACTGTCTTTTTCTTGCTCGTGAATGGGCATTATCTCCCAGAACGCTCCTCAGTATCACGTGAACTTGGTCCTGAAACCACATACATCATCTTATCGTGAACAAAGAAAGCTGTCCTTTGTGAACATTACAGCAGTTCCCGTTCCTGAAGGAATAGTTTGGGATAGGGTTTCATATGATGTTTGGTCCCACAACTTTTAAAAATACTGCATGTATTTAAAAAAAAAAAAAAAAAAGTAATATTATCACCTCCAGTACGTTCTCTGACGATTGGGATTTTGAAACTATTAATAGTATGCTGTCTGATTTAGAACAATCTGCTGCGTTCTCAAAAAATGAAATGTATGATGATACATCTGATTTTGACAGCATGTATTGTTACCAACATTATGGTGGTCATTTTCTGCATAAAGCAAGTACACCACGTAATGTTTTCACATACCACCGAAAGGTAGTTCACAAACATTTGCACAGAAGTTTGCCTATTTTTCTGGGTTTAATGCATCAGATCCACTGTCATATATTATAAGCTTGCACCTACATCTACAAAGAAAAATATTCTTACTAATGCGAAACAGATCTACTCTGCATCCTTTACTGCCCAACTGTCTGTACAGGGTTTCGACTTGTGGAAGGACCCTATACACACAAAATCAGTCCGTGGTACTTAGGAATGGCATGTTCAGGGAACTGAGGCACTATTTAGAGCATGCCTCATACCACAACAAATTATCTTCTTGACCGACACTGTGCAACAGACTTTGTTTTGGGTTAGCCAAGATCAAGGACTTTAACACACCTCGTATTCCCTCGCTTTCACACTTTGAGGGATGGCAAAACTATACAGAACATGGCGAGGGTACACTAGATGACATGCATGACGTTTCATACAATTAAACAGGGCCCAATTGGAAGGGATGGTTAGTTTGGCCTATTGAAACAAATAAGTGTCAGTCAAGATTCAAGGGTACCACCGAAGGGTTTAGTATCCATAGGCCTGACCTACGCTATGTACAACGAGAACATCCGGGGGTGGTGACATAGTGTTGGGAAGTTATGCCTAGATTGACTAAGAACCTCAACACTGTCACAGGTGAAATACTTGTCCTTACTCTCGGAAGACATGGATTTCAGGGATTTTTTGCTATGTTTCCGGAAGCCACGTCAAAAGCTTCTTCTACGCTATTTACTACGAAGTTTGGAAAATCTCTCAACCAGAAGCTGCTGAGAGGTTGCGTGAAATTGACAGAGAACCTAGAAAAGGCTTTGGCTGTGGTTGACAATGGTATGACCACACTTGCATCCAGGATTTATTCACTGGGCAACATTGTGTCTTCTGCAATAGATATAATGGAACAGGATCTGTCCATCTTACAACACAGGCAATCGCAGATATGATCCATTCTATTATTAAGCTGGACTCTACAATAATTGCGCTCTGGTGACGTGCCCTGGCGATATATTAACAGTACGTCTCTATTCCCTGCATATAATCTATCAAAGACAGACGAGACTGGCATAAAGATGCAAAATATACAATGCTGCACATTGAAAAATTAGACCAATTACCTTCACCGTGGCAGAGTCACCGTCCACAGAGTGGTTAATTCATGGCCATATAACATTGCCAGTAACACCTTTTCAATTTCAATATTGCCTAGAACACCCCCAGGTAGGCAGATATGAAGCAATGGGTAAGGACTTCATCCATGAATCTTGGGAATTGCCGTATAGATTTTGATGCAGGAATGGGGACACTGAAGTTTCTCAGCGGTACAGACTGCGAGACTTCATTAAGTGGGTCTCTAATTTGCCAGGATATTATGTTTCACAGGGCCTGTAACTGTCCAGTTGCAAACTTGTCATTTAAAGGGATCCCCAGCTGCCGTGATTAATCCAGTGTTCAGGCTGCTCTCGAATGGGAGTAACTTGATGCTGAATGATCAAGGTTGTTGTGGGATGCTTCCAGGCATTGCATATCTAGTCACAGTAAGTTCCAGGGTTACTTGCATGCAAGTATTGTTTCCACCGACCCAAACAGTCGGGGAGGCGCCATTATGGCCTTCATTGAATGTTTCTTTTATACGGTTTGATACTCTGAGCCGACTGAAAGCCATACTTTTACAGAAGGATGTGCCCTTAACTTCAGCCCGAGAGACTTTTGATCTTCAGGTTGCAATGTCCTCAGCTGAGATGCAGGCGCTAGTACGAACTAACTGCCCTTTCTTTTTCTGATAAATGGTACAGCCTATCTTTAACATGTCTGATACAAACGGCATTGCACACCTTTTTAAGACCATAGTTTCTGGACTGTTAAGAACCTTTCGGACAGTCTTCGAAGTGATTCCAGCTTTCATACTCTCCATATTGGGAAGTGTTTTTGGAGGGCTTCCCCTAATCCTGCTACTTGTAGTGGGAATCCGGATTTTAATTTTTCTGCTACGCAATGGATGTTCCAGATCCCAAGGAGATGGAAAAAGCGTTCTTGGAGCGACGTTGCCGTGAACGCATGGTACTCCATCTGGGCACACCTCGGCTTCGGGAGCTAAGCGAGTATTAGTTCCTATCATTCCGACTGGTCTGGATTGACTGTCTTGCCTGTTCTCCGCTGCTTATACTGCGGCCAAGAATGCGTGTTGGACCTCTGCCTAACCCTTCTATCAGTTGCGCCTCCGGACATGGATGCATTGCTGGACCCGTTAAAGGCCCATGTAGTGCAGTGCCATCAGCATATTCCCATGTTCATGTCGGCATTCTTAGAGCGTCCACAGGATGCTTCAGCTCTTGTTGGATTGGACACTGCTCTACTGCAGGCACACAGGCTTTGGCTGTTTCCTCCGCATCGGCTGTGGGAACTGAAGATGTTCTCCTTTGCTCAATTGACCTGATCTGTGAGGTGTTTTGGGGACTGTCTGCGACGGCAAGCAGCAGTGATGTTGCGTCTCCCACACAGGACACGTACACATTTGGCTCTCCGTGTGCTGGGAAGAATTTGGCTTTTTCCAAAACAACCGAAATTGGAATTTTAAACATTTTTCTTTTTTTACTCTTACTGAGCACCATGGCTTTCAGACGAACTCAGTCGCTCAATCTATATATGAACATATTTTAAAGGACTTATAAAGTTTTTAAGCATTTTTTATAACTTTTTAGAAATTTGTATTCTGAACATTTAACAATGTTTTTATTGATTTGCAGGGCATTCCCTTTTATTTTTTGTAGTATATCGTCCGGTCGGATGAGGAGTGGGTGTTATGATTCGCAATGTACCCCAATATAGGCCTGGGTAGTCACCTAACCTTTCACCTACATTTACCCTGGTGCTGCATAAATGTTGTGTGGTTTTCTCCAAAAACTAGCCTCATTTCTTATGGATGAAGGTTCTCAGACTCACAGCAGAACTACCATCTTCTGCATAAAAACTATTTATAAGGGTCATCCCTATCGTCATCCTTGGCTGACATGACAGCAAGGTAGAACCCCTGAGAATACCTTTTGGGTATATAAGCACCATATCTTTGCTGGGGCAGGCAGAGGAGAAAGACTTCCATGCTGACACAAGATGCTGAAGTCCCTGCACGCAGTACTCCAGCAGGCAGTGGTCTGACATCCCTCGCGGGGTGTCCAACTTGAGACCAAGACTGGGTCCTTCATTTTCTCACTTCAGGTAATGGGGTTGGCTTTATCCTAGGGGGATTCTTGGCTATACACCTACATACATGCTAGGTACATTTAGGTACATCTAGTTAGGGTTAGCATTGTAGGTGTACGCGTTATTACTGTCATGTATCTATATACCTGCATATATCTATTGTTTTAGCACGATGATGGAATTATACCATCTATTTACTCTGGTGCTCATTACCGTTAATATCTGTTTGTCTTATGGTTGTTGCAGCACACATTTTACACTAGAATAACGCTGGTTCAATAAATGCTTATTGAAAACGTCCCCATCGTTTATTCTGTGTGCCTCTGAGACCAAGTGGGCACGAGTGACTGAGCGAAACGTACTGTACTGTTTCCACGATCCCTGAGGGGTCAGGGTTGTCATGTTCGATAGTTGCCAGAAACTATTTGCTCCTTGGTAAGAGGAGTTCATAGTGGCACTGTGAGCTAGTTGGTATACAGGCGAACATATCTGGTGGGGGTGTCTGGAATCAGTCTGGGTTCCACTCCCATAGTTTGTCTAAACGTGCAGATCCTATATAGATTTATAGGAACTACATGACACCACCTTGGGAGCTGGTATTGTATTTATATTGAATATTGTCTATGGACACCTTTCTGTTCCTCTGCCATGGGTAACACTATTCCCATGCTTTTTACCATCTTTGACTTTTCTTGCCTGGCAATTCTTGCCACAGTTCTTAGGGTAAAGTGTATGCTCTTGTTCACCTAACTTCCCAAGGCCGTCCGGTCTCGTCTGTCTTATTATAGACTGGCTAGTTCTAGTCATGGATTTTTAGTACGATCAGTTCGCAGACCATCCTCTGTAGATTGTATTGCTTGGGTATATATTCTAAGTTAAGGAATCTGTGGCTAGACTGCTCTATCAGATGAACAAGTTACTTACCTTCGGTAACGCCTTATCTGTTAGAGCCCTAGTCTAGCTGCAGATTCCTTACCGACCCACCCGTCCTCACTATTCTACGAACTGTTTCCATCTTACATAAAAGATCCCTTTCTTGGTATTTGCATACCGTGCTTTTCGACTTTGTAATTGTTAATTCAAAAGATATTTATCTTTTATGGCACCGTTTCCACAGCCAGTTTCTGTGATGACTAAATGTTTTTGGCGCAGTAAATGGTCACAAAAAAAACTGACAGGGAGGGGCTCATATGGACTCTGTGACATCAATGTCATCGGTACGGAGCCACACGATTCCCTCTACCGACGCACAGGGGGGCTGCTGAAAAACATTTGCGGATCCAGCCTGGTTCCCGAGGAGAATTCTAAGGTAAGGAATCTGCGGCTAGACTGGCTCAACAAGATAAGTTGTTACCGAAGGTAAGTAACTTGTTCGTCAGTTTTACTCCTTTGCCCGTTTGCCCCCTGTCTTATATCCCCTTTGAGCCTGTCTCCTTTCCAAATGTATTTGCACTCTGTGAATATAGCTAACCTAAAGTAGCGATGAACACGTATTCATTTTACACAGTGGTACCTGACTTCACATACACTACCGTGAGGCCCAATTAATAAACATCAAACGCACATTGCTAGTCTGTATAACACTTCTCCCTTAGTTACATCTGGATCCCGTGCATATATAGGTGGTCCAAGAGCATTTGTGGCTGATGGAATACATGTTACAATATTATCGTGAATGTAAACAACTATTTGCGGTGCTTGAAGATGTGATGTCCCATTCATATTTCAAACTAGTGAGTCAACTGTAAGAAATGCATCAAAAAGGGCTTCTAATTTGATTGGCGACTGTCGCTATATGAATTGCAGGGGTATCGCATGGGTGTTCTCCATGGGCCCATAAAAATATGAATTCTAATTCAATCGTCTGGTATTTGCCATGGTAAATTGTCAGCCTCACTCATGACATTATTATTAGTCTTTGGGCCCGTCTTGAATGTTTTATTTTGATTCCCCGTGTTTTTACCTGCAATAATATTCCCCACACCCCCCTCCCAAGACACTTTAGGGCCATGTGTCGAAATTCCACAAATATCGCAGAGATCTTGCTGCGATCTTCCTCACTTATACTAAATTGTATGACTACCGGTGGGGAACCATGCCACTTCTCTACAATCTGCCCCTTATGATCATGTAGCACTGTAGTGTTTATATCTACCTTCTCACTCAAGGCAGAATATCCATATATAACTAATGCGCTTTTTTCGGATTCGCAACCAAGGGTCTGGCTGTGCTCAGCGAACAGTCGACTGACACCAGCAGTTTGCAATCCCTTTATCCAACCTTCAGACTCTCCAACTGATGCCTCAGCCTCGATTGCCGTTCCTTAAAGATGCCTTTCAGATATTGTAAATCTGGTAATTTGGGAGCTGGGCATCTGACCTATTCAGAGTAAGCCTGCCGGCTCTGATTGAGTGACCATCTCTTACCACGTCAGACTTCGCGCACTTGTTACCCAGTCTGTCACGATTTCTACACTAGCCGGCCAAATCAGACTGAGGCCTGCGGGCACTCCCCGAAGCAATGTCCCTTCCAGAAGTTTTTTTTTTTGGGTAATGAACTATTACCTGCTAGATCACTCCGAATGAACATCTCTTCCAGGAGCTGTTCTCCTGGTAATGTACTATTGCCCTCTAGAGCACCCCTGAAGGAGCGTCTCTTCCTGTAGCTAGTCTCCTGGGTAATGCACTACTGCCCTCTAGATCACTCCCTAAAGGAGTATCTCTTCCTCTCTGTTTTAAAGGGGAAGTTAACACTAGCTAGTCTTCCGGTGTGCCCCGGGAATGCCCATTCATCTCAGCAAAAGAATGCATTTGGTTTTATACTGTAATTGTCAAAGAATCATGCAAGTTGAAAATTAAGGTGCAAAGTTTGATCTCTCCTTCCCCCTTTGACAGCAACCCGGGACCCTTACCTGTCCATCTTTTGAATACAGACTTTATTATATTAAATACTCAGTGTCTGCTTGCCTGAATTTTTTTTAGGTCTCGCCTAGCGATGCAGCGCAAAGCGCTGCTCGCTTATCGAGATCTATTGTTGCCGACTTTTGCTCCGATGCGGGACAGGAGATGTGCACGCGCATGGTGCGAGCAGGAGTTGTAATGGCGCCGCAAGCCGTACGCGTGCACATCAACTGTCTGTGCTGAAGCTTTAACAGACAGGAGATGTGCACGCGTACGGCTCGCGGCGTTATCACAACGCCTGCTCGCACCATACGCGTGCACATCTCCTGTCCAGGCAGCCGATGCGCACGCTCACGGCGTGTCTTCAGCTTGTTTCCCTATGCGCGTGCGTGGTGGAGCGTGAGAGCTCGGGGTAGGGGTGCCGTCTCGAGGTGAGTCGTCGCGCGCCTGTTGGCAAGAGAGTGAGCGTGCGTGAGGAGAGCGAGCGTCCAGTGGAAGAGAAGGCGACGACAACTGGCAAAGATAGGAGCCCGGCGGCAGCCCAAGAGGCTGGGGCAGAAATCACCGCCTGTGAAGACGCCTCGGTCCTGGCGGAGGGGATGTCTGCACTCCAGAGCCACCGCTAGCACCCCTCGCCTGCATGCGTCGAGAGCCTCCCCAGCATGGTGCGGGAAACCAGGCACCTCTGGGTGGGCAACCTCCCAGAGAGTGTTCGGGAGGAAAAATCATCGAGCACTTCAAGCGGTGAGTACGAAAGAGAGGATCTGAGTTAAGCCGAACAGACATAACCGGAGGATCTAATACGGCAGTCAGGAGTACATGGATGTAGGAGGAATTGGGGAATGTTAGTGGAAGGATCTCTGAAATGCGTCCCTCCTCTTTAATCCCTTGTAGTGTGGAAGCCAGCCCCCGCTAGGCGATTGCAGAGAATGGTGATGTACCTGTTACATGGGGGCGGGGGGTTACACAAGTTTGTCCATTCTAATGCTAAACTTGCTTTGGTCCTCTTAAACCCGGCGGCAGCGAAGGCTCGTTAGCCGCATTCTAATACGGGGTGGGGACGGAAAAAGAGACTGCTGTCCATCTCTCTGAAAATGTCTTCCCCTCCCCCGCCTCTGAAGTCTGATCGCTCCCCGCCCCCACTTCTGATGTGTGGCTGGTAAACGTGCAGCCGGGCTGCCCTGAGCCGCAGCCCCCCTCCCTTTCCCCAGGGGGATGGTCTGCCAGGCTGGGAACGATGGCTGTAAAACAGCGGCCGCTCCTGTGTGGGAAACATCTCGGGGTGGGGATTCTGCTCTCGCTGCCCGCTGCAGCAGAACCAGCAACAGGCCATACAACCTGGGGCAAATGCATCTTTAAATGGAACTGTCTGCAAAAGTATGTTTTGGCAGCCGAGGGTAGGGGCTCGGGGGTCACGATAGTAATCACGTTGCACCCAATGGACAGGTATGGAGAAGGTCCAGTTTGAATATCAAAAGTTAGAGTTCAAATATAATATTAGGTCATGGGGAGGGCCACTGGAATTATGCGATCCTATGTTTGCTGCTTCTGCTTTATTTTGCATAATTATCCCTCATCTGGCGCATAATCTGTAGATAAATTGTTTCTAACTCAAAAGGATCAAAGGTTACTGAACTTGGTAATATATGTTCACACGCTTTGGAAGACCCTTCACAGACGTTAGCTGGTCATCTTTCAGTCGCTTATTTATATATTTGGTTGTTAGCCTGGTACTAATAAGGTGACATTTTTGCCCAGACAGTATTACCATGTGTAACAAGCATTTGCAATGCAATAGGTCTCGCATTTGCGAGAGTTTAACCTATTGGCATTGTAAATGATAATGCCTTTTATTTATGTTTTAAAAACCAACACATAAATAAAAGGCATTGCCATTTACAATGCCAATAGCTCAAACTCTAACAACTGCGAGACCGATTGCATTGCAAATGCTTGGTTTTTTTGCGTGCAGTTTCTATTCAATTGAGGGCAGGCAGCTCTATTGCCGGCTCTGCCTAGGACAGTCGAGATGAACCCCTTGGCTCGCTTCGCCAACACGTTGCCGGATGGAAAGAAAAGACGATACGACTTCTGCTGGCAATATAGCGTAAAGTTTAAGATGTGCACGCGGAAGGTCAGACTGCTCTATAGAACTGAAATCTGAGTTTCGACTTAAAATAGATGACCAGGCCCTTTTGTACACTAGATCAAAGCGTAAATAAGTCACATTTTTTGCAAATAGATAACGCATCTGTTCAAACACAACACTGTATTAAAGGTAATAATTTTATTTTAAAAAAAGCAAATCACGTGGTTAAGAAATTAGATTATTGTGCATGTGTTAGCTAGTTGCACATTTACGCTACCGCTTGTACTACCAATTGCCCTTGACTGGTCTCTTTGAATTCCAGCTATGCTCTACTCCCCTACAGGACTACTGCTCCTACAAGGCCTAACCTGCCACCTATCCTGTCTCTCTGCGCTATCTTATCTACATTTTGTTAGAAGCATGTTCTCACAAAGTGGGCCTGTAACTTTAATTTCTGTGTTTAATAATATATCCATATTAAATTGAAGTGCATGTCTACCTCGCTCCCCTCCTGAACCTGACTCCATTTTGTGCTGCCTTTCTATTCTATTAGTGCAGATAACTTAGGCCTATATTTCTCCTTTAATACATACATCTGTACACGACTTTCTGCTGTTACCTGCGTGGACATGAGTGGGCCGTCTTCATTTTCTACATTTATTATAACACTACTGTAGCTGCATTTATCACCACAGAGTATCACAGCATCCTCGTTCACTTTAACTTCAGCAGTGACCACAAAAGCATTCAAATTTGGTATCACAGCAAGGCAGGCATCAGCAATAACCAAAACGACAGAATAGAATTGTTGCAACGACGTGGACAACAGTGTTGTAGCAGGAGCCACAGATGTCACACAGTAAAGGACATCAACTGTCAGCAAATTAGGAACAAATCATTGACCACAGAAAGCATAGCACCTGCGACAGTAACCACAGCAGCCACAGCAAAGTTCATCACCAGGACGAGCACAGCTGTCTGCAAGGTAGGGACAACAGCAGTGGTCACAGTTGTAACCTCTGAAACAAGCAACGTGAGGAGTGAAATCTTTATTCACCTTGGCTGCTCATAGTTTGTAGCGGAACTCCTTCCTCTCAAGAGGCAGGGATCAACCATCTACAACTAGACATCGGCCCTGCTCCAGTCGTCCAGCCTGAAATGCAAAGCGATGTCCCCTCTGAACAGGAACACAAGCCACACAGGCCAGCTTGGGCTTTGTTTGGCTTCCTCAGTGGAGTGCAGCTTCAGTTGTAGGGCAAGCACTGGAGCACGCCTGGCACTGCTAGTCGCAATTGAGGTGCAACACTGAGAAATCCAAATGAGCTTTAGCAGAGCCAGTGGGATTTGGTCAGTGTATCTAGACATAAGCATGCACAAAGGTTACACAGACAACGTCTGCCTTGTTTCGCTGCACTCTGCATCTTTCTGGTCCTGCCGCCTGTACCTTGTTTTGTATTCACCAAGCTTGCTCTTCTATTCACTAAGGTTACACAATGTGTGCCTAGTCTCTGTGCACTCTGCCTGGGCCTGCCGCCTGTACCTTGTTTCGTATTCACCAGGCTCGCTCTGCTGTTCACTAAGGTTACACAATGTGTGCCTAGTCTCGGTGCACTCTGGCCTCTGTCTGGGCCTGCCGCCTGTACCTTGTTTCGTATTCACCAAGCTTGCTCTACTGTTCACTAAGGTTACACAATGTGTGCCTAGTCTCGGTGCATTCTGCCTCTGTCTGGGTCTGCCGCCTGTACCTTGTTTCGTATTCACCAGGCTCGCTCTGCTGTTCACTAAGGTTACACAATGTGTGCCTAGTCTCGGTGCACTCTGGCCTCTGTCTGGGCCTGCCGCCTGTACCTTGTTTTGTATTCACCAGGCTTGCTCTGCTATCCACTAAGGTTCAATGTGTGCCTAGTCTCGGTGCACTCTGCCTCTGTCTGGGCCTGCCGCCTGTACCTTGTTTCGTATTCACCAGGCTTGCTCTGCTATTCACTAAGGTTACACAATGTGTGCTTAGTCTCGGTGCACTCTGCCTCCCGCCTGGACCTGGTTTTGTATTCACCAGGCTTGCTCTGCTATTCACTAATGTTATGTTTCGTATATAGGCCCTAATGTAGACCCGTTCATATATGCCATAATGTAGAAATACTCGTATATGCCCTATTATGGTCATACTCGTATATGCCCTATTATGGTCATACTCGTATATGCCCTATTATGGTCATACTCGTATATGCCCGATTATGGGCATACTCTTATATGCCCGATTATGGGCATACTCGTATATGCCCGATTATGGGCATACTCGTATATGCCCGATTATGGGCATACTCGTATATGCCCGATTATGGGCATACTCGTATATGCCCGATTATGGGCATACTCGTACATGCCCGATTATGGGCATACTCGTACATGCCCTATTAGTCATGACTCCTAATATAGGCATGATCTTTCACCTACATTAGTTCCCTACCGTACACAACGAGCTCTCGGGGCTGAACGTTATCTAGTCTGTGGTTAGAACACTGCAAGGTCTTTCCAGAACACAGGCCTACAATGTACTCCTAAATTATGCATGAGCATTCACCAGCTACATCTCCCGCATAATATGTATGTACAAAGTTCACCCCTGACGTCTTCCTCATGTCCAACAAAGACCAATACAAACCATATTGAGGGATGAGACACTTTAGGGTATAAATACACCACATCTTGCCACGGTAAGATAGAAGGAACCGAGACTTCTATGCTGACACACTGACCAGAGACGCTGAGGCTCCTGCATGCAGTCGCGCCAGCTGACAGCGGTCTGACACAGCCCTTGCGGGGTGTCCCACTCGAGACCAGGACGGGGTTCCACACTCTCCATTCAGGTATGGGGGTTCGACTAAATCCTAGAGGGATTCTTGGCTCTTAAGCTTTAGACCTACACATATGCTAGGTACACTCTGGTACATCTAGTTGGGCATCGTAGGAGTACGCACTCTTTCATAATGCTTTTTATATTCATATATGTATTCATGATTACTGCAATATGGTAGAACTATTCTACCCCTTCACTTTTATCATACTGCTGATAATATATCTCTGCTATTGTCTGCTGGTTACTGCAGCACATATATTTTACACTAGAATAACAACTGTTCAATAAATACTTATTGAAACGCCCAGACTGTTTATTCTGTGCAACTCTGAGACAAACCGAATAAGTAAGCACGAGTGACTGAGCGAAAGGTAGTACATTGTTTCCACGATTCTGAGGAATTTGGGTTGTCATGATCTAAGGTTGCCAGAAACGAATCTCTCCCCGATAAGAGGAGATTCTAGTGGCACTGTGAGCTAGCTAATGCAAATCCGGCTAACATATGCGGTGGGGGTGCACAGAGTCAGTCTAACACCAAGCCCACGGTTTGTTAACCAAACGCGCAGGTCCTGCAGGGGTACTATAGGAACTACACGACATGGCGGCGCCAACGTTGGTTGGGTACTTATTTAACTGAGAATAGCACGACTGAACTACTCAGATTCTACTGAGAACCTACTCACAAAACCCCAGAGACGTCTGGAGTGGGTGGGCACAAACTCCGCCACAGCTGAGTAGGCGAGATATCCTATTTATCGGCTGTTGGTTAATCAAGCTTGAAGGACATTTAGTTCCTAAATTGTGCAGAACACCTCATCTTAGTTCCCTTTGAACACATCTTCCTCTAAACATGCCTGATTCCGAGGCAGCGGAAGACCGAGTTGACCTGAACCTTTTAGAAGGAGGAGAAGATCCTGAGGATGCAATACAGATTGCACCAAAATTCAGAAGGACAGTCACCATAAGACTATTAGAAAATGGCTTTCCAGCCAAGGGTGGCATGGTAGTTTTCGTGATTGAGGCACACGAATCAAACAAAACGGAGGTATTCTATTCATGGGTTACACTCCCAGCAGCAAATGCCATAACAAAGACATTTCACTACTATTTAAGAGGAGATGCACCACATGAATATGCCCCGTTTGAGGACATAGAGATTCCACTCACTTACCAGGAGCATTATTACTGGTTTAATGGCACCCTACCCCACGTATGAGTAAGATTAAGATTGGGTCCGCTCAGAGGAGACTGGGCCACATGGCCAATACTAGCGGCTTATACACCGCACCCTGACATTGGAGCAATGCCACAGCCAGAATTACTCGTACAACACAGTTGAGTGAGTATCACTGTGGAAACACCTGATACTCGGGTAAGTGTCCCACATAAGTTACATGAGAACACTCCGGATGGAGGGGGACAAGCCCAGAAAAGTTAAAGGTCTATTTTGGGAAAATTTGTCATCTGGATATGACATCCTATTAGCAGAGCAAGACTGGCCGCCAGCATTCGTCATGGAGTGCCCAAAGGGAGAAAAGGTAATTTTTCCAGCATTTTCCGACCTCGTTCCCATACATCTTAAACATGCATATGCGCAGGAGTGGGCGGTTGCCCTAGCTCAAGCATTGTACAAAAATCATGCTGTTTGGGATGATATAACCCACCACGTGATCCCGTTAAGTTTCCCCAAATGCTCAAAGGCAATACCCTATAAAGCAGGAAGCGAAAAAACAAGTCGGGGAGATCCTAGATCAACTTGCATACCAGGGGTGATAGAAAATTGCACTTCACCTATGAACAATCCTTTGTTTCCCGTATCACAACCTGACAACACATCATTTAGTTTTAGATTACTGACATTTAAACACTTGCACAAAGACATTTGCAGTTCAAAATGCACACAGTGCCGCATTAATGAATAACATTGTGCGACAAAAATACAAAACAACACTTGATATCTCAAATGGATTTTTCTGCCAAAATATAGCGCCTGAAAGCAGGTATCTGACCGCATTCTCAGCGCTGGGGTCCCAACGGCAATTTTGCCAACTCCCCCAAGGGTATAAGAAAAGCCTGGGGTTGTTTTCAGCAAGGGTAACAGTTACTCCAAAATTTGGATGAAGAAGCATTGTCCTATGTGGATGATATTTATCTGACAGACGATGACTTACCGAGGCACTTGACCAGGGTGAGCACCATTATTATGGGATTCACCTCTGAGGGCTATAAATTTAATTTAATAAATCAAAAATTGCCCACCTCAATGTCCTATTTTTAGGATAGGAGCTGTCAAGTGAAGGAAAAAGCCTAGCAGCTAACTTTTTAGAAAAGTGTGCGCTGCTTCAACCTCCAAAATTATTAAAGAATTTACAATCAATTCTGGGATTCCTAAATTTTGGTCGAACATACATTTTGGATTACGCAGAAAGAGTAAAACCTTTCTACGACTTAATAAAACCTGATTTTTCAATCAGACAATGGACACAGGAACATACAAATATCCTACGTTCACTACAGGAAGACATGATAGCTTCAAAACATTTACAGACGCGCGTAAACGTACACAACTTAGTGATCCGAGTAATAGCGGGTCAATGCGGGTACACTTATTTGACTTTCAAAGAAGGCGAAACTGTAGCAAACGCATACAAATCACACCTGTACACAAACGCAGAAATGCGTTTCACTTCAACAGAAAAAATCCTGACAGCAGTGCAGACCGCTGTAGCAAGAGAAAGAGCTCTGGCTCAGGTAAACGCATAATTGTCGTGACCCCAGTACCAGCTTTAGAAGCTGTTACAAAAGCTAGCATTCCAAATGCGAAAGCCTTCATCCCAGATGGATACAATGGGCTAATTCTCTTACTGCAACGGATGTTGAATACAGATTTGATCCAAGTTTAAAAACACAAGCATTTCTGCAATACGAACAAGAATATCCTCTACCAAATGAGATTTTGTCTCTAGATAAGTATGAATACATTATTTACACTGACGGTTCTGCTCAACCGGCCATAGAGAGTAAGCAAGCTTACAGCGCGGCGTGTGCAATCGTTAAAGGTCGCATGCGCAATGGAAAGTTCCATCCTAGTAGCACTAAAACGCAATCTCTAGGAGACTGCACGGCTCAGTTGGCAGAATTAAAAGCACTGATACTGGCACTTGTAAATACGGAACACGAATTCCCCACACTAATTGTGTGACTCCTTTTACTGTGTACAGTCGTACAATGAATATCTACATCATTGGGAACAAAACGGGTTCAAAGATGCAAAAGGTGGCACAATTAAGCATAAAATGCTATGGGAACAGGTAGTGGAGTTGAGAAACGAACTACCAAGGGCTCACGTGATACATGCACTGAGTCATCAGCGTGATGGCGTTCACGTTGAAGGGAATTCATTGGCTGATGAAGCCGCAAAGGGGGCTGTACGCACAGCGTCTGTAGCTGCAATCACTCGTTCAAAAACGAGAATAGACGGCGAGATTTTGGTAGCTGTCAGTGCTTCACGCAAGGGCAGCACAGCAGTACCTAAAAAATTTCCACTCAAGTACTCCAAGTTAGATGCACAAAACATTCCATATGCTCAGATTCCTGGAGTGGGAGGGATAGAGTAATACCAAATATGGATCGTAGGCAAGGCTTAATTGTGGCAGCACACTAAGGGAAAGGTTTTGTACATAAGGGACTTAGGGAGACTGTTTCTTTGTTGAAACAACACTACTGGTGGCCCGTGATGAGAAGGCAGATTAGAGACTGTCTGGAACTGCGACATCTGCAAGCAGATGGAAGGGTCCGCTGCAACACGTCCAGTACAGATACAATTATTAGACAGCATTAGGTTGTCCGTTCGTGTACGTCCAGCTCAAGTTTCCTCAAGGTCTGGCCTCAGCGCTCGGCTGACGCTCGAACTGTTATAAAAGATTTGCAAGTCTTTATCGGCACATAAGCAGTTGGCACGTTACATTCTGACCGTGGCCCGGCGTTTAGCTCTCAGGCTTACAAAGAGGCCATGGAAGGAATGGGCATAGCATTGCGGTACTCCTCTCCGTACCATCCCGAGGGAAATTCTGTTATGGAGAGGAAAAACCGGGACTTAAAGCAATCTTTAACAGCTAGGGTATTGGGCAAGGGTGGTAGATGGGTCGATCACCTTTATGGGGTACAACGAGCGATTAACAATAAGCCAAGAAGCTCTCTAGGGGTGTCACTCCTTACGAGGTCCTATTTGGGACAAGAATGTGGGTACCTGATCTGGATTGTGAAGGCACAGTGGCGGATGAAAAACCATTTGATATCCATGATCGTTTGGCTGTTTTACAGGATCTAAATGAATCCAGAACACAACAAAGTAACGTGCTCCAAAAACAGACCGCCACTGAGGAAGTCAAGGCAGTAAAGGCAAGACCTGTCTGGATCCCAAAAGTCGGGGATCTGGTCAGAGAAGATTGCTGACAAGAGAGAATTTGGGCCATCCTACAGAAAGCCTGTACCGGTCCTAGCAATGCAAGGCACAAGAACTGTACGTCTGCCGCCTCTTGCCGGGAAAAAGGAGAAAAGATTTGTCTCAATTGACTTAATCAAACCACACTATGTGGCCGATACTAACCAGTGGGCCACTTGGACTCCACAGTAGCAAATGCCCTCCTCTCGCTACAATCCAAGAAGTTCAAACAAAGACTCATCACGTTTGAAGAGCCACCTGTACGAAATGAATGACTAAGCAACAATGCTGTGGAACTCGTTCCACTTCAACAAGAAGAAAATCAACTTAACACCCAAGTTGAAATCAGACTGACCACAGACGTCTACGTCCACATTCCTCGTCAAGAGCATAATCCGATTTCAACAAATCCCGATGCAATTCCAACAATTGATTGAACTGCTTCTGGCTATTTCATGAACTTTGATACGTTTTCACTGGACCCAAGTGAGCCAGAAACGACGCCAGCCAAAAAATCACTCAAACAGAAACTCAATGACTTTTTGAACTTTTTTAGAAAAACTTACCTGTTGTCACCTTGGATTGAACTATGGTATATCACTGGGATTTTATTTTTTCTTTTCTAGCTAGGTTTAATAATGACTTTTAGTATGCTTATTAATGGACGATACCTCCAGCAGAGCTCGACAGCCCAAAGAGTCAATTTGATTTTAAAACCACACCAGTCTTCACATCGTGAACCAAGAGAATTGTCTTCAGTGAACATCACAGCAGTTCCTATATCGGACGGTATAGTATGGGACAAGATTGATTATGATATATTCGGTCCGACAACTTTTAAAGCTTAAACATGTATTTAAAATTTCTTTAAGTGATATCATTACCTCCAGTACATTTTCTGATGATTGGGACACAAACTGTAAACAATTTATAGTCTGATTTAGAAAAAACTGCAGCATTTCCGAACAATGAAATGTTAGAAGGTACTTCAGACTATGATACATTGTACTGTTACCAACATTATGGTCATTTCTTGCACAAATCTATAACACCTAGAAATGTCTTTGAATACCACCAGTGGGAACACTGCCCAACTCCTCCAAAAGGTAGGTCGCAAACTTTTGCACAGAAATTCACATACTTTTCAGGGTTTAATGCATCTGACCCAAAGTCATTTTATTACAAAGTGGCAACATCAGCACAGAAAATTATGTTGACTAACACCAAACAGATTTACTCTGCTTCCTTTATGGCCCAATTGCCTACACAGGGTTTCGACCTATGGAAGGACACTATAGATTCAAAATCAATCTGGGGTTCTAGGGACTGGGAAGTCCAGGGAACAGAAGCACTTTTTAGAGCATGCCTCATTCCACAGCAGATAATATTTCTGAATGAAACTGTGCAACAGACATCCTGTCTTGGACTAGCCAAGAACAAGGAAATGAACACACCTGGGTTTCCGACACCATCACAGATGGGTGGGGGGCAGAATTCAACTACACATGGGGTAAGATTAGATGACATTCTCCAGTACAACAGGTCAGATCCCAATTGGACAGGCTGGCTGATTTGGCCCATTGACACGAACACTTGTCAACAGAGATTCCTAGGTACACCCAAGGGATTTAGTATCCATAGGCCAGATCCTCGCTATGTACAGAGACCACACCCAGGGGTAGTGACATCCTATAGTGTTGGGAGGTTGTGCCTTGATTGGCTAGAAACCTCAACACTCACAGAAGTGAAACATTTGACCTTACTCACACCTGATGTAGACCTTAGGGATTTTTTACACGGCCCAAGGAAAACACGTCAAACATTTCATATATGCTGGCCTTTATGCCTATTATAATGAAAACTGGAAAATATCCCAACAGGAGGCCGCAGAAAGAATACGGGAAATAGACCATATTAACTTAGAGAAGGCATTAGCTGTAGTGGATAATGGGTTAACAACTTTGACCTCCAGGATTTACTCCTTAGGCAACATTGTGTCTTCGGCAATCGACATATTAGAACAAGATCTGGCCTTATTACAACACGGGCAATCAGCTACGTTCTATTATGATGTTGAGCTGGACGCTGCAATCTTTGTGTGCAGGATATGTGCCCTGGTGTTTTATAAACACCACGTCTGTTTTCAGAATACAATCTAACCGATAAACAGACAGAAATGGCACAGAGGGGAGCCAAATATACAATGCGTATTGAGAAACTGGAAAGGTTACCATTCACTGTAGCCGAATCACCATCAACAGACTGGCTAATTCATGGCCAGATCACTCTGCCGGTCACTACGTTTCAGTTTCAATATTGCCTTGAGCAAAGGCAGGCAGGCAAATATGAAAAAATGGGTAAGGGATACATCAAGGAAACTTGGGAGTTACCATATAGGTATCGATCCCGGAATGGGGATCGGGAAGTGTATCAGAGTGGTACAAACTGCAAGAACGCTTTAAGCGGTTCTCTCAAGTCAGGATATTTCTCTACATGGAGCATGTAGTGGTTCGGTAGCGAACTTATCTTGTCACATGTCAGGGACCCCAGCGGCCATGATCACGCCGGTTTTCCAGCTGCTCTCGAATGGGAGTTACTTAATGCTAAATGATCAAGGTTGCTGTGGGAGGCTTCCAGGCGTCTCCTATCTGGTCACTGTTAACTCCAGGGTTACTTGCTGTATGCAAGTATTGTTTCCACCACTGAACACAGTCAGGGAGGCGGCGTTGTGGCCTTCGTTGAATGTTTCCTTTATACAATTTGATACTTTGAGCAGACAAAGCCATGCTTTTACAGCAACCCGTGCCCTTAACCTCCGCTCGAGAAATCTTTGAACTTCAAGTTGCAAGGACCTCGACTGAGATACAAGCGCTTATACGTACAAACTGCCCCTTTCATTTCGCAGAAATGGTGGGTCGTATCTTTAACATGTCTGATACGAGCGGTATTGTACACCTATTTAAGACCATAGGGTCAGGACTATTAAGCACCTTTCAGACAGTCCTCTGAGTAATCCCAAATTTTATACACTCCGTATTGGGAAGCGACTTTGGAGGTCTCCCGCTTATCCTGTTCCTAATTGCAGGAGTCCTGATTGTAATATTATTGCTACGCAATGGACGGCCCCATTTCCGAGGAAATGGCGAACACGCTCATGGAACGGAAATATCGTGAACGCATGGTGCAGCTTCTGGGCATACCTTGCCTAAGGGAACTGAACGCCTCTTGGTTTCTATCATTTAGACCAGTCTGGGTGGACTACATCTTACCTGTTCGATGCCTGTTCTGCGGAGAAGAATGCACGTTGGATCTGTAATGTTTCCATCGGATATGCCACTGGACCTACATGCTATGCTGGACCCCTAAAGGCCCATGCTCTGCGTTGTCCCCAGCGTCTTCCAATTCTGATGAATGCATTCCTTGAGAATCCACAGGTGCCGTTTGCTCCTGCTGGGTTAGGTGGCTCCTCCACAGGCACTGAGGTAACAACTGCCGCACAAGCTGCCACAGCAACGACTGTTGGCAGTGCCGAATTCCATCTATGTGCGATTGACGTTCTCTGTGAAGCGTTGGATTTGTCGTCTGCAGTAGCTAACACCGATAATGCTGTATCTCCCAGCCGGCACACTTAATCTTGAATTGGCTCATCGTGTCCTGGGAAAGAATTCGGGTGTCCCACTCGAGACCAGGACGGGGTCCCACACTCTCCATTCAGGTATGGGGGTTCGACTAAATCCTAGAGGGATTCTTGGCTCTTAGGCTTTAGACCTACACATATGCTAGGTACACTCGGGTACATCTAGTTAGGCATCGTAGGAGTACGCGCACTTTCATAATGCTTTTTATATTCATGTATGTATTCATGATTATTGCAATATGGTAGAACTATTCTACCCCTTCACTTTTATCGTACTGCTGATATATCTCTGCTATTGTCTGCTGGTTACTGCAGCACATATATTTTACAGTAGAATAACAAATGTTCAATAAATACTTATTGAAACGCCCAGACTGTTTATTCTGTGTAACTCTCAAAGACAAACCGAATAAGCACGAGTGACTGAGCGAAAGGTAGTACATTGTTTCCACGATTCTGAGGAATTTGGGTTGTCATGTCATGTCAAGAGCGACCCTTGACCCTGCTCCAGGCAGGTCGCTCCCCACGCCGCGACAGCACCACCTGCTGTGCCTGCGTTTCCCTGCTCGCTGTTGCTGCCACTGCCGTGAGTTCGAGGCCCTCCTCCACCCGCAGGCTACCACCTGCGCCTCATCCCTGGTGGCCAGTGGCTGGCCGTAGGTTTGCTGGTACTGTATTGCTCTTGGTTGTTTAACTGTTTCGTTTTTTCCTCCTCTGTTTTGATGGTTATCTTGTTCATTTTGCCTCCTTTCTCCCTCTGTATTCTGTATTGCTCCTGGTTTATTGTTTAACTGTTTCGTTTCTCTCCCCCTCTGCTTTACTGCTATTTTGTTCATTTTGCCTCCTTCTCCCGGTGTATTCTGTGCCCCCTTTTGCCTTCTGTTCCCTCGCCGTCCCTGCCCCCGATTCTCCCGCCGCTGCATCCCCTGCGGCCCCGCTCCCCCTGCTTTGTACTGTATTGCCTCTGTGTTCCCTGATCACTGTTCACTGTTAATTCCCTCGTTATTCCCCCGTTGTATCCTGTGCTTTCTTTTTGCCTTCTGTTCCCTCGCCCCCGGCTTCTTCCCGCCGCTGCGTCCCCTGCGGCCCCGCCCCCCCGCTCGCCCATTCGTCCACTCCCTCCTCCCAGCTGAAGGCGCGCCTAAGGCAAGCCCGTCTGTGCCCGTCCGCGCCTGGACCGCGCCCAGCGCCAGAACCCCTGGCCCCCGCGAACGCCACGACGCCTGTCTCCGCTACGACTCCAGCACCCTCCACGCACTCAACGCCGGACGACCACGCACCTGCTGCCTGGCCGCCCCGAAGCGCACCCAAGGACCCTTCTCCTGCCGGAACTGCAGATTCACCAGCATCCGGCCCGCCAACCCACCGACCAGGAAAGAACCCAACTACCTCAGATGCATTCTTCTCAACACCCGCTCCGCCCGCAAACACGCCGTTGAACTCTGGGACCTACTCGACTCAACCTCCCCAGACGTCGCCTTCCTGACGGAGACCTGGCTGAACCCCTCCTCGGCACCCGACATCGCCATAGCCATCCCAGACGGCTACAAGATCACCCGCAGGGACTGCACCAACGGAGTAGGAGGAGGAGTCTCCATCGTCCACAGAAACACTGAGTCTCGACCAACACCGACGACACCCTCAGCACCGCCGAACACCTGCACTTCCAGGTCCACACTGACCCAAACACCACCCTCAGAGGAACCCTCGACCACAGTTCAGCGACTCAATCGCCGACTTCGTCAGCACACACGCCCTCGCTTCCACGGACTACATCCTCCTCTGGGACCTGAACTTCCACCTCGAGAACAACGACACCAACTCCACCACCCTGATCGACAACCTCACCAACCTCGGACTCGGACAACTCGTGTCAACACCCACCCACTCCGCCGGCCACACGCTTGACCCCATCTTCTCCGCAAGCTCCCTCGTCTCCTTCAACCACACCACCGTACTCCACTGGACCGACCATCGCTGCATCCACTTCACCTTCCGGAAACCCACCACGCACCACCGCACCCAACAGATCCCCCGCCGCTGCTGGAGCAAAGTCACCAAAGACCAGCTAACCACCACCCTCTCCCGGAGCCCACCCGCCGACCCCACGGACACCGACACCGCCGCCCGCAACCTCAGACAGTGGATCGACGACTGCGCCAACACCCTCGCCCCGATCAAGAAACCCTCCAACAGCCACACCAGCAAGAAAGCCAGCTGGTTCACTGAAGACCTCCAGGCCTCCAAGCAAACCTGCCGAAAGCTTGAGAAGAAATGGCAGCGTGAACGAACAGCGGACAGCTACGCAGCCCACAAGAACGCCACCCGCAGACACAATCACCTCATCAGATCCGCCAAAAGGACCTCCCTCAAAGACCGCCTAGACAACAACGCACACAACAGCAAAGAGCTCTTCAACATCGTGAAGGAACTCTCCAACCCCAGCTCCAACACCAACGACATCCCACCTTCGCAAGACCTGTGCGACTCCCTTGCCACCTTCTTCCATCGCAAGATCACAGACCTCCACGACCGCTTCAACACCACAACCGCCCCGACAATCACTGAGACCTCCGCCCCCACGACCACCATCCGCACCGACCGCCTGCTCTCCTGGACCAACATAAACGACGAAGACCCCATCCAAATCATGAACACCATCCACTCCGGATCTGTCAGACCCATGCCCACACCACATCTTCAACAAAGCCAGCACCACCATCGCACCCCATCTCCGGAAAGCCATCAACATCTCCTTCGAGACAGCAACCTTCCCGGAGAGCTGGAAGCACGCCGAGATCAAAGCCTTACTCAAGAAACCCAAGGCGGACCCCCAGGACCTCAAGAACTTCCGGCCCATCTCCCTGCTCCCGTTCCCAGCAAAGGTCATCGAGAAGACCGTCGACAAACAACTGACCCGCTACCTCGAGGAGAACAGCATCCTGGACCCGTCCCAGTCCGGGTTCCGCAGCAACGAAACTGCCCTCGCCGCCACCGACGACATCAGGGCCCTGCTCGACAACGGAGAAACCGCGGCCCTCATCCTCCTGGACCTGTCAGCCGCCTTCGACACGGTCTGCCACCGCACTCTACGCACACGCCTCCACGACGCCGGGATCCAAGAGAAGGCCCTGGACTGGACCACCTCCTTCCTCTCCGGCAGAACAGAGCGTCCGCCTCCCCCCTTTCCACTCCGAAGCCACTGAGATCTGCGGCGTACCCCAGGGCTCATCCCTCAGCCCAACGCTGTTTAACATCTACATGGCACCGCTCGCCCATGTCGCCCGACTGCACGACCTCAACATCATCTCCTACGCTGATGACACCCAACTGATCCTCTCCCTCACCAAGGACCCCCACACCGCCAAAACCAACCTCCACGAAGGAATGAAAGCCGTCGCCGAGTGAATGAAGAACAGCCGACTGAAGCTGAACTCGGACACAACGGAAGTCCTCATCCTCGGCTCCACCCCCTCAGCCTGGGACGACTCCTGGTGGCCGACCGCACTGGGAACCGCTCCAACACCCACCGACCACGCACACAACCTAGGGTTCATCCTCGACTCTACCCTCCATGTCAAAGCAGGTCAACGCCGTCTCGTCCTCCTGCTTCAACACCCTCCGCATGCTCCGCAAGATCTACAAGTGGATCCCCACCGAAACGAGAAGAACGGTCACCCAGGCCCTCAGCAGCAGGTTGGAGTACGGAAACGACGCCCTCTACGCAGGAGCCTCGGCCAAACTCCTGAGACGGCTGCAACGCATTCAGAACGCCTCCGCACGCCTGATCCTCGACACCCCTCGCCGCAGCCACATCACACCCCACCTGAGAGACCTGCACTGGCTCCCCGTCAACAAGAGGATCACCTTCAAGCTCCTTACCCACGCACACAAGGCACTCCAACACCGGACCAGCGTACCTCAACAGACGACTCAGCTTCTACAACCCCACCCGCCAGCTTCGCTCCGCCGACCTCGCCACAGTCCCCCACATCCGAAGAGCGACCTCCGGCGGCAGATCGTTTTCCCACCTCGCCGCCAAGACCTGGAACACCCTCCCCATCCACCTACGGCAGACCCAAGACCTGCTGACCTTCAGAAGACTCCTCAAGACCTGGCTTTTCGAGCAGTAGCAGCATTTCCCTCCCCCCCCACCAGCGCCTTGAGACCCTCACGGGTATGTAGCGCGCTTTACAAATGCTCTGATTGATTGATGATCTAAGGTTGCCAGAAACTAATCTCTCCCCGATAAGAGGAGATTCTAGTGGCACTGTGAGCTTTCTAATGCAAATCCGGCTAACATATGCGGTGGGGGTGCACAGAGTCCGTCTAACACCAAGCCCACGGTTTGTTATCCAAACGCGCAGGTCCTGCAGGGGTACTATAGGAACTACACGACACTAAGGTTACACAATGTGCCTAGTCTCGGTGCACTCTGCCTCTGTCTGGGCCTGCCGCCTGTACCTTGTTTCGTATTCACCAGGCTTGCTCTGCTATTCACTAAGGTTACACAGCGCCTGTCACCGTCTCTTCTCTGCTGTGAACTCCTGCTTGCATGAGGCAGTACCTAATGACTTTGCCAGTGCTTGTTCTGTTTTGTGCTTGTAGATAAGGCCCCGTTTTGTATGTGCTCCGTATTCTCCCCATTTTACATTTTTCACAGCTGGTGCGAACCAACCAGCTGATCACGAGCTTCGTATTGTTTTCAAGAAACCAGTGCTGCAGCATTCCAGGGTAATAGTGGATGGTACCCGGATGGAAGCCTGCGTGCCTGGGGTCAGGACTCAGGGGAGGAATTGGTCTCTGGAAAGTCCCGTGCCTGCTTCAGGCGACGGTTATGCAACCTATTGTGGGACTAGTGCAGGGCGAATGCAGCTGTGGGGTGCAACTGGTTGGGGGCTGCAGCTGGGAGGCCCCTGTGCTGTGGCCTGCAGCTTGGGGGTGGGGGAGCTGTGCTGTGGGGGCTGCAGCTGGGGGGCGGGTCTGTGCTGTGGGGGCTGCAGCTGGGGGGCCTGTGCTGTGGGGGCTGCAGCTGGGGGGCGGGTCTGTGCTGTGGGGGCTGCAGCTGGGGGGGCCTGTGCTGGGGGGCCTGTGCTGTGGGGGGCTGCAGCTGGGGGGCTGTGCCGTGGGGGGCTGTGCCGTGGGGGCTGCAGCTGGGGGGGCCTGTGCCGTGGGGGCTGCAGCTGGGGGGCTGTGCTGTGGGGCTGCAGCCGAGCGGCCCCTGTTCCACATGCACTTACATGTTAGTGGTACTGTCTGGGGTAGGTACTCCCCTGCCGACTGTCCCAACTCTTGAGACTTAACTCATTGGCCCAAGTAACAGCATTGCCTTTCAGCTTGTCCTAATCTTGTGCCACGGGACATTCCACTCGCCTGTTTCTAGGGCACGTTCAAGTCCTGTTCGCGGTGTCTGAGACCTGCAGTCCGGTGCTGCTGAATTCAGCCTTCCCCAAACGTATGTCGGTGTACCGCTGCAGGCTGGTGTGGGCGAGGTCTCCTGGGAGCGGTACTACCAAGCGTTTTTAATGTGACCAATGCAGTGCCATAGTTTGTGTGTAAAAACAACCTTCGTGTACGGTTAATGCCAATTGCGAATTCAGTAAGAGGAAAGGAAGACAGCAGCCTTTTCTTCAAGGTTCCCTGGTACCGGAGAAAAATGTGAAAACGTGCAATGGTTTAATGAGAAATCTACTTGCTGCTTGGGAGGCAGTGTGGGCTTTAATTGCTAGAATCATTTGAAGCTTCGCTGTGGCAAAGTATGTTTTTAACCGTACAGTAACTGTTATCCGTTCTCGAATGCTTCCCTTTAATGGCAACCATAAGGTTTCCCCTTGGTGCAGTCTGCTAATTATTAAAATGTAACTTTTGAAAGCACTTAAATGCAATCTTCTTGCACATTTAGCGGCAGCCTATCTTACACTGTAATGCATTTTTTATAACTTTTTCATGGTTTTCTTTCCCACAAAAACAGTGAACCACACGCCATGGTCACGTCAGATTCACTGTCTATCGAGCAGCCTGTTCCATTATACAGCAGAGGGGTGTGGCTACAGTGAGCCTTGTCGGACTGGTGTCTGGTTTCCCTTCCACACTCGCTGCCCCCCCACCCCTCTCCCTCTCTTATTGTCTCACTGGAGGCAGTGAATTTCTATTCCAGGGCATGGTAAGGTCGTCACTGTCCCAACAGTTTCTTTAAATTTCCTTGGACAGCCCCTTGCCTCATAAACCACTCATCTTCCATGCAGTGCATCATTCCAGTTTACCACGTGTTTGTGCGGGCCTCAGGGCTCCTCCATTTACTAGCCATGTCTCTTTTTGCTACATAATGAGTTGCCTTCTGGGGGTCTAAACTTCCCCCGGTATTCCCACCCAAATCTACAAGCGTTGAAATCTGTCAGGTCCGAGGGGGTCATTCCCGACACCCCCCCTCCTCCCCCGAGCTCTTTCTTTGAAGGAGTCCCTATTCCCCAACAGGGTCGCCAAGGAGAGTTTATTCCTCCATCCCACATATGCTACTGGTTTGTCCTGGGCTTCCAAAGCGCTTTCTGTGGAGCAGGGCCGGTGCCAGCAGTTCCTTTTCCCGTATAAGTAATGGAGGTGAGACCTGTCCTCCATGACCGACCTCTCCAACTGGGTCAAATCGAGATGAAAAGCACCATTCATTAACTGCCTGAAACTGGGAGACCCAATAGTACGTCCTGAGATCCAGCAGAGAAATGCCTCCATTATACACATTTCTCTGTTGGGAGCAGAAGGCAATGTGTGAGGGACCTCCATCCCATCGCAGGGTCCGTAGCAAACTGTTAACTTTATCAAAGAATTCTTCAGGTATCGGCCATGGGGTGTTTTGTCGCATATACAGGAATTTGGGCAATGTAACCATCTTAAAAATGGCCGCCGTTCCCATGATCAAGAGGGACAAATGATGCCATTGGTCGACATCTTGCTGCAAGGCTTGGGGGACCACTTCCACACTTCTTTCAAAGAATTTCTTTGTGGCTGGCCTAATTTTTATTCCTAGGCATAACAAACCCACTCTGGTGGTCACCATCTGGGGCGGGACTACCATCTCCAGGCTCCAAGTGCCTAGTTGGTATAGTGCAGTATTGATTTTTCTCAGTTAATTTTATATCCTGCATAGTGCTCAATGTTAAACACAAAGTATCACTGGAATTGAGGGAATTGGATCTGAGAGATACAGTAATATATTCTCCTCGTACTAGGAATCCTTCTCCAGCAAGCCGCACACTTCTCCTCTAATCCTCAGCTAGCAAGCCCCAGGCTCTAGAAACAGGGCAAACGGGAGCAGTGAGAGTGGACATTCTTCATGGGTCCCTTTCTTCAGCACAAACATTCTTGAAAGGATACAGTTCACCTTGACCCTTGGTACCAGGTAATGATATAGGAGGTCTACCCATCTACAGAATGTCGGGCCAATTCCCGAAGGAGGTACTCCCATCCTATGGAGTTGAATGCTTTCTCTGCATCCTAGGAGACAATCTCCCGGGTAACGCATGTGTTCCTGTAATTAGCCAGCCAGTGGAGGTGGCAGACGTTTTGTCGTGTTGCCGGTCGGGATATAAACTCTGTCTGATCCCTATGAACTGTCTGTGGGATAACTTTTGCCAACCGGATTGCTGGTGCTTTGGCATGAACCTTTATCTCTGTATTCAGCAGGGAAATTGGTCTGCATGAGGAACGACGAGTGCCCGGTCTCCCGCTTTTGGGCAGAACCTCTTTTATGGCTGCGCGTTGGTCCATGGGAAGTTCCCCCTTTTCCAGGGCTTCCATGAGCATGAACAGAGTGTGTGGGGGTGGGTGTGTGGGGGTGGGGGTGTGTGTGTGGGGGGGGGGTGTGTGTGTGTGTGTGGGGGTGTGTGTGTGTGTGTGGGGGGTGTGTGGTGGGTGGGTGGGTGTGTGTGGGGGGTGTGTGTGGGGGTGTGTGTGGGGGGGTGTGTGTGGGGGGGTGTGTGGGGGGGTGTGTGGGTGTGTGTGTGTGGGTGTGTGTGTGTGTGGGTGGGGGTGGGGGGGGTGTGTGGGGGGTGTGTGTGTGGGGGGGTGTGTGTGTGGGGGTGTGTGTGTGTGGGGGTGTGTGTGTGGGGGGGTGTGTGTGTGTGGGGGGGTGTGTGTGTGTGTGGGGGGGTGTGTGTGTGTGGGGGGGTGTGTGGGTGTGGGGGGGTGTGTGTGTGTGGGGGGGTGTGTGTGTGTGGGGGTGTGTGTGTGTGTGTGTGGGGGTGTGGGGGGGTGTGGGGGTGTGTGTGTGTGTGTGTGTGTGGGTGGGGGTGTGTGTGTGTGTGTGGGGGGTGGGTGGGGGTGTGGGGGGGGTGGGGGGGGGGGGGGTGGGGGGGGGGGTGGGTGGGGGGGGTGTGTGTGGGGTGGTGTGTGGGGGTGTGTGTGTGGGGTGTGTGTGGGGGGTGTGTGTGTGGGGGTGTGTGTGGGGTGTGTGTGGGGGTGTGTGTGGGGTGTGTGTGGGGGTGTGTGGGGGTGTGTGTGGGGGTGTGTGTGGGGGTGTGTGGGGGTGTGTGTGGGGGGGTGTGGGTGGGTGTGGGGGTGTGGGTGTGGGGGTGTGTGTGTGTGGGTGTGTGTGTGTGTGTGTGGGGGTGTGTGGGTGTGTGTGGGTGTGGGGGTGTGTGGGGGTGTGTGGGGGTGTGTGGGGGTGTGTGGGGGGTGTGTGTGTGGGTGGGTGTGTGTGTGGGGGGTGTGTGTGTGGAGGGGTGTGTGTGTGGGGGGGTGTGTGTGTGGGGGTGTGTGTGTGTGGGGTGTGTGTGTGGGGGTGTGTGTGGGGGTGTGTGTGGGGTGTGTGTGGGGGTGTGTGTGGGGGTGTGTGTGGGGTGTGTGTGTGGGGGTGTGTGTGGGGGGTGTGTGTGGGGGTGTGTGGGGGTGGGGGTGTCTGTGTGGGTGTGTAGGTGTGGGTGTAGGTGTGTGTGGGTGTGTAGGTGTGGGTGTGTAGGTGTAGGTGTGTGTGTGGGGGTGTGTGGGTGGGTGTGTGTAGGTGGGTGTGTGTAGGTGGGTGTGTGTGTGGGGGTGTGTGTAGGTGGGTGTGTGTAGGATCGCATCGCAAAGGCTTTTAATAGAATTTTACCAGGATACCATTAGGTCCTGTCATCTTTCCGGGCTGCATCATGCCCAGTGCTTTCGTTCATCCAGGATGAGGTCCCGGTCCAAAGAGTCCGTCTTCCAGTGAGAGCTGCGGGAGGGGCAGATTCCTCACCCAGGAAGGACTCCATTTTTACCTCTGAAGCCCAGGCCCGTTGCCTGCAGAGATCTTAGTTATAGAATGGAAATTCCTCTGCTATTCCCTCATCCGTTCGAATCCTGGAGCCATCGTTAATCACCAGCTCACCCACTTATCTAGACGCGAACTCATCTGCTGTGCTACGCCGGCAGTCGTCCAGCCTTCTCTCCCACCTTGTACAGCTTTTGTGGGGTCACTAGGAACTGTTTGACCATGTGGGTTTGATGTGGTATTCCCTTGTTCGGCCCTCCAGACAGAGTAACCACCTCCGGTCTCGTCTTGGGATGGCCTGCTTCAGCGGCCTGAATCAGCCCCTCTAAGGTCAGGATGTCCTGTTTTTTTCCTGACGTTTCTTTAGGGAAATCATGTTTTGGGCTCTGTCGCGAAGTGCTGCTTTGAAGTACTTCCAGAGTATCAGCTGGGAGCTAATGGGGTCCTTCTTCTCCTTGGAAGTGGAGCTCCATATTTAAGCAGCGCTCAGGAACTACCTCACCATTCTGAAGGTCCCAAATACCTCCATGTGTCCCTCCCCAGCCCCGGGCTTGGCCGCATCTGGAGGCCTCTTGGGACATCATCAGTCAATAAGGGATGAGTGCTTGGCAGCATCTGGAGGCCTCTTGGGACATCAGTCAATAAGGGATGAGTGCTCGGCAGCATCTGGAGGCCTCATGGGACATCAGTCAATAAGGGATCAGTGCTCGGCAGCATCTGGAGGCCTCTTGGGATATCATCCGTCAATAAGGGATCAGTGCTCGGCAGCATCTGGAGGCCTCTTGGGATATCATCCGTCAATAAGGGATCAGTGCTCGGCAGCATCTGGAGGCCTCTTGGGATATCATCCGTGTATAAGGGATCAGTGCTCGGCAGCATCTGGAGGCCTCTTGGGATATCATCCGTGTATAAGGGATCAGTGCTCGGCAGCATCTGGAGGCCTCTTGGGATATCATCCGTGTATAAGGGATCAGTGCTCTGCAGCATCTGGAGGCCTCTTGGGATATCATCCTTGTATAAGGGATCAGTGCTCGGCAGCATCTGGAGGCCTCTTGGGATATCAGTCAATAAGGGATCTAAACAAGACTTTCGTATCTTATTCCGAGTATTCTGCTATGAGTAAATATCAGATTTTTGTTCATAACTTGGAGTTAGCAGTTGGTTATTTGCATGACAAAGACTTTCCATTTTGAGGACTGTGTGGGTTACTCGAAAAATGAGTGTTTTCTTCTAGACTAGTGTGATTTCCATTTGTTCAGTTACTCGGAGTTAATCCCAGAAACTGCACCGGGTCTTATCCCCGCCATCAGTTTTCATCAGGCTTGGCATGTTTTGCCGGATATGCTCAAACGTAGCTCCTGGACCTTGTGGTGTCCTGGGACTAGAGATGCCGCCTCCAGGAGCCCCAAGCAGGCCGACACCTGCCTGGAGGCGGGGTCCAGCAGCTCGGACTGGACTATCCCGTCTGACAGGGTCAAGACTGATTTGCATATGGTCTATTCGTTGATCAAAACGGGGGATTAGAATATGGCTCAAAGTAATTCCAGTGAGTGAGATGACTTTGCTTTTCGTCCTTTTCGTGACTGCAATGTATAACTTGTTTACAATGGTTGTATCCCTGGGTTATTGCTCTTCAGAGTCAGAGGCCCCTTAACTTCGTCCTTGCTGCCCCGTGGGTGCAGTGGTGGCACTCTACAGACCTGCTATGGCTTTATTGAAGGCGCAGGTGTTCATCTTTGAACACTGTGCGAATTAAGCCCTTTGTGCAATGGCAGTGCAGGTTGAGGGCCTTTTACAGACTGCATCAGACGGGTCATAGATGCCAGGCTTCAAATGTTCTCACGCTTTCTTCTTTTTCCACTCCTCTATTCTCAAACAGTGTTGATGGTCTGCTGAGGAACGCGCGTTGCAACAGTCTGTGGTGTTGATTCTGTGTCAGGAGATTCCAGGGTAAATGAAGTATGTGTGTATATTGAGCAGTGAACAAATAGTTGTTTGAAGCATGTGCCCCTCACTAGGGCCAGTGTCTAATACCTAACCGCGCTTCTTGCGTTATCTCTGCTCCCTGAGCAGGTGAAGCATCTCAAGGGAGTTGAGGAGAAACTCATCACACTGCTAACCCTTTTATCATCTCCTTAGCCTTGAGTTAAAGTTTGCAAGACCATGGTTCGAGCATGGAATTAAAGTTGGAGATGGGCAGCCAGCTGCAGCCTGTAGGGACATGGGCAGAAAAGGCTTTCTTGAGGCTCTTTTGCTAGGGAACGAAGTGCCCATGTCTACTTTGTGTGGCCCCTCTGTGACCCCACCTACTAAATGTATCCTGGCAGCATGTTTTAGGTTGTAGTAGGCAATGCTGTTTAGCTAACTGGGCGTTCTTGAATGCAGTTCACTTCAATTAGGCATTTCTCTCCACAGACCTCCAAGATGGCAGTAAATGGTGCTGTGAACGTGAAGGAGGACTGCACATCGCAGGCGGAGAGTAACTGGCTTGAGGAGGACGACTGCGCGGAGGAGGCTTATGAAAGGTATTGAGTAGCAAGTTAATCTGCTATGAGGAACCTGTGTGGCATTGCAAAGCATCCCCCCACTTTCACGTCCAGCAGACTGCACATAAGGAGGGCAGCATGACCACACTGTCAGCAGGCCCCGATATCCAGCATCCATGTGCCCTGCTCTCTTCTACATACTACCTCTAGCTTACATCACCATCTCTGTCCCATGAGGTAAAGCCCCTACACACCTGGACCTCACCCTACTCTGGGAAAGGATCTTCCTGCATGCCACAGCACAGCCTCCTCAAGGAGCAGCAACATCTAACACGACCTTTGGACTTTGCAGTTCCTTTCCACCCCCTTTAGAGAAATGATACTAGATAGTGTGCTCTGTGTTCTTTACAGAGCCCTTGTTAATATAGTGCAAATCCCAAGCCTCCTAAGAGGTGCAGTGAGAATGAAATCAAGACATCTGCACATAGTCATTCACCATGAATGGCACATTTACAGGACTGCTGTCCGTGGTCTTAGAACAGTAACCTTCATAAACATATGTCGGAGACCCAACCACCCCATAGATTTAAGATTTCTCCTGTTGACCTCACACTATCAGAACCAGTCCCTCCATTCCACTGATGCTGCACAATAGACATTGTCAAAACAAGTAGTATCCCTCTGCCTAATGAGGAAAGATATGGTGGAATGTGCGTCATGACTATACGTCACTTCAATGAAAAGTGGGAAAAAGGAAAAATAATCCCCTTTTTTTTACGACCCTCACCCACTCTAGTAGTGGAATGCCTTATCATTGGGTTTGCCTGACTCCTAAAGGTCAGGGTGGACTCGACCGTATTCCAGGGAGCTCTTTGTATATTAATCAGGGGAGCTACAATTAAAAATTCCTCATCCAAAAAAAAACTGTAAAGGGGCTTTAAGCCCTCCTGTTACTTCCCTTTACTTACTATTGGTTGGATCCCATGTCACTCTTTTCCTTGCTTCCTGTTGGTTGGTGCATCCTCCTCACCTCCAGCTTCGGTCTTCACCCCTGTGTGGAGCATGGATCAAGTACTGTTTCCTGTGGACAGTGTCCTTCCACTGACCCCGGGGCCCCGTTAGGTACTAGTTTAAAAAAAAAAAAAATATATATTTTTAGTCACCTGTCATTCTTTTTAACTCACTTACACTACTACCATTGTTTCCGGCCCTCTTCCCTCTTGCTGCTTTTTAATTTGATTTTTGGAAAATGTATACAGCGCAAATCCGACCTGAATGTTTTGGAGCAATTTACATGAGCACCACTGACTTTACCTAAGGACACATTTATTTTTCAGGTACCGGAGGGTCAAGTGATTTATCCTGAATCTCAGAATATTGTGCCGGCGCTGAGACGCTAACCAGTTCCCCATGTCCACAGGCGCAGTTCTGGCTGTAATGCCACATCCCCTTTAAAAACAATTAACAAAGCTTGTTAATGTTTTATAAAGAGGTCGCACACCAGCGCGGGCTGATGTGAACATGACGTAAAGTAAACAGCGCTAACGAGGATAACGCTGGCTGTGCCACAGTACTTTCTTTTTATTTACTTTAACTCATGTTGCACAGCAGCTTGTGCTGCTGTGCAACATCTTTATAAAGCATTGACAACACCAATTGGTCTTGCATAGGCAAAACCTATTGGTGTTGCCAATGCTTGTTATTGCAGCTTCCAGCAGAGTACTGCCTTTAGCACAGAGAAAGGAAAAGAATAAAAAGATGAAAAACAGTGGCGCTAAGGGTTCTAATCTTATTCAAGAAAAAAAATATTGTACATCTCGAAAAATACTTGTCTACGTAGGAACAAACTGATAGCTAGATGGCTGTATGTGGCGGAGTCTGCTGGATGTGTTGAGCATGCTTTCCCCAGAAAAGTGATCACGTTATTATTTTTTGTTGTTTTTTTTTGTTGTTGCATATTTATATAGCGCGAACTTGACCCGAAGGTATTGGAGCGCTTTACATGAGCACCGTATTTACATTACACATTCAGGCACGGGGAGATTAAGTGATTTGCCCAGAATCACAGGATGCGGACGTGACCCCGAGGCTCGAACCCTGGTTTCCAGCACCAAAGTCGGCAGTCTAGCCGACGGACCACATCCTCTCCCCTTATTTGACTGATACCTCCCCAAAGGTCCCAGCATTTAACAGATGTTTTCTTTTTTCTGTTTGGTCTCATCAGAGATGTCCCTCTGGAGGAAAAATATGCAATTCTAGTTGGATTCCAGTTATTCCTTCAGTATGTGACTGGTGTCTCATGATTTCGTTATGTATAACAATGTTTAGCAGAAAGTGAGTAGGCAGATCGCCAATTTCGCTGTATGGGCAGTTTGGGGAGAAGGGTAGTTACCGTTCTTTCAGTGTGGTGTTTAGGGGGATAGTGCCACTCTCCAGAAGGGCAAGACCTCTTTTTCTGTAGTTAAGTTAACCAGGTATGGTTGGGCTTTCCGGAAGACCTTGAACCATCCTTGTAGCTCGTCGGGTGAAAGTTCTCAAGCACCTTGCATCTGTTTAATTCTCTGAAAGGTAACTTGTTTTCATGTGATCTGTTGGATACGTTTCCAAGCATGATTGTATGGTGTCAGAGCTATTCCGAGGCAAGTTTCCTTTTCCCAGCTGGCTGCAGATGCAGATTTTGAGTCATTTGACCAAGAGTGCTGTTTTCAAGCTATATTGACCAAGTTTGGCTCTTGGTGTCTTAATCTCTTAAGCTCATGCTTTATGGGAGCCATTTGGCATCTGGTTTGTATAGAGGTGTAGATAACATCTGCTTCAAGGGCGGCAGTGGGAAATCCTTCTGGTAAGCATCAGTAAGTTCCACCACCCCCAGAAGTTTCTTCCCGCCTCCCTTTTTCGGATCCTCTCTTGTCCAAGTCCCAGAGTTCAGCTCTGTAAGCGAGTTGGCTGCTATTCCTTGCCGAGACAACTTTGTTTATGTTCAAGGAGAAGCGATGTCCGTGTGCCTCGCCATCCTCAGGATTGTTATAGGAAACTCCTGACTTCTAGTTGCTCTCTTGATCCACTGATGAGATTGTTAAGCCTAGGTAAGTGAACGTCTTCCAGTTTTTTGTTGTCGGTATGGAAAACCTTGGTTTTCTTCCTATTTTTCCTGAAAACCGTGACCTTTGTTTTGGCGCATTAATTTTCATGCCATTCAGTTGGCATTATTCAGTCTTTGCACTGAGTTGGACTTGCTTGCCTCTTGGTGTTTGTGTGATCAGAATGAAGTCATCTGTGAAGAGGGCAGTTATGCAAAAACTGTCAATTGCTGGGACGTCTGGTGATGGTTTCAGCTTTTCTCCATGCAGATCGTTTGTATATAGGAAGAAAAGTAGGGTTGCTAATGAACAAATTTGTTTCACTCAGCTAACCGTTGAGAGCTTCTTACTCAGAAGGCCTTTCTGGTTTAGCCTAACTTGTATTATAGTGTGTAGAGCATCCTAATTTGGGATAGTAGAGCCGGCTCCAGGTCCATATTGCACAGTTTTCCCCAGAGTGTAGACCTTGCTACAAGGTTTAGAGCAGCCATGAAATTAGGGAAGGCTACATAGAGAGTGAAATCTTTTTTAGCGCGCTGTACTTAAATGCGATATGCATAAAGGTGAAGATGTGATAGATGGTGGCAAGATTGTCCCTGAAGCCTCCTTGTATCATATTTAAAATGTTCTCTTGCTTGATCAAGTTGTATATTGCATTAAATATCAGCCGGAGGAGATTTTGCGGTCTGTCAATTAGTTTAATAGGTGCCTAAAGTTTTGGTTCACTTTAGTTGCTATTCATAAACTAGAATGATCACACAAACCAAGACTGAAGAGTAGGGGCGTTGGGAGCGCAGGGTTGAAGTGGTGGCTATTAATACTGCTAAAAAATTAATCGCACAATATGGGGTGATATTTGAAGAGTTCTGATAAAAGCATTTCTGATAAACTTCTAGCCACAGATTCATCACCTTTTGAATATTTCCTTGGTGTCAGACTGGATACAGAAACTTTTCAGCAGTACCTCTGCGTGCTGGAAGGTGGCACCTTGTGGCTGCACACTGACTCCGTTCAGCTCTGGTAAGGACGTGCGGGGCTTATTTAGGCGCCTATCCTGTGTGTTGATGTAATTTCCTTTCTGCACCAACAGACCTGTATCCAGTGCTCACTTCCTAGTCTCTTTGAGACTTTGTACCTCCACATTTTCCAATGTGCAAAATACAGGCTTCAAGCCTTGAGGGGACTGTTGCAAACAAATGTCTGTGACTGAAGCCCACCAGGTTTCTTGTGATGCCTGGAGTAGAACTAAGACTCAAAGGCCAGCTCCAACTGCACGTCTGAAACTGAAGGCCATCGGGGAATGCAAGGTGAAGCTCTACATTGCCAACCATAAGACTCCACATTGGGGCTGCTTTAAGCCGCATCAATTTTCTAAGATTCGTTCCTAATATTGTTCCCATTACCGAAGTCATCGTAGCCTTTTGAGAGTTCGGTCTTCGTCACGCTCCAAGTCTTCTTGTTTCTTTAGATTTACCTGAAGTCAAAGCAGGATTCCACTCTTGCGCCACTCATTCGCCTATGCAGCATCACTCTTCTTGATCATGCTCCTGAAGTCGACAGACTTATGAGCAGATTCCACAACTTGTGCCTGCAGAACCAGAATTTCTGGGACCAAATGCCACACTGCATCATATCGAAGAGTTCCACGCAGCCATGCTCCGCACCAAATTTACCTTCGGACTCACTCTGACGTGCCTTTAGGTACCAATGAGGTGCAATGCATTCCATCTGGGATACCACTAGCGGGTTAGTCCTTGGCACCATTTGGAGCCTCTGGGCCAGTTTTATCTCCGGCTTCACTTCCGAACCCGCGCCCAGTCTCCAGACTTGTGCCGGCACCTGGTTACTCGATGCCCATGCCGACTCAGTCGACGCTGGATGAGGAGCCAATTGGTCCCTCAGATGTCGAGTCGGTGCCAGTTTGACTTTGACCGACGTGACGCCCGAATCCAAATGAGGCACCACTTCATCTATTGCCTTCGTATTCCTCAAGGCGCACAGCCCACCTTGGCACAGATTCCGACATCTATGGCCAGGATGATGAGTTCGCTCAGCCCTTTACTGAGGACTGTTGATGCAAAGGCTGGCAGTAAACCAGTGGCCTTGACACTTATCCGGAGACTGCCCTATTTTCTCCTCCTGGATCTGCCACAGAGAAATCCACAACCTAAGTTAGGTGCTGCGTATGGCGCCTGAAGTTCTTGATCTCCAACTCCCCACCATGGAGGTCAAAACTAGTGTGCAAACTAAGGTCCTAAAATCCGGAAACACTTCTGCTAAGCCTGTCTTCCAATTTAACAAGGCTTTGACTTATTTATTAGGGGACTGGACAAAACCTTGCTCTGGGCCCCCTGTGAGCTGACTGGTTGCCAGGCACCATTGTCCTGCTTTGGATAACCCTACTTTTCTCTTGCAGTTCTTAACTGTTGCAGGGATTCTGTTTTGGAACCGAACTATGCTTGGGATCACACTACATCAGTATGTAGGGATATGGTTTTTAATGTGTTGGTGGTAACGGTGTTGTATATGTATGAAATGTGTTGGTATTCACATCTACAGCTGGCAAATTGATCCAAGAATAGAAGACTTCAAAGCGGTAAGCATCACTGGCTTCAGTCACGAAGATAAAAGCGCAACCTGCATTAGTGCGTCCAGGTTGCATCAGATGTACACGGGCAGCAGGTCTGCAATTAACTGGAATAGTGACCGGCTCTGCAGCCATAAGGAAAAGAATAAGGGTTACAAAGTGCAACACAAAAATGGGTTATCCTTTAAAGCCACAGAATTTGGTGCTCCTGAAACACTGTGGAGGATCACTCCCTAACTCCACGGATGTCTCCTGTGGCAGGTGCGAGGGTTATTATGCACACACACACACAAGTACAAATGAGACCTGTGAATAAGTACCTGACCAATAGTTGGTGGTGCCATCTTGCAGGGATTCTGTTTAGAACAGAACTGTGCCTGGGATCACAGAACGTCAATATGTAGGGACTGAGTCACCAAACCACATCCGTTCCCATGAACCCCAATCCAGACTAGCTCCTAGTGCCTCACCTGCTCTCCTAACCTTCCCAGAGTAACAGGTAATTTGGCACCCCAGAACACAACACTCGTGCCCTCAGGGAAAGGCAGTAACGGGTCATCCCCTTTTGTTCTCACTCATGCATATCCACAATAAACAAACTAGACACGAAAACAGTTTTTAATATTTATTGAAACTATTATGCTCTATTATGAAGCAATTGTGCTGCAACTAGAAAACATACAAAACTAAGTACTGTGATTAGCAACACTAATAAACCATACACAATGAAAAGACCTATCATGGTTATTGGGGTATCTGCCAAAGCCTAGCCTCACAATGTACTAAAGATCTCTGGGATGGTAACCGGCCCCATACCTGGCATTTGCCGTTAGCTGGTCTGCATTTCAGATCGCGCAAAGCTGGCACTCTGGTTCAGGGACCTATTCTCTGCTAGAAATCCTCCTCTCTATTTTCAAAATGGCAAGTCTTGGCCTATATGATAAGAAATGCCCTACTCGTAAACAGCAGCTGGGTCTTTTTTATTGTGTCTAGGTGTTAGTGTCCGACCACTGAAAATAACAGGGCAACAATGTTTGACCTTGTACTAAATGTTCGGACTGAATCCCTGCAAAAAGCAGAGTAATAAAACCTGTGCAGCCTATTTCTAAAAAAATAATGTGGCACAAAAACAAGCATGTTATTTCATAATGTGTGCAAAACAAAAGCAGCCTACGTGTGCAGCATGTGCGGTTGGGCTAACGTAAGGGAAAACTGCATTCGGCCCTTTAGGGGACATGCAACACCCCCTCTTTGGTTGGTACAGTAACGCATCAACTAAATAAAAAAATTGAACGCACAAGTTAAGCAATTTCAAAGTGTTGCTAATAAGCATGTTATAAGAAAAGAATATAATATAAAACATACCATGGCAATTTTTTTGGTTATTAAAGGGGTGGCCGCATTAAAGCATGTCTGAGGTATCCATGATGTCTTTCGCAAGTTCAAAAGCCAATGAATCTAGAATGGATTCCATCTCTGCAGATGACTGTTCAATGGCCCAATGCACCAACTCCAGAGAACAGGCATGATCCTCTGTCTTCGCTATTGCTGAGAAAGTAACCAGGTAACCCGCATTTAGTCATTTGAGCCAGGTGTTGTAACTCCATGTGCAGATGCACATATTTCCGTTGAAACGAGTAGCTCATAGCTGGCATTCTGAATAAGCTGCCGGCCCAGGGGACAATTTTGAAAATGGGTCACTAATGGGCTTATTAACATGTCTGTGTCCACGGGCGCCGGCAAAGCCATGCAAATATCTAATGCCCATTCGAAAGGGCACCAGAGGCAGTGAAACACTGGTTGTAGGCAGGTAAACCAGGTAGGTTGGAATGACAATGACCAATCAAGGTCCAATTCCTGGAGCAAGAGGTGCTCAAGTTGTGCTCACGGCACAGCTGCAGCGGTGGTAGTTCTAGTAGGCTGTCATAGACAACATCCATTGAGGAGGAACAAAAATATTAGAACGCTGCAAATTAGGAATAACTGCAGCGGGAAACCCCAAACACAATGGAATAGTGAATGAATAAAAGCTGGTATTACTCCAAAAATTGTCTGGAAGGAACTGAATAAGCTTGAACCTGTAACTTTAAAAAGGTGCACAAGGCCGGCAGTATTGGATGCTTTAAAAATGCGATGGAATGATTCGCCGAAATGTAATGTGAGGTTAGTGTTTAGTAAGGACTGTATTTTGCTGGATGTCCTTGCTGCTTGTAATTCAAAGGTTTGTCTAGCAGAAGTTAGGGCTACTTCCTTTTGAAACAATGGTGCTTTGAGTCTGCTTAGCTTGTGAAAAACTGCCTTCAAAGTTGGAATGGAAGGCCACAACGAACTATCATACCCCTTGGGCGGGAGGGAAAAGGACGTTCTTACATCAGGTCACCAACTGGGAAACTGATAAAATGTATCTGATCCCAGCGCGCATCCCACAGCAGTCTTGATCACTTAATATTAAATAACTTCCATTTGAAAGGACTGTAATTAGTGGAAGTATTGCAGGGGCTGGTATAGCTTTGATTTAACAGGCCAGATTTGCTACTGAAGCATTTCATGCACCTTGAATAGTAATATTTTTGCAAATGAGTGAATGTCCGACAGAAGAGTCCCATTTCTTTCCTATAAGGAAGACTTATTTGTTGGCACATTCACATCGATAAGAAAATGGGAGAGACCGTAGTTCACGAATGAAGCTGCCTCCTATATCTACTGACAGGGAAATGTTTCATACAAGCTGTGAATTGAAATGTTCAAATTGGCAAAGAAATCACACCATATATTAACCATACGGTGGAAGGTGTTTCTGCTATAGTAAAAGGGAGCTGTTCTAACTTCTCGTAATGTAACTTTTGGAAAGTTGCGGCCTTTTTTTACCATGAGCCTTTGTTTACTTGTTAAATTGAAAGGCATGAATAGGTGGCTGGAATTAAGATAACGATAGGTGATGTGACCATTTTTGGGGGTCTGAAGGGTCCACCTAAACTACATGATAGATCTAAGCTGACTGCCTATGGTACAATGTAGACATGTCATTTTGCATGATATCAGTAACAGATGACACAATGTTATTTATTTATTTATTTTTAACAGTGTTTTATATAGCGCGAACTTGACCCGAAGGTATCGGGTATCGGAGCGCTTTACATAGCACCAGTTGCGTTACTTGAGGACACATTCATTTTTTTTGTTAGGCACAGGGAGATTAAGTGATTTGCCCAGAATCACAGGATGTTCAGCGTCATTGCCGAGACTCGAACCCGGTTCCCCAGATTCGAGGTCGACCGCCCTAGCTGTTAGGCCATCTCCTCTCCCCTAATGCGAGAAGACAACGTATTAATATTATCAACAGCAAGCACTTTATCGAAATTATCTTCATCAATTTGTCATAAACATGAAGCGGCTTTCATTTGTGACAATTTCCAAATTTCATTATATGTAGCATAAATAAATCTTTTAGAACGTGGAGACTTAGGATCCACAAAGTCTAAGTCTGTGTTCCGATAGGAGAGAAAGATGTTTCACTGCAGAAAGTGTGGAGTGTTCTAACCATTGTTGACACAATTTCCCCACTGAATAGGTTGTAACAATTCCATAGTGTTGGGATTGCGAATAACGAGGGTCAGGACGGCTAACTTTAATCCACGGTGTGGAATTCAAACACAGTGCATGACAACTATTTGTGGCTAGAGGCCACAATAACCACCCATGAGGACCTGAAGGTTTGAAATTAAATGTACCGTTCTGCAACATACTATTGAGCTGTTCCTCAGTGTAATTTGTTAATTGTTGCCAATTTTCAAACTAGGCAATGAAAGGAATAGTAGAGGCATTCATCTCTTTAATCTTAGCCAGTCCTAGACACGTCTGTTGGACAGTGTAATTCAGAAAAATCATTTGTGTTGTGATTAAACCGGCCCGAAACAAAGTTTCTGTCCCCTCAACTTGCCATAATTTGGTATCCCAAATGGATTTCATGTCATTTGTACCCTTCTAATAGTCATAGTCTTTCATAGCCATTTGTGTGACCAACGAGTCCGTATTTATGAGCTTAGTTTGTGTAAGCAAGTATTTTTTCAGGGGTGCAGTGCAGAGTTTAAAATAAAAGGATGTTTGATCTGACGTGTCATATAAAGATAAATTCACATACTTTTCAGGATATGTTTTGGAACTCCCTTGCGGGGAGTGGAACAATGTTCCCATTGTGTGTAATTAAAAAGTGTACGTAGAACACTAGCTCGATGTAAATGATGTCTGTAATGAGATAACAGAACGTTTTGGCATAGTTAGTAGAATTAAGGTACAAATCCTCTGATTTGAAAACAGTATAACATTCCAGCTCTGAGAGCATGGAGATTACAGTTCCAACATCCCAATCATATGAATGTAGCCCAAGTGCTATTTCTTCCCCCATAGAAACTTTAAACATATGTGGTATCTGCAGGATTTCCGTAGGGCTGAATGTCATAAGGAACTTTATCCCAAACAATTCCATCAGTTACTGAAACAGGTGAAATGTCGATCAAGGGCAAGTTTTTTTTTTTTTAGCTTATGGGAAGAATGGGGGGTCAACGCTCCCGTCAACCAGTTCTGTAGCAGAGCGTTCTGTAAAGGTAGTAGCCATTAATCAGCAGGAAAAAAACGGTCAAAAATCCAATCCACAGAAATAGAAAAACCAAGGGAAGTGTTATCCAAACATATATCCAAGGCGGGACCAGATAAATGCATTTCAACCATGAAGAAGAAACACAAACCCGGGCAGGAGGAGTGTCTAGAACAGATGAACTGTAAAGAGTCAGAAGAAAAATCTGAACCCACAATACCCAGAAACAGTTAATTGAAACACCGGTTCCTCAGGTACTGCAACAGGACCGGAAAAATCCATAAGAGGTGGATCCGAAAAAGGTGGATCATTATAAACAAACACAGCTGCAGAAGATGCAGTGGTAAGAACAGTACTCATTTCAGTTGAGTCACTGGCAGGTGTAGCGGATGTGGAAATTAACTGTAGTGCATTCTTCCCCCAAGCTGGGAAAAAAACCGGTCAGTGGTGCTCACTAGCTGTAGAGTAATGTTCGAGGTGTGTGTGCTGTAGATACACATGCTTTGCATACTCCTGCCATATAGTGTTTGGTCCAGATGGTAGGAAGTGGTTTTTCTTCGAAGAAGTCTTTTCCAGTCACGAAGTAAGGTGACTCCTCCTTTCGGTGATAGTGCGCATGGGCATCGACTCCATTGATAGATTTTCTTTGTCATCGGTTCGGAGGTGGTTTGCGGTGCTCCGGTTCGAGACCGTTCTTCGGGATCCCCTCGGTGCGCAACCCACTGTACCCTCATTGGTATTTTGTACACGTCCCCTTATTCCCGCATGTTGAAAAAATAAGAACTTCCCATCTTCGATCGAGAAGAAGTCGTTGGCGGCCTTCGGGACTAGCTGTGTCGGTTGACTTCCACTCCTTCATGATCATCCAGTCTTCTGCCGATGGAACGGACTCGGCTTCAATTCTGTCCTCAGTGCCACTCCAAGTATCCGCGCACCATCCTGCATAAAGTCTGCAACTTGTGCCTCTCACTGGAGCACAAGGAAGAAGATTGGGATGGTTGCCAATCGAAAAACACTTTGCGGGACTGTCAAGCTCGACGTAGGGACATGCAGCGGCATAACGTAGACTACACACCGGATATCTTCGGGGAAGATACCGAACAGGAGGAAATAGAAGCGTCAACAGCAAAAGAGGAGGAGGCCTTCTCTATCAGGAATCTGACTCAGAACTGGAGATAGACTTAGAGTCTGAAGAAATTCCAGCTGGACAGGGTGCCGTGAGTAACAAAGCCCCTTTATCCACCAAAATAACTTCCACCAAACAAAAGGCTTCTGTGCCACCTCTGCCTTCGGGACAGGGTCGGCACCGAGAGACTGCTTCTAACGCCCCGCCTTCGGGCTCGGCACCAAAACAGCATATTAAGCCTTCCGGCTCGGGCTAGAGTCGAGACAAAACACCCTCTGAACCGAAACCTTCGGCTCCAAAGGATAAAAAAGACAGGTCCAGCTTGGCACAGAGAATTTCGGCACTGAAACCAAAACATCCCCTTCAAAAATCTCCGTAATCTATCCTGGAACTTATGAAGGAAAAACTGGACCCTAAGCAAAAGAAAACTTACATTAATCCAGACACTGGACATATTTTGGCCAAGGATGCAATACCATCCAAAAGAAAGACTGTTCTAGAGGATACAAGCTACAAAATTCTTCTAAAAAAGGAGGACATGGCTACAAGTCCTATCTACCCCATCCCTCAGTCAGCTCCATCACTTGCACCATTACCAGGTTCAGACCCCTTAAATATCTCACCACAGGGTTCTCCACATACACAGCCTGCTATAGAGGAGGGGGATGACAATAGTGCACCACTAATAGATCCATGGAATGATTATAATCAACCTATGAATAATGATCCTGATTTATACCCTGCAAAACCATCACCTCCTGATGACAACACAGCATACCGGGAGTTAATCTCAAGGGCACCATCATACCATGGAGTTACACTATAAAGGAATCCTTAGAAGAGGATTTTCTATTTGAAACACATAGGACAACTCAAAGTTTACCCATGCTAAAAGGCATGATGAGACATGCGGATGATATTTTTAAAGATCCTGTACGTGCCTGTATATTAACACCTAGAATCGATTTTAAATTTTTTTAAAAAAATACAAGCCTCCACCATCTGACCCAATTTTTATTAAGGGGCAGTTGCCTTTAGATTCCCTAGTGGTATCTAATGCTCGGAAGAGAGCAAACTCAAGGGAGGGCCTTTTGGCCTTGAACTCTAAAGGTAAGGACATCGTCTGTCAGTGCCTAACTCTTCAGGCAACCCCAAGCAAAATACCATTAAAGTGTCCTAGCTGTAACCTAAGGCTCCCCAAATCCTATTTAACCCTATTAATCCGCCCAAAGCTAAGGAAGGGACATCTAAAAAGAGCTGAGGTCGACCCCCTGCGCTGTCTACTGCTTAACGCCAGGTTTCTGGTCAAACATAGCACGGAGTGTGCACTACTCATCGAGGAGCATAACATAAAACTAGCATTTATCACAGAGGCTTGGTCAGATAAGGCGGCAGGGCCGGATCTGGCTAAAGCTACACCTCCTGGGTTTTTATGCTCTACACATGACAGACCTCTTAGGAGAGGGGGAGGACTGGCAGTTATATATCAGAACTCCTTACACGCCTCCTTCCTAACAGCTTCTAACTCGACTTGTGAAGCACTTTCTTTTAATTTTTACACCACTCAACTCCTTCAAGGGCATCCTTCTTTACTGACCTCCAGGCCCTAGAAGTGCCTTCATAGCGGCAGTCGGAACTCTGTTAGAGAATGGGCTCTGTTCTGATTCATTCACGATTCTTGGGGATTTTAACTTTCATTTGAAAGCACTTTCTGACCCGGAAACAATTAGTCTGGGGGAGGTGATGAATAGTGGAGAACTTAGGCAACTCGTAGAGCCCCACTCATGTTGCAGGGCATACCTTAGATGGGATTTTTTCCAACAACCCACAACTGACTTGCACGGAGGTGCTGCCACTTGTTTGGTCAGACCATGCTGCTATTCAGTTCGAACTTACTCCCCCTAACCCCTACCATGGTAAGGAAGGACCCAAAAAAAGGTAGAAATGAGAGCTTGGAAGAAAATAAAGAGCCCAGTAGTAGAAGCGCTGCTTAGGGCCACGGCCACGCTCTTCCTGCTGTAGTGGAAGAAGCCACAGCCTGCTACAGAGTGGGTAGATACAGCATGTCACAAACTAGCCCCGGTGAAATTTTCGGCCCCTAAGCGTTCTCAGCCCTCAGCCCCCTGGTTTTCCGAAGAACTGAGGAAGCAAAAACATGCCTGTAAGTGCTTAGAACGCTGCTGGAGGAGAGGCTACAATGATGCAGAGAGTCATATAAGCAGAGCCTTACTCTTTACAAAAAGCTACTGTTCAACACCAAGAGGGTCTTTTTCACAGATCAAATCTTACAAGCGGAATCTTCGTCAAAAGAATTCTTTAGGACAGTAACTAAATTGGCCGCCCCTTGCAATCCAAAAATTCAGAGCAGTCCTGAACTATGTGAGGAAATCGCCACCTTCTTTCTACAAAAGGTGGAAGCAATTTTTTCATCTTTTTAACCTCTCCCAGGCAGGAGACATGGGTGAGACAACCATGCTGGCAAGCATTACAACTGATTCACGACCAACTTTAGACATATTTTCACCACTGGAGAAGCGTGATACTGTAAATCTCCTAGCCTCCATCACATCGGGATCTCCTTATGATCTCTGCCCAGCTTCAGTGATTAAACTTGTCCCTGAGATCATTGGTACAGCACTGACTCCCATATTTAACGCTACGTTTGAATCCGGGCAGTTCCCTTAGAGATGGAAAACAGCATCAATTCTCCCGTTGCTAAAAAAACCAAACCTTGACCCTAAGGACCCTAATAATTACCGGCCAACTTCTCGTCTTCCCTTGCCAGCAAAATTGGCGGAAAGCACTATGAACACTCAACTCTGCACATTCCTCCAAGCAAATAACATACTAGACCCCACTCAATATGGATTTAGGGCAGGACACAGTACTGAGTCGGCCCTGTTAAAAGCCACAAAGGAACTAAGAGAAGCCCTGGACCAAGGAGGCAATGCAGCACTAATCATGCTGGACCTCTCCCCGGCCTTCAACACGGTCCACCATGATGTTCTGATGGACCGTTTGTCAACATGCAGGGTGCAAGGGAAAGCTTGGAACCTCCTGAAATCCTTCCTTACAGAAAGAATTCAAACAGTGGACTTAGATAAAGCCTGGTCGAAACCTTTCTCCCTTCGATGTGGAGTACCACAGGGCTCTTCCCTTAGTCCCACCCTTTTTAATGTCTGTGGCACCTCTGGCGGTGATCAGATCCTTTTGATTTCAGCTGACATCATACGCTGACGACACGCAAATAGTGGGGTCACTACGCCCTGGACAGGAGGTCGAGAAAGGGAAAAGGTTCCACGACTGCATGAAAGTGGTCAGGTCATGGATAAAGACCAACTGTTTGAAGTTAAACTCCAGTAAAACAAAGGTCCTCATTTTTGGCAACAGTGCCAACTTTTGGACGCCAGATTGGTGGCCGGAAGAACTAGGGACTCTCCCTGAGCCAACCAGGAAAGCAAAAAATCTGGGTGTCATAGTTGACAATAAACTCACCTTTGGGGACCAGGTAAATGCGGTAACCTCTGCTAGTTTCCATCTTCTTAGAATAAGAAAAATAAAATCATTTCTACCAGCAGACAGTCAAAGGATAGTGAACATCTCTAATCCTATCGCGCGTGGACTACTGTAATAGCCTCTACCTTAATATCCAAAGGAAACACCTAAACAAACTTCAACTGGTGCAAAATGCAGCAGCCAGACTGACTGGGACACCAAAGTTTGTTTGTCACAAAAGAAATAAATAGGCTACATTGGCTCCCAGTGAAACAACGGAATCAAATCCCGGTGTAAGGTTTTTAAGGCCCTTCACGTAATAGGCCCAGACAACCTAAAACGGTGTTTCAATGGTACATCCCCAGAAGAGCCCTTCGCTCCTCCGAAGTCAAAGGGGTGGTTATGCCCCTAGCTAAAAAAGTTAGCTGGGGTGGTAGAAGCTTTGTCACATGTGCTACTCTGGCATGGAACGAGCTCCCCTTCCATCTCAGGAACGCCTCGGAGTTGCTGACATTCAGGATGTCGTGTAGTTCCTATATTACCCATACAGGACCTGCGCGTTCGGATAACATAAACTGTGGGTTTGGTGGCAGAATGATTCTGAGCACCCCCACCGAGAAATGTTAGCCTGTTTGCATAAGCTAGCTCACAGTGCCACTAGTGTCTCCTCTTATCGGGGAGAGAATAGTTTCTGGCAACCTCAGAACATGAAAACCCTGATCCCTCAGCATTGTGGTGCTAGTGGTGCTAGCGGTGGAGCTGATGCTCAACCCAGTTGGAAATGGCACCTGCGGATTCTCGAGGAATGCAGCCATCACGATGGGAATACGCTGGAGACATTGCCGAGCATGGGCCCTCGGGGGTTCCAGCCGGGTATTCAAGTCCGCAGGCGTGTCCGTTGCAAGTGTCAGACAGAGGTCCAACATGCATTCTTCACTGCAAAACAGGCATCGAAGAACAGGTAAGATGCAGTCCATCCAGACTGGTCTAAACGATAGAAACCAAGATGCACTTAGTTCCCTTAGGCGAGGTGTACCCAGATGTTGTACCATGCGTTCACGGTATTTGCGCTCCAGGAGCGCCTTTGCCATCTCGTTGGTAATTGGGCCGTCCATTGCGGAGCAGAAAAATGACAATCTGGATTCCTGCGATATAAAGCAGGATCAGCGGAAGACCTCCAAAAACGCTTCCCAATACGGAGTGTATAAAATTTGGAATATCTCCGAGGATTGTCTGAAAGGTGCTTGGAAATCCTGACCCTACGGTCTTAAATAGGTGTACAATACCACTAGTATCACATGTTAAAGATACGACCCACCATTTCTGCGAAATGAAAGGAGCAGTTTGTACGTATAAGTGCCTGTATCTTAGTCAAGGTCCTTGCGATTTGAAGATCAAAGGTCTCTCGAGCGGAGGTTAAGGGTACGGGTTGCTCCAAAAGCATGGCTTTCAGTCTGCTCAAAGTATCAAATTGTATAAAGGAAACATTCAACGAAGGCCATAACGGCGCCTCCTTGACTGTACTTGTTGGGGGAAACAATACTTGCATACAGCAAGTAACCCTGGAGTTCAGTGACCAGATAGGCAATGCCCGGAATCATCCCACAGCAACCTTGATCATCAAGTAACTCCCATTCGAGAGCAGCTCAAATACCAGTTTAATCACGGCAGCTGGAGTCCCTTTCATGTGGCAGGACAAGTTTGCTACCGGCCCATTACAAGCTCTGTGAAATGTCCTGGCACATGAGAACCGCTTAGTGTTCTTGCAGTTTGTACTGCTTAGAAACACTTCCCGATCCCCACTCCGGCATCGAAATCGGTATGGTAACTCCCAAGATTCCGTAATGTATTCCTTACCCGTCTTTTCATATTTGTCCGCCTGCCTTTGCTCAAGGCAATATTGAAACTGAAAAGTAGTGACCGGTAGAATGATGTGGCCATGGATAAGCCATTCCGTAGACTGAGATTCTGCTACCGTGAATGGTAACTTGTCCAGTTTTTCAATACACAGCATTGTATATTTTGCTCCCCTTTGTGCCATTTCCATCTGTTTATCTGTTAGATTATATTAAGAAAACAGACGTACTGTTGATATAACGCCAAGGCACATAGCCTGCACGCAAAGATTGCAGCGTCCAGCTCAATAACCTAACCGAACGTAACTGAGATTGCCCGTGTTGTAATATGGCTAAATCTTGTTCCAGTATGTCTATCGCAGAAGATGCAATGTTGCCTAAGGAATATTTCCTGGAGGTCAAAGTTGTTAACCCGTTGTCTACCACTGCTAGAGATTTCTCCAAGTTAATACGGTCTATTTCCCGTATTCTCTCTGCGGCCTCTTGTTGGGATATTTTTCAGTTTTCATTATAGGCAGTGTTAGAACTGGGGGTCTCCAGTTGGCAATGGTTTGCACCTTTGTCCAAATATGGACCCCTGCTTCTAGTCAGGATAAGGGGGATACACTCCTAAAATAACCCCTGCTCACCCCCTGGTAGCTTGGCACGAGCAGACAGGCTTATCTCAGAGGCAGTGTGTAAAGCATTTGTGACCACATACAGTAATACAGTGAAAACACTACAGATGGACACCACACAGGTCGTTTATGTAAAAATAAGTAATCTTTATATAGACTTATCACAAGACCCAATAGCAAAAATCCACAATACAGTACTCAAAAATAGACTTAAAATGATAGACAGTTCACGTTATCTTCAAAAATAGGATAGTCAATCAAATAAAGCTTGTAGCAACAAATAACTCCACTTGGAGTTATCACGACGTCGTGACCGGTGGAAATCCCAAAGTACGGCGCCGACCGCGAGGTGCGCGGCGTCGGGCCCGGAGTCGAGCAGACCCACAAAGAACAGTACGTGGAATTCGATGAAAACAAAGACGGTGCACGGCGTCGGGGAGGTGATGCTTCGTTGGCGCCGGCGGCGTCGGTTCCTTACGACCCCAGGGGAGGTGATGTCTCGGTTCCTTACTGCAGCGCAGGGGAGGTGAGGCGTCGGTTCCTTACTGTGTCGGGGAGGTGACGTCACGGATGGCGGCGAGGCGTCGGTTCCTTACGATGGTGCGGCGTCGATGGATTCGGGGTCACCCACGTCGAGGATCGGCTCCGCGATGATGAAGCCCTGGCGTCGGTGAAGTCGGGGCTGCGGTGCGAGTCGGGACGGTGCGTCGTGAGCGTCACGAGCGGTGTCCTCGGCTCCGGTGCAGGCAGCGGCCTCGATGACGGCTTCGGAGTCGATGTCGCACGGCGTCGGCAGGCGTCGGGCCTACGGTGCAAGTCGGGGCGGTGCGTCGTGCTCTTCACGAGCGGTGCCCACGGCTTCGGTGCAGGTTACGGCGTCGGTGTTGCAATTTCCCTCTGTTAGCAGCTAAAACAGCAGTTCCAGATGCAGGCAAACAGAAGGGGTGAAGTCTTTGTGTCCCTGTGACTTCAGGCAGGAGGCAAGCTCAGTTCAAGCCCTTGGAGATTCCCTTCTTCAAGATGACAAAGCACAGCAAAGTCTTTTCTCCTGTCCTTGGCAGAAAGCAACCACTGCAGGCCAACCCCAATCAGCAAAACAGCACAGGGGCAGTACTCCTCCTTCAGCTTCTCCGGTTCTTCTCCTTGGCAACAGGTTTCTTGATTTCCCAGAAGTGATCTAATTTCCTAGGGGTCTGGGTCCCCTTTTTATACACGGTTTTCCTTTGTTCTCTGAAGGCAGAGAAGCCTCTGCCTAGTCCAAAACCAGTTCTGGTCAGTCCTGGAGCACTTTGTTTTTCTGACTCCTTCTTTCCTTTGTGAGTGAGGGGCAGAGCCATCAGACGCCCGGCAGGAGGTGGAGCCAGCATTGTGGAAGGCAGGCACAGCCCTATTCAGACCCAGGTGCAACTCCTCCCTCCACTCTGGATGCAGATCTTTCTATTCAGCCCTGTGCTGACTCACCCTGTCTCCTGTAGCCACCCCTAGCCCCTGTCACTCAATCTCCAGACAAGGAATACACAACCTAGCAGAGGCAGGCTTGGAAGTTTAGGCAAGAAAATACCCACTTTCTAAAAGTGGTATTTTCAAACACAGAATGTTAAAACCAACTTCACTAAAAGATGTATTTTATCATTCTGAGTTCAGGCATACTAAATACTAAATTCGTTTTTCTACCATGTTCCCTGGGTCAGTTCTGACTATAAGGTGTAATAGTCAGTCTGCCCATTCTGGCCTATGGGGAGCAGGTAGCCTTGCAATAGTGAAAAACGAAAATGGCTGTAATTCACTATCAGGACATGCCACACACACCAGGGCATGTCCTACCTTATACTTACAATGCACCCTGCCCTTGGGCCTACCTTAGGGGTGTCTGATATGAAGATAAGGGAAGGTTTAGGGACTGGCAAGTGGCTGCACTTGCCAAGTCGACATGGCAGTCACAGACTGCACACAGGCTCTGCAATGGCAGGCCTGAGACACATTTTACAAGCTGCTTCTGTGGGTGGCACAACCAGTGCTGCAAGCCCACCAGCAGCATTGGATTCACAAGCCCTGGGCTGCACTGTACGAGGGACTGACAAGTAAACCAATCATCCAATCATGGAGTCACTAATCCATAACACAATTTACAGTAGGGAGCACTTGCACTGTGGCACTGAACAGCAGTGGCACAGTGCCCAAAAGCATCTAAAACCAGCAACACATAAGAGGCAACAGCAAAAAAATGGAAGGGAGACCCACGCCAATGGTGCCAAGTCTAACAGGCAGCATAAATGCCAGCATATATGAAACGTTTCTGACGAGGTTTCCTGGGACCTAATAAAAAATCCCTAAGATCCATGTCTTGTAAGGATAAGTGTTTCACTTCTGTGAGTGTCGAGGTTTCTAGCCAATCAAGGCACAACTTCCCAACACTGTAGGATGTCACTACCCCTGGGTGTTCTCTTTGTACATAACGTGAGTCTGGCCTGTGGATACTGTACCTTTTGGTAATACCCAAGAATCGTTTCTGACATTCGTTCGTGTCTAAGGGCCAAACTAACCATTCTTTCCAATTAGGGTCTGATCATTGTACTTTAAAATGTCCTCTACTGTCTCCCCTTCCTGTGAAGTCTAATTTTGCCACCCCTCCATCTGCGATGGTGTTGGAAATCGAGGTGTGTTGCACAGTGTTATTTAGAAATATCATCTGCTGTGGAATGAGGCATGCCCTAAATAGCGCTTCTGTTCCCTGGACTTGCCAGTCCCTAGAACCCCAGACTGATTTTAAGTCTATTGTGTCCTCCCATAGGTCAAAACCTTGTTCAGACAATTGGGCAATAAAGGAAGCCGAGTATATCTTTTTGGTGTTTGTTAACATAATTTTCAGTGCCGATGTCGGTGTAACCTTATGAGGTCGGGTCAGTGGTGTTAAAACCTGAAAAATATGCAAATTTCTGTGCAAATGTATGCAAACTACTTTTTGGTGGTGTAGGGCAATGTTCCCACTGGTGGTATTCAAAAACATTTCTAGGCGAAATAGATTTGTGTAGGAAATGATGACCATAATGTTGGTAACAGTACAAAGTGTTAGTCTGAATTACCTTCTAACATTTCAGTGTTCGGAAATGCAGCAGTTTTTTCTAAATCAGACAACATGTTATTAACAGTTTCAGAGTCCCAATCATCAGAAAATGTACTGGAGGTAATGATATCACTTAATGAAATTTTAAATACATGTGAAAGTTTTAAAAGTTCAGTCGGACCAAATATATCAAAATCAACTTTGTCCCAGACTATACCGTCCGGTCTAGAAACTGCTGTGATGTTCACTATTGACAAGTCTTTGTTCACGATGTGAGGATTGATGTGGTTTTAAAATCAAATTAACCTTTTGGGCTGTGGAGCTTTGTTGAAGGTATCGTCCATTAATAGGCATGCTAAAAGTTATAACTAAGCCTAGCCAGAAAAGAAAAAATAGAATCCCAGTAATTACCCAGAGTTCTAACCAAGGCGATACCAGGTAAGTCTTTTGAGAAAGTTTAGAAAGTCTTTAACTTGCTGCTTGCGTGAATTTTGGGCTGGCGTCCTTTCCGGTTCACTTGGATCCAAGGAAAACGTATCAAAGTTCATGAAGTAGCCAGAAGCAGTTCGATCAATTGTAGGAAGTGCATCGGGATTTGTTGAAATCTCATTTTGCTCTCGTCGAGGCATGTTGATGTAGACATCTGTATTTGGTCTGATTGCAACTTGAGTGTTTTGAGTTTGATTTTGAAGTTGAACTTCTGGTTCAAGGGGAACGAGTTCCATAGCATTGTTGCTTAGTCATTCATTCCTTACAGGAAGCTCTTCAAACGTGATGAGTCTTTCTGTTTGAACTTCTTGGATGGTAGCTAGAGGAGGGCGTCTGCTACTGTGGAGTCCACGAGGCCTACTGTTCAGTATCGGCCACATAGTGTGGTTTGATTAAGTCGATTGAGACAAATCTTTTCTCCAGCAAGAGGCGGCAAAAGTACAGTTCTTGTTCCTTGAATTGCTAGGACAGGTACAGGCTTTCTGTATGATGGTCCAAATTCTTTTTTGTTCGATATTTTCTCTCTAACCAGATCCCCGATTTTTGGGATCCAGACAGGTCTTGTCGTTACTGCCTTGACTTCCACAGTGGCGGTCTGTTTCTGGAGCACGTTACTTTGTTGTGTCCTGGATTCATTTAGATCCTGTAAAACAGCCAAACGATCATGGATATCAAATGGTTTCTCATCCGCCACTGCGCCTTCATAATCAAGATCAGGTACCCACATTCTCGTCCCAAATAGGACCTCATATGGAGTGACACCCCCTAGAGAATTTCTTGGCTGGTTATGGAGTGCTCTTTGTACCCCATAAAGGTGATTGACCCAACTACCGCCCTTGCCTAATACCCTAGCTGTTAAAGATTGCTTTAAGTCCTGGTTTTTCCTCTCCACAACCGAATTTCCCTCCGGATGGTACAGAGAGGAGTACCGCAGTGCAACGCCCATACTTTTCATGGCCTCTTCGTAAGCCTGAGAGCTAAACGCCGGGCCACGGTCAGAATGTAACGTGCCAACTGCATATGTCCCGATAAAGACTCGCAAATCTTTTAGAACAGTTCGAGCGTCAGCCGAGCGCTGAGGCCAAACCCATAGGAATCTTGAGCAGGAATCCACTGCAACCATGATATACTTGTAAGCCCCATCAGATTGTAAGGGCTGCAGTGGTCCAGATACACGCATGCGAGAGGTTTGTCAGATATTAGTAATGGTGTCTGCGCCGGGCGTGTTCTGGTGGAGCCTTTCATCTGTTGGCAGATGTCGCATTTCAAGACAGTCTTTAGTTTGCTTTGTTAGTCCGGGCCACCAATAGCGCTGTTTCAACAATGAAATAGTCACTGTAACACCTGTATGTGCAGAGCCCAATCCCTCGTGTGCTGCTAGTATTAACCTTGCCTACGATCCATATTTGGTATTACTCTGTCCCCCACTCCAGGAATCTGAGCATATGGAATGTTGTTCGCATCTAACTTGTAGGAGTACTTGAGTGGAAATTTCTTTGGTACTGCTCTGCTGTTTTTGCTTGAAGCAATGACAGCGACCATAATCTCAGTCTATCCTAGTTTTTAAAAGTGATTGCAGCTACGGAAGCCGAGCGTACAGCCCCCTTTGCGGCTTCATCAGCCAATGAATTCCCTTCAACGTGAACGCCATCACTCTGATGACTCTGTGTATGAATCACGTGAGCACTTGGTAGTTTGTTCTTCAACTCAACTACCTGTTCCCATAGCATTTTATGCTTAATTGTGCCACCTTTTGCGTCTTTAAACCTGTTCCGTTCCCAATGATATAAATATTCATTGTATGACTGTACACAGTAAAAGGAATCACACAATTAGTGTGGGGAATTCGTGATCCGTTTTTACAAGTGCCTGTATCAGTGCTTTTAACTCTGCCAACTGAGCCGTGCAGTCTCCTAGAGATTGCGTTTTGGTGCAACTCTGGAACTTTCCATCCTGCATGCGACCTTTAATGATTGCACATGCTGTGCTGTATTGTTGCTTACTCCCTATGGCCGGTTGAGCAGATCCGTCAGTGTAAATAATATATTCATACTGATCGAGAGACAATATTTCCTTAGGAAGAGGATATTCTTGTTCGTATTGCAGAAATGCTTGTTTTTAGATTTGGATCAAATCTGTATTCAACATCCGTTGCAATAAGAGAATTAGCCCATTGTATCCATCTTGGATGTAAGGCTTTTGCGTTTGGAATGCTTGCCTTTGTAACAGCTTCTAAAGCTGGTACTGGGGTTACGACAATTATGCGTTTCCCCGGAGCCAGTGCACTTTCTCTTGCTACAGCATTCTGAACTGCTGTCATGATTTTTTCTCTAAGTGAAACTGATTTCTGCGCTTGTGTACAGGTGTGATTTGTAAGCGATTGGTACTGTTTCGCCTTCATTGAAGGTTAAGTAAGTGTACCCGCATTGACCCGCTATTATTCGGATCATTAAGTTGCGTACGTTTACGCGTGTCTAAGTGTTTGGAAGCGATCATGTCTTCTTGTAGTGAACGTAGGATGTTTGTGTGTTCCAGTGTCTGACTGAAAAGTCAGGTTTGATTAAGTCATAGAAAGGTTTTACTCTTGCTGCGTAATCTAAAATGTATGTTCTGCCGAAATTTAGGAATCCCAGTATTGATTGTAGATTTTTTAATGATTTTGGAGGCTGGAGCAGCGCACACTTTACTAAAAAGTTAGCTGCCAGGCTTTTCCCTTCACTTGAAAGCTTGTATCCTAAAAACAGGACATTGAGGTGGGCTATTTTAGATTTCTTAAAATTAAATTTGTAGCCCTCGGAGGCGAATCCCATAATAATGGTGCTCACCCGGTCAAGTGCTTTTTTTAAGTAGTATGTCAGATAAATATCATCCACATAGGACAATGCTTCCTCATCAAAATTTTGGAGTAACTCAGTTCCTCTTGCTGAAAATACCCCCAGGCTGTTGTTATACCCCTGGGGGAGGCGACAAAATTGCCGCTGAGAATGCGGTCAAATACCTGCTTTCAGGCGCTATATTTTGGCAGAAGAATCCATTTGAGATATCTAGTGTAGTTTTGTACTTTTTCTGCACAATGTTATTCATTAATGAGGCACTGTGTGCATTTTGGACAGCGAATGTCTTTGTGCATGTGTTTAAATGTCTAATCTAAAACTAGACGATATGAGTTGTCCGGATTTGATACGGGAAAGAAAGAATTGTTCATTGGTGAGGTGCAAGTTTCAATCACCCCTTGGTATTCCAGTTGATCTAAGATCTCCCTGACCTGTTTTTTAGCTTCTTGCTTTATTGGGTATTGCCTCTGAGCATTTGGTGAAACTTTTAACGGGATCATGTGGTGGGTTGAATCCTCATCCCAACCGGCATGATTTTTGTATAGTGCTGGAGCTAGGGCAACTGCCCACTCCTGTGCATATGCATGTTTAAGATGTATGGGAACGAGGTCGGAGAATGATGGAAAAATTACCGTTTCTCCCCTGGGGCACTCAATAACGAATGCTGGCGGCCAATCTTGTTCAGCTAATAGGATGTCATAATCAGATGATGGGTTTGTCCAAAAGAGACCTTTGACTTTCCTGGGCTTGTCCCCCTCCATCTGGAGTGTTATTTCATGTAACTTATGTGGGACGCTCACCCTTGTATCTGATGTTTCCACCGTGATGTAATCATTCAAGTCTGCTGTCACCAGAAATTCAATCCGGTTCTGGCGAGCTATTGTTACTTCTGCCGCACTGTCTAGCATCGTCGCAGCCCGTTCAGAAGTTGCGTCGTCAGAATTCTGGGCATGTCTGATCTTTATGCCTGCAACTTTCTTCTTTTTAAACTGAGGTTTTGATTTTGGCTCTTCTTCTTTTTTGGAAGTATAGTCTTGAGCGTGCTGCTTGTCTCTGGACTTAGTACGCTCCTTTGTGTTCTGACTGTCCTTCTCTCTCGGAGTTTTTCGTTGAGCCCTGAGAGGAACGTGTATCAGTATCCTGATACCCGTCAGGTTTCCTAATATTATCCTTATTCCTGAGGTTATACTTCTTTTCAGAGGGCTCCGGTGGAGGAGTTCTACCTCTGGATTGAGATCTGTTCTTAAAGTTTTGTTGTTTTTTATTATCCCACTTCTTTTTAGAAGAAGCAGGTGTCTGCTTGGTAGTGTCCTTTTCAGGACTGCCCATCAGTTGTGGTTTTAATGCTTTCCCACCCAAACTCTCTCTGCCTAATTCTGCATACGCAGTTTCAATTATTTTGGGTAGTTCGTGTTGCTGATCAAATGGACTGAACTCCCTTAGGCGTTGGCGGATTACCACTGAAGCTGCTTCCCCTTTAATATTAGCTAGTGTTAGGACGGATACCTGGTCATAGTTATTTAGTAACTTCATCCCTAAGTTCAGGGCAGGTTCTGCTCCGTACTTGTTTTGTATTTGTCTCAATACGTCTGGTACTACTGCTAATGAAGGAATACCATGTGTTCTGGTATATATGGCAGCAAAGACTGCACCCCAAGAGGCGCAGTCCTCTACTTGTGGTGTTATCCCCATGGGCAAGCAGATTGTTAGCATTCTGTGTCTTTCAAACGGGGTAGTATTCGGGAATACTGCCTCGAGCTGAGTTATTTTCTGAGCTACCCAGAATGGCATTTGTTCACGTTTCGTGGGCATCTTGCCCATTACTGCGAGTAATGTTTGTGGTGTGATTTTAGTTGCTGTACTCTGATATTGAGTTCCATTTGTTGCAACTGATGTTGGTTGGACTGTGAAAGTCCTCATGACGAATTGCGTCAAGTTTCTGTAGATTTTGATTAAATCCTTGTGTTGTAAGAGTAAGTCTGCTTGTGGCATTGTGTCAATGTCAAGATGTGGTGTGTAGGCCGCTAATATTGGCCATGTTGCCCAGTCTCCTCCGAGCCGGCCTAATCTTACTGTTTCTTATATGGGGTAGGGCGCCTTTAAACCAGTATAGGTGTTCCTGGTACGTGAGTGGAACTTCTATGTCCTCGAACGTACCATATTCCTGTGGTGCATCTCCTTCTACATAGTAGTGAAATGTCTGTGTCCTTGCATCTGCTGCTGGGAATGTAACCCACGAATAAAATACCAGTTTTATTTTATTCGTGTGCCTCAATCACGAAAGCTACAATGCCACCCCTAGCTTGTAAACCATTTTCTAATAGTTTCAGGGTGATAGTACGTCTAAATTTAGGTGCAATGAGAATTCCCTCCTCCTTATTCTCCTATTGAGAGGTGTCTAGCCACCACCGGGTTATCTTCGCTCTCAGTCATTTTGTACAGGAGAAGTTTTGTTCAAGGGAACTAAGATAAAGGTGTTATGCACAATTTTAGGAACAAAATGTCCTTCAAGCTTGATTAACCAACAGCTAATACATAGGATATTTTGCCTACTTAGCTGTGGCGGAATTTGTGCCCACCCACTCCAGACGTCTCTGGCGTTTTGTGAGTAGGGGTCTCTGAGATTTAGCACGTCTGAACTACTCCGATTCTACTGTTAAATAAGAACCCAACCCTCGTTGGTGGCGCCATGTCGTGTAGTTCCTATATTACCCATACAGGACCTGCGCGTTCGGATAACAAACAATGGGTTTGGTGGTAGACTGATTCTGAGCACCCCCACCGATAAATGTTAGCCTGTTTGCATAAGCTAGCTCACAGTGCCACTAATGTCTCCTCTTATCGGGTAGAGAATAGTTTCTGGCAACCTCAGAACATGACAACCCTGATCCCTCAGGATCGTGGAAACAATGTACTACTTTTCGCTCAGTCACTCGTGCTTACTTGTCTTGTCTCAGAGATGCACAGAATAAACAGCCCGGGCGTTTCAATTGGGGTTTATTGAACAGTCGTTATTCTTGTGTAGAATATATGAGCTGCAACAACCATTAGACGGTAGCAGAGATATATGATTAGCAGTACAGTGAATATAAATGGATAGTACAGTTCTACCATCTTGCAATATGCATGAATAAATGCATGAAAATAAAATGCATTGATAAGAGAGCGCGTACTCCTACGATGCCTATCTAGATGTACCCAAGTGTACCTAGCATGTGAGTAGGTGTGAAGCCAAGAATCCCTCTAGGATTTAGTCGAACTCCATTACCTGAAGTGTGAGAATGTAGGAGCCCTTCTTGGTCACGAGCTGGACACCCCGCGAGGGAGGTTCAGACCACTGTCAGCTGGAGCGTCTGCATGCAGGAGCCTCAGCGTCTCTGGTCAGTGTCTGCCTGCAAGTCTCGGTTCCCTCTAACTAATACTAGCAAGATGTGCTGTATTTATACAGAAAGTATCTAAGGTTCCTTTGTTCCTTGTTGCTTGTATTAGCCATTGTTGGATGTGAGGATGACGTATGGGATGAACCGTGTACGTAGATATGGGGAGGAGGGTGGTGTAGCCCCAGCCTGGTTTCTGAGAACCCTTATGAATATTCATTCATACTGTGAGAGTCTATTGATGGAGTTATAGGACTCTATTGTTTAGGAGAAACCCTCCTTCTGCACCCAGGACTAGAACTAGGTAAAGGTTCAATCCTAAAAGGCCCGTTACAGTGTAGTGGAGGTAATGTAGGTGAAGGGGTATGATGTTACCCGGACCTATATTAGGGTACCTATATGGAACATAACAAGGAAGTGGCTGAAAACCTGGCTGTTTGCCACATAGGCCATTACACACACTGTTAATCGGAAGAGAGTAGCCAGCGCCAGGACACCCTCTGGTAACCGTGCGCTCAAGAAATAAAATTAACATAAACTCCCAAACTTCAGCAGATGCACCTCCTCCAGACAAAGAGTAAGTTAATTGATGCATTAGGCAAAAGAATAGCTGCACAATCCGCCAACCATTGGCTCATTGCCAACACACAAGGACTTTTGGCGAGAAATGATAGAGCCCACAGGGACGAAATGGAGGAGCTACTCCAACACCTCCCAGAGAAGTATAAAAAGAGGATAGGAACTAGTGCAGGAGGGAAAATTAATATCCAATTCCTCCATTAGATGTGCACTAGACGCTGCTGGCACTGCAGCAAGGGGAATTAACACCAGCATTCTCCTTAGACATGCATGACTATCTGAGTTTAAACCAGAGGTTCAACAGTCCATTTTAAATGTTCCATTTGAAATCGAACACCTTTTTGGGCCACAAATCGATGTCAGTTGAGAAAATGAAAAAAGATATAGAAGTGGGAAAATCAATGGGAGCACTTCAATCACCATCCAAGAGAGGTTCTTTTCGCCGCTCATTCTATAGAGAAGGATCCAAAAGTAATCCCTCAGATTCAAATGTATTTTCTCATACAAATCAAACATGCAACCCTCTTCATCTGGTGGTTTCTATAAGGGCGGTTACAGAAGGAACAATTTCAAAGGCAGAGGAAAAGGCACACTAACACTTATCTCTCCATCTCCCAATAAACAGTGACTTACCTAGAATTCCCCCTGACTACCTTACACCTTTTGGGGGAAGACTACAACACTTTCTTCCCATTTGACAAGCAATAACCGACAAATGGGTATTAGACATTATATCCAACATGGTTATTGCCTAGAACTCCCCAGCAATCCTCCCAATATTCCACCTCGCAATCACAAGCTTTCATCACAACACCAACAGCTCACTAACAAAAGGAGCTATAGAACCAGTTCCATTACAACACCAAGGATTAGGAGTCTACTCACTTTACTTCCTAATCCCCAAAAAGGAGTCGTCTCTACGACCAATCTTAGATCTCAGGCCCTTAAACCTATACATACTGTCAGAACACTTTCACATGGTTACCCTTCAACAAGTGCTTCCACTTCTACAACAAGGCGTCCTTATGTCGACACTAGACTTAAAGGACGCATACTTTCATATTCCTATCCACCCAGCACATCGCAAATATCTCAGATTTGTGATAGCAGGAAACTACTATAAATACAAAGTACTTCCATTCGGAGTGACTACTGCACCCAGAGTTGTCAAAATGTCTAGCAGTAGCTCATCTAAGAAGACCACAAATTGAATTGTGATCCCCTTCCCAGGAGCTATTCAGATCACTCACCGGTTCTGCTTGAATTGGAAATTCCGGTAAAACGCTATGCACCATTCACATGGAGGTTCCCCTCTTATTCTTTACTTGATCAGGTGTTCTGCTCGGAAATGGCTACTGCCGTTGAGACCTTTTTTAGGGAAAACATTGGTTCAGTCTCCTCCTTTTCGCTGGTCTGGGAAGCCTTCAAGGTGTTGATTGGGGGAGGCGCTATCAAAACATGCAGGTGTGCTGCGTTCTATTCAGAATAGGCTTACAAGATTAGAGGCAGAAATTGCGCGCTTGGAGTGGGAGCACCAAAGTACTGGCAACATTAAATGCTTGGATAACATAAAAAAACTCTAGAAGAATATCCAGATACAGCAGAAAGTGAAGTTAAGCATTTGGGCAAATATGCAACAGCGCGAGTGTATGGGGAGGGCGAACGTCCTGGGGCCCTTCTAGCCAACTTGCAGTGTCCTCCTAGGGACACTTGCACCATAGCAGAAATTCTGGGGTAGGATGACAGAATGATATACGATTCATCGGGCATTGCTGACAGATTTCGTAGATACTACGCAGAGCTATATAGATCCCGCATAAAACAGGATGGTAAAGCCACAGAGGAGTACTTAGCGCATATACAGATGGCGTGGCTCACAGACTCCCACAGAGTATCTCATGGCACCCCTAGACCCTAGGGAGGTAAGGGTCGCATTAGCACCAATGAAGGCTGGAACGGCTCTGGGATCGGATGGGCTGACTGTCGCTTTTTACAAAGCCTTTCAAGACCTGCTTATACCACATCTTGTCACTCTGTTTTAGGAGATGGCAGAGAGTAAAGTGATGCCCCCCCTCGATGAGAGAGGCTACAATAGTCACCCTTCTCAAGCCAGGAAAACCCCCTAATGATTGTGCATCATACAGACCCCTGTCCCTGCTCAATGTAGGTACAAAACTTTTCGCTAAAATACTGGCCAACCGAATATTGCTCCTGGGCTGGTGGGGGCGGAGCAGGCGGGTTTTGTTCCTGGGCGTAATTTAACATCCAATCTCAGAACAGTCTTTGCTGCGATCCAGCATACAAACCCTAGAGTCAAAGCAGCGGCAGTCTTCTTAGATGCTGAGAAAGCGTTTGACTCTGTAGAATGGCCCATTATGGAAGCGGTGCTGAGACTGGTTGGAGTAGGGAAAGTCTTTCTCCAGCTAGTAAAAGTATTGTATGAGGCTCTGGTGACCAGAGTCAGACTGGGGAATAGTAAGTAAGTATTTATTTTGCAGAGTTACTTAAAACCATTGCAATGCGTGCTAAGAATGAAACCATATCTAAAATATTAATTCACAATAATAAAAGTTTCATCGCAATTAAAATATAAAACACTTCTGTTGCTTACAAGTTAAAAAATTCAGATTTAAACATTCAAGAACAACCAATATAAGTTGACCAGTCAGTGCAGCGGTTGTTACTCCCCTGAGAAAATTAATAATCCAAAGTCTCCTTTTCCCCAAAAAGCTTTAGTGACAGTTTGGCATTTTTGCTCTGGCCGCTTCCAGAAATCTAACTAGTCTGGAATTCAGTTGAGGTGATGCTGGGTCGAAGCAAGCCAAAACTGCTTGCCTCCTTGTCCGAATTCCCCTTTGATTAAAGGGGATTTTTAGCAGTTGCCTCCTTTCTTGAAGCATCGCTTTGCAAGAACAGATGGTATGGATGATGTCACCCTGGCCGTTTTTGCACAAACTGCAAACCTTTTCCATGGTGGAAGATGCTGCGTGCATGGTATCACTCCGAGTCGTAGCTTTAGGAATTTTAATTTCTGTGCTTTTGGATAGCCCAGATTAAAATATTGTTGCGGGGCTAAAATCTTGTAAGAATTCAGCGTCATCCAGGCATGCGCTCTGGCTGAAAAAGCAGCTTTATCCTCCACCAGTGACTGTTTTTTCAGCGACTTCCAGACTAATTTCTTTAGAGTTGAATGATGGCACTGTGTATTCCATAAGGGCAATAAGCCTGTGTTTGCCAGTGCCTCCTGAAGATAGTCTTGCGGGTGAATTCTCCCTCTGTTGAAGATCTTGCCACAGAAGGTAGTTTAATGAGTTAGGGGTTGATGTTCTGATTTTATTCCAACAGTTGATGTATGCTCCATATCTGGCCCAGGTTTGCTTTAACAGGCCAAACTCCAGTCTAATTTGCGCCGGGGAGGTATAGTTCGGGAGGCTAAACATCGTTCTGTAAGCTTTTACAAGTGTTTTATCCAAAAGATTGGTATCTCTCCCTCGCAGAGCTTCACTACCGTAGGTGATTGTAGGTAGAATTTTAGCCCGTGCTACCATTAAAAGAGGGCTCAGCGTAGGGCTCAATAGTTTGGCTGTTAAACTTTTCATGGTTAAGGCAAGGATCATCCCTTTCCTTTTGATCTCTTCTTGTTGGCGGGTAAATGATCCTTCTTTGTCTAAGTAGACACCCAGATACTTATAAGTCTCCGCTGATTCAATGTGTGTGCCGCCCAGGTGCCATAGGTACCTCTTTCTTCGTTTGCTGTTAATTGTCATGGTTTTATTTAAGTTTGTCAGGCTATTTTCTTCTGCGTAGACCTGCAGACCGTTGAGAAGATGTTGCAAGCCAACTACCGTATGGCTAAGCAGGACTACGTCGTCCGCGTATAGTAAGTTGGACAAGCTGGTACCCCCCAGTCTGGGCGCATGGGAGTTACTGGAATTAAGTGTCTGTGGTACGTCTGCCATGAATAAGTTAAATAAAATAGGGGCCAGCACGCAGCCCTGTTTGTCCTTTCATTGTTTTTACTTTTCTTGATAGATGAGACCCTGATCCTAATTTCACCTGTACCCAGGTATCGGTGTGTAGAAGCATTATCATTGATAAAAGAGTGTTTGGAATGCCCCATCTGGCTAGCTTATTCAACAGTTTAGACCTCTCCAAGTTGTCAAATGCGGTGCTGAAATCAATAAAACAGACATGCAGCTGTGTTTTCCTCAATTTTGTTGTGTCCATTATTAACGAGATTGCCAGGATGTTGGTTATTGTGCCAGTTTTTTCGGAAGCCTGTCTGATTTAGCGGGATTATTTCATCATTTTCTGCCCAGGTTGTTAGTTCGTCTAGCAGTGTTCCCGCAAAATATTTGGCCTCATTATCGATCAGTGCTACTAACCGATAATTGGCTGGCAAGGCCTTGCTGCCGCTTTTGTGGATCGGAATAATCGTAGAACCTTTCCAGGAATCTGGAATGGTGCCCAGTCTTACTTCCAGAAATAGTGGATGGAGTATTTTTGCCCATTCTTCCGGCCTTTGTTTAAACACTGCAGGCGGGATTCCATTCGGGCCCGGCGCTCCTGCCTTTCTTCCCTTCCTGATCTGTTTCATGATTGTTAGAAGCTCAGTGCTGATTGACCTTTCCACCTGATGATGGATTAAAACAGGAGATTTGGATGTGCCACTTACCATTGGTCGGGTAGCAGCGGAGCAGTCGGGGAGATTATTGATGCCTCCTTCCTTTCTTCCGGTGTTGGTATAATGTCCGTCCGAGTCTGCTCTACTCTGCTCCAGTTTGGGCAGACTATTGCCTTGACTGTTAAAGTGGGAGTTTAGGTAGCTTGCCCAGGTTTCCTCCATAATGTGGCAAGTAAGTCCCCCATGATCCGGGTGGATAATTGTATTTACTGATTTCCAGAAGCGATCGCTGGCGTTATACTTTATATTGTGCAAAAGTTTTGCCCAGAAGTCCTGTTCGTAGTTATTGTTAATGTTCCATTTCAACTTCTTTAGTTGAGTTCTTTGTTGCCGCAGGGATGAGAGGAGCAGTGTATTCCCTGGATCGTGACGCAGAGATCTTATGGAGCCATTTATCATTCTCTTAAGGGCTTTTATTTGCGCTTTTTCAGCCTTGGGTATCTTTTTCACTTGTGCAGGCCCAGGAAAGCTCCTCATTTTTATGTCCGTAGCCTTTAAGTTGCTGAGGTTGATGGTGAAGCATTCCCAGGTTTGTATCGGGTTCTTTTCGAGCGGTTGTGTGAGTAAAAGATTAATTTCTGTGTCTGTTAAGGACTCAATGCTTTCTGCAGTATACTTGATCCTCTTGTAATTTATCGTATAGCTTGAGCCTAAATGTGGAGCAGGATGAATGCTAGACGGAGCAGTTGCCGCTAAAATAGTCTCTTGTGGACGATGATCGCTGTCCCCCTTGTCGCCCATTCTAAAGCCTGTTACATATGAAAACAGCGCGAGACTGACAAACGTATAATCTAAAAGCGAGCTTGTTAGTTCAGTGTAGTAGCTTGCCACTGGAGGAGTATCTCCGGCTGTTCTTCCGTTAAGGGCCCTAAGATTTAGATGTTCTAATTCTTCCAAAAGGGATCTGTTTTCCCGGTTAGGCCTCCCCTGCGTAAAGGTTCCTTGTGTTGGTATGTTGTAGCTTGAGGATTGGAGGCAAACTTCCTTTACTTTGGATGACCCCAATAGATGTTGATTCAAGTCCCCCGATAATATAAGGTTTGAAATTTCGGCACTGCCTAGATAAGAAGTTATTTGATCAGTTAACTTTGCTGAGTCACTTGCTGTCCGTTTTGGATGAATGTATACGTTAAAAAGAGATACTTCGTTTTGTGCCCCTGCCAGGGAAAGAGTAAGTTTGACTGCTAAAGCTACATCTGTTTCCGGGCCGGTTACCACCGCTGTTGGTATGGATGTTTTTGAGATGTAGGTTGCCAGCCCTCCTGAAGAATGGCCCATTTTACTACCTCTAATGGCTGGACGATCAAAGCAAAGAAACCTGTGTATGTGTAGTGGTTCCATGAGCCATGTTTCCTGTAGCATAATATCAAAGTTGTTAAGATATTGCAGGAATTCTGGATCTTGAATTTTTGAAGCTAAGCCATTAACATTCCAAGAGCAGAGACGTGTCGCGGGTTCCTTTTGTGTATTGTTGCTGTGGTCTAGATAGATATGATATTGTTTCGCTGTGGCAAGGTTTATAGTTCTTATAATTGGATCAGCGTACCAGGAGTTGCATCCGCGTGACTTTTCAGCCCTAGGAGATCCATGTTGTGCGCCTTAATTATAAGCCCTTCGTGGCGCAGTGCAGCCAAGTGCCCCTCTTAATACAGAAGTTGAGGGCCTTGAACAATCCTTGATACCTAACCTTGGGCTCAAGTTTGATAGCGGAGCTGGGTAGGCTGGAGGATGGTAGGGGGTGACTTGGATGCCCCAGTCTTTGAAGGTAAGGTGGTGATTTAATACTCTCTGGGCTATTGCATCTGTTTTCCATGTTGCCCTTGTTATTTCTGGCTTGGCTGGATTATCTGGTGTAAGAAACTCTATTGCGAGTAAGTCTGTTGTGTTCAGGTCTGCTAGAGTGGGTATGGCCCGAAGTAGTTTTAGAACGTTGCCCCTGTTCAGCAAATCGTGACATCCTTTTGAAATGTACTCTGGTTTGAGCAATGTGTATCTCGGGGCCGATGGCTAATCATTTGGGGGATAAGTGGTGATTTCAAGTGGCCCCGTCCAATTGGCTGCGGGGTTTTGTTGTATTAGCCGATAAGGCTCGTTCTGATTCAATTGCACAACTGCTCGGCTGGAATTAAGATCTCTTTCCATATTTATTATTGAAGTTGAAGTTACGGGTTGGCTCTGTTGTTGCAAGGGGTGAGAAACCAGAGGCGATTGGTCCGGGGCTGTCCTTGCTTGCTTCTCTTCCCTTGAGGTTGCCACTCTCTGGGTTGTACAGTTCATTCTCGATGTTGTTTGGTCATTTCCAGCTGGAAGAACAGTAGAAACTTGCCCAGATTCCTGCGGGGTGGGCTCCCGGTTCCTATCCTTTGCTAGGGCCGTAATTTTTTGATGATCAACGAGCCCAGCGGGCCAGTGTGAGTTGGATCTGGTGGTTTGTAGCGGAGGTTCAAGAGCTGAACTGGTGACGGCTTTGTCCCTTTCAGACCCAAGGGCCACCTCAACTTGCTTCAAAATCCTGTTCCAACTGGAGGCCCTCCAAGGTTGTGGGAACAGGAGGGTGCTGCTGTGTCTTGATGGTAGTTAGTTTGAACCAGATCATAATCTTGCATGTCCCCCTCATTTGGTGCAATGATTGAGTTAGGGCATTGTTTGTTGAAAATTGAGTAGGTGGCTGCTTGGTTGAGAAGGAGTAATTTATGATTGCGACCTTTTTCTTTTTAGCTGGCGGCGTTTGGCATTAGTTTTTATCTCGGTTGGTGTGACTAAAGCAGTCTTAGGTGAATCGCCGCTGCCGATGATACCCACTCTTTGTTGTGTATCGGATTTAGTGCCTTTACAGAGCTGCTTTGAGTTACTATCAGCTGTCGGGAGTGCAGTGGAGCCGTCAGTGGAGCGGCTAGCGCTGGCTGAGCAGGTTGATTTGTTCTTCAGCTCATTGAGCACGGTGGAAAGCATAGTCTGAAGGGTTGCCAGCTTGTCCACAATCTGGCTACACCCGCAATGAAGGTATGACTGTTTTGCCCTTCTTATTAGTGCATTGAGATCCCCCAGTTTTTCATCAATCCCTGCTGTAAACACTGCCAGAGTATTTAGTAAAGAGACCTGTATATCCATCTTGTCTGATTGGTATTGTAGCGCCTCCACTGACAGTTGCATGGTTTTTAGGAGGGATGCCCAAGCGCTCCCATCATGCGGGTTTGGGTCCCCCGCTCCTTAGGGCCCACTTCCTTCTTACCCCACGAGGGCTGATTGTCCACTGAAGGCGGATGTAGGTGTTTCATCTTCTCCGTGGAAGGTCTCGTCTGTTGGTCTGGGGAGTTTGCTGCCAGCATGTCCTCCCATTCTTGTGTTCCTAAATAGGATAAGACAGCCCTTACTTCGTCCTGCTTTGGGGATTTTAGATTAGCTTGCGGGTGCGTCATCATAGGACTGACTCGGATAATGGGGCTGAGTTCGCACTTAGCTGTATTAACCATGTCGCCACTGGGTGGATTTAGATCCTGGGGGTCCAATAGCGAATCCTTCAGCTGTCCATAGGGAGTGCTGTTTAGTCAGTTTATCTTCTAGGCTAGATGAGTCTAACCAGGACTGCTTGCTCCTGTTGGTCTGGTGTTCTTTTTCCTTTGCCAATGAATGGCCTACTCCTGTTAAAGTTAGCAGTACTTGCGCTGTCTGAAGTACTCCTGATGTTGTAAATGGAGTTGATTCAGTTGAGTTGGCTGCAGTTATTGAATGCTGAGCTTCTGCTTGCAGAAATTTATGAGGTCCTAGAGAACCTATTGGTATGACAGAACGTGATTGAATTCCTCCAGGGGATAGCGAATCTCCTGTGGACAGCTTACTCTGCGCCTTATGCTGCGCCGTAGGGCTGACTGAGGGACTAGTTGAAGGGGATTCAGCTACTGAATTGTTCTGAGTATTACTCTGTATTGTTTTATTGTGTGGGACTTCTTTGATGTATTCCGCAGTCAATGATGTAGTTATAGGTGTAGATGAAGATGTAAATGAGGATGTTGTAGAAATCTCATTGGATTGGGCCGAAACTGGAGTATGGACTTGTGCTGTAATTTGCTGTTTCCGCTGGCTTTGATGAGTTGGCTGTATTATCTGCCCTGGTGTGGGTGCCAGTACTGATGCTTGGTCTGGTTGTAAAGGAGACTGAAGACCTTTCACAGTGGCGTTGCTTGAATAGAGAGCGGCGCCAATGTCTTTTATAAAACTAAATTTTGTATAGATTTTAGGTTGAATTTGGGGGGCTTTAGGTCTCTCTCTCAACAACCCACCAGCAATTGGGTCACCTGTCGAGATTAGAGCAAGTTCATCACTGATCTGATCTGTGGAGGGACCAGCCTTGTCCTTTCTTCTGCGCCCTGAAGTCTTAGGACGGCCGATCTCCCGTACTCGGCCTGACCTCATGTCGTGCAGCAGATACCTGGGCGAGCTGGGCAGGGTTGAAAGTGAAAGTGAGGTGGCGCAGTTCACAGTGAGTGCTTTATACTGCTTTATCTGTTGGTGGCCAACTCTCCCCCTGCACTCCTCTTCCACCAAGGAAGCAGCTCTTTCGGGCTATTCAAGACTGGGCCAATCGGTACCTGTCTCCAGTTATCCGTGCCTAGCTCCGGTTCCAATCAGAACATAAATCTACTGCGCCGTATCGAGACTTGGTCACTGAGATAGTTGCAATGGTGCCGAGGTGCTTGTTCTCACCCAGGAGGAGCGGTTCCTGCGGTCTCGATGTGCCTTGGGGCGCGTTCTGAACACGTTCTAACTTTTGAGCAGGACCCAAGACCCTCGAGGAGGCCTGGCGTACTGGGTCTGGGTCTAGGGACTGTCGGGAGTAGTTGCTGTCGGTGTCACTGTATCGGGGGGGTTGGTAATCACGGCTCCTGCCGCTGTTGTGCTGCTCCCGCCGCACTAGCTACTGCTGGGGTGGCTGCTGCTGGGATGGCTGTTTCGGCTCCTGTTGGGTTGACCTTGTGGCCGCTGCACAGAGGCCCTCCCAACCACAGCAGCCTCTCGCACAGCAGCCTCTGGCAGCCTCTCGCCGCCACTAGCACCCCCACGCTGGAGCTCGCGGCTGCTGCGGGGGAGGGAGCAACCCTCTCCACTACTGCCGCCTCTCACCGCTGCTAGATGGGTGCCGCAGCTCCTGCTGCTGCAGGGATGATTTTTCGCGGCTGCTCCCGCTGCGGGGAGTCTGACACGGCTCCAGTAGCAGCCGGGCTGTTCCGCGGCTCCAGCCGCTATACGGAGCCTGCCGCTGCCGAGCTATTACCGTGGGGTGCTCCCTGCCGCTGCCGGGCTGCTCCCGCGGCTTCTCGCTGCTGCTGGGATACTGGGCTGCTCCCGCAATCCCGCGGTCTCTTCCCGGTGCTGGGATAGCTGTTGTAACTCACCGCCGCGGCAGAGAAGCCCTCGCGTCCACGGCGGCGTCTGGTAGCTCCACGCGCCGCTCCGGAAACAGCAACTCGGATCGGCAAATCTGAGGCCTCGTGATGTCATCAAATCAACAGGGTTTTCACCAACAGTACGTCTCACAGCAGCAATCCAGAATGGATTCAGCACAGCTGGGAACAGTTCTGGGCCCGCGGCCCCGCCGGGGCGATTGGCAGACTGGATTCCTCTTCCCTCGACGGCGCCTCACGGGGGGGGGGGGGGTAGAGACAGCCTATTCCACCTCTCCACGCCGCTTCTCTTCCGCTGTCGACGTCCTTGGACGGAGAGTTCTGCCCACGCCGTTCTGGCGACTCGGCGTTCCTAATGTGGCCTAGATTCAACGTCAGCAGTCTGAGCTAGCTCAGGAGTTAATTAACAATGTCAGGCCAGTGTTCCTGCGCTGATCGCAGCTCTTCTCAGATACCACACCGGCCTCTGTTTCATCAGCGTGTAAAGGAAGAGAAAGAACAGCGCACGCGCGACGACCCTTCACCGCCGTCCACCGAAACCAACCCTGGGGAATAGGGTGACGTTGCCTATACTTATTTCTAGAGGCACACGACAGGGGTGCCCCCTGTCCCAGATATTGTACGCACTAGTCGCTGAACCGCTGCTATGTGCTCTCAGGGAGTATCATAGCCATAGAGGGGTGCGCTTCCCTAGTTACCAATTGATAGCTTCAGCATATGCAGATGACATGCTTCTATATGTAAGAGCTCGCAACTCGCCTTACCCCAGTGCTAACCGAGGTGGTCCGCTTCGGGCAGCTGTCCGGCTTAAATATTAACTGGACCAAATCTGATTTTCCCGTTGACCCCATCTACACAGCCAATCCATATGGAATTCCCACTGCAGTGGACCACAGTTAGTCCGTTATCTAGGTATACAGGTGCAGACTGACTCGGAGGTAGTCCTCACTGACCACTATGGGAAAGCCTTGGGGAGGCTTGAAGAAGATGTGGCCAGATGGATAAGATTACCCCTCTCTTTGTTGGGGCGGATCTCACTAATGAAGATGGTCGTCCTTCCAAGACTTTTCTTATTTCAAAACATCCCCATGGTACTCCAGTGCACATATTTTCCAAGATGAGATCCTCCTGATTAGCTAGCCTGGGCGGGTAAACAACCTCGTGTAAAATGGGAAGAGTTTCCCATTTTACACGAGGTTGTTTACCCGCCCAGGCTAGCTTAAGGTGAGAGTTCACCTTGCCATATTCCATGGGGGGGGGGGGGGCGGTCTTAACGCCCCAGACCTAGATTTGTATTATAGAGCAGCTCAGTGTTCACATGCTTACGCATGGATACACGGCCCAGAGTTCCTTCCGCACATACATATAGAGAAAATAGCAGCTGATTCAGACACTCTCCCACAGGAACTTTTTAAGATGCAAACTAGAAAACCCAGCCTACTGGATTCTCTTAATTCCACAACGCACGCCTGGCATAACCTGCTTGATAGCCAGGCGGGTGCGTTATTGTACACTCCCGTGATTCCCCTAGGATGGTGCACCTGGCTCCCAACAGGTAAAGAGAGGGAAGTATCCAAAGCTTTGCACAGGGTAAACATTACAGAAGTAGGAGACCTGTTAAAGGAGGGTGAATTCCGTAAATGGGAGCAAATATTAGTCGAGGAACATACTCCTTCTCCTTTAGTACGCTACCAGCACTTCAGGGTACAGCACACTTTGAAGGCGCTATTAGGGGAAAGTCTCCAGGAACCATCTGAGATGCTAGCCCTCACTCACATTATTCGAGCCTCCTCCCCCGCAAAGCTAGTCTTTATGATCTATAATATGTCACAAGAAAACAGAAGGTAGTTACATTCGAAAGCAAGACAGGACTGGCAGAGGGACTTGGGGCGTATAATTGGAGACAAGGAATGGCAATATTGCTGCGAGGTGACTAGACAAATATCACTGAATGGCAGGCATCGCCTTATACATTTTAAATATATCAATAGAACGTACTATACTCCAGAATGATTGTTCAGATACGGCCTATGAGAATCAACTTCCTGGTGCCGCTGCGCAGAGCCAGAGGCCAGTTTTATGCATGTAGGCTGGAGCTGCCCAGGAATATTAGTATTCTGGAGATAAATATTGCACATGGTAAATGAAATAACCGGTCTCACACTTGTCCCGGATCCTTTCCTCGCGCGGCTGGGGTACGACAAGGTAATTAATAAAGAGGTCCGACAGTGGCGATGGGGCTGTTGCTGGCTAAAAGGCGGGTGGCGATGGGATGGGGCAGGGCCCGATCCCAACTACCAAGGAATGGACTAGAGACATGATTTATTGTAATACTCAGTCTGAGGCCTATATTGAACTTCTACCTCCGCAAGCTAGGCCCAGGGCGTACTGGAGTATATTTCAGCAATACTTGGTGGGTAAAGAAACCGGAGAACCAGAGGGTGCAAGAGATAGGGAAGGGCCAATGAATCAGGCAGGAAGCGGGGTTGGGGTGGCAACCCTAGAATGATTGCGAAAGGGTAAATACTGTACTCTACATAGACAAGTGTAACTTACAGAGTTTCTTGCAGTTATATGTATGGATAATCCTACCTCAATGTGATTTAAAATCGACAGATAAGATGCACTTGGTAATAAGTCTTTAAAAAAAAAAAAAGACCGCAAATTCAGGTCTTCCCATATCTGGACGATTGGCTCATCAAAGCCAACATACAGAGAAAGTGTTTACAACACACTCAAGCTACCATAAACCTTCTCCATCAATTGGGATTTACAGTCAATGCGTAAAAGTCCCATCTTCAACCCTCACAACTGCAAACGTATCTGGGAGCAACGCTAAACATTCACACAGCTCTAGCTTCTCCCAATGCAGCCAGGATTCAAAACTTTCAAACTTTACTAGAGTTTCAAAGCAACCAGTACCTAACAGTGAAGACTTTCATGCAGATGTTGGGAATGATGGCCTCATGCGTTACAAAAGTGCCTCACGCAAGATTACACATGCATCCTCTACAGGAATGTTTAGCATGTCAGTGGAATCAATCACAGGGTCAATTAACAGATCTAGTGTTGGTAGACTGCCTCACTCATCGCTCTCTGCAGTGGTGGAACACACGAAACGGGCAGCCTTTCATCAACCCCATTCCACAAGTTGTACTAACAGCAGATGCATCTCTCATAGGTTGGGGTGCTCATCTCCAGCATCTAGCAATTCAAGGTTTATGGGACACCAAACACAGAAGTCTCCACATCAATTACTTGGAGCTTCTAGCAGTTCAACTAGCACTAAAACATTTTCATCCTCACCTAGTAGGGAAAGTTGTCTTAGTCCGGACGGACAATATGACAGCAATGTACTATGTACAAAAACAGGGGGGGGCACTCTACAGTTGTCATGCCTCTCAGACCATTTGGCGTTGGGCTATACATTACAAAATTCCTCTTCTAGCAAAACACCCTCCAGGAATGCACAACCAGTTTGCCGACCTCAGCAGGATGCGGCAACAAGTACACGAATGGGAACTTCATCCCCAGGTTCTCCTTCCATACTTCCAAAAATGGGGATTTCCACAGATAGACCTCTTTGCCACAGCAGAGAACTCAAAATGCCCAAACTTCGCCTTTAGATTCCCACAACATTTATCCTAAGGCAATGCCCTATGGATGAACTGGTCAGGGATATTTGCTTATGCTTTTCCGCCTCTCCCTCTACTTCCATTGCTGGTTCAGAAACTCGGACAGACCTAACTTACACTAATTCTAGTGGCTCCCACTTGGGCTCGTCAACTATGGTTCACCACACTACTAGAACTGTTAGTAGTGCCACACAAAAAACTGCACCTCACTTCCAACCTTCTCACACAGCTGTGGAGAAATCAGACATCCAAAACCCCAAGGAGCTCAACCTAGCGATCTGGCTCTTGAAGTCAGTTTGGATATTTAAATCTGCCACCAGATTGTATGACAATCCTGAAAGTATCAAGAAAACCTACCACTAGAGCATGTTATGCAGCAAAGTGGAAAAGGTTTGTCATCTATTGTAAAAATAACACAATTGATCCGTTTGATGCATCTATACAAAATATTATTTATCTTTTGCATCTTCAGCGAGTTGGCTTAGCGTACACATCCATTTGATTACATCTTGCAGCGGTAAATGCATATCTGCAAAACAGACATTTGTCCCTATTCAAAGTTTCAGTAATTAAAGGTTTTATGGAAGGCCTTAAAAGAATAATACCACCAAGGTTACCACCTGCACCTATCTGGAACCTTACCATTGTTCTCATAAGGCTTTTGGGTCCACCCTTTAAGCCATTACAGAATTGTCCATTACAATTTCTCTCATGGAATGTTGCCTTTCAAATTGCTATGACTTCACTGAGACATGTTGGTGAGTTACAGGCATTAACCTTACAAGAACCCTTCCTTCAACTTCATAAAGATAGTGGTTCGTCGTAGAAACCCTAAATTCCTTCCAAAAGTAGTTTCCGCTTTTCATATTAACCAATCAGTTGAGTTACCAGTGTTCTTCCCTCAAGCTGATTCAGTAGTAGAAAGGGCTCTACATACTCCTGATGTAAAAAGAGCATTGTTATGCTATATTGATAGGACAAAAGATTTTCGCAAAACAAAAAAACGTTTTGTTAGATTTGCTCCACCTCATAAAGGAAATCTTATCTCTAAATCTGGTATTTCTAGGTGGATTGTCAAAAGTATTCAAACTTGCAATGTTAAAGCTAAAAGAACTTTAACTATACCTCCTAGAGCACACTCCTAGGTAATATTGCCATAGCTGACTTATGTAAGGCAGCTACATGTCTACACCACACACATTTACCAAACATTGTGTGGATGTCTTTTTAAGTTTAAATCGCTTTATTAAAGCGAGTACGAACAAAGGTACAGCATTACATCAACAATTATAGAAAAATTGCAAAAAATATCACACATTATGTATCAGCATGGTAAAATGAAAAAGTAAGGCAACTACCTTTATAGAAAATTGAAACCAAAGGCTGGAAGCAATAATGACGAGCTGTGTACCTTAACGAATTAGCATTTTACGGTTTTTGTTTTGGAAAAAGAGAGAAAAGGGGAAAAAGAGAAACAAACCAAAAGGAGTAGGAAGAAATCAACATCCTTACCTGATACAATAAATAAGAATATCGGATAACAAACACTATACATTCCTGATAACAAAGTAGGAACAGTGCATTAACCAATAGGAACAAAATGTGAGATGTAACGTAATATTCATGGCGGCTGAAAGACAAAGGAACTGTCTGTTGCGTAGTGCAGAAGAGGATAAATATTTGGTGAGTGGAGACCAAAAGGCCTCTTTTCGAAGAAGTTGCTGAGATGTGGTGGCTGAAGCTCTATCCAGCCTATGGTGATAACATAGAAGATTCCACCAAGCAGAAAAAGAAACCTTAGTGGCATCCTTCCAGTTGGAGGTAATTACCTGAAAGGCAATAGCAATTAACAAATCTTGCCCATCTTGTGAGCACCATACCAATTTACAGATTGGCTGCCCAAAAATATGGAGTAGATATCAAAAGGAAAATTGATAGAGCAAATAGGTGATTGATTTGCATACCTTGGTCCAAAAAGAGGAAATGCTAGGGCAAAGAAAAAAGGAGTGTAGGAATGTGCCAGTGGTGATTTTACAGGACCAGCAGTTGGGGGACAAGTCGGAACTATATTTGGAGAGAGATAATGGGGTTAAAAACAACCTATGATCAAAATAATGAGGAGTATGGGTGGTGCTGGCAGTACAGGAGGTGTGATGTATTAGTGTCCAAAGAGTTCCATGTGTGTACAGAGAGGGCACACTGCAAATCTGATTTCCATAGAAGTTCAATTTTACTCTTAGGGCGATTGGGAAGAGAAATGAAGATATTTGTAGATATGAGAGGCCCGAACTGAAAGAGGTAGAGTGGTTCTAATGGGGGGGGGGGGTCTGATGAGGAGGAAGGAGATCCAGAGAGAAGAGAACTGATGAGTTAAAAGCAATATTAAAGAGTCATACCCAAGAAGAGAAGAGGCAGGCAAAATTTAGACTGAACTTCCTGAGAAGATAGAAAATGAGTACCTTGTACTAAATGTTTAACCTGAAAGATCCCTTTAGCTGCCCAATCTTTCCCAAAAATAGTGCGGTTGGAAAGTTTAATGGATTTGTTATGCCAGTGATGTGAATCCAGGAACATTTGTATAGATGCAAGAGATCTGCCAAGGACCGGATTGAAGGTTGAAATAAATTTAGAAATGGTTGGGGAATTAAATGAGCGAGGAGGATGAGTGAAATTGGCTAACGAAGAAAAAAAAAAACGGCTGAATCACGGATTCCTCCAATTTATGCCAAACAGATACAGGGGGTTCTTCCGAGAAAGACATAAGGTAACATTTGACGAATTAAAAAGGAGTGGTACTGGGGAAAATTGGGAAAATTAACACCTCCCCGGTCCTTAGGGGCAGACAGGAAGGATGGGGAGATGCGAGCTTTCCGGTTATTCCAGAGAAATTTACTTAGAATACCATTAAGAGTTTTGAAAAATTTTAATGGAAGTTTCACTGATAACATTGACAAATAAAAATTGATAACCGGAAGCATTATCATTTTGATTGAGTCCAGTCGACGCCACCATGACAAAAATAAGGGAGACAATTTCTCTGCCATTCTGGTCACTTTTGATAAAACGTCTTCCAAATTAAGCTGCACCGTTCTAACAATTGAGGAAGAGTATTTGATCCCCAAGCATGAAATACTATTAATGTTCCATTTGAAATCTGTTCCATCGAACATACTTTTTATGGTTTAAATCTTTTTATTGAAGTAGATGCCAGGCAATGTAGATTAGCAAATAAGCAGTGCAATCAGGTGGGCCACACAGGGCTCCGCTACAGGTGAATGGCATATAAAAATACAGAATAAATTCTCCAACGAAGGAGAGCAAAGAGATAACCCCCAACCCAGAAGTAGAGGAAAAATAGAATAGCGCTTTTCTTCGCTCCCATCGCCCCCCCTCAGCATGTCCCGTCTGTGTATGTGAAAAACTAGCCTGAGTAGCTTTTCCGTGAGGGTATTTGACTGCGCCAATCGTAGGAGGCGTAGGTAACTCGGGCACGTTAATTCCCTAAAATCTTGTGCCAGGAGAGCTAGGAAAGGTTGCCATAATTCGCTAAATCCTGAGTCTTTGCCAGCCATAGTGAGCGAGATCTTTTCCATGCCTAGTATGTGCCACAGGCGGTGGAACCACCCGGTTTGTGTTGGGATGCGTGTAGATCGAACATACTTTTTAAACAGTATTTGTTTAATGGAAGCACTTCGGATTTGGAAAAGTTTAACTTGTATCCTGACAAGGCAGCATAAGAAGATAAAAGCTCTGTAAAAGCAGGCAAAGAAGTAGGGGGATCAGAGATGTACAACAAAATGTCATCCGCATAGACAGTAAACTTGATTTCAATAGCCTTATTTGTAAAACCCCGAAAGGCGGAAGAATATTGCAGAGAATGAAGAAAAGGTTCAAGCGATAAGATAAAGAGCAAGGGAGAAAGAGGGCAACCTTGACGGGTACCTCGTTGGAGGGTAAAATAGGAAGATTGAGATCCATTAACAAAAACTGAAGTGGTTGGGGAAGAATATAACAAACTTATAAAAGACAGGATAGCGGGACCAAAACCATGCCATTTGACTGCGCGCATCATAAAAAGCCAGTGAATGCGATCAAAAGCTTTCTCCGCGTCGAGGGTTATGGCTGCAACCGGGGAGGAACTCTTAGACGCAAGATGGATGATATTTAGAAAAGTTCTGGAATTGTCTGCCAATGTCATTCCTTTAACAAACCCCGTCTGTTCAGAGCCAATCAGATCCGGAATTACCCGATTGATACAAAGAGCCAGCACTTTAGCAAAAAATCTTAGAGCCCTATTTCTTTAATCAATTTGGATTGTAATTGGCACAGGAAGACGGATCCTTATCTTTTTTGGGGATTAAACAAATCATGGCTTCAAGAAAAGAGCCACAAGCCTCATTATGAGAAATAAAGTGCTGAAAAAGAGATGGAAGATGTGGAAGAAGAGTCTGTGAAAAACAAGAATAGAATTCAGCGGTAAAGCCGTCCGGGCCAGGGGCCTTATCCTTGGGTAACTTGGCTAAGGCTAACTTAATCTCAGAGAGGGACAAGTCTTTATCTAATATAGAGCTGTCGGGGGAGGAGGAAGAGCGAGGAGGCAGCGTATCAAAGAATGCATCCAAAGCAGAGTCAGAAGGAGAAGATTCAGGAGTATATAAGGTCTTGTAAAGATCCGTAAAACACTTCAATATTTCCTCATCCTTGATGTGATTAACAGTTATCTATGATATTGACTATTTTAGATATTTGAGATTTGACCTTCAAATTGTTCGCCAGCAATTTACCGGCTCTATTGCGACCACCATAAAATTTGGAATTAATTTTTAATAACGTTCCGGAAGCCTCCTCCGTTGATTTCCTATTAATTCAATTTTGCTTGGACCAATTTCTTAAGAGTAACCTAATCATTAGAGGAGAAATGGGTATGTTCCAACTGTTTAATAGAGGATAGTAGGGAGGCAGATTCCTTAAGATTTTGTTTCTTCTTAACAGCCACATAATCAATGATAAATCCTCTGGCTGTCGCTTTAAAAGCGTCCCAGAGGGTGTGAAAAGGTATATCCGGACTGGCATTAAAGAGAAATAATTCTGACAATCTTTGAAGCGTCCAATGAAAATAGAATCTTTGAGTAGATAATTATTAAAGCGCCATCTACAAGATTTGGAGGGTGCAGAGGGGAGATCTAAATTAATATAGATAGGAGCGTGATCGGAAATCAGTATGGATCCAATTTCAGCATGATTTAGATTGGGGAGAAGGTGTGGGCTCTGAAAAATATAATCAATTCTGGAAGTAGAATTATGTGCTGGAGAAAAAAAAAAAAAATCTGGATTATATATCCTCCAGGCATCTACCAAACCTCTTGAGCGATTAGTGCTCGTAAAGGGTTTTTTGCATTTTATTGGGGATATATCTAGAAGTGGATTTCCTGTCCGTGGAAGGGTCCATGACCTGATTGCAGTCCCCGCCCACTACGAGATTGGAATCAGAACATGAGTGGAGAGTATGTGACATGGATTGCCAAAACTGTGAATCTAAACCAGTAGGACCATAAATGTTAAGGAGAGCGATAGGGGAGCCATTTATGAGTAGATGAAGAAGCCATCGTCCATCTGCATCCTTCTCTTCCTTTTCTATAGTGAGGGAAAGGGACTTATGAAATAATGTCACCACTCCATCTTTCCTATCTTTACCTGGGGAACAATACACATGACTGACCCATTGTTTTTTAAGGGAGTTAATATCATTCAGATGGGTTTCTTGTAACATCGCAATTTTACAATGCAATATGGAAAGATGGGTAAGTACTTTGTTTCTTGACAGGATTACGTAAACCCTTCACATTCCAGGAACAATATGAACATTATCAGCCATCAAAAGAGGAGAAAGGCAATATGCAACACCATGAGCAATCTAAAATTAGTAAAGTCGAGAATTCAACATGCGAAAATTTGAAATCAACAAATAAGTAACTGTGCAGTAAGAACATGTAAGGAAAAAGGATGTGAAAAGAGAAGAATAGAGAGTGCGAAAAAGACGAAGGTAATCAAAGCTGATGTATTGGAGAAAGAAAAGGAGGGAAAGAAGCCACATGTCAAAGAAAAAAACATGAAAAAGGAAACTGGAGTAGAATAGAAAAAGAGAAAGGGATATAAATGGTAGACAGAGAAGCTGACAGGAAGCCAAGAGACTTCAGTCAAGAAGAGCGGAATACATTTCCAGACTAAAGAGGGTAGCATGAGGAAGCGGGGAGCCGCAAAAAGAAGACAGACCGAGTCCAGGAGAAATGACGGGGACCGCAAAATAAATGAACGAGGAAAAGGAGAACATATTAAGGAGCGGCAGCCAAGAAAATATGGCGAACATATGAGACATATAGAAATAAATACTGAAACAATCAGACATGATACAAGGGTACTTAATGAAGGGAGTAACACTTACCACACGTGAGGAGGAACTATGAATGCTGGGAGCGGGAAGGGAGGAACATGAAGGAGGAAACATCGGGGAAGGGTGACCGTACAGGACATGAGACATCTGTGAAAAGAAACCACCTAATTAATATGGAATAGCCTCCAAAGAGGCAGACATAAAAAAGCAACCACAAATAAAACAAAGGAACATGGAAAAGTAAAACATAATAAGGAGCGGCAGCCAAGGAGGTAGGTAGATCATAAGGGACAGAGTTATAAATGATAAACAAGCAAACATGTGATGCATGGAAAATTAATAAAAAAAAAAAAAGAAAATAACACTTACCACAGGTGAGGAAAAAACTGAGAACAATAGGAGCGGGAAGGAAGGAGCAGGGTGGAGGAAACAGGGAAAGGAGTCCTAACAGAAGAAGAGACATCTGTGAAAAACAAGAACCACATAATTAATTATAAATAGCCTCCAGAGAAGGCTGACAAAACATCAACAACCAGTAAGATGGACATTTACAAACGGAAAAGATCGAGAAACCACCAGTGCCTAAAAATTAAGAGGTTAAGCCAAAGGAGCTAAAACAAGGTGCAAATAACAATAATCAGGTTTTCTCAAAGTCCATTGCCTCTCCTTTGTGGCGAAGAATAAATTGTCGAAGGTCTTCAGGTCGATCAAATGAGTAAGTCCTGTCTTTGTGAGTGAACTTAAAAAAACATGGATGCATCAAACCATATCCAGCACTCATGGTACGAAGAGCAGGACGGAAAGAGAGGAACTACTTACGACGAGCTGCAGTGGCGCGGGCCACATCCTGAGAGAGAAACTCGTTGCCCAGATCACAACATCTGCTTTCTTTGTTTTGCCGCCGACAGAACCATTAGTAGTTCGGTATACTCAAAAAAAGGACCATAATCCCTCTGGGGCGACTGACAGACGATGTAGCAGGAGAATCCCGGGGTCTAGGTCCAACACGATGGGCACGTTGCAGATTAAGAGTGATGCCTTCCTTAAGACCAACTATCTTCGGAATATGAATTTTCAAAAAGGCAAGCATGTCAGACCCCTCCTCTTCCTCAGGAATACCATAAATTCGAAGGTTATTACGCCTATTGCGGTTTTCCAAGTCCTCCACCTATATTTTGAGGAGAGCTATATCTTTGGACATAGCTGCTACCTGAGGGATCAGGTCTTGAGTATCACTAATATTCTGCTCCACCACAGAAACTCTTGAGTCTAAATTGAACCACTTTTCTTCTGGTCTCTGAAGAGTAGCGTGAGTGTCAATCACTAACTGTTTTATGAGCTTCATTTCCTCCAGAAGGTCGTCCAGCGTAATGGGTAGTGGAGATTTGGTGGGAGAACTGGGCTCCTTCTTTTGACGTTTGGAGGCAGCAGTGGTAGGATCCTTGCGCAAGGATGACATCTTTGCAAAGGAACTCTTCTGGCTGAGAGAGGAAGGGGCTCCATATAAATGAAAAGGGTAGCGCTGAAATAATGTGGCCACAGGAGAAACGTAGCTACCTGAAGAGGCAAGCAAGACCTAAGAAGTCTGCTAAAATCCAAAATAGGCCAAAAGCCTCTTTCTTGTAAAAGCACTTCCACACTGTCAGCCAAAAAGAGGTGAGCCAGTGTCCAGTTATGTCTGAGAGGCAAGGAGGGATTGATAACGATCTAAATGCCTCAAAGTAGGTGAAAACTGGCTTTTATGGAAAATTAGATAATTTCCAGAGACAAGCAGAGTAGAAGGCATTTTCTGAGTCTGGCCATAGCAGAAAATGTTCCTGCTCACTGTCGCGTCCCACAGTAAACAAAATGGCGGGCGCAATCGGGACTTCTGAGGGGAAACGCAGCGCGGGGGAAACAGGAACCTAAAGCTGCTAAAAACAAAAGACAGCTACCTGTGCCCCCGCGCCTGCGCTCTGGATAAATTCACTTCATGGCTCCCAAACTCGTCTGCAGCCGCTCCGAGAAAATAGAAGGTCCCGTCGGAGCGCGGAGCCTCACGAAGACGCGGCCATCTTGTCAGCTCAAGCTACGCCCCCTGTGTGGATGTCTTGGCACGTCAACAAGCTAATGTAGGACAAGCAGTGCTAAAAACACTTTTTCAAACAACTGCAACACCCACTGGTTAGCCACCGCTTTGGGAGAATACTGCTATACAATCTATGCAAAGCATGTGTATCTTCTACAGCACACATGCCTCGAACGGATTAGGTTACTTACCCTGTAAGCATCTATTCTTGGTATGTAGAGCTGTTGATTCACACGCGCCCTCTCTCCTCCCCGGACACCTGTGGTTGTTGCAGTTCTTATTATTTACATTACATACGCATGGACATCTCTGTACTACACTCACCTACTCCATTCTCACCCTGTTGCGGTACAACAATCTAACAATGGAGTCGATGCCCATGCGCACTATCACCGAAAGGAGGAGTCACCTTACCTCATGACTGGAAAGACTTCTTGGAAGAAAAGCAACTTGCAAACATCCGGACCCAACACTAGATGGCAAGAGTGTGCAAAGCATGTGAATCTACAGCTCTACATGCCAAGAACAGATGCTTACACGGTAAGTAACATAATCCTTCCTGTATGGTAGCGAGAGGAGTTGGTGAACTGCCAAGGACTCCTTGTGGCCTACTGTTGAGAATCTGCCATATTTCTATTTGTTTAACAGATTTTATTTCCTTTTTCTTGTTTACACTTTATCAATTGCATACATTTTTCTTGTTGGCTCTCCGCCATACGTGCGTACTATCATTTTCAATTTTATTTAATACATTTACTGTATATCATGCAACTGTTCCTATGGTGCTATTCCCCACCAACTCCCCCTCCCCTTCACACGTCCCCACTGCAGGTCGCTGTTAGTGATTGTCTATGCATGCATGTGACGCCCTTTGGTAGTTACTGTGTTGGTGCCCGTCTCTCCTATTAGTGGTCTTCCTCTTTAAGCCTCCCATGGTCTCTCTGGTTTATCTTAGGGTTCTTCATCTGGTGGTGCCAGCTCTAAGGCCCTTTCTGGGCTGTCGTGTTGGGCTTCCCTGTCGGGACTGTCCCCGGCTTTGTGCTTCCAGATTCCAGGTCTGCTTGTCGCATACTCTCTACTAGTGCCTCCATGCCCTGGCCCTCTCAATTTTGCCTAATCCCCTTTGTGCATTCCTAAGCAGGCTCCTGCCCTCTCAGTCCGCCCATTTCTCCAATTCCCGTTTCCATCTAGCTATACTTGGTCCGCCCGGTGCTTTCCATCAGCTAGTAATTTCTCGCTTGGCTAGAATGAAAGCCAAGTCCTGAAATTTATCGGTGACCTTTGTTTAAGCTGTATGGGGGAATAAATTAAACGCCCTATGTAGCAAAAACTGGCCTTGAGGGATATCCCATTCCGTTCTAAATGTGTTGAACGGTTTCAGTTCCCCGTCACAGTATAAGTCTCCCACTTTTGTGGCTCCCGTCTGCATCCAGTGGTCGGATCGCGATCATTGGGAGATCCGAGGAATAGAGTTGTCGGGTCCGTGTCTTCTGGAGGCACCTATTCCAGCATCGACGTATCGCTTTGTGTTCATTTGTGCATTCCTGCTGTATCCCCGTGGTTCTCAGGAGGGTGCGTTATAGTACATCTCTCGCAGGGGTGAAAGGGCCTACTTCCCTATCTGGTGTCAGTCTCCCGGCTATCCACTGTGTAAGTCTCTGTAGTTGCCCTGCCAGGTAATGATTCAAAGTTGGGGACAGGCAGTCCCCCCTCCGCTGCTGGCTGTTTCAGTGTCACCAGAGCCACCCTTCCTCGGCCAGTCCCCCATTTAAAAGACGATAAGCATGAGTCGAGTTCTCGGAACCACGCTCTTGGTGCCCATACAGATAGTGTGGTAAAGAAATAAAGCAGTCTGCGGAGAGCCACCATCTTTAACAGGGCGATCCTACCCGCCACCGATATGGGTAGTCTTCCCCCAGAAAGACATGCTGTCTTTTAATGATCGTAACGTCCTCCCTATGTTCCACTCCTGGATGTCTAGCTGCGAATGATATTCTTTTACCCCCAGATATTTAAAGCAGTGGGGTTCCCACGGCAAGTCCCCCAGTTACTCCGGTGGGGTCTATCTTTCACTATCGGGAAAAGGCGAGATTTCTGCTAGTTAACTCTGAGCCCGATAGGGCCTCGAACTCCTCCATCATGTCTCTGGCCCTTCGCAATTCCCCCTCCGGGTCTTTCAGAAATAAGAGAAGATCGGCATACAATGCAATATGGTGTGCATGTCCTCCCAAACGTAGACCTCTGTATCTATCGCCCGTTCGGGCCAAGCAAGCCAAGTGTTCCATGGCTAGGGCAAATAGCAGGGGAAAAGGGGGCACCCCTGGCGTGTTCCCCTCTCCACCCGGTACTGCCCCGATATCGTGCAGCCTGTGCGCACCCTGGCCAGAACTACCCAACGTATGAAGCCCTGTCTCACTCCCATCCTTTCTAGAACAGCATAGAGAAATCCCCATCCCAGGCTGTCAATTCCTTCTCAATGCCTTCTCAATATCTATGGCGAAGATAGCTCCCTCCCGTCCGCCCGCCTCTAATATGGAAAGGAGCCGTCTGACATTTAGTCGTGTTCCTTCCCGCCTGGTCTGGGTGGACAAGAGTGGTCATATATGGGAGGAGTCTCGTCACCAGCAGTTTGCTTAATATTTTAACATCAAGATTGAGCATTTACAGTGGCATATAGGCCGCGCATTATAGGGGGTATTTGTCTGGCTTGAGCAGTAGGATCACTAGTGCTTCTCGTGTGGTCTTTGGGAGGAGTCCCTCCTCTCCGGCTGCTGTGTACATCTCCACTAGCCTGGAGGCCAGCTTCCCAATATATGTGGCATAGAGCTCCATAGGGAGCTGTGGAATGCAAGAAATGAGGTACGCTGAGATGTAGTTGTATCCAAAAGGTAGATTTATTCTTTAGTTCAATAAGGACAGGAACATTAGAGGATAAGATGGTTGTAGTAGTATTGATAGTATCAGGAGAATCAGCCCCACCGGGAGCAGCATCCCTGCTGCTCAGCCCACATACAGCAACTGACAATTCCACTCAAACATGCACACAGGGAACATTCTGTGACATCACTTACACTGGCTGAGCAGCAGAGTACAGAACACAGAGAAAGGACTAGACCGAGAAGAGAGCAGGATACCACACAAGCCCATCGGTTCCTGGGGTCTTACCCCTGGCCAGTCCTTTAATGGCTGCCCTAACCTCGTGTTCCGAGATTTCAGCCCCAACTGGTCCGCATTGTCTTCAGTCAGGGTGGGGAGGGGGAGCGGGCCAGAAATTCCCTCGTCTCTCCTCCCTCTCGGGTCCCCGAGCTCTTGTACAAGCACTTATAAAATTTGAGGAATCTACTATTTATCTCAGTCTGCTTGTATAAAAGATGTCCCATTTGATCTGCTATTTCCATTATGGTGTTGCCTCTACGGGCCGGGTTGGCCAGCCAGGCCAGAAGTCTGCCCGCCTTATCCCTCTCTGCATGAGTGCTGTCCATGTACGATATATAGTCTAAGCATCTCAGTTGTTCTACTTGGACTGCCACTTCCTCCTTCGTGTCTAGGGGCTCCTGTCTGAGCTCTGGGCGTTCAGGTTGTTGAGTGTCTTGCAGCGCCCGGTCCACCCTTTTTACGTCCGTAATTAGTGTCTGACAGACCCCAATGGATGTCTCCATGCACCTTCCCCGGATTACGGCCTTAAAGGCTTCCCACTCCGTCAGTCTAGAGTCGGTGAAGTCAGCATTGTCAATGAAGTAGGAAGTTGTGTTCCCTAGTCTACTGGAGAAATACCTGTTCCTCCAGTGCTTCAGGTTTAAGGCGCCAGATAGGGATGGGCTGGTGTTTCATTCCCCATTATAGCCTCATCAAGACTAGGTTATGGTCCGATATTGTACGTGTCCGGTATTCCACCCCCTGCGTTAAGGCATGCATGTTAGGTTAGCACAGGAAAGTATCCAGGCATACGTGTAGTTCGTGTACATGTGAGAGGTGAGAGTATTCATTATCTAGTGGGTGGGTACGTCTCCAGGTGTCCACCAGTCCCCATCGGGACTGCCACCCACTGAAGGCCTTCGCCACTCTATAACCTGGGGAGTCCCTGAGCGGGGGTGGGAACGGTCTAGGGCGGGGTCTGCTACAGTTAAAATCTCCCCCCATGATGGAACCAATCATGTAGGGCGCTAGGATGCCAGATATCTTATCCAGGAAGGCAGCGTGGTTGGAGTTCGGCCCATATATGTTAACTAATGTTACATCGTGCCCATCCAGTCTACCCTTACTATTGGGTACCGGTCCTGTGTCCCGTGTGTTGAAAAGGAACCCCTGCCCGTATCCAGATCAGTACCCCTCTAGCAAACGCTGAGTATGAGGTGTAGTATGCCTGTCCTCTCCATCTGCGTTGTAATGCGACTCCCTCCGAAGCCAAGGTGTGGGTTTCCTGCAGAAGGGCGATGCGAACCCCTAGTCTCTTCAAGTGGGAGAATATTTTGTCTCTTCTGCGTGGTATGCATGCCCCTAACATTCAGGGACAATAGATTGTCATTTCACTACCCATTGCTCCCTTTCTCCTCCCCCCACCATTCTTTCCTTGTTCCTGGGCTCTCCTTGAGAGACGGTCATAATGCCTTTATTGGCATTCAGCCTTTTATAGTCTAACCAAAGCTCCCTGCAGTGTCCCCAACTTAAAATAGTATAACCCCCATAGCACCCCCACCCCAGGACAAGTGAGAAACTCTCGCTCATCCAAACTTTGCACATGTATGCAACAACTAATAGAAATTGAAGCTCAAGCGGGGTCAGTCCAGGCGCTCAGTTCGGAGAGGAGCAGTGCCCTCTCCCCCCCAACCCCCCCCGAGCCTCCCCCAGTCCAGTGTATTCATAGTTCAAGCAGCAAGCCTGGGTCCCGGGCCTAAACCTTCTCACTTTATTGCCCCTCTGATGCACCCCTCCCCCTTACTGATCACTCCCTACGATACTTGCATGACCACCAGTATTCATATGATGTCAGCAGCCGATCTGGGAGTCACCGTCTGGAGTTTTTGGCTGGCTCTCTCCAGTGGGCTGCAGCTTTGGTCTGAGTCTCTAGAGTCTTCCCCAGATAGCGAGCCAGTTTCTCGTCTCCCAGATGCGCTGAGAGGGGCTATTCTCTCTTTCCCGTTGTGCCTCTGCTTCAGATGGGGTGCCTGCAGTCTTTCCTCCTCTTTTTGGCGGTCCAGGCCCCTTTCTCGTTTGTCCTGTCTAGAGTTATCCTGCTCATGTGGTGCCTGTTGGTCAATCCAGTCCCACACCTCCTGTGGTGTATTAAAGAATCGTGTCCCGGTTGTTGCCAGTCTCAATTTAGCTTTGAACATCATTGAATATTGTATGCCCAGCTGCCGCAGTTCCCTTTTAGCAGCCACATAGGATGCTCTCCGTTTCTCGACCTCTCGAGAGAAATCCGGGAATATTCTAACTGTGCTATTGTCCACTACAAGTTGACCCTTCAATCGGGCTTGGCCTAGCACTTGGTCTCTGTCTTTATAAAAGAGCAGGCGTGCCACCACTGGCTGTGGGGGGTCCCCCAGGCAGGGGGGCTCTCGCTGATTCTCTATGTGCTTGTACTAGTGCAAAGTATGGAGAGAGTCCTTCTTTTGCCACTTTGGTGCGGATCCAGTCTTCTAGGTATGCGACCATGTTGGCCCCCTGGATTTTTTTTTTTTTTTTTTTTTTTTAAATTTCCGGCAGGCCAGCGATTCGCAGGTTGTTGCGCCTTGCCCTATTTTCAGCATCCTCCGCTCTGAGCTCCAGGGTATGCAACCACTTCTCCATGTGTGAGAGTATTTGCAGTTGTGACCAGCATTGGTTTCATGTTGTGGATATAACTGTTGGTCGTTGTGACCCGTTCCGCCAGCCGCCCATGTTCCGCCCGCTGCAGTCCCAGATCTTCTCTGAGGGTGTCAATTTTCGTTTCCACCGCCAACCTCAATGGCTTGGAGTATGTCTTGGAGGGTAGGTCCGTCTGGGGTTTCTCTCCTAGCACTGCAACTGTCTGCCCTCGGTTCAGGGCCCCCCCGGGTCGTCGGCCGCCTGCTCCTCTTGATCTTTTCTCCTGGATACCTTCCCTATGGTGGCTCCTCACTATATGTGCAATACTCTCCTATTCAGTCTCCTTCCTCTTCTTGTTCTGCACTCTGCCTGCAGGCCCGGGCTGGTTTGGGGTCTAGGTGCTAGGCGGTTCTATAGTTAAAATTCCCACCGCTGCCTCGGGGGACTCACCAGTGACATGGGGTGCCCTGGAGAGCTTCTTTATGTCCAGGGAGGGCAGGAATAGGTTGGCTCTCTTCTTTCCTTTCAATTCGAACCTCCTCAAGTCTTGTTGAGCTGCGTCTCCTTTGGGTCTCAGCAGTGGATGTCGGGGCCTTTTTTTTTTTTTTTTAGCTCCCCCCTTTTCTCGTTTTGCGGAGGTGTGCTCTTTGTCTCGCTCTCCTGTGGGGTAGCAGTTCAACTTCTGGGCCGCGGCCAGTTCCGCCTTGCAGGCGCCTCTCCCCCGCTATACCTGTACTCTTCTGCGGAGTAGTTTTTGTTCCTCGCAGCTCCACAGTGACCGGCAGTTGTCTCCGTCCTCTTCCCTGTTATGCAGCTAAGTATCGGCTGCCCTTGCGGTGGGGGGTTCACCACCCCAATGCATGATGTTTTTCTCGTTCACTGACCGCACCCCTTCCGTATCTGGGTACTCCTTGCAGGGTTCCGCGTCAGCCTCTCGGACCCCGGGGCCCAGTGGTGGTCTCCTTCGTCTGTGTGGTGCAGCTGGGTGCTTGCGGCTCAAAACCCAGCCTCATGCACCATGTTCGTGCGTCCTCCTTTGGCCATGGGGGAGTGCCCGGATGTCAAGGCTCGCCTTCTACTCAGTCTTTCTGGGTCCGGGCTGCCCGTCGGCCATGAGTGGACCCGCAGGCCTCGGCAGTAGCCTCCTTCTGCTCTATGCGGCTTAGTCTGGTGTCGGCCACCATCGCGGCTCAATTACAGGCTTCGTCTGCCAGTTTTGTGCGGCCACCTTCGCATGGGAGGGAGAGGCCAAGGCACACTCCCCCGCTCGACCTTCTAGGGGTTCATTTTGCCCGTTGGCCTTACACGAGTCCGCCAGCCCCAGCCCCCTCCCTCTCTGCATGCAGCAGCTGGGTGCCGGTTGCACCCGCAGCTTAAGTTCAGGCCTTGGCCACCATTTTCGTGTGGTCGCCTTGCTCAGGAGGGAAAAAGCCAGACTTCGGGGCTCGCCCCCGCTCAATCTTCTGGGGGTACGAACACCCAGTGCCCGTCTCCTTCAGTTCCCGATCAGGGGTCCGCCGCTTGCCAGGGCTCCTAGTCCGCATTAGTCAGCCGCCGCTGGCGCCATCTTGCCTCTTCGTGCGGTTCCGCTTTTTGGTCTCGGCGAGCGGCTCTCTTCGTTCCAGCAGTCCCTGCAGCCAGTCTATAGGTGTCCGTTCCCTAATGGGGTCTGGTCCCTTGTTTTGATCGCCTCAGCGGCCCTCAATTGTTTCAGGATGGCACTGGATGGGGGATAGTCGACGGGAACGCGGGCTAAAGCTCCCTACTCCATTGGCGTCTGGCCATGCTCCTGAGAATCTGCCATATGATTTAACTTGATGTGATCAACGGAGACAAAATGATTCTTTGGAACCACGAAGCGGTGGCAAGATTACAGTTCTTGTACCTTGAATGCCAAGTACTGGCACCGGTGCTCGGTATGATGGGCTGAACTCCTTTTTGACCACCACGTTCTCTCAGACGAGATCTCCAACTTTTGAGGTTCTGGAGTACACACCAGCGGAGCTCTAAACAAGAGGGTTCAGTAGGCCAGGTTATATCACACATTTAAAAAAAAAGTCTGATCACTGTCTAAATCACAAAACTCTACAGGATCATCACCATTTTGTGCTACACTTTAAACAGGGACAGCAATCCTGTGCTCGCTATGAGAGCACGTTTGGTGCACTCTTTCACAGGCAATGTCCTGCCCCTCACATTGCCTGGGACAGGCCTCGAACTCTGCATGCACAATAGTTTAGTGTGACACCAGGACCAAAAATGTCAGATTGCCAGATTCAAATGTAGTTGTGCACTCTGGCAATCAATCATTACAATATCATGCAAGGAAAAATCATGCCCCAACACACATTGGTTTTTAATTTCCTCACAGCGAATTTGAACCCCAAAATGCATCAGAATGTACAAATTTATTTAGTGACTAAAATTTCCAAGTTTGCAATATGGTCAACGTTTGCGATTTGTAATCTGCCATTTCTAAGCCCAGATCTGTGAGAGCCTCTCTATACTAAGTATAAACACTTCTACTTGTGCGACCCAATGTTTGTAGTTTGTACATGCTTCAAAAGTTGTACACAAGGATAGCAAACTACAAATGCAATGGAAATTACATGTCAGCGTGTGTATGATGAATGAAGCCTTTTTTCAAGATCTCTTTTTTATTAAATGTGCACAATTAGGACAGCTAAGCAATTGCTATTTGAATTAGAGTACTTCTGACCGTCTACAAAGAACATTGTATCTTGTAAATATAAATATAAAATATATAAATGCTGAATGGTGGGGTTTTATACAACTCTGGGTAAGAAAGGTGTATGGGTGGAGTCTCTAGGATGTCAATGAAACTGTATTGTATATAGACTCTAAACTCTGAGGATTGGTTTGTTCATTCTAATGTTACTTGTTCATTCTAATGTCACCTGTAGCTTTATTCTGTATATAAGTGAAATGCCCTTACTAGGATCTGATGTAACTAAAGGCTTTCTTCCCACAGCTTTGAAAATATTTCGCCATATAAGAAGGATGACATTCAAAGTCCTGCAGTAGCCGGCCATGGTATCCAGTCCCGCCAAGTGTATGAGGACACAGCATCCATGATGATAATCCATGGGGTAGATCCCACACTGCTGGAAGTGACCAATGGTGAGACCTGTGAGATTCTTGATGTCAATACAGATGCTGCTCCTCCGAGGAAGGGCTCAGACACTACTTTGATTCCTGAACCAGCTCTCCTGGTGGACAGCACAGTATCTTCAGTCTCACTGAATGAAGACACAGTGGACTCTTCCAGTCCATCAGAGAAAGCGCCTTTAGAAAATGGAGCTTCGAGACCGTTGCCATTTGTCTTGGTGACTACTGTTGCAGAAGCCTCTCTGGGGATCACTTCCAGGCGCTTTCCAAAGAATTTCATAGCCTCTGCTGAATCTACTCCCCTAAAACCTCATGAGCAAGAGCTCCTTTTCACAAAGGCACATTTGCATGCTTATGTCAGCGCAATGCCTGGTATTGCCACAATTGAGGGTTCTTTAGAGTTGAGTGCAGAGTCCTCACTCATCATAGGTGACCAGAGTCCTCTGGAACAAGGCCCAGAGAAGGCCAATGTGGGAGAGGTCCAGGCTTGCCAGAAGCTCCAAGACTCATTTGAAACTATGCAGCGTCTCCAGTGGTACTACAAGGAAAACCGTTCAGCAGGGTCCATGCATGTTTCTATGGACAGGAGCCTTGAGATGAATTCGGTGGACAATGAAAAATGTTTGCAAAGAGAGAGCGCTGAGGGTGCTTCTTTTGGCCCCGAGTTGTGCCCTAAGGAGCAGGACACAGAGTTGCCTCCTGTGGAGAAAACACCTGCCTTGCAGGCCTTTGCAGGAGACTGGCCGGCATTACTGGAGCAGAGCGGGGCTGGTGGGGACCATAGTGAGATGGGACTGGGTAATGAAGCTGAAGGGATGGCTAAAGAAGTGTCTGGAGTTAATGTGGAAGATCCCCATGTGGACGATGTGGAGTTGAATGTGATTCAGCCAGAAAAGCAGACTTCTACCGAGATGATAGACCATATACTGTCATCATTCTGTGCAGAGAGGCTCACTGATGCTGTGAGCAGCTGTGGACAAGAACATAGTCCAGGTGCCGCCTCACAGCTTAAAGGTAAATGGGGACCTTTGGGTGGTGGAGGTTGCACAAGGCCTTTATTGACATCATGCTCTGATAACCTTTAAGGAAATACAGATACATATTGTGAAGCTATGCATGGTGCCATCTCTTAAGTAACTGTTAATTCCAGTCTTTCATTCTCCTTAATCTTGGCAAGTGGTGCGCCTATAACAGTCACCCTCTCATGGATAACCTTGCTACCCCACCTCATCTTTTTAGAAACCAAATGTATTTTGAGCATCAAATATGAAACTTATTCCAAGCAAGTTCTCACACTAGTGATGTTTATTCAAGTATAGAATTTAGTGGATCACAAGACATACTACTTTGTGCATTTTAAAATATTGGGCCTTCCATGTATGTCACAAATGTTCCAACTGACAGAAAACATTGTACGATTCTTCTATGTTCATCCTAAAAATAATCAGTGCAAAGATCCTCCAGAGCCTTTCAGTACGTGATCTACTTGAGCAGAAATTGGCATCAAGAAAATCATCCATGCCCGATGCATATGATGGGGACAGCCAACACATATTTAGTCTAATAGACTTCTTCAGGGCTCATATGTTCACAGGTCGCAACTTGAAAATTCCACCAAAAGGCTGGAGACAGAATGACTAATCTGTATTCGGTAGTTAATATAGCCCATCGTAGCAGGCTATACCGGCCATTAAAGGCCTGCTCAAGTGTTAAATCTGAGGGCCTTTAACAAGTGAGCGGGGCTTAATAGCCCGTGTAGCCCAGCTATGGTGGGCTATATAGGTATTAGAACATTCCCAGGAGAACAGAATGTTCTAATAGGGAAACAATGCATCTCAGAGTCCGAGGAGGTTGACATCTCCCTCCGCTTTGAAGCCTTTGTTCACAGCTCTTGCTGTGAATGTTCTACAGTTAACTTTGCCGAAGGCTACGGCTGTTAGCTGTTCACCCAGGTCAAACAGTATTACTTTAGAAGCCATCCCAGAGTCATTGGATGATCATCCAACTACTCTAGAAGTCATTTTCACATCATCAGACATCAAGCTCTTAAAGTCATCAGCAGAGTTTAGAAACCTGAGCCTGATGATTTGAAGATGACTTCACAAGATGTGATTAACCCCAACGATTTCAGGATGACTTGAAAATGAGATTCTGATGACTCCACAAGGTGTGACTGTTCCTGATGATTTGAGGATGACTTGATACTGAGTACCTGATTACTTCACAAGATGCATTGCTATTGGTGGTTTTAGGATTGTTTACTTGACTAGCACCACAGTCTTCTAATTAAAAAGACTGGTTCGTGATGATTTTAGGATGATTTGTTGATTGCTTCAGGAACATGTCCAGAATTTTAGTTTATTTATTTTTATAGATGCTCAACCCCTTTGAAGATTTCAGAATCTCCTTTTTATTGCATTATGAACACCATTTACACATTACTGCATTTTCCATTCTGCAATTAAACCTTAGCATTAGCGTAGACTTCGAAGCTAGAATGAATGGGTGTAATACAGTTAATAAAATCCAAATGCAGTTTTTTTTCAAACAGTTGATTTTTATGTATGCTAGCTCAAATTGTATGGCCACCTGAATACATAGCTATCATTATTTCTTGGAGACCGCTGCAGATTTTGGGCAATGCTCTGGTGCTTGCCATTAAAGTCATTTTGTAAAGCATTTGCACAACTGGTTTATAAACTTAATACAAAGGTGCATATTGGGAGCTGATATTTGCATTATTCCTTCTTTACTCAGTTGACATTGACACTGGCAACGTTTTGTGTCGAATACATTGGTCTTTTAATTTGAGCGATCTGAAAGCACCAGGGTATTGTGAGGGGTAGGTATGGTAACCAGCAAAGTATTGCAGGCCCAAATGGTAAATCAAGGTGACGTGTTCCTCTTCAACTGGTCTGTCATCAATTTCACTATAATTTAGCTCACATTTCAGTTGGTCACTTTTTCGAACTCTAACCTGTTCCAGACATTCAGGTACCATGCTATCCTGAGCAATCCTTTTGTGGCATTGCTTATGTTAAAGTTCTGCACACTTACCATTGATGAAATATAAGAGAAGACATTGATGTCTGAACTATTTTAATGTCCTTCCTGTGTAGAAGCGTTCATTTACAGGCATCACAGCAAATGTTTGTGAGGTAGAGGACATATGCATGTGTGTTAACCCCATGTGCTTGGGAGTGAGGAGCCTTGTCTTGTGTTAGTTGTGCACTCTGGGATACTCTCTACCACACACTGCCTAAGATGATGTGCCGCTTGCAAGTGGAGGCTCCTGGGAGTGCTATTTACAACTGGGGTGATTTAATACACTTTGCGTTCTATGTTGTATCTGTTACAGAGCCTTACTTTTTATATTTTCCGTGGATGGTCCCAATAGAATATTTTTATTTGTATGGTATGTTATTTTCGTTGTTCAGCCACCTTACGGTATGTTATTTTTTTCCACAGAGTGAGTCATGCACACTACAAATTGATATGACATGACTTACAGGTAGGACCACGAGGAAATTGCATTTGCAAAACAAGGGTGTCATATTTCCAGTCACCCTGTGATCTATACCAAGTTAAACAGCCAGATTAAAAACAATTTGCGCCCAGCTTTTAGTTTCTACGACACTCGGACTGAAGCCCTTTGTAAGCTGCAACGCACATCACGGACACACAACATGCCAGTCACTTCCTTTAAAACAGCAAAGTGCGAGTGTATGCACTTCTGTCAAAGAGCAGTGATGCCCCTGCTTGTTCACGAAATTCGAGTTAACTGTTTAAATATTTTGCCTAGAGCTAGTGCAGATGGTGCTCAAGCAGCCAGCTTCGTCACTGCCTCTGGTTCCTGCCCAAAAATGTGATCTTATCTCCTTTATCGGCAAATGTTCGCCTCGTCAAACTGCTCCTGACTTAGCTGCACCTCTGTCTGCTTCCCCCATAGTGCCATTATTGGCAACATCCCCACCCACCGTCTGAGCATGCATGAATAAATAAATACACAAGACAACTTTGTTATGGGAAAATATTGCTGCAGGTTTATTCCATACAAAAGTATGCAATATGGTGGGTTATCTTACGGGCGATCCAAGGGCAGGCAGCTGTACCAACCTATGCTGCCCCGCCCGCCTGATGAGCCAGCACTGTGGGGAACCCAATCAGTGCTACACCTTGTGTGATCCTCCTCCGGATCACGTGACACGTTGGTCCCCTATTACTCACGCCCCTTTCAGGGCGGAGCGTAGCAGGGCAAACCCCCGGTTGGTCAGGCCTCCAACCGCCCGAAGGACTAACGGGGCGCCGTCGCGGTTTTCCAGGAACCTGCCCTGAGGCTCCTGGTCTTTGGCTCTGGCACCCCTATTGTGCCGCGCAGAGGTACCCTTACTGTACCCGTCTGCCGCAGAGGTACCCTTACTGTACCCGTCTGCTTCCAGATCGCCCTGTAACTCCGCCACAGCTCTGGAGGCGGCCACCGTCGCAGCCAGGGCCCCCACCAAACAGCTAATTTCTCACCTGTAACCTGCTTTCTAGGGCCTCCTGTCTGTCCAGTGGAACGTGTTCATGCCCACCTGTGACAAATGCACCGCATGTTTGTCAACTTAATCTTAGGCGTACGCACGGATGGCCCGTGCCACCAAGACAGCTGTCATCTCACTTGCCACCTCTCATCTCCAGGGCCCCCTGCAAGGCCCAGGGAACAAATCCATCCCAATGGTGACAATGGACCCCATCTTATCCAAGTAGCCTATTAACATTAGCCTGAATCAGCTCGTGTCTGATGAAACCCAGACCCCTCTGGTCTGTGAACTTACGCCATGAACAGTTCACTCCTACAGGGCTGTTCAACGGCCTCCTCTGACTTAGCTCCGTGCCACCTCTGCGGGGATCATCTCAGACCACCAGAGCTCACATTGAACCATGTCTTTGCTGATCTCACTTTAGTCAGCCTACATTGCTTGCAAGAATGCCACCTTACCCATGTCAGTGAGGTCATTGCCACCCTTCAAGCGGATGTGGCTCCCACCTCCTGCAACCTGTAGTTACCGCCCTTCTAGCATTTCGTGCTCCCTAACACCCGTTTCCCCAATTTATGGAACCGCAGCACACTTGCTTAGAAGACCGCTACACAACCAGCCTATATGCTCTGGCTATGCGGACGGGGCATTCCATGCATCACTGAAGCAACCCGTAACCTGCCCTGGGAGCAGAGTGCACCTACTTTGTTGAAGTTGACCAGACATGTGCACAGTCCTTTGCGATTAATAAACCATGGCGAACAAGACCGTTCGCATAGCGCACACTATTGCAGTTACAGCAACCAATTGGAGTGACAACTTACGCCACCTACCAGGCTTACTTAACTAAAGCTCGATCACAGATACACACATACCTGCTAACCAGCTGACCCTTGATGCTCAACCCAGCTAATGACCTATTACATTGTTATTCCAGGGAATATTGCCCTCCACAAGAACAAGCCGCATATGGCCTTCACCTACTGGGCCAAGGTGCAGTGTGTGCTTTGGAATAGTCAGCGATGGTGCTCCAAACACATTTCAAGCCGCTATTGGAGCCACGGCACACATTCTGGCCTAACCAACTGACGCATGCCACCTGGCTAACTTGCTGCTGCGAGATTTTGATCTGAACACCACGCGCTTGCGGTTACCGGTGCACTTTGTCTATAGGTCTTGCCCCCACTCTCTTATGCAGATTCCTGCAATGTACCCTTCTGCCCCTGTATGGGCAGGAAAATACCTGTAACATTGACAATCCCACTGCACTCACATTTTCTGGCAGTCCGGTGGGGGAGAGGGGTCCTTAGAATTGGTTCTGCTACATTGCCTGGCCTCCTAGCCCGCAAACACCCTCGTCTGACAGCAGACTATCTGCTGTGTCGCCCGTGCAAAGTCCGCCCCTGGCGCAAGACGTCACGTTCTATACCTCTGCTAACAGGCTACCTTCAGTGAGGCTGGAGTGAACGGTTGTATGTTGTGCATCTGACCATAAGAACCTTTGTTTGCTTTGGCAGGGATCAAATTGTTGCATCTGTCACGCTCCAAATAGTGGCAACGTGCAGTTCATTTGCATTCCACACTGCAGAGTGTGCCTGGATTGATCCTAGACACCCCCTGTGTGCCAACCCGCTTCGACATTTAAATTCTTCTAACAACTGCACTGAGAGCAAGCCACACTCGCTGCTACTGGTGTCTGACTAATCGGCCCTTGGAGGCCGTATCATTACTGCCCGGTCAGCAAGTACGCCCACTGTACAGTTGTAATTTAGTAACTCATGGCGCTGACAAGCGCAGGTGCCTAGTACCGGGCTGTGTGTATGCGGCCCAGGAACCTAAGCAATAGGCTTGGTGTAGATGGGTTGTTAACAATGCCTGGCAATAAGTAATACCTTTGACAAACCTCTCCTGAACCGCATCTATATCATTCTTAAACATATTTACTGGTTTTGCCACATGGCACCCTTCTGGTTGATGATACGGGTAGGACATACATACCCCACATAACCAGGGAGTCGTGTGTATATTACCAATGCTACTATTAGAGTCTGAGGTTCCCAGTGTCAATTGGAGACTATCCCGCCATGGAATATGTGACATTAAGCAAGGGGGGTCCTCGTGTACCTGCCATTTATCCCTCCTTTTGTACAGTAATTTTGCCTTTACAGATTAATCTGTGGTATTCGCCCCCAGACTTCCCAGGCTGTGTACTGCCGGCCATGTGCCACTGCTGACGAATGAGGGAATCTCCCAGTTGCAACTTGCAATAAAACGGCTACCATTGCTACTCACGCCTGCATATACTAAGCCCAGAACAAGCCACACTCGCACTGTGATCCCCTGCATTCTTGCCTGGCATTCCTTATGTCCAGCTATACCAATGGATAATGGCTCTTACTTGATCAGGATGACCCGCAAGACACAGCAAACCCGCAGAGACAAGGTGGGGCTGCTAACCTGCCCCAAACTCCGCGGAAACAGCCTGTGCAGGCTTACGACAAACCTCTACGAATCCTGCCAACCAACAAAACTGTCCCCAGTACCCATGGGGCCATGCCGCCAATCCTAGGCCTGAAACTATGCACAGGTCCCGAACTGGCCCTGAACTCCCTGTTGTCCTGCAATGAAGTGACTGCAAGATCTATGATGAGTTTCTTGTAAGTTACAACCTAGTTCAACACTCCACAAAATTACAACTTTATCGCAGTGTTGCATGAAAATGGGCAACCTGTCAGTCCCAAACGCAACTAAGAATTCGAACCGTATCCCTAAAAAGTAACAATCACTGGCCCTGAAACGAGGCAAACAATGCCAGGGCAACACAGCAGCCTCACCGCAAAATTTTATTCAGATTTACTCATAAGACTGGGCAGCTAATAGCTAGTTCCCCGCGTAACCCCTGCTTGCCATCCTGGCCAGGGTAGGCCTTAAGGACTACTTAGCCTGCACCATTTTTTACCAGTGCCTTTAAAAGACCTTTGTCGTGCTGCAGTCGCCCAATGATTCTGACCCTGCACACGGAGCTCTCACCTCAGCGCTGGATTGAAACAATTCACCAGGAACGTTGCTTAGCATAGTGTGGTGCATGGTTCTGCCTCCTCAGTCATCGCATCATTCCACCTACAGCAAGCTGGACTATGGACTCAAAAGTCACTTCAGGAGTCACAGCCCCTGCACCGGAAATGGCTGGGCTCACCCCAAACCTGCTGCTCAGTGCGAATCAACGCCGGATACACATCTCTTCTTATCTCTCATCCTTGGCAGCTCGCCCTTGCCCTCAGCATCGGGTGACCAGGATGTTAAAGCGAAACCGGGACAAAACGTGAACACTACACTTGACATACACCCTAACAAAAGGAGCACTACACCTACAACAAGCCCATCTATTGGCTTTTTCGATGCTTATTAGTCGCAATAGATAAATAAGCCACAATTATAGCTTTATTGCATAGCATATTGAAAATGCATCCATTGGGTCCATTGACTCTGATCTCAGCCCCCCAGGCCGTGCACCTATGCCTGGTATAGGGGAGGTACTCTAATGCTGTGGAAGGTGTAGATGTGGGCTTCTCACTACCGGGGCAAGCATTAGAATTGCGACTGATAATAACTTAGAGGCAACCACTAAAAACCGTTTGCGCTGTTATGCTAGGGGAAACTGTCGCCATTCCCGGGCCCTTGCTGCACGTATCTGAGCGACAACCCAACGTCCCAGGGCTAAATAGTACCCCCGGGACCAGGAAGGAGTGGCCAAATTTGGAGCTTCAGTACACCCAAGTACGCAGTCGCTTGATCTATCAGCCTTGCAACATTCACTTCCATATAAAGGACGATGCACAACTTGACTTGCCAAGAAAACACTGGCTCAACTTGGTATGATTCTTGCGCTCATGTTGAACAGATGGAAAGATTAAAACATTGAACCTACTTGACCTTGTCATAATACCATGTTGCAGCTGGTGCCTATAGCGGTGTAAACTGGCCGCCCCGCCCAAAACAGCAGTCCGCGGTCCAAAACACGCGCCCAAAAAACGCTGGCTACAACACCAAATAGGCTTAATAAATTCTTAACTATAAAACGCTGTAAATTAGTTTCCGTTTGCGACGCCCAATGCAAGTGGTAGTAAACTCAGCCCAATGCTGGCCTAAATGTATATTCAAAACTTATCGGGCCTGCATATAACAGACATACTCAAGCATACACTTCAAAATTCTGCTATCCTCACGCTCAGCCGCTTGTAACTGATCAAGCCTCTGAGGTCCAAAATGTAAAATGCTTTATAAGATAAATTCAGGCGTAAACACCTAAACCCATCACCGTTGTACCATTGACACCCTTTGTCAATGACACAACTCTTAACTCCTCCTGACATGAAACTTACAGCCGGAGGCAGGTGTAATAAGATCTTAGACTACAGCGGCCCACCTTAGGGATTTGTTTAGCCAAGACCCATCGAACCGTCGTGGGTAGGCGGCAAGGTAATTGGCTCTGTGTCACAGTGCAACATTCAAAAGACTGAGGCCCCTGTCACTTGGTGTGTGTGTAACACACACTTAAACAATCTTCTTCCCGACTTTTCCTCATGCAGGCACTAGGGCGCACCTTCTCGAGCCCCTTGTTGCCCTTTCGCTGGTAATCCTCTCCGCGAGGAGTATAGCAGCCTCAGGGCCTCTCCTACGTGAAATGCAGTGATTACCGGTCCTGACCGGGACTTTCAATGTCCCCCACTTTCCCAACGAAACAAGCCCGGCACACATGAGCACCCCCGGGAGGCCCACTAGACAAGCGCTCGCCTCCAGTGTCTTACCCATTGGCCTCTGGGATCACATATGAACTCCTCTCAGATGGCATACAATTGGCATGGAGAACCCCCGCTAACACATGCAATGCACCTTTTAGAAATTATTTACATTTATAATCCACTTTCCAACAAAACAAGGGGCATCCCTTCACAACACAAAGTCAGGTAGTCCATCGTGTTTTAACACTGGAGCACAGTTTGTAAGCAGGCCGCTAAAAATACAACACGACTGCTGCTGATAACCTGAGCAGTGAAACCCGAACGCCTTCCACACATGCACCTCAAACTGGCATACGGTCTACAAAATCCAACATGCTCGGCGCGGTACTCCGTCCGCGTACCAAAAAGCGAGCCACCGACTACACACTTAGCTAACAGCCAACCCGCGCCTTCTGCTGCCATCTCCCAACCTTCCTCCCTGGAGTAGCTACACTGGAGAACACGTCCTGCGAGCCTTATACACCGTACAATTGGGAGTTGAAAACCAGATAATATTCGGACCGGATGAAAGGAGAGAGGAGCAATGCCACCTATTGGCCACACCCTTTAAGCCATGGGGGGGCGGTGTACGACAACCCCTATTACAACAAAAGATGCCGGATAAACGCAAATCCCACCAAGCCATTTTTCCCTTTACCTCCGCATTGCAGGCAGAATTCACATTCGAGCCAAGGGAAAACCATACACATTCAAGCCAACCGGAAACTTCCACTTTCAAAAGTCGGCATTAGAGAAGTGAAGGAGCGTGCGCACTAAAGGATCCAAATGCGCCACTACCCTGAAATGCGCTGTGAGCAGAGCAAAGTGTGTATAGACACTCCACTATGCTGCGTGGTCTCCTATTCTGCCACGCAACAGATTTCATGCTCTTACTTCCGCCTGTCCTACCGATGGCCCCTTATGCCTAGGAGCTTAAGGTGATAGGGCACCCCAACTTCCCCATGACTCTGGTAACCCCTGCGGTCCCAGCAGCCAAAGACATTCCAAGGGGCCCGTGCAGCTGCGGCAGTAATGGGGGGGTCGACTCGAGAGACATTCCGCTGGCAGCGGCTTCCCCCAGAAGTGCGGTGCGGACCCTCTCGCCCCTCGAACTAAGCGTGTACAACACTACATACGGCCGGACCATATCTCCCGGTCCCCATCGAAGTGGGTGGGCTCCTAAAACCACCTAAGGACTCCCCGCATGTCGATCCGTAAACATACACCGTCCTGGAAAATCACACTCCTCGTCGGGAAACTATACGAACCATGCCCTCACCGGATCAAAACCGACAGCACCCTTCACCGCCGCATGCTCACATCGTGCCTCATCGGCCCGAAGGTTAGGGCCACTAGGCAAGAGGCATGCAGTCTGGACAATACTCAAAACAATCGCCGAGGTGCCATCCTCCCGATGTCGGCCAAACACCTTCAAACTGAGAACACAAAAGTCTGCAACTAGCAGAAAGCAATATATAACCCCATTATCCATCTTAAACTACCGGGAAGAGCGGCTCTGGGCGTGCCCAAATAGGGGGGAATCCCCCCCCTTCCATGGAGAATGCCCCCCTCCTGTTCAATGCCGCCCACACCCCTCAAGCCAATGCCTGAAAGCGGGACCCGCCCGTGACCGCAACGTGCCTCAACTTCAACGGGGCTGCAAGTCACATCCAATACCCCGACCAATCGCTCCCACCGGGCACCTTCCCATCTGTGCTGCCAACTGGAGAGATAATGCCTCGACGCCAGACCCCATCCATAAATCCGGACTTGGGATGTCTGGCACGTCATTCTATAATTTCCATCCTCAAGCCAACTATGGCCTCCCGCTTTTAAGTCCTATGCAGTTATCTGTTAACAGAAGGGACCTCATTTGAATGTCCGGTCTTTTCACCCTGTAAAAACCATTCTTTAGCCAGCTCGTGCTTGTTTCCTCTCTTCCTTTCTAAAGAAAGCCTGGACAGATGAGCCCTCTTTGATTTGCCAACATTTATTGTTCTGAACACATGACGACTCTTAACTGGTCTTGACTATCTGTCTAGGACCCTATGAAAAGGATAGGAACTGAACCCTAGGGACCACCAGCGGATGTCTTACCGGCCCAACCAGACACCCTAGAATAGCAACTCACGCGGCCTCCCCGAGAGACAAAAGCCCGCATCCAACCACTCCCGAAACCTTGACATGTGGACAACTCTGGGTGCAGAGCAGGAGCCCTCTGCACCCGAACCCAGCTGACCCACGCTCACTTCGCCAAACAGCGACTCACACGACCCGCGGCTTGGTCTCTGCACCCACGATGGCCACCGTCCAGCGCGTGCTGTCTACACCACCGTCGATCACGCCGGGCAGAATTAATTTGATAAAGAGCCCGGGACAAGACCACCCTCTCTCCGGCCCCCAACCAGTCCCCACACCGTCTCCCCTGCCGCATACCGCAACCAGCGGCCCTCCAGTGCACACCACGAGGGTGAAGGGGGAGGACGGATCGCTACGGGCTGGTGGCAGTGAATTCCCGGAGCGGGGAGAGGGGGCCGACTCACCTCGCTGCCCGAAGGGGTCCCTGACCGACCGCACTCACACGCCAACGACGGCGACGTTCAACGACACGAGCTGGTAGACGGCGTGTCTGGTGCAAAGAGGACGCCGGAGAGGCGGAGGGAGGTATAAGTACCCTCCCCGACCTCTGTGCGTGCACCGGAAGTGACGCGCCTAGTGCGCCGAGGCGAAGGACTCCTACCCTGAGTCCAACCACTAGACTAGGAGGGGTGGCGTTTGTGCCCAAATGGCACTAAAGGGCCGCCCTTTTAGGTGGCCCCCTGCGGGGGCCGCGGGCAGCCGCATACCTTCTGCTGAACTCAGGCTACCTCAAATGCAAGTCTGCTTGCCTCATACGTCTCTGCCTGTGCCTGCTGAAACTGCCTGCATCGGCCATGAGAGCTGCCTAACCTCAGTTCTGTCTGCCCTGGACTGTGCCATCCTCTCGGAGCCCATTATATCCTAAGGCTAAATCAAACTCCTTCCCCTATGCGACCAGTTCCTTTAGTATCCCTCCGCCTCCATCCAGATTGTGCTAGGGCCTATTTAACACCGTGACATTCACACGCAAACATCTGACGTGAACATAAGGCTCCTCATGCACATCTGCGACCCACTTTGAAATTTGGCAGGTTGTCACTTTGTGAAAAAAAATGTTTGCCAATCCAGCGTATTCAGAGTATTATTTACTGGTAGAATTCGTTTTTCCCACCTGTCGCTTTCAATCCACCTGTTCATGGCTGCTTCCTGTAGCTCATCCACCCCCTCCAGCATTCTCGATCCATACTGTACTGCCCGTGTAACCTTCCTTCTTTATGCAAATTCTCTCTTCTTTCTAGATACCTCCGCAATCTGTTTTCTTTTTCAGAACTTTTTTCAAAATGTAGAACTTTACAACAATGCTCCCTTTTATGTATTTCATTTATTTATTGCTATGATAATTCCAGGCCTTCCCCACGCCCCTATTTAGTCATCTTTTCCAGCATCAAGGGGTGGGTCATTTGAGACAAAAATGAACCATCCACCTGCACTTCCTGTCATCGCGAAGATTGCCCAAAAGCAGCAAGAACAGACCTCTATTTTTATATGAACTGATTCAGTAAACTTTTTTTAAATGTCATACTTGTCCGGAGCCTTTGTACACTGATTCTGATGTGGACGTAAACTGTTCAATTTCGGAGGTCAGGCTGGAGTTCCTGGCTGCATGACTTTCCCCAGCCCCTCCAGCTTCGGAGTAGCACTTTGGGCTCGTTTTGGTAGGATCCAGGCTACCATGCCCTGCCGTCCCTGGCTGGAACGGAAACCTTAGCCAAGTTGTACTGTGGCCAGAGTAACGGGTGCAGACTGATCAGGCTCAGAGGAAAAGAGAAAGCATTGCTCCATTTTGGTGGGGGTGGGGTTGGGACGTGGGAAGTAAGGTGGGTGTGATTTCTCGCCTCTCCTCCACTTTAGGGTACTCTGCAAGCGCGCGCTTTTCTTTGAAAGGCGGGAGCCCACTTTTCTTTAACAACGTGCAGCGCTGTATGTGATTCTTTGTGAGAGCTGGAGGTAGGATTCCGCTCCTCACTTAACTTTACAGAGTGGGGGGGGTCTTTTCAGAGAGGTGGGGATAGGATCCCATCATTTGTGGGCTTTTGGGACGCTGCAGGGCATTGAATGTGGCACTTGAGGCAGTGTCTGAGCTCGCCTCGAAACCTCGGTGCTTCAAGCTCCAATAGAGAACGTGCTCTATTGATGCAGCATGGGTGGTAGAGATTAAATGTGGGATTTTGTATCGCCACACCAGATCATTGGTATGGCCTTATGGTCACAACTGTACACGTTGAAACTGGGGTCCCGGGTTCGAATCCCAGCGTCGGATACACATCCTGTGATTCTGGGCAAATCACTTAATAGATGGAAACCAAGTAATGCTTGAGGTACTTTACATGCAGAAAAGTTGCGATGGTAGGATGAGCTGTTTTAGTCGCCTATTAAAACCTACGACTGCTTCAGAGGATTCTTTTCAATGGGGTTTTCCTGGCTTTTAGCAGACAATGGCTCCTCATATAAAACCCTCGCAAAGCATGTAAAGAGCATTAATCCTTCATTAACCTCCCCATTCCACAGCCATTGCTCTGTCATTTGATATATTTGACCTTAGTAGGTAATTTGCTCAGGAAAAAAATATGAAAACGTCACCAGGAAAGGAAAAAATAGGCAGAGAAAATTCTAATTCTCTCTGCCTATTTTTCCTTTCCCGGTGACGCTTTCATATTTTCTCTGCCTATTTTTCCTTTTCTAGTGGCGTTTTCATATTTTTTCCCTGAGCCAGTTAACTAATAAGGTAAAATATATCCATGGCAGAAAACCCTGTCACGGTGAATGAATCACTATTGTGTGTCTGTGCAGCAGAGCTATGCATTAGGTGAGGTCCAGCAATGATACAGGCCTACGTTATATATTTTATTTTTATATATGTATATTATATAGCAGAGGCATACACCCTTTTTCCATCTCCCGCACTATTTTATTCTCTTCCTTCCCATTTCACCATGCTCCTTACCTATTCAGTCTTTCGTCCTCTGCCGTACGCTTTCTCTCAACTCTCCCCTCCGAAACTACTTATCTTTCTTGCTCACTTTCCTTTCTCTCCTTTTTCACGCTGTCTTCTTAGGGTCTGCTTTATCCCTTCCATTTCCCTTTCCATTTTTAATTCTCATTCTCCTCCTTTCTCACACTCCAATTTCTGCTATTACCAGTTCTCTTCACTCTTCTCGTTCCTTCTGTACCCTATCTGTCTTTGGCTACTGCTCTGATATCTCCTCCTTCCTACCTCTCCTTTTTATCTGTTTTTAGGTCTCGCCTAAGCAGCCCTTGCGTTGTCTCTTCGACACATTTTGTATTCTGAATATGGGCATTAAACTCTGCCTATTTTTAAGGACTGCCCCTGTTACATGTGTGGTTACTCAGACAGTTTGTGGCACTATTTGTTTCTTTAAGCTAGAGCACTCAAGAACAGTGCTTTTCAGAGCTCTGTTGTAAACAAGGCTGTAAATCTTGCTCTTATCTTGTCCCATTTGCTACATTCAAAGACCCCCGATGCCCTAGATCGTTCCCTCGTCCTTATGTTAAACTGATTAATAGGCCTGTTAAGACTCGGTGCATGCTGTGGCCAATGTTTAAAATATGTCTCTTCTCTCTCTCTTTCTCTTTCTTTCTTTCTCTCTCTCTCTCTCTCTCTCTCCCCCTTTCCCTTTCCCTTTCCCTCTCTCTCTCTCTCTCTCTCTCTCTCTCCCTGTAGCCTCTCTCTCTCCTTCCCACCCGCCCCATCCCAATCCAGCTAGAAGGCCCTCGCATCTGAACGCTCTATTTCTGTAAACAGGGAACCAATTACATTGCTTTGTTGCTAATACTGGTTATGCACATTTTTGATATTTCTCCTTCTGCAGTTGAAGTACAATTCTTTAATGTAGTTCTGAATCTGATATTTCCTTTCAATCCAGTTGTTTCACTAATGCCACTCCACGCAACGCAAAATCACTCTATGCAGGTGTACTCCTACAACCTCACTTCACTCTACCCAACCTACTCCACTCTATGCCGCGCCACTCCAAGCAGTGAGACTCAAGGCAACGCCACTCTATGCCGCGCCGCTCCAGGCAACGCCGCACAACTACACGCCACTCCACTCTATGCAATCCCACTCCACTCTACACAACTGCACTGTACGCCACACCACTCTAATCTACGTAATGCCACTCCATGCAACGCCACTCTAGTTTACTCCATGTGACGCCACCCTGCTTTTTTCCACTCTGCTTTACTCCACGCCACTCTGCTTTACTCCACGCCACTCTGCTTTACTCCACGCCACTCTGCTTTACTCCACGCCACTCTGCTTTACTCCACGCCACTCTGCTTTACTCCACGCCACTCTGCTTTACTCCACGCCACTCTGCTTTACTCCACGCCACTCTGCTTTACTCCACGCCACTCTGCTTTACTCCACGCCACTCTGCTTTACTCCACGCCACTCGGCTTTACTCCACGCCACTCGGCTTTACTCCACGCCACTCGGCTTTACTCCACGCCACTCGGCTTTACTCCACGCCACTCGGCTTTACTCCACGCCACTCGGCTTTACTCCACGCCACTCGGCTTTACTCCACGCCACTCGGCTTTACTCCACGCCACTCGGCTTTACTCCACGCCACTCGGCTTTACTCCACGCCACTCGGCTTTACTCCACGCCACTCGGCTTTACTCCACGCCACTCGGCTTCTCACGCCACTCGGCTTTACGCCACTCGGCTTTACGCCACTCGGCTTTACGCCACTCGGCTTTACGCCACTCGGCTTTACGCCACTCGGCTTTACGCCACGCCACTCGGCTTTACTCCACGCCACTCGGCTTTACTCCACGCCACTCGGCTTTACTCCACGCCACTCGGCTTTACTCCACGCCACTCGGCTTTACTCCACGCCACTCGGCTATACTCCACGCCACTCGGCTTTACTCCACGCCACTCGGCTTTACTCCACGCCACTCGGCTTTACTCCACGCCACTCGGCTTTACTCCACGCCACTCGGCTTTACTCCACGCCACTCGGCTTTACTCCACGCCACTCGGCTTTACTCCACTCTGCTTTACTCACCGCCCTTCACGCCACTCTGCTTTACTCACCGCCCTTCACGCCACTCTGCTTTACTCACCGCCCTTCACGCCACTCTGCTTTACTCACCGCCCTTCACGCCACTCTGCTTTACTCACCGCCCTTCACGCCACTCTGCTTTACTCACCGCCCTTCACGCCACTCTGCTTTACTCACCGCCCTTCACGCCACTCTGCTTTACTCACCGCCCTTCACGCCACTCTGCTTTACTCACCGCCCTTCACGCCACTCTGCTTTACTCACCGCCCTTCACGCCACTCTGCTTTACTCACCGCCCTTCACGCCACTCTGCTTTACTCACCGCCCTTCACGCCACTCTGCTTTACTCACCGCCCTTCACGCCACTCTGCTTTACTCACCGCCCTTCACGCCACTCTGCTTTACTCACCGCCCTTCACGCCACTCTGCTTTACTCACCGCCCTTCACGCCACTCTGCTTCACGCCACTCTGCTTCACGCCACTCTGCTTCACGCCACTCTGCTTCACGCCACTCTGCTTCACGCCACTCTGCTTCACGCCACTCTGCTTCACGCCACTCTGCTTCACGCCACTCTGCTTCACGCCACTCTGCTTCACGCCACTCTGCTTCACGCCGCCCCGCTCTGCTTCGCACCGCCCCGCTCTGCTTCGCACCGCCCCGCTCTGCTTCGCACTGCCCCGCTCTGCTTCGCACTGCCCCGCTCTGCTTCGCACTGCCCCGCTCTGCTTCGCACTGCCCCGCTCTGCTTCGCACTGCCCCGCTCTGCTTCGCACTGCCCCGCTCTGCTTCGCACTGCCCCGCTCTGCTTCGCACTGCCCCGCTCTGCTTCGCACTGCCCCGCTCTGCTTCGCACTGCCCCGCTCTGCTTCGCACTGCCCCGCTCTGCTTCGCACTGCCCCGCTCTGCTTCGCACTGCCCCGCTCTGCTTCGCACTGCCCCGCTCTGCTTCGCACTGCCCCGCTCTGCTTCGCACTGCCCCGCTCTGCTTCGCACTGCCCCGCTCTGCTTCGCACTGCCCCGCTCTGCTTCGCACTGCCCCGCTCTGCTTCGCACTGCCCCGCTCTGCTTCGCACTGCCCCGCTCTGCTTCGCACTGCCCCGCTCTGCTTCGCACTGCCCCGCTCTGCTTCGCACTGCCCCGCTCTGCTTCGCACTGCCCCGCTCTGCTTCGCACTGCCCCGCTCTGCTTCGCACTGCCCCGCTCTGCTTCGCACTGCCCCGCTCCGCACTACTGCACTCTACACAACGTTGCCCCACTCTGCACAACGACGCCCCACTCTGCACAACGACGCCCCACTCTGCACAACTGCACTCTACACAACGTTGCCCCACTCTGCACAACGACGCCCCACTCTGCACAACTGCACTCTACACAACGTTGCCCCACTCTGCACAACGACGCCCCACTCTGCACAACTGCACTCTACACAACGTTGCCCCACTCTGCACAACGACGCCCCACTCTGCACAACTGCACTCTACACAACGTTGCCCCACTCTGCACAACGACGCCCCACTCTGCACAACTGCACTCTACACAACGTTGCCCCACTCTGCACAACGACGCCCCACTCTGCACAACTGCACTCTACACAACGTTGCCCCACTCTGCACAACGTTGCCCCACTCTGCACAACGTTGCCCCACTCTGCACAACGTTGCCCCACTCTACACAACGTTGCCCCACTCTACACAACGTTGCCCCACTCTACACAACGTTGCCCCACTCTACACAACGTTGCCCCACTCTACACAACGTTGCCCCACTCTACACAACGTTGCCCCACTCTACACAACGTTGCCCCACTCTACACAACGTTGCCCCACTCTACACAACGTTGCCCCACTCTACACAACTGCACTCTACACAACTGCACTCTACACAACGTTGCCCCACTCTACACAACTGCACTCTACACAACGTTGCCCCACTCTACACAACTGCACTCTACACAACGTTGCCCCACTCTACACAACTGCACTCTACACAACGTTGCCCCACTCTACACAACTGCACTCTACACAACGTTGCCCCACTCTACACAACTGCACTCCACGCTACTCAAAGCCGCGCCAAACACGCAATGCCACTTCTTGCAATGCCACTGCACTCGACCCCACTCAATACAATGCCAATCCATACAACCACACCACGCAATATAATTACAATCCACATAATACCACTCAACACATATTTCAACTCCTTCTAATTACACGCTTCTCAATACCACATAAATACACCTCACATAAATCCACTCTATACCACTTAACAATCCACATAAAACCACTCCACGTCATGCTACATTATTCCACTCAACATAATTTCACTCTATACCACACTTTTCCATGCCACACTGTTCAACTCCACACAAATCCATTCCACATAATTACAAAAAACAAACATGATTCCACCACAATTCCACCACACATCACATATATCCAATTTACAACACCTAATTCAAAATCATACCATATAATTCAACAGCACACCATGTAATTTAACACCACTACATAACACTCCACAACACAAAATACCATTAATCATAATTACAATCCATTAATCACAATCCCACTCCACATAATTCCAGTACACTCAAACACACATAATTACTATCCACATAATACAACTGCACACCATGCCACATAATTCCACTACACAAATCCACTCTACACCACACAATTCCATGCCACAATTAACAATTCGAGTCCAACCAACATAATACGACTACACACCACATACATCCACTTCAATCCATAACACATAGGTAAGAGACATTTACAACGCCAATAGCTCCAACTTTCTCTTTTTTTAACACACATCTGAAGCTAAGGTCCTACCTATTTCCTCTTTTTCGTCACCAAACAGGTATAGCTTTCCACACAGTTCCACACCACACAATTCAACTCCATACACTTGCAATTCACACCACATAATTTAACACCAAACCACATGATACAACTCAGCAACACAATTACACAACCCACCACATGCATCTAATCCACACCACACAATTCCACATCGTGCCACAAATTTCAACAGCACACTATATAATTAAACTCCACTACATACCAAAACACAAAATACCATTCCACATAATTAAACTCCATAACGCAATCCCACTGCACATAATTCCAGTACACTCAATACCACATTTACTATCCATATAATTCCACTCCACAAATTCAATACATGCCACATCACACAATTCCATGCCACAAAATTACACAACTAACTAATCCAACACACATAATTACACTACACACCACATACATACATTCCATAACACATGGGTAAAATACATTGCCATTTACAATGACAATAGCCCCAACTCAAACAAATGCGAGACCAATTGCATTTTCATTGCCTGTTCAATCTAGCAACTACCTTTCATGGTTTCCACCTCTGTCTCCGTTGTTCCCTACACCTCCATTTCAGAAAGTGTTTGTACATTGTAATCCAAGTCTGGTACATTAGTACAAAGATGGCTTATTCACTGTGGAGATGCCTTTTTAAATTGTTGTGCAGTACTGGTATCACCCAGAACTGTTTGTTCAGGATTTATCTGTCCAGCCCAATTCTCACTCAGACTCCAGGCAAACCGCAGCATGCAGTCTTCTCCAGATAGGCAGTACAGCAATTGAAAACAATTTCAACTTGTCTCCCTCACCCAGCCAGCATGGAGCACAAAATGTAGAATCACTGTCTTAAAATGACGCTACTGCTCGGCAAAGCTCACAGTGAGGCCACAAAGTGATAGGCCAGGCAGAATCTCATGTGGCCTTGCACTGGCGCCATTTCTTGAAATTTACGCACAAAAAAATGCTTGCCAGACCTGCCATCACTGCCCGACTCCCCCCTCAACTGTGTGAAATGCTGATGATGATTCCAGTTGTACACTGACGTCACCCTCATTTTAATCTTTAAATATTGACATTTATTTAGCTGTTTAAGTATGTTTTGAGATCTTGACTGGGTTTTAATGTTCTAGAATATGATGCCAACAATGGCAAAGCTAGAAGGCCTTTTGGCTTTGTTGTTTTCTCATGGTTTTTGCAAAACTTTATTTATTGGGAACCTGTAGGCCACGCATCAATGTTAAAAAAAACAAAAAAAAACAAAAAAAAACGTAAAAGCAAATATATTTTTGATTTAAAAAAGAACGCTTTGCCACGCTTTGTGCCATAGTCATCAACTCTTAAGGGCACTTCTTTGTGTGTGGATTTACTTTTTGTGAAGGGGATGAATGCCATCACTTGCAGTAAAGTTAGCCAATGGCTGTAGTGGGCTGGTCCACTGTCCTGTCCCAAGCTTTATGCTGCTGTGGATGGATGAAAAATGCAAATGACACAATAGACCAATTGATGAAGAGGGTTGGCTGAAAGCCTCTGTAGCTAAGTATGTGTGTGTGTATATATATGTATATATATATATATTAAATTCTAAAGGTCTCGGTCAGGGTTCTCCAAAGTCAGTCCTGGAGGGCTGGATCAACGCCAGATTTTTAAGATAAATACATGTATCTAGATGGGGATATGCTAAAAAATATCATGGATCCGGCCTTCCAGGACCGACTTTGGTGAGCCCTGGTCTTGGCTAATGCCAGACTTAAAATAGAGCTGAGAGTCAGGTAGGCTCCTTGCCTTGTATTGAAAACACATTTGGTGGCAGGGAGTCCTGTTAGTGTCAACGGCGCCGTTCTCATTGCAAATGATTCTGCAGTGAAGTTAGGGTACCATATGGGGAGTTCTTACATTAAATGTCTGCTATCACCAAAGCATAAATAGTTTTTATACTATACTTCCTTCTTTTAAGCGCTATATCTTACAGTTGTTACTATTACACTCTTTCATCTTTCTCCATTTACCAATCTCAGAAGGATGGTAGTCTGAGTTTGCTCTACAACTCTGCCACTCCACGTCGCTCTACTCTCTGCCGTTCCACCCTCTCCCCTCCACAGCACTCTACGCTTCGCCACTCTGTTCGACAACACCACTCTGCGCCACCACTCAACACCTCCCTACACTTCCACTCTGACACCACCATTGTTCTACCACTGTTCTCAGTTCCCCTCTACTCACCACTTGAGGCCACTGCACTTCATGCCAATGTATTCTACGCCACTCTACTAAATACCACTGCACTCTACGACAGCCTACTCTGCAACACTGCACTTTCTGCCACTGAACTCTACACCACTGCACTTTAAGCTGCACCACTCTATTCTGCACCACTATTCTACTCTGCCCTGCTGCACTCCACACCACTGCACTCTGACGCTCTGCAAGACTGCACTCTCCGCCACTAAACTCAATGCCAAGCTACTCTGCACGACTGCACTGTCACTGCATGCTACACCACTCTACACCCCTGCGCTTTAAGCCGCTCCACTCTACACTCGTCACTGCACTCTACTCTGCACCACTCAACTGTACTGCACTCTGCACCACTACACGCTGCATCCCTCCAAGCCACCCTTATCTATTCTGCACCACTGCACTCTACGCCACTTCATCACACTCCACTTTCCGACACGCCACTCTCCTTCACCCCACTAACTTTTAACCATGCTGAACAGCAGACACGCTGCTGTACAATATGGCTAAAACATATTGGCAAAGCCAATAGCTCTTGCAAAGGCCAGACCTTTTGGCTTTGCCAATGCTTGTTTATTTTACCCATTACTGCAGACCATCGACAGAAGACATTGGCAATCCACTTGGTCAAAAAGGCAAGACCTATTGACTTTGCCAATGCTTGTTTTTGTAGCAATAATTTGCTCTGCCAATGAACTAATAAAAGTGTATTTCTTAACATCTAGTGTATGTCAAACAAGTTACTACTCAAGATCATCCTAGAATAATGCAGCTGCATATTGAATCCGCCATGCAGTAATACAGCCAGAACCCATCCTAGGGTAATAAATCCCCATCATGAAATTATAGACTAATATTGTCCCAGTCCCATACTAAATTTATCCTTGGATCATCCTTGAGTAATGCAGCCTCATTCTGAAGTCATCATAAGATCATTCTGTAATAATACAGCCCCATCCTGAAATACTCATAGGATCATCCTGGAGTAATCCAGCCTAAACCTGAAATCATCATGAGATCATTCTGGAGAAGTAAATTATCACATGTTTTCCACAGAAGTAATCAGGAACCCATCCTGGAGTAATCCAGCTTAATCCTGAAATCATCATGGGATCATCCTGCAGTAGTACAAGATCACCTGTTTTCCACTGAAGTAATCGAACTAATCCTGGAGTAGTTTCTCTGACTAGTCATCTCATTTAAATATTATGCCCTACAGGCATACTTCAGGATGGCTTCGGATGACTTCCTCAGATAATTGCAGGAATAGCCTGGCTGAAGTCATCGGATGACTTCAGAATGACTCCAGGATGATCTTCCTTTTTGACTTGGGCAACTTTCACAGCAAGAGCTGTGAAAGGAGCTGAAGTCCGCCCATGGTTCTCCCAGTCTTGGCTGAACTGCTTTTTGTAGTATTGCCAAGGAGACCCAGGAGCTGAGCAGCATTCACCACTCCCTCCTTAAGCCCCAGTGAAACTGAGCTACAGGAGGAGGAAAGGGTGAAGGGTGTGAGTGTCCTGCACAGACTCTGTGGTAGGCTTAGTACAACTATTAGAACTATGTGAGGTGAACATTCGATTCAGAAGTTAGAATGTGAGAATGTTGTGGACATTGGATTGAGTATCGGTTTGGAGTCAGGCAAGCCCTTGGGTGGTTGCTAAGCTGCCTCTTCTATTCAAATGAACTACATACCCGAGAGTGTCGTCTTGTTTCCTCATTCCGAGGTCACCACATATTTGGCAATCAGCAGGGCAGGACTAGAGGGATCGTTCACTCAGCACAGCGTGCATGCCTCTTATGGACTTGTAACTGTTAGGAGCATTTCCTGTGAAGTCTTCGTTGAGCGTGTTTAAAAGGCAGTGAGTCTACACATAGCTGTGCATGTAATTATAGTGTTGCACCGAGCGCTATTGTGCGCAAGCGCTAAAGGCCCCTAGTTTCCAGGGAGCACTGCGCGGGTGACATCACGCACAGCGGCCAAATTGGTTTGGTCAGATTCTCAAAGATTGAAGTGAGGCCTGTGCGTATTCCATGATCCATAGCGGGAGTGACGGCACACTAGCAGCCATATTGGAACAGGCGTGACTCCGTGTATACAACTAAAAAAATTTAACTGGGCAAAATCTGCAACTTGAAAGCCATTTTGAATTTGATAGCGGCCATTTTGGAACGGGCGCAATTGAGCTAAAAACGAGCTGCTGTTTTGAATTGGGCAATAGCAACTTGGATGCCATTTTGAACTTGGTTGTTTTGACGTTTTAAGACTGAATACACAAGTTAGTTTTGTGTGGAAAATGATTTTTTTATTATAAATTCATTTTTTTACATCCTTAATATTTGGCGTCTTATGTAAATATTATGTCCAGCATAGTGGCACCACCAACTTTCCTGGAGGTAGCAGGCGAACCTAAAAAGGAATGGGAACTCTGGTTTCCTGTTTTTCAAGCATATGTAGATGTATGAGAGGATGAAGGCTGTTCTCCCCAATGGAAACTGTTAAAATACTGTTTAGGAGGAATGGGTTTGAAGGAGTTTTATTTACTGCCTCCTCTGGAAACTATGGGTGATTCAAATGTATTCGAGCAAGCAGTAAGATTAAAAATTAGATTTAGAAAAAAAAAGTTATGAAAATATCCGTTTTATTCTCTTGCTCAAAAAGAATCTATTGAGGACTAGGTTAAGAACTTTAGCTGTTTGCAAATTTGAGACCATTCATAAGACCAAGTGTTGCGTGGCCAAATAATGAAAATTAAGAGTAAAAAAAACTGCAGGAAAGATTATGGGCTGGTACAGCGACTTCCCTGAGTGCCATCATAAGTATTGCTAAGGGAATCAAGCAATCTGAGAAATTTGTAAGCAAGATTAGAGGCCAACATCAAAAAACTATTGAGTACTGAGGTTAATGCTATAATACTATAAAAAATAATTTGAATGCGAAGTCAAGGAAAGATTCTGAATGTAAAGGGCTGGACATGAGACAGTGGCATGTTGTGATATAAATGTCGTAATCCCTACCATGTTGGCAACTTTAAAGGATGTCCAGCTTTAGATAAAGTTTGCATAAAATGTTAAAAGAAAGGGCACTTTGCTAGTGTGCAGGGCTATTATGGCCAACAAGGTCTATTGTATTGCATGTGGTGAACTTGAAAGGGAAACACTGGGTGCAGGTTCTGCTCTTTGTGTTTCTGGTTAACAATGCAAAGGGTTTCCAAAGTGCACTCTAAAGTTGAATGGGAAATCTATTTTGTTGACAGTGGGTTCTTATGCTTGGTTCAGTATGATTGGAAAAACAAAGTTTTGTTAGCTGTAGAGTGAGTGTGAGTTATCTCCACATGATGTACAACTGGGTGGTTATTCAGGACACAAAATTGATTTGGAGGACTATTTTTGGCCTGACATAGAATTTAGCGGTAGATGAACAAGAAGGAAAATGTATGTGGCTAAGAAGAGAAACTCTATTCTAGCTGGCCACATCAACAAGAGTTGGAAATTAAGTTAGATCCCAATGCATTTCCACCTGTGCCAGTTGTCACATCTGAAATACATCGGTCCGACTTTGTAACCGAAATTGTCTCTCCTAAACTTTTCAAGGAGGAGCTAAGAAATTTTCAAGTGTTAAACATAAGATTATTCTGAAAGAGGGGATGTTCCTGTTAGACATAAGGTCAGGAAAGTACCTTTGGCATACATGGACAAATTGAAGGAAATGTTACATGATCGGTCTTAAAGGTGATTGAGCCAACAGAATATTTGCCTTTGGTATCCCCCATGGTGATTTCTGTGAAAGTTCAGATGAATTGCACTTGTGTTGATTTACGCAGTCTAAACAATGAGATCTGGATCAATAGACGACCCTTACCAAGCTTGTACTAAATGGTTTCTACACTTGCTGATGCAGCAGTATTCTCCTAAAGGGATGCATCAATTTTTGAGTGCCATTTGGATTAGGTAGTTTGGCTTCTGTTTCAATGCCTAATGAAGCTTACGCTTGAGGGTGTTACTGTTGCAATGGCATTAAAAGATGACTTTCTGGTATTTGGAAGAATGTATGAAGCGCATGTTTAGAATATGCATGTGGTTTTGAGAAGATTACAGGAGAAATGTTTAACGGTTAGAATGAATAAATGTTTCCGGAGAAGGAAAGTCAAGTATTTGGGCTGTGACATTTCAGAAAAGGGTTTTAAACCCAAACTAAACCATATGGGAGCTATTGGTGATAGTACTGCTCCTACCAGGGAGCAATTATTGTCAATTTTAGGCCTGACTGAGTTTTATGCAAAATTTGTGCAAGATTATGCTACGAAAGTTGAGCTCTTTTGAAGAAAAAAAGGGAAATTTGATTTTGAGGGGGGAGAACAAGAAGTTTTTGAACTTTTAAAGAAGGAAATTACACTTGCACCTAGTTTGAGACCTTATGTGGTTGGTAAAGAGTGTGGTGTAGTTGTGGATGCCAGTAGCGTAGGTCTGGGTGCGGTATTCATACAGAAAGGCAATGGGAGAGAATGGATTGTGGCGTATGCAGCTCGCACACTTAAATCTTTGGAGAGAAATTGTGCTGTGATCGAAAAAACTGTTAGCGTGTACTTGGGCTGTATATCATTTTAGACCATTTTTGTGTGGACCGAGATTTGTACTCTGGACTGACCACAAGCCTTTAATATGCTGTCATCTGGTGGTGGGAGGACATTGACAGCACGGTTGGCTAGCTTAGTGGCTAATCTGTAGGAATACCAATTTATTGTACAGTATGTTCCTGGCCGTGAAAATGTCCTTGCGGATTTTGTCACGCTTTCCTTTGTAATGTGCTAATGAGCTTGATGATGAATTTGAGTGCGATGTGACGTAGATAGAGGATTTGAAGGAAGGGTGTGTGGATGGTAAATTCTTGTGCACCATCTCTGAAGACTTGTGGAAGAAATCTTTGCAAAGTGATGGTGTTTTGAAATTGGTGAGTGATTACTTGGTTAAGGGTGGCAGAAGAGGGGAGATTAAGTGGGGATTTGGTGTCATTTCACAGAGCTAGCAATGAATTAATGTTCAGTGAGGTCATTCCTTTGAGGTGACAAGGTGAGTCCTCCCCAAGCTTTATGGAAATGTTTTTCTACTTTAGCTCATGAAGGGCATCCAGGGATGTCTTCTACTAAAAGGAGGATTCGAGAATTCTATTGGGGGCCAAAAATGGACAATGTTTGACAAGTGGGTAAGGGAGTGTGCTTTGTGTGCAAGTAGCGATAACTGTTAAAGCATGTGCAGTGGAGAATAAAACAGTTGAATTACTTGAAGGTACACGGAGAAAACTTGGTGTTGATATAATGGGTCACTTTGCTGCTGTTCCTAGGAAATCCGCTTTTGCTTTGGTTTCAAATATTTTTCAAAATGGCCAGAAGTAAGGATGGTGGAGAAAGTGTGTTTTTTAATGAGGTAATTGAATTCTTGGACAAAGTTTTTTGTAGAGAACGGTTACCATAGGACCTTGTCGGAAAATGGTCCTTAATTCGGAAGCGGAGAGCTTCAATTGTTTTCGTTCTGGAGCAGTCTAGAAGAGTGTCTAACTACCACCCCAAGCCAGTGGTCAAGTGGAAAGATTTAATAGGGTAGTAAAGGAATCTATTCAGTTGGCTGTCAAGAGTAGGATGCTATGGAGGAAGGCATTGGAGGAACTGTTTTAACATATAGGATTGCTACTCATTCTTTTACAGAAATTTCTCCATTTGACTTGCATGGTAGGAAACCAGGATGTAAAGTTACTCCTGGCTTAAAGGAAAGAAATGAAGCTATGTCCCAGTGGTGTTTGCTGCTATGAAGAGTAGAGTGAAGGAACGCCAAAGGAGGATGGGTAGAATGAGTAAGGATTTTAAGTGCTTTCTAAGTTCCAAATTGAGTGTGGGTGACTGATAATAAAAGTCCCTAATTTGATTGCTAAAGGATTGCCCAAGTGGTCTGAATCTGTGCGAGTGATAGACATTTTAGTAATGCAGTGCATGTTGAAGATAAAGATTTGTAATTTGAGAAGAATCTCGGTGTATAAGGCAGTCTAGATGAGGGAGGCAAGCGCGTGTATACTGAGTGGGACTGATGTTTTTTTTATTTGGAGAACAAGGTTTTCTGACAGAGAAAGTGTACCTAGTAGCTCTACAAAGGGGATAACAATATGTATGGAAGTGTACCCTGTAGTTCCACAAAGAGGTGATTTGGATCTGAGGATTTGCAAAGAGTCTGACCAAGTTCAACGAAGAAGCCTACAGAGTTTGAAATATCCTGAGAGGTATAAGGACTATGTTTTGAATTGATCATATAGTATGTTTCTATGCTAATTTGATATTTTTCTAGTCATTTTGTGACGTCTATTGTGTTAATTCTGGGTGGGAAATGGGTGTTTTTTTGGTTTTTTTTTAAGGGTGGGAGATGTGTAGTAGGCTTATTAGACTGTGTGAGGTGAAGTTCTATTTAGAAGTTAGATTGTAAATATGTTGGGGCCATTGGATTGATTATCGGTTGGGAGTCTGGCAAGCCGTCGGGTGGTTGTTAATCTGCCTCTTCCCTTCAAATAAACCACACTCTGCCTTTCGGTTTCCACTGCCTAATTGATATATTTTCGAGAGGCAGGGGAAAGAGCAAGGCAGAGGGTGTTTATTAGGACATTGTAATGTTGAGAGCAGTGGGCCTATAGCAGTTCATGTACACCACTGCTGCTCCGTTGTCTTCAGTGGAGCGCTCAACATTCTCCGTCAGTGTCCTTTAAAAATCCTTGCGTGCTAGTGGTCAGTCCTGCCTCTTTGTCCCTACTTTTTCTCTTAAGTTCCTCCCACGAAGCAGGGACTAAGTACTGTAACATTACGCTATGGATCTTGGTCTGTTCTATGGGTGGACTTTTTTTTTTCTTGGTTTCCTGCTCTGTTACTGTTTACCTCTGTACAGCTTCGGCGCCATAGCTGCTTACATTTTAATATAGCATTCCTCCCTCCCACCACCTCTTAATGCCACAGTTGTGTTAGGGCTGCCTCCTGTTCCGTTGCTTGTATGTTTTTTGACTCTTTTTTTTTTTTTTTTTTTTTTGCAATTTTGGATGTTTTTGGGATTTATTTTTGAGTATTCGATATAGATGATAGAAAACATAGGAATACAAAAACAAAGAAAAAAGCCCACAAAAACGAACCCCTCCCCCCAGCACATCAGGTGACATTACATTGTTCATTTGGTGAATCCTGGGCATCGCAGACAAATGAGTGGTACATCAGAAATGGAGTCCCAATTCAGGTAAACAAAGTCTCTGCACAGAGCAGCACATAAACAAGAACGTTGTTACAGGTCGGGATGGCTCAATAAATATGCAGTAAGTGGGGCCCAGAAATCTTTGGGCCGCGAGGCCTCGGGTAGCTCCTCCGGATAGGTCCCCAGCTGGTCTCCATAATAAATTAAATCGCGGATCCATTTTTTACAGTGGGAGTGGTTTTCGCCCCCCCAACACTGCGCCACAGCCCTTTTAGCCAACAGTTGAGACAGCGACAATACGCCGGTTGCAAGGCTTAGGCTCTTCACACTACCTAGGAGGCAAACTTCCGGAGCACAGCGCACAGGTTCCAGCACAACATCGGTAAGCACGCTCACCACCCTGGACCAGAATGTAAATATCCCTGCGCACAGCCATGCCACATGCAGAAAATCGGCATCCGCCTGCCCACACCTCGTGCAGCAAGCAGTTTCACGCAAACCAAACCTACGCAGTTGCAGTGGGGTATAATATAACTGGTGTAAGTACTTAAAATAGATTATGCGAAGAGTACAATTTGCCGTGAGGCGACCCGTTAACTCACAGCAGGGCTTCCATTTTTCAAGCGTTAGTGTGGACCCCAGCGCAGCATTCCATTTAAGATAAGAGGGGTGTTCCCCTGGCTGCCTCTCCCGCAGTGAAGCATTATATAGCTTAGTGATCATACCCCTTCGCTCAGCCCCTGCCAGCACCGCCTGCAGTGCCAGCAATGCTGTAGGTTCTGACGGATAGTTCGGGTAGATAGCTCTAACTGCCTGCCGTACTCTTACATAGGTAAACCCTAACATAAAGCCATGGTTCTGACCCCCTTGTACATCCTGTAACGAGTGGAACTGCACTTGTTTATACAGGTCTCCCTTCTGTGTAATTCCGACTGCCGCCAACGCCCGCAGCGCGGACTGCTCCCGTGCCGCCGAAATATCAGGGTGTGCAGCCAGCGGCAGCGATGGGGCGTATAGATAAGTAAGCTGTGACCTTTTAGCTAGAGCCCTCCAGGCCCATGCAGTGCAGTGTACAGGGTTGATTTCGGTCCTGGGACCACCCCCGCCCCCGAAAGGGTCGCCGCCTCCAGCGATATTGGGAGAACTTTATCGGACTCTATAGCAGTGTGGGGCTGAAACCGCTGTGGAAAGTGCCAATAGTGCACAAACTGCGCCTGCGCGCACAGGTAGTATAACCTCATGTCAGGAGCCTCGAATCCACCCCGGTTAAATGGCTGCACAAGAACATCTCAATTGCATCTGGGCTTCTTACCACCCCCATACAAATGTGAGTAAAGCCGACTGGAGCGTCTTAAACAGTGAGGTGTGCAGCCTAATAGGAATATTTACAAAGAGATAGAGAAGTTTGGGCAAGATAGAAATTTTTATAACAGCAATACGATCGGCTAGCGAGAGAGGCAACCTAGCCCACCGCTCCGCCTGCTCAGTGATCCGTGTGATAACTTGGCCATAGTTCAGAGATGACCTGATCCGGATCTCTATGTAACCATATCCCCAAGTACTTCACCGGGTCCCGAGTCCATGTCAGCGGGAAGTCCAGCGTAACCTCCCGTATACCAGCCGTCAGCGGGAACACCGTTGACTTCGCCCAATTAATCCCTAGGCCGAAGTATCTCTCAAATTTGACATACTCCCGAAGCAATTCCGGTAAGAAAGTGTCAGGCTCGCGAACATACAGCAGCATGTCATCGGCGTACAGTGAGACCACAAGTGGTCTCTGCCGAAAGCGCAATGCAGCCGGCGCATGCCGCAGCTTACAGGCAAGAGGCTCCAGCGCCAATGCGAAGAGAATCGGCGACAAGGGGCACCCCTGCCGCGTGCCTCTTTCAATGGAAAAAGCCGATGACACCCAGCCATTGACGCTCACTCGTGCTACAGGCTCCGTGTACAGCGCCTTAATCCACTGGAGGAAGAACTGGGGAAGGCCCATCCTTGTTAAAACAGTAAACATGTAGTCCCATTGAAGGGAATCGAAAGCCTTTTCTGCGTCAAGCAGCACTGCCACTGCCTGAAAATCTGGGTCAAAGTAGTGTAGAGTAGAGAACACCGTACGCAAGTTGTGTGTGGTAGATCTAGCAGTTACAAAACCCGACTGGTCTGGGAGGACCAGGAGGGGAACAAGCGGCTGAAGCCTGTTGGCAATCATCTTTGCCAATATCTTGGCATCTATATTAATAATCGAAAGAGGCCTGTAGGAATCGCACCGATTGGCAGTCTTGTCAGGCTTCAGAAGTGTCACCAGAAGGGCTTCTTTGAGGGTGGGTGGGAGACGCCCCTCCTCATACGCCTCCGCATAGACCTCTAGAAGTCCAGGGGCCAGGTCGTCCACATATGCCTTATAAAACTTGCTGGGGAGCCCGTCGAGTCCCGCAGCCTTACATGTGGGAAGAGACATTGTGGCAAATTTTGCGTCCTCAACATCAAATGATTGTTTTATGTATTCCCTTTGCTCCTGAGAGCCACCCAAGTGCGACGTCATCGAGATAGGAGTGTATATCCGCTGTCTGCACTGTAGCCCCAGTCGCATAGTTTGGTATAAAAGCTGAGGACTATCTCACTAATCTCGGGAGAGGTATAATGTGCAACCCCCTAGTCATCCAGCAGCTCAGTGATGCATTCCTGACTGCGTGGCGCTGCTAACTTTTGAGCAAGAGAGCGGCCCGGTCGACCCCCCTCCGAATAGTAGCGAGCTGTACAACGTCTGGATCTGTGCAGTAACTCTTGATCAACAGTGTCGTCATGCTCTGTAACAAGGTCCCGTATCGCAGATAACGTTGCTGGAGAAGGGTTCTTCTCATACCCACGCTCAAGTGTGGAGATCTCAGCAGCTAATTTATGTATTCTGCGCCTTAGGTCCTGCAAGACTCCAGCCTGCGCACCCATGCAGATTCCCCTTTTGGTCACTTTAAATGCTTCCCGCAGCACTCAACAGATCCTACGTTCTCCCTAAAAAAATTACGAATCGCCTCCCCAATAGTATGTTTAAAAACGGGGTCGGTTAGAGAAGCCTGCTGTAAACGCCATGTAAAGGGCGGCCTCTCACATGTAGGTACCTGTAGCTCCAGGACCACCGGGGAGTGATCCGAGAGTGTCCTAGCCATATGACTGACTTTCACCGCCCAGGTGCAGACTACCTCAGTAACAAGCCAGAAATCTATGCGTGACCACGTACCATATACAGAGGATATAAAGGTGCTTTCCCTCACCCCAGGGTGTTGCATACGCCAGACATCATGCAGATTCCCCGCATCCAATATTCCTAGCAGAGCCTCAGATGCCTGCTTGAGCCACACTGCACCACCACTCAACCGGTCCAGGGCCACATCCAGACAAACATTAAAGTCGCCTCCCCAGAGTATCTCGACAGGAGGAAACCGTGAGATGCGGCGCCATACGTCCACAAAAAAAGATGGATCATCAATATTCGGTCCATATACATTGACCAATAATACTCATACCACCCAATTGGCCATGAACCATCGCCACTCGACCATGCTCGTCTGTTTCAGCCCGAATAACAGTAAATGGGACCCCCTTCTTGACGAGGATCATCACCCCCGTGAAGAAGTAGAGTAAGAGGACGCAATTCTGACACCTGCCCAGCGTGCACCCACGTTTTGTTCCGAGACTTTAGTGAGGTGCGTCTCTTGAAAGGCTACTTGCACATCCATCCTATCCAAATACGCCAATACAGATCGGATTTTCTTGGGGGTGTTCAGTCCCCGTACATTCCAGGTCAAGAACTTCACTTTACCACACATACAATAGAACCTACCACGTATGCCCATACTTGCATGATATAACTCGGATGCAGATTCACTATAGAAAAATAGTGCCGGTCTACCCCATCAGTCAAAACCCCCCAACCCCCCACCCACTTCAGCATCCCCAACTCGCCAAAACCATCCCATCGTAGTGTAACCCTTCCCCCAACAAATACAAAACTTAGGAATTTGCATATGGGGTTCTCCCATTTGGGGGGGCATCAGAGTGCTACTAGCCTCCCATCAAGTAGGAGGTGGCTGAGCAGGTCTATTACATGTGCTGACATTCAGACACACGGCCGCACTAGCGTATATCATGAAAAGGGCCCACAGTAGCTGGGGAGCACAAAAGGGACAACCTATAGGAAAGCATATAGATAACCTAACATCAGATAGTGCATACAATGACATGATGAGGTGAAGTGGAGATTCAACAGAGGGCTGTCCCACCCCCCTACTGCTCCTCCTCATCCAGTGCAGCGCTGGACTCGTGCCGTCTCCGCTTCAATTGTTTGGCGTGCTCCAGGGCCGCCTTGGGATTGGGAAAAATTGAGTCTCCATGAGGGCCAATCCACAAAAGAGCGGGATACAACATTGCATAAGGGACCCCCTCTGTCTGCAAAAACTTTTTCACAGCATCAAATTCCCTTCTGGCGGCCTGCACAGCAACCGTAAAGTCAGGGAAGAAAGCAAGTGTTACCTTGGTGTACAATATTACCCTTATCCCTGGCCATCCACAAAATAGTGTTGCGGTCCCTGTAATTTAACAGTCTCGCTATTATTGGGCGGGGAGGGGCGCCCGGGACAGATCTCGCTGCGAGAGAGCGGTGGGCACGCTCGATAATAAACATGTTAGACAGCTGCTCGGTGCCAAAAATGTCTTTGATTAAGTTTCCACTAAGGTCTCCATCTTTCCCACATTGGTTGACTCCGGCAGCCCCGTGATTCTAATGTTATTGCGCCGGGACCGCACTTCTAAGTCCTTATTCTTGGCCTGAATGAGAGCCAGGACCTTTTCCATGTTGAGTGTCTTCCCAACGACTTCACTCAGGCCATCCTCGGTCGCAGATACCCGTTGTTCGACCTCCCCCATGCGGGTGTTTTGTTTTTCCAACTGCGAAGACATGTGTTCCAGGCGGTGGTTCACTGCCGCCATTGTGCCCTCAATGGATTGGAGGCTGCGCTGCATTGCCAACAACGTGGTTTCAAGTGTGGGAGGGGCATCACTGTGGGCATCGGCCTCCGAGTCCGAAGCCGCTTTCTGTTGTGTTTTCGTAGTTTTATGAGCCTCAAACGTGAGGTGAGATTGAGATTTATCAGTTCTCCCCACATCCGCTACCGTTGTGGGCCAGACTTATCACGCTGGTGAGAGAGGAAAAAGGAGCACTGTAAGGGGCGCACACCGCAGTCCTATACCAAATATGAAGCAGTTGTAATAGGAGATCCAAGCAGTGGACCCCCCGGACCCACGAGCCCAGAGGAACCACTCACATAGGTGCTGCCAGAGCGGTAAATCACAGCACAGGCAAGGGAGACTCAAAGGCCCACAGGAGAACAAGGCCCAGGCCGCAGGGTCCCCGCAGAGCCCTCCGCACAATGCACAGCCGTGCACGCTGAGTGCAGCGAGTAGACACTGGGAACACAGTCCCGCAGTTCACCAGACTGGGGCACCAGGCACGTTAGTCAAAAAGGCGCTTTGATTAGGGTTGGCACAGCACCCAAAGCACAAGGCCCAGCAGCCACAGTAGGCCGTACGTAGTGCTCTCCACACAAGCAAGTATTGGCGGCTAGTGGTAGCTATAATGGAGGTTGTGGTGAGTGTGCTGCTGTCTGATTTCATCAACTATTGTTTCCTTGCTATGGCGATATTTTAATGGAAAGTGTTCTATTGTAAATCAGCGCGCATTTCTCATTTCTCTTTTAAAACTAGCTTTTAGAGTTTTACAGTTTTCTTTTAACGTTGCTTACCGGCACTTTTGCACAATTTAAAAACAGCGTTTGGTCTCTGGTTCCCGCCTCGGTCCCCGCAGCTGATCGCTGTTTGAGTGGAGGGCGTGGTAACCAGCTTTCAATCCACTCGCAGGGCACTTCCGATCAAGGAGGGGTGGAGTAGCCCTTCCGCCTGCCCTCCTACTTAAACCGATGTGCCTGCGTGCGCGCAGCGGGCGCGCCACTGGCGCGCCGAAGGCGCGCCTAAGTCAAGCCCGTCTGCGCCCGTCCGCGACCGGCCGGGGCCAGGAGCCGGTACCCCTACCCCTCCTAACAAAGATCCCAAGAGCCCTCTATCGTACTCAAGAGATGCACTCATGGCACTAACCAGACCTGTCACGCACACAACATGTATTAAAGCGTCCACAGAATATATGGAAGGGCCATTCTCTTGTATAACCTGCCAATGGTGCAGTTTAGCACGAGTTGAGCAACCGCATAAAGATATTGCTGACCAGACGAAACTGAAATGTATATATTTTAATGCTAGATCGGTACCTAAGCACTCATTTGAGATCTGGGACACTATTAAGGAGATAAATCCCGATCTAGTCTTCATTACAGAAACCTGGTTGGATGGAAACAACTGCCCCGATATCGTAAACACCTTACCCCCTGAATATAAAATACTAAGACAAGACAGGCAGGGGCGGAAGGGAGGGGGCTTGCCATCTTATTTAAAGATGACCTTAACTGTCTTCCTATTACAGTAACCCAATTAGGAGAGTATGAGCTACTCCCATTTCAAGTTTCTAAAGGAAACCATATTCTACTTGGTGGAGCCGTGATTTATAATCCCCGGGTTACCAAGCAGACTTTAAGCGCCAAGCTACTAACTCAGCTATTTCCTGCCTGCCTGAAATATAGGAATTTTATGGTGATCGGAGATTTTAATGTGCATTTCGAAAAATCCAATAACACGGTTGCTACACACCTGGATAATGATATGCTGATCCTCCAACTTAAACAATGGATCAAAGGACCCACACACAATGCAGGTCACACATTGGACTTACTATTCTCCAATATTGAGTCCACCAAGGTCGAGGAGGTCAAACCTGTCATATGGACTGATCATTCACTGATCACTTTCTCATTCACCCTACCTGCAATACCAACTAGAGCTCCTATACCTACGTATGGAGCATATAGATCCTGGAAATTAGTCTCCCCTGACTCATTCCAGCTACATTTCTCTACTAATAATCTTAAGGCCCTAGGAACCCTCCCCACCGACAGGGGTGCAGTAAATCTCGAAACCGAGATCTCCAATACATTGGATCAATGCGCTCCTAAATTTAAATCTAAATCCACGAAAAGAATTTTATATCGGAAAAGTGGTATACATCTGAACTCAAGGCATTAAAAAGAAATGCAAGGTATTGGAACATAATTGGAGAATGTCCAGATTAAACGCTGACAAGTTATTTTACAATACACACCTCAGGAACTATAATCATGCTATCGGGAAAGCCAAAAAAACATATTTTGCGCAAAGAATAAATGAAAATAGCAACTCAGTAAAGGAGCTATATAAAATTGTACGAGAATTATGCAAACCAACCTGCATGTCCCAAACCCTTCAGCCATCAGCTGAATGCTGTGAAATGATCAGCAACTTCTTCAGGGACAAAATAGGCACAATATACTCGTCATTTAACACCAATGTCCCAGTTGACCCTAACAACTGGGAAAATACAGACCCTCATCCCGACGCCCATGCACAGCTGAAAAACTTCGCCCCGTTTACTGAAGAGGAAGTCATCAAGGCCATGGGGAAGTTAAATCAGGATCCCCCTTGACCCCTGTCCACATTTTATCTTCAGGCAGATTGCATCCACCCTCAGCCCGTTTATCATGCTACTATTTAATAAATCCCTAGAAACAGCAGTCTTCCCTGAGATTTGGAAACAGGCCATAGTGACCCCCTACTGAAGAAGGCAGGCTCAGATGTGACCAAACCAGACAACTACAGGCCAATCTCCCAACTCCCATATCTCTCCAAGGTAATGGAGAAACTGGTCAATAGACAGCTGTCTAATTATTTAGAAGACAATGATTTGCTGGACCCCTCCCAAACGGGCTTCAGGGCTACTAATAGTACAGAAGCAACTCTCTTGGCCGTCTTGGACAACGTAAGAGGAATGCTAGACCAGGGTAAGGCAGTGGCCCTGATCCTATTGGACCTGTCGGCGGCGTTCGACATGGTCTCCCACCAACTGCTGCTAGAAAATTTGTACAGAAAAGGGATACACTCTAAAGCCCTACAATGGCTTAGTTCGTTTTTGAGCAGCAGAACTCAAACCGTGCAACTGGGTGCATTCTCATCAAGTCCAAAAACTTTGAGCTGTGGCGTCCCGCAGGAGCATCCCTAAGCCCCACTCTATTTAATGCCTATGTTTCATCTCTGGCAAAAATTGGAACGAAGTGGGGCTTCGGTGTTTGCTCATATGCGGATGATACACAATTAACAATAGCCATAGGAGACGGGCAAGAGGACACCAGGACTAAACTTAATAAATGTCTTACGGAAATGGCCAACTGGATGTCGGATCACTGTCTAAAGCTCAATGCAGACAAATCCGAAATTCTGCTCCTCGGTGGAGCCAACCATATTTGGGATGCTTCATGGTGGCCCCATTCACTCGGAGACGCCCCAGCACCCAAGCAGTGTGCAAAAAACTTAGGGGTCCACATTGATAATAAATTATCTATGCAGGACCATGTACGGATATTATGCGGAAAAAGCTTCGCCACACTGAAGCTTCTGAAAAGGCTTTTCCCATGGATCCCCCTGGAAAGTAGGAGGGCAGTCACACAGGCCATGCTTGTCAGCAGGCTGGACTATGGAAATGCCCTTTTCGTGGGCATGCCAGATTACCTCTTTAAACGTCTGCAAGTAGTACAAAATGCTGCAGCCAAACTGGTGTGCAATATGGGCAAATACAGCTCAGCCACAGACTGCCTGAGACAACTCCATTGGCTGCCCATGCGTCAAAGAGCACGATTTAAACTCTTAGGGCATACCCACAAGGCACTCCATCACACCGGACCTAAAATTCTCCAGAACAAAATACGATTCTATGTTCCTCCCAGATGCCTAAGGTCACATCAACAAGCACTAGCTGAAACCAAAAGAATAAAAAAGATCAGAGCAGGGGGTCGTACCTTCTCGTATCTTGCGGCACTGCACTGGAACGGACTTCCAGTTGAACTCAGGCTGACTAAAGACTACACCACCTTCAGAAAGAAACTCAAAACACATCTATTCCCTAAAGATTGACGACATATTTGAAATCAGCACCATTAAGCCACTACCTCAGCGCCGTGATATCCCATTGGGATGAATGTTGCGCTATATAAATAAATAAATAATGCAGGGTTGGCCAGTCCATGCGGCAAGCGGTATCCATAAATCCGACTGAGCAACAGGCAATGGAGAATCCCAGGCAATCCTGCGCGGCAGCAGGCCCCGCACCCTTCGGGTCCCTCAGCCGGCAGCAGCTGGAAATGTGGCGGCCAATCCCCTGTGTGGTGGCCGGTGCCAGCAGCCCCCGCTACCTGCGCGCTCCCCCGGCGCCCGCCACAGCTCGCAGGACGCGAAACCCGCTAAAGGCCCACACCTGCAGCCGCGGGCCCCAGACAGGCCGCGCCCCACTTACCACAGCCGGCACCAGGAGTGTCGCAATCGTTGGTGGGCACCCTCCAATGCAGCCCGGGGCTCATGAAGTCAGTTGTGCCCCCGCACCGCTCCACACTCAATCCAGGGCTCCGCACAGCAGGCACCCGGTGTACTCGCGTCAGTCACCGCTGCAGCAGGGTCCCACCGGCTCAGGAGGCGTGGCAGCAGTCAATCGCTCTCCGCCCAGGATCAGCCTGCAGCTTTTCTTGCCACCACACTGCTCCGACGACGGGAGCCCCGGTGGGTGAGCTCTGCCTCAAGGCCGCACCGTGGTCGCTATTTTGCGTGCGCTCCCCAGGACCACAGCCGGTAGGATTCCAAACGCTGTGGCGGTCCAAGGCACTCCGCAATACTCCCAAGTGAAGCAGGGGAGTAACACAATGCAGCCCTGATAACATATTTGGAGTTAAATAACATCCTTGATTCTACCCAACATGGTTTTAGATCACTGCACTCCACTGAATCAGCCCTGATCATGGCAACTGAGGAAATTCGGAAGGTGTTGGATGGTGGTGGAAGGGCTGCCTTAATCTTGCTTGATCTGACAGCAGCCTTCGACACCGTAAATCATGCAGTACTAGTTCGAAGGCTGCAGGATGTTGGCATCAGTGGTAAAGCTTTAGCTCTTCTTACTTCTTTTCTATCATCCAGGGAACAATTGATCCTCTGGGATGGCCTTCAGTCAGAAGATTTCACTCTCCCTGGTGGAGTTCCACAGGGCTCGGCTTTATCCCCGACGTTGTTTAATATTTACGTTGCCCCTCTGGCTCGACTCATAAAAAGTTATGGCTTTAAGCTGGTGTCTTATGCTGATGACACTCAGCTTGTAGTTTCCGTAGCACAAACCTTGGACGTAACAGCTGCCCAGTTTCGTAAATGTCTTTCTGCACTGATGTCCTGGATGAACTCTAACTTTTTAAAGCTTAATGCCGAAAAAACTGAGGTTGTGGAATTCGGACAGAATTCATCGGTCTGGAGCCAATTATGGTGGCCTACTGCTGCCGGTACCTGCCCGGTACCGGTAAATAAGGCAAGGAACCTTGGCTTTTTGATCGATAAAGACCTCACTTTGGCACCACAGATTAATCCGGTTTCGTCAGCCTGCTTTTTTACTTTAAAATGTTTAAGGAAGATACTCCCGTTCATCCCTTTCTCCTTGAGGAAAACTGTGGTAGGAGCCATGGTTTTATCGAGACTAGATTATTGCAATGCTCTTTACTTGGGAGCAGGTGCTGCCCAACTTTCTAAACTCCAATCAATTCAAAACGCGGCAGCGCGAGTATTGCTTAAACTTCCTAAACATCATCCTACATCCACTAGCATAAAGCAACTTCATTGGCTCCCAGTGAAACGAAGGATTGATTTTAAGGCACTCTGCTTAGTACACAAAGCCTTATTTGGAGGAGGGGCTAAGGATGTGCAATCTTTGTTTGGTCGATATGTACCGTCGCGTCTTTTAAGATCCTCTTCTTCTGGATTGGTAGTCCTTCCAAAGATTAAAAAAGTAAGGTGTGGAGGTAAACGTTTCTCTTTCTTAGCGGCTAAACTGTGGAACTCCCTTCCGCCACATCTTAGACTTCAGCCCAGTAGGCTGGTGTTTATGAAGGAACTAAAAACCTGGTTTTTCACCTATCCATGATCCCTGTTGGTTGCTGTCCCTGCACTCCACTTAGCGCCAAGACGCCTCGGCATTAGTGCGCTCTAAAAATATGTCAGTCAGTCATGCAAAGTAGGGCCGCAGATGCAGCGTTTTGAAGGCAAATTCTTGACGGATAGTGGCTCAGCCGGGCAGAGCTACACTAGGGTGTGGCCATCTTGCCGTGCGCCCTCTAGCGCCCCCCCGCAATTTTGGATGTTGATCGTAAGTTGGGCTTCTTTTGGTAAGATATTAGTTTGGTTTGGGGCTTTCTTTTAAGGGGGATTGGGCTTGTTTTAGCCTTTGACCGGCATTTAGGCTATTGTAATTGTTTTCTTCCGTATTTTTTTTTCCAATGCCATTGATTTTTTTTTTTTTATAGTAGACACAGGAGCCGACGCAGAGACTCGACCCTGCTCCCCGTGTTCGCGGTTGTCCGCTCTTGCCCTAGCGCCGCTTCCTCTCACATCAAAGAAGGATAAGAGAAACTGCTTCAGTTGGCTGTTTTAAGCATCCCACAACCAAAGAACAGCAAATCGATGCACCCAAGCGGCGTAAGCTAGTCATGATCACACGCCTACATTAAACTCACCTGGGTGCAGCACTATCTGCCAACGAGCGGCGTAAGTGTAGGCAAAGAGTGCAGAGGGAGCCACGGGGTGCACTGCAACCCCACATGTTTCGATAATGACATAGCCCCTGGAAGGCTTCTCACTGCCTGCTTCTAGGGCCACACGGGTGCACAGGTGTCCAACGATGGGAGGCGTTTGACTTGTGCGTGCTGAGACCCGACACTCGCTGCCTTAAAGCGCTATAACTGCTAGAAAGCTTTAACTGTTCGGCACCCTAACCTAAGGGGGGGTAGGGATATTGATGGGCCCCCTATACCAGACCCAAGCGACGCCGCGCAGAGGCACACCGGTGGCATGACTTGCTTGTTAAGTACTACTGGCTAACTAGAAAAGCGGTCATTTCAACGCAGAATTTAATATCTGGCGCCTAGGATCATAAGAGAGGCCCCCTCATCTGTGACCCCCGCTTACCTGAATGAAACTGATGCCAAGCTGAGCTTCTGCCCCTCGCCGTGAAGAGCTTAAAGGCACAACATGTGCAGTAGGCAACCCTTCAAACCCCATGCACTACTCTGGTAAACTGTGGGGCTCCCACTGGCAGAGTCAAAGACCGAAACCAAAAAAGCACTCACCCTTGAAGTATGTTCGAGGGTGAGCTGCATCGTGCTCTAAGCCTCCCAATTAGCACATGCAGAAATGCGACCGCCTGCAGCACACTGTGTCATTGAGCTGCAAGTAAACGATAGTGTGGCGCCCGTGTCATGAGCGCTGCGCTGAGCGTATGTTTTAAAGAAAGCTTCACCATGCACAACAAAAGAAAGGTGGGGCTTGTAGGGTCTTGGGCCCTAGGCTCGCATGCCGTAGAAATGACACAGGCACATGGTTGTAGTTACTGGAACTGGCCCAGGGCACGTGCGCCCGGCCCCTTTTATTGACAGGGTCACCTGACTGGTGACGCCTGTGGTGGGTGGGTGAATAGTGTGGGTTACATCCTCGGTGGAACACTAGAACGTATCAAGCCGGATACTACATCCCTCCCAAACTTTAATGAAAAAAAACCAAACAGTCCAACCTGGAACACAACAAATAAACAGTAGCACCAAATGAGTCTCTTCAGGCCGTCAGCCAGGCAGCGCTGGAGCTTCGGACCGCACGGTCAGGATGCCTTCATCTGCCTTGGCCATGTTCTTTAGATCGGCCTGGTCTCGCGGTGTTGATGCCTATGTAGAGTTTCAGCGTCGATGCATCTGGAGCTGTGGTGAAATCCACTTTGGTGTCGGAGACAATCTCTGTGAGTGAGGCCTTCCGGTGGGGGTGTCGTGCTTGGTGACTCTCCTTACTCCTGACTGCTGAGCGACGTTCGACTTGCCTCTCTTGCCTGGACTCCTCTGCCACTGGAGCCTCTTGGAGGGCTTTCCTGCTGGCTGCCATGGGACCGTGTGGACCGTGCGGGGCTTCGTGTGAACTGCGCGAAGGCGTAGCTGGGGAACTGCCAACTGACTCACAGCCAAGTCGCTCATGTAGCCTCCGAGGGTGGTGTCATTGTCTGGGCGTCCTCGCCGTCTGGACTCTGATTCTGCGCCTTCCTCTGGCGATCTTGTGGGTGACCAGTCTTCAGCCGTGACCTTCGTGTTTCCTGCGCCTGACGTGGAGCTGCGGCTGACACCTCTCCTACTCGGACTCCCTTCGCACGGGAACTCCGTCGAGGCCCTTGTCCCCTGGACTGCCACGTGACTGCGTGGGATGTGCGGGCCGTTGCGTAGGCCACACTTAGGGGTCGCTGCAGAACTCCCAACAGGGCCACGGCCAAGTCTTGTGTAGTCCCCAAGGGCGGATCTTCCAATGACCGGGTGTGCTCTACTTCGGCAGGCTGTAGGTTGACTGGGGTGCACAGACTGTTCCTGGGTGATTCGCCTCCTTGAGCTCCGGTTGTTCGGGGTGTGTGGGGATTCACTCGGGTGGTGCGATGCTCCTTGGTGATGATTCACCTGGAAGGTGGTAACAGGATGTTAGTTTTCTTCAGTGGGCAGACAGGCGGTGATCTTCTGTCGGGGTGACTTGAAGGAGTGAGAAGGACCTGAGGGACTTTGTGGCACCGCTCCGTTGTCTTCAGGCAGGTGCACTGCGAGGTGTGGTGCTATCGATACCAAGCAGCCGGTGACCGGTGAGGACGGTCGAAATGCGAAGCGTGGGGCCAGGACGCAGATCGCGCTTGCTAGCGGCTTACGGTAGGTCCTCCCGCGGAGCTGTCTCCAGTGACGTCTCTGCACCCCGGTGGCTGGCTTGTGTGGATGAACACCTTCCTCAGTGCTGGTGTGAGTCTTCGGTCCGGTCGCTCTTCTCTGTTCCATCTTGCGCGCCTTTGGTGGTTGTCTGCCCTGTGGCATCGTGCCACGCTATTATTCTGACCAGATTTTTCCTTGGTTGTGGCGTCCTGCCACCTGTCATGTTTGCGCAACATGGACATCTCACTGGTTGCGTCGTTCTTTTGACAGTCTCTCTCCTTCCTTTTGCGGGCCTGTTGCGGGCCTGTTGCAGGCCTGTCCTGTCTGTAGGACCTGCATGTGCTTCTTGGGGTCTTCCAGTGGCACCATCCCCTCCGGATTTCGCGGTGTCCCTCTTCTCTTCGCTCGAGGGCATTGTGCGGGCGCCTCGAGGTTGCGCCGTCGTGGCGTCTGCTTCCTTCCGGTGCGCTTGTTCGGACTGGTCACTTTGCGTGACGGGCTCCTTGTTCGCTAAGCGCCGTGACGTCCGGTCACATGTCACCATGCTGGCGGAGCTCCTGTCGCTGTGGCGGCCTGCCACATGGAGTGTGCGACTCCTCTCGCCTGTCGTGGGCCACTGCCGACTCCGTCCTGAGGCAGTGCGAGGGAGGACACTCTTTCTCCTTCGGCACACTGCGGTGCTTCGCTGAGGCGGTGGAGATGTAGGGGATCTCCATCCAGCAGTGCTTCTTCGTTGCGACCGTCTGGCAGGTCGGCTTCTCTTTTGGCGCGCTTCCGACTGCGCCCTTCGTTTGCTGCACTGGACGCGCTTGCTGCGCATTCTCTTTGGTCTGTCACTCCTAGAACGGTAGCAGCTGTCCCTGTGCTGCTGTGCACTTGCTTGGTGCTGTGTTCTCCTCTTCAACCTCGGTGCAGTAGAGATGTGGTCGCTCTCTGTACTGCGTTCAGCAGTGCTTCTCTCGGTTTCACCAGTCCTCACAGAGGCTGAGGGTTATGCAGGCAGTGACTGCGGGCGTGCTCACAATGCTTGAGGGCGAAACTGGTAGACATGACTGGCTTTATGCGGTACGCCGGCTATTTAGAGATGCATGCCCCTTTCGAAAGCCTTAAGCCGCATGGGGCTACTTCATGTTTCATGGGGTTCGCTCTCTCTGCAGGGTTTCCCAGTCTCTCCCCTTAAAAGAATAGGCAAGCACAATGGGTGCAAAGAGGCCCTCTATAGCAGCTTCGGTCTGGAGCATGGGGCCCTCTGGCTGTCGGCTATTATGGGCGGAGGCGTGAGCCTGGGGCCTCCCGCCTGGATCTGCTACCGGTGTGAGACAGTGCAGCAGGGTTTCACTCAGTCTATTTGCTCCTGCTTATTTTGGCAGCAAATGTTCACTAGGTGGCGCTGCTGCCACCAATGCTCTCCGGCCACAGCAGCTTTCATGAACCCCAGGCCGTGTAACTCTCACTCGCAGAGGTGGGAGGCTAAGTATGTCCATGGGCCCACGGCGAAGGTGCTCTATTGTTTTCTTCAATGTGGTGCAGTGAGGGGGGGGAGGCACTAGGTGGCACTGCAACCACTTTCCACGATTTGCCAGTCGGCTGCAGCCTTTCACCAGCTGGGCTGTTGCAGGAGGGGTCCGTCTCTTGCTACCTGGCCGTCTCTCACAGGCTGGGAAGGGAGTGGAGCTGTAGACACGGCAGAGAGGAAGGGTCTCTCCTCTCTTGCAGGTGGGCGCACACTTCTCTTCTGGCTGCCTCTAAGGTAAATGCAGTTAGGTCACCTACACGGGCGCGGCTGGAGCAGTGGCAACCACACTGTCGGCGTGTTTTCTTGCCTTAGCACCGGGCGCCGCATGCAGGGCACTTATGCGGGTTACTGGGCTGCTGCTAGGTGGCGCTTCGGCCGCCGCTGGTCAGACCACGGCAGTTTCCTGGGAGTGTGGGAAGGTGCTGGAGCTACAGATTCCGGGCCACACGGCGCCAGCGTGGTAAGGCGGCTTCTGTCCTGCGCACTTCGCTTTCATGCCGCCACCTCAGACACGGTGGATCACGGCAGCCATCCCATCTGTGCACTGCTCACAGATGGCTGCCATGCAGGTCGACCTCTCCTGTGAGTGACGGACAGTGCCGTGTGGGACAAGACTAGCGATGGCAGGCACCGGCATCTTATGGGCATCTCAGCAGATATGGGCCGCATATGCGTCTGGCAGCTCGTGCGGCTCGTACTTTATTCATTTGTTTGATGCGCCGCTTTTTAACGTGAGAGGGTGCTTTGCGCACTGTACCTTCAGTTCAGACTACCGTCTCCCTCCACGGCTGGAACGGGGAGGCCTCTTGCCGGCTGGTTGGCAGCGTGGGGTGCCTCGCTACTTGCAGCGCTCCAATTTCACTGACTTCACTCTGCAGGGCCGGTCCGTATTACCGCCTCAGGGGCCTCAGCATGTGGGCAGCTGTCAGGGGGGAGCGTGTTCAGGGATGCCAGGGCCCTGGTCGTATGCGTGTCCGCAGAAGGTGTGGGGTACCGTGGACACGGTTTACTCTTCCCCCCCCCCCCCACCAGGAACTGTGAGGTGGTTGTCAGCCTCCACGCGGGGCAGACCCCCTCGTCGCCATTGTAGGATCTTGGGCCATAGGCCCGCATGCCGTAGAAATAATGACACAGGCACATGGTTGTAGTGACTGGAACTGGCCCAGGGCACGTGCGCCCGGCCCCTTTTATTGACAGGGTCACCTGACTGGTGACGCCTGTGGTGGGTGGGTGAATAGTGTGGGTTACATCCTCGGAACACTAGAACGTATCCAGCCGGATACTACATCGCTCCCATGTTTGAAGATAAACCATGGCATGCCACGCTGCTATAATTAGAAAAAAATAGTTGTCCAAAACAACAGATGAAGAATTGATCCGGAAGCAAACTGAACTTAGGCGGTGCTCCTCTGCCAAAAACTGAAGCGATATCAATGCGTGAACCACTAAGGATGCAGCAATCAAGAGCAACACTGGAGGGAACAATGGTAAGCAGCAGGCGGGAACAAACTCCTATATCGACTACACCAGGTCTTCCAGACAGCGCATGCGCACTGCCTAGGCTCAACCTAAATAGGCTGGTGTACGCTGAGCAGCGACCTTGCATCTCACAACCTAAGCTCGGCATGCGACTATTTCTGTCTGGCTTAGAATCTGCTTGATGGGGAAAGACTAAGAGCTCTTCATGATGAGCCTATTCTGCATGGAGTGAGGAGCCTCGAAGAGAGCCGATGAGCAGCTGCTGCACGAAATTCCGTGGGATACTGGTGTCCAGCCTGCTTCTTCAGCCTCTTGCCCTCCTCCCCCTCCTGTGGCTATAGTTTGCCACTTCTCTTTGGCCTACCTTAGTTGTTTCTTGGCAGCTGCTTTGCTTGCTCCCTCCCATCGTAATTGCTTGAGGCAGAAAAGAAAGCACTAGCTGCGTTCTAGCACTCTGTAATTAATTACAGGTGAATCAGTCGCAACTTCTGTGCAGAGGCTGTGCCTGCTCAGCCTGAGCCCAGCTGGATCAGGGTGTTGTGTATGAAAGGAGGTCGTACACAGTATGATGATATCCGATCATCGTCACGCACTCCTTCCCATAATTCCCCTTCCCAGGCCTGCTTCTCTGCTGTGAGGGCGGCACAGCATGAAACCTTGGCCACAGACTCATTGTGGTGCGCTGTCCAGTCCTGTTTATTTGTAAGGGGCTGCACAGTAGATAGCTTATTTTTAGGTTTTGCTTGCACTATGCTTGTGAAATCTCTTGTATTCAATATATCTTAAGTGTTCTCTTATCAGTTCCTATGGCCGAATTTCTGTGTTCATTTGCTTTTGTATGTAACTTTTTTTTGTTTAACTTCCCCAGGCTGCACGTATTTACGATACTTCTACTAAAGCTGTTCACTGTTTAAACCCCGTTCACTGTCAAGATAGGATCTCTTCCCACGGAAAAGGCAGACTGTATGCTGGAATGCTTGCGTTTTATTACTTAGTTGTGTAAAGCAGATGCTTTAGCCTTAGAACGTTTGTGGCATTTCCCATTCATGCCTCAGTACCTTTATTTGCACTTTGTAGGCATTATCGCATTGATTTTTTTTCAACTTAATCCATTTGGTCATTATAATCAAATTCTAAATGTTGTAATAAACATTGCACGGTAAAAATAAAGTTAATATACAAGAACTATGTTATATTTTACTACTAAACAGGCAGCCACAAGTGCAGTTACTCTGCATACAACAGGGTCATGATTTGAATTGGTGCACCAGCACCGGGCCCAAAAGTTGTCAGAACTCCTCTAAACACATGATATTGCTACTTTTGATTTCTAAACAGGCAGTCACAATTGCAGTTACCTTGCAGTTAAAAGGGACTTGATTTGAATGTTGCAGTGTCACCGGGCCAAAAGCCCCAGGCACCCCACTTAACCCAGATTATTGCTAAAATGTAAAACTAACGAGACAGTCACAAGTGCAGTTACCTTGCAGACAACAGGGTCATGATTTCAGTGGTGCAGCAGGTGCAGTGACACAGGACCAACAGCTCTTGGCACCCCACTAAACACCTAAAATTACTAGTTTTTACTACAAACAGGCAGTCACAAGTGCAGTTACCTTACAGGCAATAGGGTCATGGTCCGAAAGTTGTCAGGACTCCTCTAAACGCATAGTATTGCTATTACATCAATTAATTCTATTACTTCCCCTATCTTTTCATTTTTCAAAATGTTGCTATTACTTACCCGCACTATACCACTAGTAACAGCACAATATATTGCATTTTTGTACATAAACAAGTCATAACACTTTAACAGACTTTCTGTAACTTTATTGTAGAACTACTCCGCAATCTACAACTTGCAACAAAAAACTTATTATTAATCACTTAGGTGACACCTAATGCATTTACCAATGCTTGTTTATTATGTCGTGCTATGGCTGGCTGCTCAAACTTGAAATCCCGGCTAGACATTGTAACAGTTTATATACCTGCTCGTCTTCCTTTAAATTCACGTCATTTCGCAAAGCACTTTGCTCTCTCGGTATCGGCATGTTGACATATTTCCGATGGCTTCTGACAACATAAAGCTAAAAAAACAAGCATTTGCAATGCAATCGGTCTCGCCATTGGGACCTTGTAAGTGTTTAGCCAGAGCTATTGGCTCTGCCAATGTGTTTAAGTTATGTTATTAAAAATTACTTAATTTAACGACAGCCCACAAACCACTCTGTACTGACTTCCCATTGTAAGGGCGACTAGAATTATGTGGCAAATGTATGTAAATAATCTGACACAGTGAGTGTACCTTTTTAGTGCCGACTGCCGGCTTATTAACATCTAGATTGGTGTATTCTTTAAGTTACACTGGAATTTCCGCATTAGGCATGTCCACAGTGTTAGGATATGGAGGAAGGGTGTGAAGATGGATATACCTGCACCGCTGGCAGTAGGGGAGTTAGGCACCTCTCCATGTATTGTGGCATTAGTGCTACATGCACATGAAGGTTATTTGCGTCCATTTATATCAGCAACTATGAAAACCTTTCTGAACCAAACAGTGCTGCATAGGAGTTTGTGATGTGGATGCGAGCGGGGAGAGTGGCTGCACTGCAGAATAATGTTGCTTCCTAGGGGCTATCTGTTGAAAGCAGGGCACAGGTGGCATGTATGTTATAGATTTCTCAAACAGATAATGTGTACATCTGCCAGGTCTTGAGCAGCCGCAGATGCTGAGAAAAGAGTTACTTAACAGGAATCTTCAAGTCACAAATGATCCAGTACATCTGAGAATTTTCATTTTTGTAGCCAACCAGGAGCCTACTAGAAATAAGTACACTTTTATTTAATTCCAAGTGTACTAAATGTGATTTAATACTACACCCCCCAGCAGCCTTCAGGGGTAAGGCAATCCAGAGGAGATCACAAGCTGCCTGTGTCTGAGGAATCTACAATAAGACGTTTTAGGCTCTGGCGTACTGCACCATTTTTTTTTTTTTTTATAGATCTTTACTATTTTTCAAGTACATCAAAACACATACAAAGGAAACGGAGTGCATAAAAGCGAGCAATACAACAAAACAAGCAATACCTTCAGAGTGCATAACTGGTCTTTAGGTACAGCCATAGCACACCCAATAAAGAGAAAAAAACCAAAACCTGACCGAAGAAATCCAAACACTCTGCTAGAAAATCACACACACCCTACAGTGAATATTTAGACCCAATATCCATGTACATCCCACAGCGTCAACACTATGCCAGTTAATGGTATATCATGGTGCCCTCAACACAGACACCAACACTAGAACTAGCCTACTTCTAACTGCGGCACAAAGGGAAAGCTACTTGCCTGGGAGACAGCTGATCATGACACCGAGACCTACCAAAGATGGACCAGAACACAGTACCCAGAACATATCAACCTAATATTACAGGAAGACTCAGTCTGGTTTGCACAGGAAGCCCCGGAATGGTGTGCTAAGGCGCCATCTAACAGACGGCGAGCTATAAGTACATACTAATGGCAGACGGTGCACTATACAAGGTCCCAAAAGCATAATACAGTACTTCCTGTGAGGTGCTATGGAACTGTTAAAGAAAATTGTGAAGCCCTTATGTACCATGTCTGCTGCTATGTAGTCCGCACTTGCAGGAGTGCTATTTATGGAACCCATTAAATACAATTAAAAAAAATCACATTTGAAGCGCAGATGCTTCCAGTGTGATGTTTCTCTCTTTTACGGATCACTTAACCAAATCACACGTACAACTGAGTAGATTTAATAATTTTAGTTCCATGTTCGTTTTATTGAAGCCAAAAGAAATATGGTATTTTTTCGACGAAGTGGAACCTTACAATCTTTTGCACGTCATCCTGAGCTTTAGCGTTTTAACTCAATGACAACTCGCGCAAAACAGAAAGCAGTAGCTGAATGGAAAAGTTTTAACAATCCTTAGACGGGAGAGAAAAATAATGAGAAAATAAAATGCAAATATGTCAGCTCAATCAAGGTGCTATCTCGTTTTTTTTCGTTTTAACACAGGATTACTCATAGCCACCTATGTATGCAAACAGTTATTTACTGATCTACTAATATAAGAAACATACCAACCCGAGAGGAGTTGAGGGTGTTGTGGCGATGTGATGACGTGAGTAGTACTATGTCGAAGACGGCCGGTTTCTCTTGTGCTCTCTCCAGTTTGTGTAACCAGAGGTTTCATAACACATTTTGCTGGCGTCCTCTACCAGTCATCTGCTGCCTAACTGGTTGCTCAGTGCTTTCATAAGTTCCACGAAGAATTGTGTTGGGCTGGACAAAGAGCCGGCGCCATGGCAAACAAGGATGCTGCGAATGGTGGCCGGTCGCAGGTAACACGAGCCGGAGAGCTCAGGTGGGTGCGCACACCGGAGGGGAGCAGTGCTCTTGTTTTGTGCAGCATGTGCATTTTAGATGGTGTTTTAGATCACTTGAGTAACGCCTAGAGAGGTTCACACATACTACTACTAGATTGTTGCCCTTGATGTGTGTGTGTGTATATATAGCCTTCATCATTTAACTGGTTGGTAAAGTCGTTGTGTGACATTACAGCGTCACTGCACATTAGAATGCCTTACTGCTAGCAAATGGGAAGCAGGCGGCATGTGTTAATGAATGTTGTGAAGTTGTTCTTTATTGGAAAACTGGATTTATAAAACGTCCCGTTAGGCTTTCGGTTTTTGTGTTAATAAACACATAAAAAAACCATCTAGAAACGGATTAGAGTGACTTTGTTAGCGTTTAATATAATTTTAATAGTTTGACTGGGTACTTTTCTAAGCGATATTCCCGCCAATGTTTTCCAAGCAGTCATGCATTTGTGTGACTGAACCGAAGTTACTTACCGGACCAAGGGCAAATCACTTATTCTCTCTACCTAAAATAAAAGCGAATTTGATCTTGTGCACTGTTGCTGGCAATCAGGGTAATTGCTCCAATGACTTTTGTGCCGGGTTCACGCTATACAAAAACTAAAAAAAAAAATGCTAACGATTTGGGAACGTGGGCCACTTTTTGGGGGGTGCCCGGGCCTAACTGTGATCTCAATCCGATAGGTTTATTATAGGTTTTGATCACCAGCACTGTTCTGCCACTCTCTTTATCTTCTGTGGCATAGTCTAAACTTCCCAATCTCCGTGCAGCCAAATGCTTTTCTCAAGCAGGATTACCCGTGAGCAAAGCGCCTCTACCGCTCTATGGATATCAGGTACAGTAACTTCACAAGACTCGTTCCCTCAACTTTCGCTTTTGGATGGCTGGCTCCGCTCGAGTCATGAATGACCAATGCTACAGATGACGCACGGAAGAACGAGGTGACGTCTGTGCATGTGATTTCATCTTTGCTAAGGAGTATTCCTCTAATTGAGAACTAGTCACTACCAGGCTAAAAGTGAAAGCGCGCACGGCGCGCTAAACGTAAGCAAAGCACGCCGTGACATATACCGAAATAGTGCTTACAAGAATAAAAAACAAACATTGGCAATGCAATAGGACTCGCATTTACGCGAGACCTATTGCATTGAAAACGGAAGTGCCGGTGTTAGACCTGGCACCATTGGTGTGGGTCTCCCTTCCATTTTTCGCTGTTGTCCCCCTGTTTTTGCTGGTGTTAGATGCTCTGGGCGCTGTGCCACTGCCCTTCAGTGCCACAGCGCGAATGCTCCCTGTGTAAAGATGACCTGTGAATTGGTATATCCATGATTGGCTTATTTGGTTTACCTGTTAGACCCTAGTAGCGTGGCCTGTGTGTGCCCAGAGCTGGTAAACCAAATGCTGCTGGTGGGCCTGCAGCGCCGGTTTGCGCCACCCACATAAGCAGCTTGTAAATGGTGTCTCAGACCTGCCACTGCAGAGTCTGTGTACAGTCCAGAACTGCCATCTTGGCTGTGAAGTGCACCCACTTCCCAGCCCCTGAACCTTCCCTTGGCATCATGTAAGTCACCCCTATGGTAGGGTGCATTGTATGTGTAAGGTAGGACATGCCTTGGTGTTTGTAGCATGTCCTGGTAGTGAATTACACCCAATTTCGTTTCTCACTACTGTAAGGCTACCTGTTCCCCATAGGCCAGAATGGGCAGTTTGACTATTACATGCTATAGTCCTAACTGACCCCAGGAACATGGTAGAAAAACGATTTTAGTATGCCTGAGCTCAGAATATTAAAATACATCTTTTAGTGAAGTTTATTTTTATATTCTGTTTGAAAATACCACTTTTAGAAAGTAGGTATTTTCTTGCCTAAGCCTTCCAGTGTGCTCTGCTGTTATGTGTATTGGCTGTCTGGTTTTGGAGGGACAGGGCAGGCTAGGTCAGACCTGGGTTGAATAGAGATCTGCATTTGGAGTATGGGGAGGGGTAGCTCCTTGACCTGAATAGGGCTGTGCCTGGCCAGGTGAATGCTGGCTCCACCTCCTACTGTGCGTCTGATGGCAGACCCCCTCTTTCTGAAAGGAAGGATGCAGCCTGGTAAACAAAGTGCTCCAGGACTGAGCAGAACTGGTTCTGGCTGGGTTCAGTGACTTGTAGCTTCTGAGAACAAAGACTTTTGGGGTATAAATAGCTGTGCTGAAACCCCTACAAAGTGTATTGCTCCTGGACATCAAGACGAACCTCTGTCCGTGTAACTGAAGGAATCTGCAGGAGGTGACTATCCTTGTGCTTGTGTGCTGTTTCTTGGATTGGCCTGCAGTGGTTACCATTGGTCTTGGAAGAAGAGGGAAAAGGACTTTGAGAGAACTTTTATTAATCTTGCTAAAGCAATCACCCAAGGGCTAGGAGAGAGCTAGCCTCCTGTTCAAGTCTCAGGCACATCAGACTTCACCACCAGCCTCCTGATTCCTCCCAGCGAGGATTTCTATCTGCAGGTGAGGCTCCTGTGAGTTCCAGGGCTTCTAGTTCTACTACAGAGAAGAGAGTGCTGAAATCGTCGCTAACGCATGCTTGCGAGCCGCCGCAGCCGAAAGCGCCCGAAAAATCATCGCGCTGCTGCCGCCGAGTGCTCGCAACCAAAGTTAGTCATCGCACCGAGATCATCGCTTCACGACATCGCAGCGCGGACGCCGAGCGTCCGCCATTTTGATCGCATCAGGATCGTCGCTCCCTCGCAGAGCGCCATTTCTTCGCATCGCAACCCGATCGCACACGCAACAGGATCGTCGCCTCGTCTCCTCCCTTGCGGCAAGGAGTCATCGCATCAACGGTCTAGCGTGCAGAAGTTTGTCGCATCGTCTCCACACGCATCAGCAGGTCGGCGCATCATCCTCCCTCGCGGCAAGGATTTATCGCATCGCCGGCCTCGCGTGCAGAAATTCATCGCTACAGCTCCTTTGCGACAATTTGTTGACTTTGCTACGAAATCCAGGTACTTTGTAAGTAAAAGGGTCGCAGAGACCACTGCTTTGAACTGAACTCCTCTTTGCGCACTTGAACTCCTCTTTGCGCACTTGAACTATTTTTGCAGCATTCCAAGAGTGATCCTATTTGACAGTATTGTGGCTTTTTATCGTTATTGGTCTTGTGCTAAGTCTATATATAAAGATACTTATTTTTTATAACTACTTGTGTGGTGTCCCTTTGTAGTGTTCCTCACTGTTACTGTGTATGGTCATAAATGCTTCACACACTGCCTCTGAGATAAGCCTAACTGCTCGTGCTACGTTACCACAGGGTTGAGCAGGGGTTATCAAAGGGTGTGGCTCTTACCCTGACTTAGGAAGAAGGGTCCCTACTTGGACAGTGGCCAGCCACTGCCAACTAGAGACCCCCATTTCTAACATTGGTGGACAGCGGTGAGGATCTGGACTTACATTTATGATCACATACAGTAATTATAGTGTACACTACTAGTGAGTGCAGACCATAACGCAACCACATACGTTTTTGAGGTTTTTTGATTCTATTTTTGATTAATATTGCCAGTTATTGCTACAATGGGCAAGCCCAGATCCAATGCCTTGGAGGATCTCTCCTGGGAAGAAGAGAAATTAGAAACCTACAATGCCAAGCAGCTCAAATATTTTTGCAAACACTTCACAGTCCCTATCACAGGTCTCACTAGAAGGGAGGAGTATTACAAGGCGCTGAAGGCCTGGCTAGAAGCCAGGGATGCCCCTAAGAATATGGGAGAGCTTGTGGAGGGGGAAGAGAATGCAGGAGAGCAGCAGGGTGAAGTAGTAGATTTGGTGGGAGATAAAGCAATTTCCAGCCCGGGCACTAGTGTGTCCGCCAAGGGTCTGTCCCCAGAAGAGATGGAGGACAGGGAGAGAGATAGGCGGCATAATATGGAGATGGCTAAGCTTAAAATGGATGGTCAGAGGGACCTAGAAAACAAGAAGTTAGAATTTGAGATTATGAAAATGAAACTTGAGCATGAGAGAATATTGAGGGAGTTGGAGATTAAAGCAAAGAGTATAGAGATCTCCCCCTCTGGTGGCAGCATACCTGTAGTGCATCCTGAGAGTAGGGTGTATATACCCAAGGAGGTTATTAAGGATTTCCACAAAAGTGAAGATATTGGGCAATGATTTGCAGCTTATGAATTAGCCATGGTGTCCCACTGGGTCCCTGAGAAGGATTGGGGAGCGTGGTTGTGGGGACGCTTTGTGGGTGAGGGGAGGGATACCTTGTTGGACCTGCCCCCAGAAAGTAGGATGGTTTATGCCCACATGAAGGAAGCGTTGATGACCCGCTATGGTTTGACCCCTGAGATGTATAGGCAGAGGTTTAGGACCTGCAAGAAGCTAGAGGGTACCACGTGGGTTGAATGTGTCTTTTTTTTGCAGAGCAATGGAACGCTGGGTAAAAGGTAGCAAAGTAGAAACTTTTGAGCAGCTTTATGATTTGATTGCATAGGAGCATTTATCTAGTAACTGTTTTCCTGAGCTACTCCAGCACCTGATTGATTGCAAGCTGACTAACCCTAGGAAGCTTGCTGAGGAGGCGGACCGCTGGGTGAGCACCCGGGTTCGCAAGGGTCCAGTGGGAGACTTCGCCAAAGGTGGGCAGGGTCCCCAGCAGAGAAGTGGGGGGGACAGGGGTAAACAGAGGGAGTTCCAAAGAGGGCCCCAAGTAATTCCCAAGAGAACCAAGCAGTGGTGTCCCAGCCTCCCCAAGAGAAGAAGCCAGTGCCCCCGACAGGTAGGCCTGTTCAGAGGGGGCCCCTTGTTATAAGTGTGGTCAAGTGGGCCACAGATACTTTGATCCCCAGTGTCCTCAGAGGGATACCAGTGCACCACCCCGCCAGCTTGCTAGTGTAGCCCTGGGAGGGGAGGAGATGGGTGCCCCAGGTGGGTGGGATCCCGTAGAGTTGACCCTTGTCTCATTAGGAGACTTTGAGATGGTCCCTAAGCCTGCGCTGCCTGATAACACTAAAAAGTACAGGCAGTGGGTGACCATCAATGGCCATAGATTGGAGGCTCTAAGAGACACAGGAGCCAGTGTAACTGCTGTCAGCTCCCGGTTGGTGTCCAAAGAGCAGGTTGTCCCCCACGCATTCTACCCAGTAGTGTCCGCAGACAACTCAGAGCCAATGTAAGGTGGCTCAGGTTCCCTTTGAGTGGGGGGGGCTCTCAGGAACTCTTCAGGTGGCTGTGAGGCCCGCCATGCCTGTAGACTGTCTGTTGGGCAATGATTTAGAGATCTCCCCGTGGGCTACGGTGGAGAGGAAATCTCACTTAGAGATGGTGTGGTGCAGCGGCCAGGGCAGCTGACTTCGGAGCACAGGGTTCACGGTTCGATCTCCGGCGGCAGCTCAGCACCATGTGACTCTGGGCAATAGCTCACTTAATTTCCACGACGGCCCCCAGCGCCTTGAGACCCGTAAGGGTGAGTAGCTGCGCTATATAAAAATGGACTTACTTACTATGTTGGGTCTGCCTGAGTGGGCGTGTGCTACCACTCGGTCCATGGCAGCCAAGGAGGGTGTTGAGAAGGACCTGGAGCCTGAGAGTATGGCCCAGATCCCTGCCTTAGAGAGAAGGGGCAGGGGGCGCGGGAAGCCGGCCCCCTTGGTTCCCACGGCCCAGGAGCGAGCAGACCCTGAGGGGGATGCCCTGGAGCCTAGCGGGGAGCAGATCACCGAACTGGGGGACCTGCCTGAGCTGACCCATTGGCAGCAGGAAGGGGGACCCACCAGGGAGGAATTTTGTGAGCAGCAAAGAGTTTGCCCCTCTCGAGGGTATGCGGCGACAGGCTGCAGCCCAGCAGCAGGTGACATGTCTGGTTCACATCTGATTTATTGGGAGAACAGTCTCCTGTATAGCGAGCCTAAGGCTGCTGAGTCGGGGTCATCCCGTGTGCTGGTGGTACCAGAGTGCTTCAGAGCCTTCCTACTGGGGTTGGCTTACGACATTCCATTGGCAGGACATCTGGGGCAGACCAAGACCTTTGAGAGGCTGGCCACCCACTTTTATTGGCCCCAGATGCGCAAGAGTTCAGACACTTATTGCAGGACGGGAAGAGTGGGGGGAAGATCAAGGCCCCACTCCAGCCCTTTCCAGTTGTTAGTACCCCATTCGAGCGAGTGGGCATTGACATTGTGGGGCCTCTGGACCCCAAGACAGCCATGGGCAACAGGTTCATCCTGGTCTTGGTGGACCATGCCACCCGGTACCCCGAAGCCATCCCGCTCAGGACAGTGACGGCCCCCGTGGTGGAACGTGCACTGATGGGGATTTTCTCCCGTGTGGGGTTCCCCAGAGAGGTGGTGTCTGACAGGGGGACCAACTTCATCTCCCAGTACATGAAGTCTCTGTGGAAGGAGTGTGGGGTAACTTATAAGTTCACCACTCCTTACCACCCCCAAGGTAATGGTCTGGTTGAAAGGTTCAACCGGACCTTGAAGGGCATGATCCTGGGCCTAGAAGAGCCCCTGAGGTTTAAGTGGGACGTCCTCTTGCCATGCCTGTTTGCCTACCGTGAGGTGCCACAGAAGTCCTTAGGGTTCAGTCCCTTTGAACTGCTCTATGGCCATCCGGTAAGAGGACCTCTGAGCCTGGTCAAGGAAGGCTGGGAGCATTCTCCCAGGAAACCTCCCCAAGATGTATTTAGCTACATGTTGGCCTTCAGGAACCAGACTCGGCGTTTCAGAAAGATTGCTGAGGCAAATCTGGAAGCCAGCCAGGAGGAAATGAAACGTTGGCACGACCAGAATGCCACTCTGGTCGAGTTTCAACCTGGTCAGAAGGTTTGGGTACTGGCCCCAGTGGAGCCTTGTGCGCTCCAAGATAAGTGGACTGGTCCATTTGAGGTGGTGGAGCGCAAAAGTCCAGTTACCTACTTGGTGGACTTTCAATCTCCCAGGAACCCCTTGCTAGTCCTGCATGTGAACCGCCTGAAGCCCCACTTTGAGAGGTCTGAAGTGGGCATGCTTCTTGCAACAGATGATGGGATGGAGGAGGAGAGTGAGCCTCTTCCTGACCTCCTGTGTGCAGGAGAGGAGGATGGGTCAGTGGAGGGTGTGGTCCTCTCCACCACACTGACCCCTGAGCAGCAGAGAGATTGTCACCAACTGTTGGGGCAATTTTCTGATTTGTTCTCCCTGGTGCCTGGTGTCACTGATTGGTGCGTCCATGAGGTAGACACGGGGGACAGTCCTCCTGTCAAGCACAAGGCTTACAGAGTGACTGACAGGGTCAGGGCTTGCATTAAGGAGGAGGTCTCCAAAATGTTTGCCCTAGGGGTGATTGAGTCCTCTAGCAGCCCCTGGTCCAGCCCCGTGGTCTTGGTACCAAAAGCTTCGAAGCCTGGTGCCACCCCTGAACTTGGGTTCTGTGTGGACTACCGAGGTCTCAATTCGGTCACGAAGACCGACGCGCACCCCATCCCCAAAGCTGATGAGCTCATAGATCGGTTAGGGGCTGCCCGGTACCTCAGCACGTTTGATCTGACGTCTGGGTACTGGCAGATCGCCTTAACTGATGGGGCAAAGGAGAGGTCAGCATTCTCCACACCAGATGGGCACTACCAGTTCCGTGTGATGCCCTTTGGGATGAAGAATGCCCCTGCCACCTTTCAGAGGTTGGTCAACCAGGTGTTGGTTGGGCTGGAGGATTTCAGTGCCGCCTACCTGGATGACATTGCAGTGTTTAGTTCCTCCTGGGAGGACCACTTGCGCCACCTCTGGGAAGTGTTGATGGCGCTGCGCAGAGCAGGCCTCACAATCAAGGCCAGTAAGTGCCAGATTGGGCAGGGTTCTGTGGTGTACTTGGGACACCAGGTGGGGAGTGGCCAGGTGGCACCCCTGCAGCCCAACATTGAAACCATCCTGGCTTGTGAGCCCCCAAGGACCCAGACCCATGTGAGGGCCTTCTTAGGACTCACGGGTTACTACAGGAGGTTTGTCAAGGGGTATGGCAACATTGTTGCACCCTTGACTGAGCTGACTTCCAAGAAGCAGCCAAAGATTGTGAACTGGACTGACACCTGTCAGAAAGCCTTTGATGCCCTCAAGACTGCCATGTGTACAGCACCTGTACTCCAGGCGCCCAATTTTGCTAAGGAATTTGTTGTCCAGACAGACGCTTCAGAGCATGGGGTGGGGGCCGTTCTGTCACAGATAAATGAGGAGGGACTAGACCAACCTGTAGCCTTCATCAGTAGGAGGTTACTTCCACGGGAACAGAGGTGGAGTGCAATTGAGCGTGAGGCATTTGCTGTGGTCTGGGCACTGAAGAAGCTGAGACCATACCTGTTTGGGACTCACTTCCGGGTTCAGACAGACCACAGGCCCCTCAGATGGTTGCAGATGAGGGGTGAGAATCCCAAGTTGTTGAGGTGGTCCATTTCCCTACAGGGTATGGACTTCACGGTGGAACACCGCCCTGGTACAGAACACGCCAATGCTGATGGTCTGTCCAGATTTTTCCGCCTTAGTGATGAGAACTTCCAAGGGGATGGGTAGTTCTCCCCACATTTCAGCTGGAGGGGACACGTGTTAGACCTGGCACCATTGGCCTGGGTCTCCCTTCCATTTTTCGCTGTTGTCCTCCTGTTTTTGCTGGTGTTAGATGCTCTGGGCGCTGTGCCACTGCCCTTCAGTGCCACAGCGCGAATGCTCCCTGTGTAAAGATGACATGTGAATTGGTATATCCATGATTGGCTTATTTGGTTTACCTGTTAGTCCCTAGTAGCGTGGCCTGTGTGTGCCCAGGGCTGGTAAACCAAATGCTGCTGGTGGGCCTGCAGCGCCGGTTTGCGCCACCCACAGAAGCAGCTTGTAAATGGTGTCTCAGACCTGCCACTGCAGAGTCTGTGTACAGTCCAGAACTGCCATCTTGGCTGTGAAGTGCACCCACTTCCCAGCCCCTGAACCTTCCCTTGGCATCATGTAAGTCACCCCTATGGTAGGGTGCATTGTATGTGTAAGGTAGGACATGCCTTGGTGTGTGTAGCACGTCCTGGTAGTGAATTACACCCAATTTCGTTTTTTACTACTGTAAGGCTACCTGTTCCCCATAGGCCAGAATGGGCAGTTTGACTATTACATGTTATAGTCCTAACTGACCCCAGGAACATGGTAGAAAAACGAATTTAGTATGCCTGAGCTTAGAATATTAAAATACATCTTTTAGTGAAGTTTATTTTTATATTCTGTTTGAAAATACCACTTTTAAAAAGTAGGTATTTTCTTGCCCAAGCCTTCCAGTGTGCTCTGCTGTTGTGTATTGGCTGTCTGGTTTTGGAGGGACAGGGCAGGCTGAGTCAGACCTGGGTTGAATAGAGAGATCTGCTTTTGGAGTATGGGGAGGGGTAGCTCCTTGACCTGAATAGGGCTGTGCCTGGCAAGGTGAATGCTGGCTCCACCTCCTACTGTGCGTCTGATGGCAGACCCCCTCTTTCTGAAAGGAAGGAAGCAGCCTGGTAAACAAAGTGCTCCAGGACTGAGCAGAACTGGTTCTGGCTAGGTTCAGTGACTTGTAGCTTCTGAGAACAAAGACTTTTGGGGGTATAAATATCTGTGCTGAAACCCCTACAAAGTGTTTTGCTCCTGGACATCAAGACGAACCTCTGTCCGTGTAACTGAAGAAATCTGAAGGAGGTGACTATGCTTGTGTGCTGTTTCTTGGATTGGCCTGCAGTGGTTACCATTGGACTTGGAAGAAGAGGGAAAAGGACTTTGAGAGAACTTTAATTAATCTTGCTAAAGCAATCACCCAAGGGCTAGGAGAGAGAGCTAGCCTCCTGTTGAAGTCTCAGGCACATCAGACTTCACCACCAGCATCCTGATTCCTCCCAGCGAGGATTTCTATCTGCAGGTGAGGCTCCTGTGAGTTCCAGGGCCTCTAGTTCTACTACAGAGAAGAGTGCTGAAATTGTCGCTAACTCACGTTTGCGAGCCGCCGCAGCCGAAAACGCCCGAAAAATCATCGCGCTGCTGCCGCAGAGTGCTCGCAACCAAAGATCGAGTCATCGCACCGAGATCATCGCTTCACGACATAGCAGCGCGGACGCCGAGCGTCCGCCATTTTCATCGCATCAGGATCATCGCTCCCCTGCGGAGCGCCATTTCTTAGCATCGCAACCCGATCGCACACGCAACAGGATTGTCACCTTTTCTCCTCCCTTGCGGCAAGGAGTCATCGCATCAATGGTCTAGCGTGCAGAAGTTTGTCGCATCGTCTCCAAACGCATCAGCAGATCGGCGCATCATCCTCCCTCGCGGCAAGGATTTATCGCATCGCCGGCCTCGCGTGCAGAAATTCATCGCTACAGCTCTTTTGCGACAATTTGTTTACTTTGCTACAAAATCCAGGTATTTTGTAAGTAAAAGGGTCGCAGAGACCACTGCTTTGAACTGAACTCCTCTTTGCGCACTTGAACTCCTCTTTGCGCACTTGAACTATTTTTGCAGCATTCCAAGAGTGATCCTATTTGACAGTATTGTGGCTTTTTATCGTTATTGGTCTTGTGCTAAGTCTATATATAAAGATACTTATTTTTTATAACTACTTGTGTTTTGTCTCTTTGTAGTGTTCCTCACTGTGTTACTGTGTATGGTCATAAATGCTTCACACACTGCCTCTGAGATGAGCCTAACTGCTCGTGCCAAGTTACCACAGGGTTGAGCAGGGGTTATCAAAGGGTGTGGCTCTCTTACCCTGACTTAGGAAGAAGGGTCCCTACTTTGACAGTGGCCAGCCACTGCCAACTAGAGACCCCGATTTCTAACAGTCGGCAGGCAATAAGACACGAACGGGAGTGGGGGGGCGCGGGGGAGACAAGTCACAGATTGAGGGAGGGGGCGGGGGCGGCAGGGAGGAGACAGGGAAGAAAATAGTGTTAGGAGTAAAGGGGCCAATAGCCGTGGAAGGATACAAATGATAAATGAGGGAGTAACAAGCCTCAAACGAATCAGAAGGCAGCATTTAAGACAAAAGCTAATGGGCAGAGTGGGCGGAGCTTCCATGCTACAGTATATACTGCATGCCTCGCAAAGCGAGGGCAGCGCATTCGTGCTGCAACGCTAGGCGAGACCTAAAAACCACGTAGGACAGGTTACAGTATCCAGTACTCGTTTAAATATCTAGTTGTTTCTCGTAGCACTGCCCATTAGCCTCAGCCTTTTAGATCTCTTTAACCTATTATGAAATCGGGACTACAAGCCCCAGAATGCTCAGCAGAAAAGTTGGGCTGGCTGAGCTCCTCAAGCATAGAGAGCTGCAGCCAGTCTAAAGAGCTCCCGGTTATAACAGATCCGTCAGAGGAGCGGTGTGTTTGCATCACACACGGTCAGCTGACTAGAGAGGTTACAACTTAGCCTCTCATCTCACAGGAGCACACCATACCGGTCAGACTGGACACCGAATCATGTTCTTTGTGAAAACGTGAAAAGTGCTAACATTCAGTTAAGATTTCAAAACAAATCCTACATTTCAAATGTCAGCACCAGTACCTTTACAGCATCATCAGCAAAGAAAAGATACAATCATGGGCTTGTGACCATAACCGTACTGCCTGCCGAGCACAAGACGCAGCACCTTAAACACACTTTGTGCACACAATGGCACAATACATTGTGCACACGTGCGGCCTGTGACGTGACATCAGTCTTGTTTCAGTAGAATGTGGGTGTCGAAGGTAAACATTACTTACCTGTAGTAATCTGTTTGCATCTTGCGCCGTAGAGTCACATGTTGTGCACACTTCTGCTTCTAGTGTTGCGCTAGACACGCTACAAGTTGCTTTTCTTTGAAGAAGTATTTCCGGTTGTGAACCGAATCGTGATACTCCCTTTTAAAGCCTGGCACCAGGACAAAGATTTCACCTCAAATTGTGCATTTCTCCCTTGTTCTTAGTTGTGCTTGCGGGTTAAGAGCATGGTTGGCAGGCACAAGCCACAAACTTGGCTCGAGGGCCCAAAACAACCTTGAGCAGAGCTAGGCATCTGCCTCCTTGTGTCATAGGCTCTCCCAACTATTCATTAAACAACCATTTGCAATACAATGTCTTGCAAGTTTTAGAGCTAGAGCTATTGGCATTGTAAATGAAAATGTCTTTTACCTATGTGTTTTGGTTTGGAGTGTAGTGAATGTATGAACAGAGTCACAGCTGCAGCACTGCCTAGAGGACTTGAAATGCTGGTATTTCCGACTGGACCAGGGTAGCAGCTAGTAGCACTGTCTAGAGGACTTGCAATGAGGACTTACTGACGGGACCAGAGAAGCAGCTAGACCTAATGAATAAAAAAGCTGACTGTAGGATCTGCTTTCATGGTTACCCCCACTTTTTGCTGGTGACATAACTGTTTTCTGACGAGTCTGACTGGGAGTCTGCTGATCAGGACCCCAGTCACTGTGCTTCCTCCCTAAATTGGCTATGGTGTGTGCTGGTGCATTCCTATTTGGCTACTGGGGCACCCTTGTAAGCCTCTAGTATATGGTACTGAGGTACCTAGGGCGCATGGGTACTCCAGGGGTCCCCTGTGGGCTGCAGCACGTATTATGCCACCCGCGAGGGATCCTGCAAACTATAACCACAGGCCTACCATTGTAGCCTGTGAGTTGGTGCGTGTACCTCTCACGAAAGATATGTTTCCTTATATCTAACCCATGTGCACTCCATGAATCGTGTATGTCAAGTAAACAATTTGTCGAAGTATTTAAGTTGTCTTCAAAGTTTAATCAATAAAGTTCATCTTTTACATCTTTAATCATTGTAGTTTGTCGATTGTTATTGCTTCATAACATCGCTTTCACATGATGAATATTTCATCTATGCCCAATGCATTTCGGGCGAGAAGCCCTTCATCGGGGGCAGAGTAAACTGTAAAAATGGAGGAAATTTTGGGTTCAGTGCAAGACAACCGCAAAAGCGACTCTACATGCATGCGCGAGGACGTAAAAAAGTATGAGTGTGAGTTACGTGAATACAAACGACGGAATATAACCATACGTCCTAGCGCATGCATGTAGTCGCTTTAAACATCACCAGAAAAACATGGATTGCAATGTGTTTTTGTTATTACGTTGATCTCATACTTTTGCGGTTGGGGCAGATGACAGATAAGTTACTAAACAAGCTCCGAGCAGCACAAATAGGCCAACTAGAGAATATTCGATTAAATTTATTGTTACTTTAAAACAAGATGCTTCTGTGAGTCAGTTTTGTTTGCACCCAGCTCTTTTACGGAATGCATTTTCCCAGGCCAATGATTCCATCAGGTGTGTTCTAGCAGTCCATAAATGTCATAAACGTCAGACACCCAATACATGATGGGAAGAACTTGGTCGTAAGTAAATGTCAGCTGCAGCTGGCAGCCTTGTGATTAGTAGAACGAAGGGGAGTCTGTGCCAGGGGTGTGTAACCAGGAGGGGTCGGAAAACACCAATGAGAGAAGATGCTAAACCGAACCTGGCAAACGGTAGGGTTTCAGCAAACAGTAGGGTTTCTGCAACCGAAAAGCTAACAATGTAAATATCATCTGAGAGCTCAGCTGCCAGTTCCGGACTTGGTGTCTGTTAGAAATGGGATTTTTGGTAGGCTAGGGCATGTGCCAAAGCTGGGCAGAAACCACCACTCTAGTCACGATAAGGGAGTTACACTCCTAAAATAACCCCTGCTCACCCCCTTGGTAGCTTGGCACAAGCAGTCAGGCTTATTTGGAGACAGTGTGTAAAGCATTTGCACATAACCAACAGTAATACAGTGTAAGCACTACAAAAGGACACCACACCAGTTTAGAAAAATATCCAATATTTTTATATACTTAAGACAAGACCAAAAATCCACAATACAGTACTTAAAAATCTTCAACTATCAAAATATGCTTGAAAAACAGTTCCTTGATGTTGATAGCTCCGTCCGGGGCTATCACGGCGTCGTGAGCAAACAAATCCAAACAGTTCTGGCTGACCGTGGCGTCGCGGGCCAGCTACGGTGTCGGGAAGACCCGCAAACAGTACCTTTTAGAAATGTGGGGCGTCGGTGACCTCTCGTTGAGCTTCCGAAAGCACGACGTCCGCGGGCGTCTGTTCCGGAGGTCGGTGCAGGAGTCGTCTGGGCCCTCGAAGTCACACGTGTTGCAGGTCGAACTCCTCTCTGTTGAAGTCAGGAGCGCTGGCGTCGGCAGGCGTCGGGTGCTGCGGTGTGAAGTGCGGCGTGCGGTGCCCTCAGGTCGCGATGCGAGCAGCAGCTCGGTGGCGGCGTCAGATGGGACCAGGGTCGCGGTGCAAAGTGAATGCGGGGCTCGTCGCGGTGCTGGCAGGTCGCGGCGCAAGCGGCGTCGTTGCTGAGGCGCTGTCGTCGGCTGACGAACTGGAGTCAATGGCGTCAGTAGGCCAAGGCTGCCGTGCAGGATGAGGGCGGTGCGTCATGTAACATTACGAGCAGTGCCTTCAAACCACGGTGCAAGCAGCGGCGTCTATTTCGGCGTGGGGCGTCGTCTGGGATACCAAGGCGTCGTCGTGAAGCGAGGTGGTGTGGAGTGCGGTGCCCACAGGTCGCGTTGCGAGCAGTGGCTCGGTGGCGGCGTCAGCAGGCGTCGTCGGTGAGACCCGGGTCGCGTTGCGGCGGTGCCCTCTGCGGTGCCTTCAAGACACGGAGTCGGCAGCGGCGTCGTCGGGTTGCTTTTTCATCTGTTGCAGCACAAAACACAGTCCCCAGTGCTGAGGGCAGAAGAGCTTGAAGTCTTTGCTGTGCCTGAGACTTCTTGAACAGGGGGCAAGCTCTACCTCAAGCCCTTGGAGAAACTCACTAAAGTAGATTGCAGAAATGTTGTAATCTTCCTTTTCTTCTTTTCCTTTCCCTAATGGTACGTTCCTCCCACCCCTCTTTCTTTTGTCTAAGTGGACTTTTCCTTCAGAGCTGAGAATAGAATGTTGAAGTAGATTAATTGCTGAGGAGAGTGGATGACCAAATAAACGGCACTGAACTTACCTTGTCTTGTGGACAGCATTACTTTTAACACTGGCGACGATCCTCTGCGCAGGGGGCAGATTTGGTCATTTCCCCTTTGTGTTCTCTCTCCAACTTTCATCAGCGGGAGTGCTCCAGGAGGAATACATCGTGCTGTTTAAGCTGGGGATCCTGGAGAAGTGTTTCGCACTTGTGGTCTGTACACCTCTTTCTGGTTGCTTCACCTACTGTACAGCGGAGTCCTGTTTTCATCTATTGCAGCACGCAAGTTTTATTTTGCCTGTTTATCTCTGTGGTATGGCGAGTCCTGTGCTGGTGTTTGCGATCCCTTGTACCCATACTTAACACCTTTGTAGCCTTCAAATTGCTGGACGCGTGTGTGACTTTTTGCTACTTTCTTCTTTAGAGGATCGTGGCTGCATTCCTCGGCGTATGAGGGAAATTTTTGAACGCCGCTCGGTTCTTGTCAGGACGAGTGCCTGAAGCTGTGGAATCAGTACTGTTAAGCAGGCGTGGCACCTAAATTTTATACTAGTGTGCCCTGGTGATCAGTTCCTTGAAGTGTGCCCCCACATCTCCGTTGTTACGGAACCGGCATTCAGCTGTCAAGTCTGTCAGCTGAGGAGAGGTGGCGCGCTTCCGTGTGTTCCCCCAGCAGGTGGCAGTGTCTGTATAGCCTTCCTTCTCTGTTATGCCGAATATGTGGTGTGCCAAGTACACGGTCCTGCTTTCAAAATGAACTAAAGCATGAAGCACAATTTGAATTTCCTTGTAAAGGTCTTACAGCTGTTATACACCTATGTACTGCATTTTTAGTTTTGCATGCAACCCTCGTTAACGCTGACAGGCACAGCCTCCTATTTACAACAGACGCTTTCATCAGTCTTCGTACCTTGGTGAAAAATTTACTGGATTAATATTTCAAGCCTGCCAGCCGTTTTCACCTCTTTAACACTGACCAGGCACAGCTTGCAAGATAATTATGAGAAAATTGTTTTTTATTTTATGCTCCTGTGTTCTCTTCTGCTAAAATTTAATGTGCCCTATGGTTTTGATCACTGTTATTATGTGTTTTAAATCAACATAGTGGGCCTTTTCTAGGGTGGGAAGAGTGTTATGTACACAAGCACAAGGTTGTGGTAAACCCCTGCTCCTTTGGTCCAGCATTTTCATTGCCACTGTACGCCTTACCCTTCCTATCCTTACCACCATCGAAATGATGGCTGCTGCAAGCATGAGCCAACCCCCGACGTTTCTAAATGAGAGAGGGGAGCCTGAGATATGCTGGAAGGAATGGGTAAAATTGTTTGAGTCTTACATAATTGCCATTGGGGGAGAGCGGTTCACTGCGTAAGCAACACATTTTGCTCCATAATTTGGGGGTGCATGGGCGGAAGGTATATGAGACACTACCAGAGCCTGAGAACGAAGGAGGGGGTGAAGCAGAAGGTGTAGATGTTTTCGCAAATACTATGCTTAAATTAGAAATACATTTTGTGGACAGAATCAATGTGGTCCTGGAACGTCATAAGTTCTTCACACGGTCACAGGGAAAACAGGACACTGTAACTAACTACATTGCTGCGCTCAGGGGTCTTAGCCAGTTGTGTGATTTTGGCAACCTGACTGATTCCCTCATAAGAGATCAGTTGGTGCGCTGCACCAATAATTTGCGCATTCAAGAAAAATTAATAGCTAAGAATCCAAATATTAGAGAGGCAGTTGCCATTGCCAAGTCAGTGGAGCACACCGCTAAGTGCATCAAAGAAATGAAGTCCCCTACTGAGCTAGTAGCCAGTGTTCAGGAAGAAGAAGAGAAAGGGGAAGTTTGCAAGGTGAAAGTAAGGGAAAATGTGCAAAATAATGAACGTGTCATGGAAAAGAAATTTAAATGTTTTCGGTGTGGCAGCTCTAACCATTTGGCAAATCACATGCAATGCCCAGCCAAAAGTGTCACATGTATAAATTGTAACAGGAGAGGGCATTTTGCAAGAGTATGCAGAGAAGGGAGAGCGCAAAATAAAGATGTGGGGAACAAAGAAGGCACTGTTAAAGAAGTTAAGTGTGTTAATCCAAACGAAGCGAAATATGTATTTCAACTCAAAGATGGTAATGGGAGTGTCAAGGTGGTTTATCCCAAATGTAATGTTTTACTAAATGGTAAACCTGTGTCAATGTATGCTGACTCATGTTCCCCTTTCACACTGTTAAACCATAATGATTTTATATGTGTGGATACCAAAGGTGATGTTCATTTAAGGGAACCAGACATATCACCCACTGGGTACACAAAGGAGCCGATACCCCTTTTAGGAATGAAGGAAATGCAAATAGAGTTTAAAGGGAGGAGCACTAGGGGCAAGGTCTACGTTGTTGAAACAGGGTCTAATCTGTTGGGGTGGCAACACCAAAAAGAATTGGGAATTAATCTTGACCCCAACAACCAGGACCAGGTTCTTATTACAGGCACCACGCCTACTAGTGAATTGTGTGAAGAATTTCCCAAACTGTTTGAAAATAGGTTAGGTCTCCTCCATGATTTTCAACATAAGATCAAGCTCAAAGCAAATGTGAAACCAACCGTGCACAAAGTGCGTCCTGTGCCACATCTAATGAGAGAACCATTAGAGAAGGAACTCAACAAATTGGGCAGCATGGGCATCATACAACCCATTGACACATCCGAATGGTTGGCACTCATCGTGATCGCTTCTAGAGCCAATGGAGAAGGAATTCGTGTATGCGTGGATTTGCGGAGTTTAAACGAGAACATTTGGGTAGAGAGGTACCCGTTACCCAACATAAACGAAATGCTCAGTACCATGAGCCAAGCACTTCAGTGTCATTGATCTCTCCATGGCATACCACCAGGTAGATCTACACCCGGACTCAAGGCCTCTCACTGCATTTATAACCCCGCATGGTGCATACATGTTCAAGAGGATGCCGTTCGGCTTGGCGTCAGCCGCAGCGGTATTTCAGAAAATTATGCACAAAATTCTGAAGGATGTGGACCACACGATGTGCTTTCAGGACGATATTCTAGTTTATGGGTGTACCGCAGAAGCTCACGACCAGACTCTAAGGACAGTCTTCAAGAAGTTAATGGATGCGGTATTGACTGTACAGGAGGCCAAGTGTCAAATAAGAGTGACATCAGTAGAATACCTTGGGCACTCCATTTCCGAGAAAGGTTTCCGTCCCAAGAACAACCTTCTGAGTGCAATGAAGGATGCTCCATACCCAAGGAACAAGGAAGAGTTAAGGTCCTTGTTAGGATTACTGGAGTACATGTCAAAGTACATCAAGAATTTTGCGGCAAAATGCGACCCACTGCGGGATCTGGTGAAGAAAAACCAGGAATACGTCTGGCAGGATCAACAGACATTGTGGATGCACTCAAGGAGGAGATCGTGAATTCCCCAGCACTTGGCACGTTCGATCCCAGGAGGAAGACCATCCTCACTACAGATGCTTCCAACAAAGGCCTGGGAGCATCCCTCTCCCAGAGGGGAGGGAAAGAAGAAATAATCATTGCCTTCGCTTCTCGGTGTCTGTCAAAGGCTGAGGCCAACTACTCTGTAGTTGAGAAGGAGGCTCTGGCGTGCTTCTGGGCCGTGAGGCATTTTAAGTTCTTCCTGTGGGGAACAAATTTTACGATCCGCACCGATCATAAACCCTTAACCTTCATTTTCACTGTGAAAGGGTTGGTGAATAGTACTCCCCGCATAAGTAAATGGATTCTTGGACTGGAAAATTTCTGCTTCAAAGTAGAATATGTCCCGGGGGGAGAGAATAAAATAGCGGACTTTTTGTCGAGAGCACCATTGCAGACCGAACCTCAGGAGGAAGTGTTGGATAGTCCTATCATGGTGTTGACAAGCCCTGCCCTCACCGAAGAAGAATGGAGGAGAGGGATGGAAGAAGACAAAAGTATGTGCAAGCTCAAGGAGTTGATGGTGCAAGGATGGCCTGACAAGCGGAAGGAAGTGGAGGATGGACTAGCTGATTTTTGGGAGGTCAGGTACGAATTGAGCACCATAGGAGACCAGGTATACAGGCAGAACAAAATCGTACCCCCAATAGGCCTAAGAAAAAGGATAGTGGAATTAGCACACGAAGGCCATATGGGACGCAGTCTAACTAAGAATAGAATTCGAGAGAACTTCTGGTTCCCCAGGATGGATACCATGGTGGAACAGGAAGTTAAAGACTGCATCAGCTGTGCCAGGAGTGATAAGTCAAACACAACACGAAGAGCTCCCTTGTCCCCAGTGGAAGTTCCGCCCAAACCATGGAGTAAGCTGGCCATGGACATAATAGGACCCATGGAAAATTTGGGCACTCATAAAAAATTCATGCTAGTGCTGGTAGACTACACGTCCCATTGGGTTACTCAGAGATTTGTACATAGCACAAATACCAATACGGTGTTGGACTTGCTTAAAGATGTGTTTGCTAGGGAAGGTATACCATCTACACTTGTCACCGACAACGGTGTGCAATTTACCTCCCAACAAATGACAGATTTTTTAACCAACTGGAATATTAAACATGAGGACGGCCCTTTATTGCCCCAAGGCCAACGGCTTGGTTGAGCGGACTAACGGGCTCATCAAAGAACACATCCAACTTGCTATAGCAAGTGGTTACGAAGTAGAAGCGTCCCTGCGTGACTGCTTATGGGCGTACCTCACCAAATCCCATTTCAGGGGTGTCCCTGTTTGTCACACTCCGAAGAAGAGAACCCAGCGCCAAACTAAATCCAAACTGGTTGGGTGGAGGCAGGGTCGTGGGGTTTGACACCAAGGAAGTGGGTGGCAGGGTTAAGCGCCACCAAACAAAGTACAAGAACTGGTACGACAACAAATATGGAGTAAAGGCACCCAAGTGGAGGGTGGGAGACTTGGTACAAGTTAAGAGATGTGTAAAAGATGTACAGAGTCAAAGCAAACTGTGCCCTCCTTGTCGGGTGTCCAAAGCTTTTAACAATGTGGTACTCCTTGAAAATGGTCAGTTCTGGAGTTGTGACAAAATTGTCAAATGTAACGATGTTTTGTTAGACAAGTAAGGGAGGTGTGTTGTAATCTTCCTTTTCTTCTTTTCCTTTCCCTAATGGTACGTTCCTCCCACCCCTCTTTCTTTTGTCTAAGTGGACTTTTCCTTCAGAGCTGAGAATAGAATGTTGAAGTAGATTCATTGCTGAGGAGAGTGGATGACCAAATAAACGGCACTGAACTTACCTTGTCTTGTGGACAGCATTACTTTTAACAAGAAAGTTCAGTCCAGTCCTTTCACTGCCCAAGACAGAAGCAGCCACTGCAGGCCAACACAGCAAAGCACACAGCAAAGTGGTAGTTCCTCCTCACAGCTTGTCCAGCTCTTCTTCTTAGCAGTCTTCTTGGTCCAAAAGAGTTCTAAAGTTCAGGGGTCTGGGCCCCAATATTTATATCCTAAAATCCTTTGATCTCTTAGGCAGAGTGTCTGTGCCCAGCCAGAACCAGTTCTGCCTTCTCTGGTGTGACTTCCTGGCAGGAGGTGGAGACGGCAGTGTCCGAGGCAGACCAGGCCCTTTGAGGTGCAAGGAAATCTTCTCCCCCTTCCCCAGTTGCAGCCCAGGTCTATTCAGCCCTTTCCTGACCCACCTAGACTATCTGGAGCCCCTCCTGCTCCCCAGCCTTCTGTCATCCAAAACCCAGACAGGCAATCCACATTCCAGCAGAGGCACACGGGATGACTGAGCAAGAAAATACCTACTTTCTAAAAGTGGTATTTTCAAACACAGAATGTAAAAAACACCTTCACTAAAAGATGCATCTTTAGATTCTGAGTTCAGGCATACTAAACTTTATTTTCCTACCTAGTTCCCAGGGCCAGTTATGTTTATAAGATGTTATAAACAAACTTCCCATTCTGTCCTATGGGAACAGGTAGCCTTGCAATAGTGAAAAACGAAAGTGGCAGTAATTCACTATCAGGACATGCCATACACACCAGGGCATGTCCTACCTTTCACATACGCTGCACTCTGCCCCCAGGGGTACCTTGGGCCTGACATGTAAGAAAAGGGAAGGTTAGAGACTGGCAAGTGTGTGCACTGGCCAAGTCGACATGGCAGTTACAAACTGCGCGCAGACTCAGCAATGGCAGGTCTGAGTTACCTTTTCAGGGCTACTCACGTGGGTGGCACAATCAGTGCTGCAGGCCCACTAGTAGCATTTGATTTACAGGCCCTGGCACACTCAGTGCACTTTACTAGGGACTAACCAGTAAATCAAATATCCAATCATGGAAACACCAATCCATAACACAATTTACACAGAGCATATGCACTTTAGCACTGATTAGCAGTGGTAAAGTGCCCAGAGTCCTAAAACCAACGCAAACAGGTCAGGAAAAAGTAGGAGGAAGAAGCAAAAAGTTTGGTGATAACCCTGCAAAAAGGGCCATTTCCAACAGTGTCCCTTTTCCTACGGATGTTGTCAATGCTTTCAAGCAAAGAACACAAGTCCAATATTTCTTTGCTAAAACATCCCTTTAAAAGCAGGCGCTCTCCCTTGCGAACACGACGTGAGGAATGCCTCTACCGAGAACAAACAGTTTTGCTACATCTGGGATACCAATGACATGCTACTATCTATCCAACATTAGGAGAAAGACCGAGACTGCTGTGTTAGCAAATGCGGGGTCAGACCATACCCAGAATGCCCTTCTATCTCAGCAGGTGAGGGGTCAGAGTGTTCCCTGAAATGACTCATCCCCCCCAAGACGCTGGGACACATTTTTAGATATACTCTCTAATGCTAAGAGCGACAAGGATGGCAGGTGAAAAGAGGGGGTTTGGGGCAGATAAAGGTATACCAAAAGGATCAGCGACAGATCTTTTTATGGCTACTCAGCATTTGATTGACCAGCATTCCAGAGCAAACTACCACGGCTGCCACATATGTCGTCCTGGTGTTCTACACTGTTGCCTTGCAAACTCTGACCAGGGTTAGAAACACTCAGGATGTTAAGAAAGGACCCTGCAGTTCTCGCTTCCCCCTCCGGCATCATAAGGGCAACTTGGATTTCTAAGTAAGGGGCGTGACTAAGAGGCAGCAAAGCTCACGGCCATCTTTGAATGTAATGTGAGTTGAACGCCTCGGACGCTTTTAGTATTTAAAAGTGAAGGTGGGCGTCGCACCTAATATTTAAGTGAAGGTGGCTGTCGCACTTAGATGTAAAAGTGAAGGATGGCGTCTGACTTACTATTTAAAAGTGAAGGCGGCCATCACGCTTTATATTTAAAAGGGAAAGTGGGTGCTGTGCTGAGTAATTAAAAGTTAAAGCGGGCGCGAGTATGTAAAAGTTGAACTGTAGTGTAGAAAAGAACAAGCACGAAACTGACATGGAAGCCTGCTCTACTAATCTGACGTGAAAGCGGGCGCTTCGTGCTGAAACTTGAAGTGCGGCGTCCATGTAGATAGAAAAGTTGTAGATCGGAGTAGAATAGGAAGTTATGAGCGTGGCAGCCTGTGAAGCGGGCGCCATGAGGAGGAACTCACAATGCAACACAAGTCAGACTGGACATGAACGAAGTAGTCCCCAAGGGGACACAAACTCTTAGTTAGAAAACTGTTGTTGGCCTGTGCGCCCCACAGAAAACCCGAAGTGATGTATGGGGAGCACCAGCCAATGAGGAGCCAGCAAAGCAGAGGGACACACGAATCAACCTATGGTACGCAGCAGGCAGAGATTACACTTTATAGTGAATACAACAGATCTTGCAGACCGCCCATGCTCGCTGATGCTCGACCTAAAAAGAAAAAACTGAGCACTGCTCATATTTTGGGCCCCTTAAGGAGGGTGGTACTTTTGCCTTAAGTTTCCTTCTCCTGAAGTTATTAAAATGCTAAACACGATGGAATATTTCAGTTTTCCCAGTAGAAATATTTGGTCAGGTGTTAAACCTATAAAGTCAAGCTGCCATGGCACTGCCTGTGGGCAGTATTCCAATCCCTCCGTCCACTAAATTCCAAAACACATAACTACACTTCACAAAATAAATGCAAATTAGCAACATGCCACGTAATTCCACACCATATAATACCACTCCAAACCATCCCACATAATTCCACACCACACAATTCAGCACCACTCAGCATAATTACACTCCACATAATACCACTCAGCGCCACACAATTACACTACATACAATTACACTCTACTCAATACAACATAAAACCAGCATTGGCAAAACCAATAGGTCTCGCCTATGTGAGAGCTATTGACGTTGTCCTTGTGTTTTAGCCATGCTTTACAGCAGTGCCACTGCTGCGCAGCACGGCTAAAAGTTACAGAAAAAAGTGATATGATGCTAGATGTGTCATAGTGCTTTTTTCTTACAGAAGGGGGTAGTGAAAGCAACAGCTGGTGGGTCGGGGCAAGGAACGATGTGGCGGGAGCAGGAGGATGGGGCAGTCATTGATAGGGGATGTGGCAGTGGTGGGTACTGGGGCAAGCAAGTACAAGGAAAGAGGACGGGGTGACAGGTCAAGCAATAACGCGGGGTGGGGGAGGTGTAAGTGGCACATAATGACTGTACAAGCAACAAGTAATGACAGTGTGGAGTGGGAGGGGGTGGGAGACGGACTGCAAACACGTAAACTTTTATGGAGTGCTGCAAGTAAAAAAGAAAAAATAGACATGAGTCAGTTTGGATTTGAAAATTTGACAAAATATATATCCCTTCTGGCGATAAAGTCATATACAACAGTTTCGCTTAGTTAAAAAATGAAAAAAACCTTTACAATCAGTCACCCTACCTAGCAATAAAAACTCTCGGAAACATCTGCCTTTAGAAGCCTTATAAAAAACAAATGCATAAAAAAATGAAAACAAAACATTCTCACACTTTATAGTGCGTGAGGCTTCATGGCACTCTGTGCTTTAACAGTAGCATGTTATTAGACATATAGACGTTAAGGGGCAGCTCTGTTTGAAAAGACTGCCTGCTGCAGCTCATTCAGTTGTTGATTACTACTATAAGGCGCGCACCAGCACTGTGGACATCCTGAGAGCGTATTGATTACTTTGTCGTGATTCCTCTTCTCTAGGGTACAATTTCATCTAAACATTTCAATTGGAGGCTTCATTTGAAAAATGCCCAACTCATCGAGCCCAGAGGGCACTTTTACTTGGTGTATGTAGCTCTGACTATTCATTCAATATGTACACAATTAAGCAAGCCGGGCCGAGTGGGTATCGCCCATCTCGCCTTTAGAAAATAAGAGTGCATATGGCTCCCACCTTCCACATCTGTGCAATATAGGACCAACTCCTCCTGCCTTATACGTCAGAAATAATACGTAATGGTGTATAAGAGCAGGGGGTGCGCCAAAAAATGGGGAAAAGTGTGGGGGCCCTGGAAGAGATACAGAGGCCCTGGGCCGTCAGAGGAGGGGTGTTGAGATGGATCATAGTTGGGCTAGAGAGTGGTCTCCCCGGATCTTTGTCCCTGCTGAGAGTTGTCACACGATGTTTTGTACAATTGTCACACCACAGATGTACTGGTATAATATATGTTCTTCTGAGCTGTGTTAATAAAAATAAAAAGATTTAAAAAAAAAAAAATTAAAAAAAATAATACGTACGCTTCTGATGAACACTCCTGTGTGAAGCAAAGTGCATGTGCGGTGGGGGTGTTAAAGAAAAGAAAGCTGGTGTAAGATCCTACATGTGTGTGAAATGAACAATACTGCATGCTTGTGCGTGTGTTTGTAATCAGCAAACATGGTTCCAGCATCCTGTGTGTATTATAGATTATCTTAAATGAGTAATATTCCAGGATCGTACGTGTTTGTACATGCGCACGTTTGTAATAAATAAACAATACTGATGGGTGTCTGCGCGTGTAATAAACAATTGGGTGTTTGAGACCACCGGGGCTGCACTACATGAAGAGACCACTGGCAAGGCAGTAAGCTACGTCACACACAATACACAAAATCACAAGTTGGGGCGCAGCTTTGTAATAGTTAAGGGAATTTGCCGACAGAGCGAGATTAAACAGCGACGGGGTGGGTGGGGGATTGAGATAATGCTGGGCGCCTGGGTTAAAGTGAAGGCAGGTGCCCGTTTTACAATGAAAGTGGGTGCCCGTGTTATTCAAAGCGGGTGCCCATGTGATTGAAAGCGTGCGCCCGTGTTAAGGAGAAAGCGGGTGCCCATGCTGTTAATTTAAAAACACATAAGATTAAGCGCAACCGTGCTGCTTAAAAAAAAAAAAAAAAAACACAAGCGGTTCCAGCTGAAGCAGCGCATGTCGTGCCTGCAGTAAGAGAAACTGAATAAAGAAAATAGTGCTTAGTCTAAATAACACCTACAGTCTAACAACTGAAGTAAAAGGGCCAGTCACCATGTGAGGTTACAAATGAAGACAAGGCGGTACCAAGGAGGGACTAGCAAGCCTATTAACGAATCAGAAGCCAGCATTTGCTAAGGGCAATGACACAAGCCAATAACAAATATGGGCGGAGAGTGGGCGTGGCTTCAAGTGCATACTCCAATACAGCATGACTCGCAGAGCAGTGCATGCGCGCTGCCTCTAGGTTTGACCTAAACACCCGAGATAAATGCACTCTATGCCACATACCAGCAATCCACAGAAATGCACTACACACACCATGAGACATAATTCCAGTAAGCAGAATTTCACTTAACGGCACGCTGTTCCACGCCGCGCTGTTCCACGCCACACAATTCAACTTCACACATTTCCAAAACATCACATAACTCCACACCAAACTGCATATTTCAACTACACAACACAATTCCACAACACACCACATACAGCCAAACCACACCACAGATTTCAACATCATGCCACAAAATTTAACAACCACAGAATTCAACTCCACGACATGCCACTCCACAATACCATTGCACACAACTCCATAACACACAACTCCATAACACACAATCTCTCTACGTAATTCCACAACAGTTAATACCATTTAATTACTATCCACACAACTCCACACCATGCCACACTGCAGAATTCCAAAAGAAACCATTCCAGTACAACCCATCTCTACATCGCACTTCCAACAACCCAGTCATCTCTCCCCCACACCCACTGCCCTTTCATCTCACTCTCACACTCCTTATCTCCTCTCTACTGCCTGCTCACACATGCTACACTTCTGTACCTCCTTGCACTGTGCACTACTCCACCTCTTGCCCTCTGCCCACAGGTGCCCCTCCCACTCGTCTCACACTCCTCCCACCGCTCTCATATTGGTTCACTTCAGGTTTTCGAGCCCGTTTTCTTTTCCATGCCTTTTTCAAGATTTTTGTCCCTCAAACTCACACTCTCCTCTTAGGGTATGTTCTGCTTACACAGCTCTTTATGCGTGTGTGCCGTGCTGTCCCCTTTTTCTTTTTCACACTTTCTGCTCCTCTGTCTGCTCAGTTTGTGCTGTCCCCGTCAAGCTGCCTGTGGTTGAACGATCTCAGGCAGCTCCCCCGCTTGCTCCACCCCCTTCTGCTCTCCTAGTTGGAGCCTAGTAGTTCACAAGACCCCCACCCCCACACCGTTGAGGAGGAACAGGCCACACAAACTTCCCACACATTGTCACTCTAGTTTTGTTTTAGTCTATTGCCAAGACAAGCACCTAGCGCAATGGCCTCCCCTTCTTGTGGGCATCTAGCTCCTATGTGGCCCCTAGGCTTAACCTTGCCGCCGGGATTTGTCGTGAGCTGCCCTTGTGCCTGACCCGAGCTGCACGTGCTGTCGGCCCTATGCTGATCCCCTTTACCGACCGTTTGCCCGCTCCTAGGATCCTCTTTATAGGCTATTGCGCTCGTCCTAGCTGAGCTCCCACTGTATTCTGTAGAAACAGGTCTTTACCCAGCCCAGTCAGGTGAGCCCGTCTAACTCGTACTGCCCTGGGGTTCTTGGATTAATGAGCCACATGCCCTACCACCATGGGCGTAGGAAGTGTGGGGGACGCGGGGGATACATCCCCCCAGACTTTGGAGTGGGGGGGATACGGGGGACAAGGGTGGGGGGGACGAGGGGACAAAAGAATTTCCCCTCTCCCTTCCGTTATTCGCAGGGCCATTAGCGCGCGAAAGCACGACCTAATGGCCCTGCACTTGACCTGCCTGGAGTCAAAGAGGCCACCCGCCCTCTACCTTTTGTTATGCTGCAGTAAGCCTCAGCGTTCTGGGAAGGGCAGAGAGGGAGAAAAACCCTGTCTCTTTTCCTTCATGCCCAGAGAAGGCAAGGACAGTGTCCACTTCTCCTGATCTGCCTCGGGCAGCTGCCCTCCTCCCCTCTCTCTTTATTCCTCCATCTCTTTCTGTCTGTCTCGCTCCTCCTTACGTGCTGATTTCAAGAGACAGCTCTTACGAACTCTCTTGCCTCTCCTTTTCTTTATTTGTTCCCCTGTGAAATTGATCCAAAAAAGGTGGAACACTTTGGCTGGAAATGTCCTCATTTTCTGACCGTTTTCTATTCCAAAGAAAAACCTTGGGACGGAGAGAAAAAATAATTAAATACCTAAATAAAGCAATACAGAGTGGTCAGCAGACAGGCCAGATTGTTATTTACACCCACACACATTAGCGCCACTTTACAGAGTTTGCCAGTGAAAGCGCTACTTTCTTTTCATCTTCTTTCTTTGAACAACATAGTTTTCCCAGGGTGGGGAAGTGCCTAAAGGGACTGCAATACCTGGTTGATGGGTGGAGTGGAAATGTTTAATATGATAGCTTTCAACTGTTTAAATTATTTTAGCTTATAAAATGTGTACTGCGGCTCTGTGTTCGGGGATGTGGTCTTTTTTAAACCAAACTGCTTACATTTTGAAAGGATATAAGCAATGGACATTGAAACGGGTGCCTTCCTGGTCGTAAAGTCATGTCCTGAACTTTTCAGGCAAAATCACTTACTGATTTCTGAATAATGAGTTTAAAACCGTTAAGGTAACCATGTTGTTCCTGATTACATTTCACATGCTTTGCTTATTCTTCCATTCCCTATGAGTGTTTGCTTTTTCCAGGGTGTTATTCATTTTTTTCCAGGCAGCATTTTACTGTTGTCTAGTGCATAATTTGAATTTAGTCGCAGAACAATTGAGTTGTAGCTGAAGGCAGTGCGAGTTTCTCTCAGTGGGGCAGTATGGTGTTCAGTGTGGGAGAGGATGTGGCACTCTGGCCAGAGCTGCTGAATTTGGAACTGGAGAACCATGTTCATCCTTCATGACCAGTCCACCAGACCACACTCCTGACAGAGCTCATTCCGATGCTACACCTTAGAAGGCCCGATAGACCTTAAAGCCCTGGTGTCTTAGTACCCGCAGGTGGACCCTAACAGTGGCAAGTGTGAGTTAACCTTGAAGGCCTGTCCACCACAATCCATACTGCAGGTCACCTCCAGTCTTGCGAGCAGGCATACGAAGAAGCACACCCTAGATCGACAGTGACTCTGTCACTGAGGTCACAAGACCCTTGAGGCCAGTCCACCTCACCCATTGGTACCTCCATTGGCCTTTTTCAGCAGTAGTAGTGCAACTTACCAGGGGTTGGCAATGTAGGATTTGCATGCACACCAAACTTAGGGGTGATTATAATGGCGGTGGGACCGCCACGTCACCCCGTCAGTGGCGGTCCCACCGCCATCGGTGACTGCATCACCGCCCGCCATATTACAATGGTGGGTGGTTCCCTGGCGGTCGGAAAAACCAATCGCCACGCACCTGACTGGCTCCTTGAGCCCGCTAGTGTGGTGGAGGGGCTCGTGATTCCTACAATGCTGGTGGTGCCTACCAGGCACCGCAGTAGGGATTACGATGTCCCTACCCGCCAGCCTATACATGGCGGTTCACCCACCATGGAAAAGCTGACGGAAAGGGACATTGGGGGCCCATAGCAGGCCCCTTTCCCCCAGACATGGGACCTGGGGGACATCTATGATGCCCCCCTACATATCACTGCACCATGTGGCAGGCACCGCATTGTGCCTGCCACGTAGTGCAGTGATATATGTAACATGTCCCTTTTTTACATAGCGGCGGATGATGTAGCCAGCAGCACCTGCTGCAATGTAAAAGATAGGCACTGCGAACGCCGCAGTGGCGGTCGCATTGTAATGCCTATCGTGGGGCCGCCGTCTTGAAGGCCAGCGGTCCCATTCCCTGATTCGATGGCGGACGGACTGAAGTTCGCCTGCCATCGTAATCAGCCCCTAAGTTTTCAAACTTCATGGTCTCTGCTTCATGCACAAACACTTTTAACATGTGCAGCCTGCTTTCGGGCCACTGGAGTTATGCAGCAATGGAGGCCAAAATTATGTCGCAGTGTTGACTAAATTATGGAACAATAAAAAGCTGCAGAGTAATGCGGTACATTTTATGATTCTTTATTATCTTGACATATTTATACATACTAACAGCCTCTGCAAAGCTTTTGCCTCAATAGTACCTGTGTAACATACAAATGCAGCAGTGGGAAAGGTGACCAGTCAACCTTTGCAAAGGGCCCTACACTTCACAGCAACATAAGTCACATTTCTTTTAGTAATTTTTGATCCGTTTGAGCTACAAAATTGTTTTGGGTGAAATCGTTTGATTATGCAGCAGATGATGTATTATGTGGCAAATATGATACAGCCATAGTTAAGTGGAAAACATTTTTCCTCTTTACTTAATTTTGCCCCAACATTGTAGTTGATCAATTTGTAAGTTCCCCAAACCCAAAAGTCGAGTTTGGGCACAATTTGCATTTTTTAAAAGCAGTCCTACAACACAGGGCTACTTTTAAACTGACCTCAGGCTTCAGCAGTGCACACATGCAAGCGCAGAAAGGGCTGCTGGCCTCTAAACTGCCATGCCCTATTATATTCTAGGGACTTAACGGTAGTTCTAATCCCCCTGCCCTATTATGTACTAGGGCCTTAAAGGAGAGGTCATGCCAATCATAGGGGTACCCTAACCCACAGTGCACCCTAGTGTATGTAGGGGTTTTCACAGTATCTTTAAGTATCTCTTTCAGAATAGCACTGGTCCTGGGCCTGTTTAGGCAGAGGCCAGAGTCAGTCTGAGTCAGGTACCACCAGTACCAGTCAGCAAAAAGTTGGAGTGCCCAGGGCACAGGATGGCTTTGCAACACTAGAGAAGCACAAACTCAGAACACCATGGTTGGGGGGTTCTCTTTAATAATCAGAATTGATTTCTATACTAATGGACCCATTTTCCAACATTAGGATAAGGAAAGACTGGGGAAAAATCATAACGTTCTAATCTATACCTTGAAGTTTTCATGCAGCTCTTTGATGACGGTTAATAGCTCACTGTTCAATTTTAGGATTTTAACTTATAAACTGCAAATACCAAAAGAATCTCTCAGACAAAAGCAGTAACTCACTGACCTATTTACATGATATGCATTTTGTGATCTGCGTGGTACACGTTCTTTGCAGCAGGCATATTACCCCACTGTGGCTACCTTACCATGAGTAAAAACTTCCACTAGACAAACCTCCGATCTCTCTCAATAAAGAACATTAATCACCAAAGTTATCTTCACATTTTTATTGTTGCCTGAAAATTCCTGGAGACCAGGAATGCAGCAGCAGGTACTTTTCAAACCATAATGCACTTGCAAACACGACGCCCCCACCCTAAGTCAGCGACCTCTGTTTGCTTGGTGCATGAAGATGCAAGATTCATATACATGTTTTTTTAACATTTGGTCTGATTACTATATGGATGTAAATAACAATAAAGCATACATGCAAACTGTGACTACATGCCTGCTTTTCTCAATATTTCACTTCGAAAGTATGTGATTGTATTTGTTTAACGGGCGGTGATTTGCATAGGGTCACTGGAAAGTCCACAAGGTTGTCCCTGTCCCCCCCAGAATTTTAGTGTCTCCTACGCCCCTGCCTACCACCGAAATCTGGACCCTGTCTTCTGCGTCATATCCTGGGACTTGAGTTTTGGTGCCTGACGCCACCTAATTCCATTGTTAGATGCACAGGGTAAATGCCTTTCCAACTCTTATATCGAATTGAAAGATTGCGCACCTGCCAAATAGAATAAACTTGTATCAAAAGGAATTCCAAAAGTATGGAGGGTAACATACCAGCTTCGGCCTTACTGCTGTGAACTGTCATGAGGAAGGACAACTGGTTATATGCTGCATTCCTTTGCATCTGCTGAGAGCACTCATACTTTGACACAAGGGTAAATAAGGTGTTCTCCAAGTTTAGCCATATCAAAAAATATTTGAAGGCAAAGGGCTGAAGCAAGGATGCGTCGTAGCAGCATTACTAAGTAACTTACATTTGTCTGATTGAAGCCTGGTGCTTGACTTCAGTTTCTCTTTCCCGCTGAAGTTGATTCTTCTGCAATGCGAGGATGACACAGTATTCATTGACGGGACACTTGTTGGCTTCTGAGATCCTTAAATGGACGGAACACTCACGGTTAGAAAAACAGTCTAAGAAATAATAAAAGTAACCTTAAGCTTCTGACTTTTGATTGCAAGATAAATAAATAAGGTCCTGGAAGGTAGCTGCCAGTCCTAGTGGTGTGCTTTGAAGAATACAAGGGGCAGTATTAAAGATCATGTCCTTGGTACTTCACAGAGCCTCTGTGTGGTTTCAACAAGCTGACGGAGCTGCATATGGGATTCCTGTCCCAAGGTGTCACCCTTATGTATGCAAAAACAACAGTTGATGGACAGAATGCAGAACAATGTCACACATTCACCCTTATGTATGGACTGATAGCTTTTTGGTGTAAATTAACGAAATGGCTTGAAATAGCCCAATGCAGAACATTTATTTTATAGATTATAATTCACCTCCTTGACAGCCCAGACGCAAGTGACTAGAATCTCCACGCAGTGTTAGAAAGACTGTATTGGGGAAACTTACAGAAATATTGAAATGTTCTCAGAATAATCGAGGCGGCAGATAGGGGGGTTATTTCCTTCCATTTCCATTCAAGAAAGTTTGGCTAAATGAATGGATTGAAAGTCCTCTGCCTGGCAAGGAGTTCCTTGAATTTGGTGATCTTCCAGTGGCATTGTGCCACCAAAGGGTGGTGAGTTTCGTAGATCTGTATTTGGAAAACACTCGCACTAGTGGCAGTGAGTTTCATGGCATGGTTTGTGAACAGTGCCACCGGAATTGTGCAGCCAACAAGCCTCGTCTCACTGAAATGCCGTTATCATAGACTGGGGGTGATCTGTGGACCCCTAGCAATGACCTGTGCTTGTGAATCAATGCCTGCAGCCTGCCACCCTTTATACTGCTGCCAACTAAATGACTCGCCCTTGGCACGAGAGCCCAATACACCTGGCTCTGCCACAGACCTGTCGTCCTGTCATGGCTGAACTACCAGCCTCATGTCTGCTAGAGATCTTGTCACCCTTCGTGGCCCAATATGCGACTAAACCGCACCCTTGCACTGACATGTGACCAGCCTAATCAGAACTAGCCAGGTGCAGGTACTACCCCTTGCGATGTCATGGGATACTCTGACATGTTACTAACTCTGCTTTGTGCTAAATGTCCGCAGGCGCTGTAGCCGTGCCGCTCAGTCTATTCGAACTCCCTAGCCAGACCCCGTCTCTAAACGTGATACACTTTGGCTGAGCAGTGCCCCACCGGCCTTACAAATGCGCATCTTGTCTTATTGCGGGGATTCTGCACCTACACAGAACTATGCGCAGGAAAACAGGACCTTGGTGTATAGGGGTGTACCAACCTACCACCTTAGTACCCAAAATCCCAAAACCGACTAGCTATAGTCTCATTCGTTCTCCTCCAAAATCACGAAGCTACAAATGATTAGACAACCCAGAACGCAACACTCCCGACTCTCTCAGGAATCGCGGTAGCAAGACATACCCTTTCGCTCGCTCACTCGTACTTGTCCACAATAAGAATGGTCAGAGTCACGGTTATAGTTCAAAATGTTTATTTTAACTATTGTGCTCTATAATGCAGTATGCGAGCCACTACCAGCAGCGAAATGCTTTAACTTAGAACAATTAGCATTGTTACAATTCCATAGAATATAAAGGGGGATGTCATTATATATAGACAGTGGAAAAAGGACTATAGGGCCTAACCACCCTCCCCTTGGTAAGGTGTCTATTATATAAAAGAAGATCTCTGGGCTTTGTCAGCAGACCCCCCTACCTTGGTGCCCAGATGGAAGCTTTACATCATAGGAACCGCATAGCTCTTCTCCCTGGAAAGGACCCTCTACAAGTGTGTCAGAACAACATGCATCCCTGTAATATCAAAGCACGAGTTTCCAGTAGCGCAGCTGCGTTAGCATGTTTTGTCTAGATGCTAGGAAACTGACCAGAACAGAATAACAAGGGGTATTGTTTATCGACCTTGCACATCGTGTTCACACTAAACTCCAAGAACAGGCAGAGAACGCAGAAAGCAGACAGTTCTCATGTGAAAGGCACAAACAGTCTTGCAAAACAAAGTCCTGTAGTAACGTGCGCAAAAGCAGCATCATGGCAGCCGTGCTCATGCCAACTTAGCAATGTCGACAATGACCCTAACGGCCATATAACACCCTCCCCTTGGTAAGGTCATAGTATATAGACAAAGGACCAAAACAGATTTCAAGGGTAAGCAGAGTTCAACAACGTATGAAAAAAACAATTTGGAAAAAGGAAAAAAAAATATATATATATATATATATATATATATATATATATATATATATATATATATATATATATATATATATATATATATATATATATATATATATATATATAATTCATCTGTGGATAAATGGACGTGACTAACATGAAGGTGGTTTATCCATGAAAGCACGTGACCCTGTCAATGCAATGCGTTCCAAAAGGTCATCCCTATCGTTAGCAGCAAAGAGGGATGCCATCCAATCAAGTAGGTCGAAGGAACAAACGTGCTGCTCGTAATCTGATGCCTCCAAGAGCATATCTGGGCAACTTGCGTGATATTCAATAAAGCTCTGTTGCAATAGGTTCTGCGCAGCCGCACAGATATCCCATTCTGCCAATACTCCAAGTGCAGCCGCACGCGCCATACGTCCATTCCTAGAACAGGCCTGGTCATGGGCCACTAAGGGACCCATTAACTGGTCATAATCCGGGTCCGAGCATGACGTATTGGAGAGGCATAAATCCAAAGCCCCGTAGAAGGGGCCCTGTTGACAGAAGAACACAGGTTGCACGCAAGTAAAGTAGGCAAAGCGAAAAGTTAGTCCATAACTCACACTAAGCGTCGCTAATGGCAAGCATCCAAAAAGTTGTTGCATTCGGTCACGGTACAGTTGCAATTGGCCTGGCCTGTGCAGTACCACAAGATGAGCAGCCATTGCGTAGCAGGAACAGAAGCAGCAGGATTCCACCAGCTAGCACCAGTATTAATGGGAATCCTCAGACGCTGGAAAAAATAGAATGAATAAAGGCCGGTATTACTCCAAATATCGTCTGAAAAGAAGTCACAAGGCCGAATGCCACAAGTTTAAAAAAAATTGAGCAAGGCCTTCGGTGTCAGATGCATTAAATATTTGATGTATCAGCTCACCAAAATGCAGTGGGAGATTCGTGTTCAAAAGTGACTGAATCTCGCTAGAAGTTCTAGCCACCTATAATTCGAAGGTCTCTCGAGCTGAAGTGAGAGCCACTTCTTGTTGAAACAATAGCGCTTTGAGCCTGCTTAATTTTGTTGAAATCTGTTTTCAAAGTCGAAATGGAAGGCCAAATGGAAATATCTACTTTCTCATGCGGGGGCGGAAAAACCACATTGCTACAACAAGTAACAGGTTGTGAAACTGTTACTATATATGGTATTCCTGCCTATAAACCACAGCAGTCGTGGTTATTCAAAATAAGATAACTGCCGTTAGTAAGCAATGTAAAAGTGGGAATTATTGCTGGGACGGGACTCACTTTCGAAAAACAAGCAAGATTAGGTGCCGAAACATTACAAGCGCCATGCAACTTAACGTGTTTACAAACTAGGGAATGTCCAACTGTGGAATCGCAGTCCTCCCCTGTTAGGAAAACTTCCTTATCCTCCGGATGACATCTGTAAGTGAAAGGTAAGGACCATAACTCATAGAGAAACGTACTACCCAGGGGTTCAAAGCGGCCAATCAGGAAATGTTTCATGCAAGATTTAAATTGAAACAGCGAGAAAGGGAGAGAGAGAACCCCGTGAATTAACCATACAGCCGAATCTGTCTCCGCCACAGACAACGGCAAGTGTTCAATGTGTAATAATGTGTATGTAGCGTCTTTCATGGACATAAACCGTTTATCAGTTAAATTAAATGGCAAAAACAAAGCGGAAGCATTCAAATAATCCCAAGGTACTTTACCCATTTTAAGAGTCTGTAAAGTCCATGCAAACTGCATTACTGATCGTAATTGATTCTGACCATGATATAACACAGATACATCAGTCTGAACAATATCAATAACAGATGAAACAATATTATCCAAGGTATAAATGCTTGAAGACAGTGTGTTAATGCTATTGTCGACCACTGCAAGGACTTTTTCCAAATTTGCTTTGTCAATTTGTCGCAGACGAAGCGCCGCCTCCATCTGCGATAATTTCCATATTTCATTGTACGCAGCATAGAAAAATCTTTTTATTCTCGAGGGGCCTTGGACCCAGAAGAAAAGCAGCCAAATTGATGTCACTCGACAAGTGAGACGTGTTTAATGGAGGACAACGTAGTGTTCTAACCATTGTTGGCACAATTTACCCACCGAATATGTTGTGACAATGTGAGTGCGAAAAATGTGGATCCGGTCTAGCCTGTGTAAAACCTGGCGTTATATTATAAAAACGCAGTTGGCATGAATTTGAACTGGTTTTCCACAGCAACTAACCGTTAGGGTCAACATCAGAAACATTGAAAGTGCCATTCCGAAAGTTTGCAAAACATTGATTGAATATTTAGTGTGTGCGCGCCAATTATCATACTCAGCCAAAGATGGAATGGGCGGAATATTTAAATTTTTTTGCAGTTGCCAGGCCAATGCAAGTAGTTTGATATACCGTATCATTCAAAAATAACATTTGTGCAGGTATTAGGCAGGCACGATGTAAAGCCTCAGTTCCCTGAACCTGCCAAGCCTTAGTGCCCCATATTGTTTTTAAATCAATGGTAGCACTCCAGTGATCGTAATCCTGTGTGGCCAATTCAGATCTAAAGGAATTGGAATATATTTAGTATGGGTCAGAATAAATTTCGATTGCGACGTCAATTGTAATTTAATGAAATAGGATTCAGGATTGGACGGATCGTAATCTGTGAAGTAGGTGAACTTATCCCTAAGTGTTTTAGAACTCCCCTGTAAAGGAGTTGGACAATGGTCCCATTGTGTGTAATTAAAAACAGGTCTCAACGTGTTTTTGTGTAAGTAATGATGCCCATAATGTTAACAGAATAAATCAGCAGAATTGGCAGAATTGAAATATAAATCTTCAGCATCAAAAGCAGCATGATACTTTAAATCTGAAAACAATGAATGTACTGCTTGTACATCTCAATCATCAGAATGTATGTCTGGTATTACAACGTCTCCTAAAGAAACGCGAAAAACGTTTGGTATGTTGAGGACTTCCGTCGGACCATTGATTTCGAATGCTACTTTATCCCAAACTATGCCATCTGCAACTGGGAAAGCCGAAATGTTCACAAGGGCTTGATCATGTTTCATTATATGGGACGATGTATGAGGGGCCAGAATTCCATCAGCCAATTTCACAGCAGAGCGTTCTGGCAAATAATGACCATTGATGAGTAAGAAAAATAGTCACAAATCCGATTGACATGAAGAGGAAAATCAGGATAAGTACCAACCATATGTATGTCCAGGGTGGGACCAAGTAAGTCTTTTTGAACCAAGAGATGAAAATACTTATTTTTGTCGGTGGAAGTGCCAACGTGGAAGACGAGGAAGAAGAGTCATAGGAGAAGCTTGCACGGTCCCCAGAATAACCGCTTGCTCCCATATTCATCAAAGGCGGTAGGGCGGCATCAGTTTGATGTTGACATGGACTGTTTGGCACTTCTCTGGGACTCTTCCGCAGGATAAGTATACTCGACTTCTGCAGTGGAACAGGTTGGTGTTGGCACAGGTAAAAAGTCAATAGGAGTTGCCATTCCACCCTCTGCAATACAAGGATGATTCGAAGTGGACGAATGCACCGGATTCATTGAGATAGCGTTGCATGAAACAGCAGGAGTTACACTATTCAGAATCGGCCAGACGGTGTAGCTTGACATTGTCCACTCAGTCAAACAACTTTATTCGGCAAATTAATGCCATAAAAGTGCACATATAAGACCAGGAAAATACATTTACATTTCATTTGCCTTTTCCTTAAGAGAGAGCCTTGTAATTAAAATGAAAAACGAACACCACATCCATGATAGCTATCAGCGCCAAGTTTCTTGAATACTTATGATGCAAATACATCAGAACCCTGATAAAGTGCAATGTGCATTTTAGTGCAAATACATCTTATTAAGTGCAAAATGCAATATACAAATAGAAACAATGAAAAGATTAAGAAACCCTGGGAATAAAACTCACAATTTAAAAAGAGACGGCCTCTGTACTGTCATTCTAAAATACATTTAGAACAAATACATCATATAAAGTGCAAATGCAATGTGCTAGAAAACAAATGATTTCCATACAGTGGGCCTTAATAACAGCTAAAAAGGACAAAAATCCGGAGTATAAAAATCCTATAAAAATTAAGAAATTAAAAGACCAGTTTTTTCCTATGTCTAATGGCTCCTGTTAAAAAGCTCACAACCCCAAAACAGACCATAGGCGAGGATAACATTTGGAGGTACAGTAAAGCTGGCCTAACTTGGGTAAAGTGACAGTCTCTGATTAGTGGCAATATGAACCTTTTTCGTAAAAGCACATAATAATCACAAAAGAAGATAAAATGAAGAGTATCTTGGTCAGAGAAATTGTCACAAGGACAAGGTTTTAAAGATCCTGGTTTTGAAAATCCCTGGGGAACCGCCAAAAGCCAGGGAATCGTATGCAAACGAAATCTAGTTGACATATTGATGGAAGGGATTGCTGACAATGTGAAGATACGGCTGGATTTGGTTATCCGAGGATAACGTTATGTAACTTCACTGTAGATTTTGCCAGCTCCTTCTCTGCTCTGAGTCCATGGCGTTTGTACAGAAATTGATATTTTACCTTTCTGATTTCGGTTTCACCCAGGGAACTTAGGCTAAGAAATAACTCAGGTCTTCCTAACCATTTTACCGTTTCCTTTATATATTTTAGCCACGAAATGCTGTAACCTTTATCCAGTGCCAAACAGTCAGTGATTATTTTCTGATTCAGATTAGTAGTAGGGTTAGCCCAAACTCTTAACCAGCGATTTGATCGGATATATATCCCACTCCCAGCTCTTCATGTAAAATGTAAGCGGGGGTGGAATGCGGAACAGCCAAGATCTTACGTAAAAACTTATCTTCCTCACGCTGCATGTCCCTACTTTCCTTATACCCCCAAATATCACTGCCATAAGTTGCTATGGGGATACATTTCTCTTTGTACATCTTCATCAGAGCGGGAATTGGTTTAGTCCACTGAAATGTATCTGTTGTCTTTGCAACCAGGTAAAGGTGGTAGAATTACTCTACGAGTACCCTTCAATCCAAGAACCGGTGCACGATAAGAGGGACCAAATTCTTTCTTGTTCTCCAGCTTTTCTTGTACCAGATCTCCAATCTTAGGAAGCCAGCCGGTGACCGGAATCAGCATCGATGTGTCGGTGGAAGAGGGCAAATGTTCAGTTGCGTAGCTGTCACGCGTCTTTTGTAGGTCCTGTAACAAAGTAGAATGATTATCTACGTCAAAGGTTGCGGCAGCCACCATAACGTCTAGACCAACAAGGTCTGGCACAAACATTTTAATGCCAAAGAGCAATTTGTATGGGGTCTGCCCACCCAGAGATCTTCTAGGTAGATTAAGTGCACGTTGAACTCCATACAAATGGGCCAGCCAGTTTCGGCCAGTACCTAAGACTCTAGCTGTCAAAGATTGCTTTAAGTCTCGGTTCATTCGCTCCACAATAGTTGCCCTCAGGCCTGTATGGAGACAAACTGCACCAGCACCCCCATCGACTTCATCGCGTCCTTGTACGCCTTAGAGGCGAACGCGGGACCTTGGTCTGAATGGAAGGTGCCACAGGCAAACATCCCGACAAAGACATTCAAATCCCTGATGACATTTCGAGCGTCAGCACTGCGTTGTGGCCAAACCCAAAGGAATCTAGTGCACGAATCAACTGCAACAAAAATGTATTTATACGCAGTATCAGAAGAGAAAGGACCGCAGTGATCAAGATATACACAGCCAAATGGTTGATTAGAAATACATAGCTGTGTTTGTGGTGGGTGTGAGACCGTAGACGGTTTGATTTGTTGACAAATGTCACAAGAAAGCACAATTACGGGTTTGTTTAAACCACGCCACCAATAACGTTGCTGTAAAATAGACAGTCGCAGACACCCCGGCATGTGCAGAAGCCATGCCCTCGTGTGCGGCTGTGATCAAAGCAAGTCTGCGGTCCATGTTGGGAATCAGCCGATCCCCAACTGACGGAATCTAAGTATAAGGAACTTGTTCAGGAGATAGATAAGTGCACTCCGAAGGGACACCCTGCGGATAAGCAGTTTCCTCCTTTGTAGCAGCTACTGCTGCCAGAATATCAATATCTATTTTAGCCATGGACCTTGTAACTGCTGCTACGAAACGGGTGTCTACTGCAGATTTTGCTGCTTCGTTAGCCAAACAATTACCAAGAGCATGTGCTCCCACACGCTGATGGCCAAGAGTATGGATAACTTGCATGAGGGGCAGACGTTGTTTAAGGTCTGCCACTCGAACTCTAAGCGTTTTATGCTTGATCGCGCTGCCTTTAGAGTCTCGATAGTCATTCTGAGACCAAAAGAATAAGTTGTCATTAAAAGATTGAACACAGTAGTAAGAATCTAATACAATGAGTTCACATCTGGATCGCCAAACTCAAGGGCTAGAACAAGAGCACGCAGCTCCGCCAATTGTGCTGTACAGTCTCCAAGTGCCTGAGTATGCACTATGGAAGGCTTAAATTCTCCATTGACAATCAAACCAGCCACAATAGCGCAAGCCGCTGAATAAGCGTGTTTGGAACCGGTGGCCGGTTGAGCCGAGCCATCGGTATAAATGTTACATTTGTACTCATCCAAAGGAAGCAACGACAACGGAGGAGGATGAATGTTTTCATACTGTAAAAACTCCTGTCTGAAGTGCAGGATCAAAAATAAACGTGACATCAGACGATGTCAAAGAAGTAGCCCATTGTATCCAACGGGGATTCCCGCCTACGACTAATCAAAGTGTGCAGCGCTCACCACTTAAAACCATGTCCGACGTTTAGCCAAGAGAAAGCGACGAGTTTCACGCGTCCATGTATGCCAGCCAACTCCCTCATAAAAATGGCTCTCGAATTCAAGTGCATCGCTTGTTACTGCCATACCAAAACACCAGGAAAAGCTGCTAGAGTCCCAGCGTATCCTGGCGAGAAGCGGAGTGCATGCAGCTTGGTTTCCTGATGGACCAGAGGCACAGATACTGTGGTTGACTTTTGGAGTCATAAGACACATTTCTCAACCTTCATTCATTCGGCAACTGAGAAGCTGAATTAAACCCCTCCAGTCTAACTCCCCAAGTCTGAACGGATTCATGGAGCTCAAAGGAAGCCACATTGTGGATTTACGGCGGGTCAGGGTAATCCAGGCAATGACATTTGCCACCAAGAAATGTAAAATGTAGTACACTTGATCCCGCGTTTCCTTGCTTCCAGCTAAGAGCGTGCTAACACCCTAAGAAACCTCACATGAAGGAAGTGACCCGATTAGGGCCACCTGGGGCACTCACGACCACCTCTCAGCCTTCCATACAAATGAAGTCGATCAGACAGTAGAGAATACAAACCAAGTATTTATTCAGGTACACTCGAGCGGAGCCCAATCTGCCCAGTCTCTAGGGATTGCTGCAGAGGGACTGACATCAGAAAACATGATACATTATGTACGATTCAGAACCAAAGAAGGCACGCCCAGACTGGAAATTTCCAGATGGAGGCAGCTACACAAAGGAGGTACAGAAGGATAAGTTTAATCCTGAGACCGGGCACACTATCTCTACGCCAAGGTTGTTCGGCCTGTGCCCACCACTGGACTAGTGGGAGCAGGCCTCTATCTAATGGGAAAGGTATGCGCTAGTAAGAACAGTGCATTCATTAGTACAGCAAGGCCCAAACTTGGAGAAACGAAAACTATCGAAGCTGCTTCTCGCAGAGGCAGAGAGAGGGATTAGTTTCGCTCATGGATCAAAATGGCAGCTAAACATAAAATGGTGCAGCGAATGCTAACTTACATAGAACAATGCACGAACAAAATAGCAAAAACATTCATTTAATCAGACCCTCCTTTTAGCATTCGCTAACTACTTTTATATGGTGGGCGTGTGGAAATGTACCTTTTTAGGGGTACACTGGTGCAGGGTCACCCTCTTGTCCATGGGTTCAAAAACCAACAAAATAGAGATCAGCACTGGAGTTGGAAATAAATAACAAGTTTATTAATCACTCATGAGTGGTACCACGTCCAACAACACTCGTGTTGCAGGAGGTGGCACCCTGAACTCACAAACCAGCGTCCTTATATACTGCTTTTTTGCAGTGCAAGCATATGGACAGAATTGGAAGAAACCAGTTTAGAAATAGCTATCAGCAAATAAGGGCAGATGAATACCCACTTGGTCAGCAAAGTGGGAGGGGGAAGCAGAAATGCTTATGGCAGTGGTAAATGATTGACAGTTGAGTCTGAGACCAGGTGTTCTGGCAGCTACAAACTCTTAGTACATTGCTTTTAGCTGAGTCAAGAAGCCAACTAAAATAGACGGCACAGGCAGGGAAAAAGACGAGCAGCAGAGGACGGGAGAATTGCAAAGCTAACAAAATGGATGCCACAACCAAGATGGCTTCAGCTTATGCTAACGTAAATTATTTCAGATTTCCACAGACTACCCTTTTAGCATATGCTGAAGACCTCTTCTATGCTTTTGAGGAAGTACGGAAAACATCGTGCACATCTATCTGCATTAATTTAGTAATTTCTTGGTCCATTGCCAAGCGAGCATTTACATTTGTAACATTTCGTTTAGTCGGTATACATGAGGTACAAGTAGAAATACAAAGGGAACAGAGCATTGGGCCGCATTGAATACATAGGCAACAAGTGAAGAGAATCGCAAAAAATATACATAGAGCTGTTCATACTTTCCATCCCCATACAGTAAATACATTCCATAGCCATCCAGTCAAAGTCCAAGTTCCAGGGCTCTGATGTATTTCAGTGGCTATCTTATGCAGTTTGGAAATAACCAACAGCACATGTCTGATGCAATGTCTAAATAAAAACATTATCTTGATAGACCTTCCGGTGTTCTTCTTTATGAGGGCTAGAGTACCAATGATATGTTTAGGGGGGGGAGGCGGAGTAGTACTTATCAAAGTGTGCACAAGATATTTTTCTTGCAGAAAAAACAGTATTCCAAATACGAATATTAAAGCAAGCACAATAATTGTCACAAAAACAATCTTTGTTTTGGGGGACCAGGAGGACCAAACTGGGCCATGGGAATTAGGACGAGGAGCCGCAAAGGGCTGCTCCTCTTCAAAAATGGGACGACCAAAGGGGTACATTGCTAACAAAAAATACTTGGGGAATTGAAGCCACTGTACAACCAGCCAGAGGGAGTCTTCTCCTGTGTCCGTCTGAGCCTCACAGGCAGGCTCTTATCGTTCATCAAGTATTGACTCTCCCACGGTGGAGCTGCACAACTTGCAACCCAGAAAAACAATCGCGGCCCAGGCTTAAGGAAAAAGTCTTTCTTTCAGGATAGGGCAATCACCCTCAATGATCCTGTCCAGTGTCTCAGGCAGTGCACCAGTATTTTTCACTCTAATCTAACAGGCACCAGAGACACAGCACCTGTACCCTAAACTCTAGTCCTTCCCTAACTCCTGTGTTGCCCTGCTGGCGCACTGCCCTTTCGTCGGGCCCGCAGATTGTACCTAGTGTGCCCAGGCACCTCCTTATCAGCAAACAAAGGTGCAGACTTGCATTCACTTGGGGACCGGGACTCAGAGGCCTGATGCACAGAAACTGGAGTATCTGATGCAACCCTTGTTTCAGAGGGGGTCCCCTCAGGCAAAACCTCCTTGCTCTTGTTATCGGCCTGTGCCTCTTAGCTAGGCATCAAAAAAAGGAACAAAGCGAGGAATCAGCTCTCCGTCCTGATTTGTGACCCCGTCTTTCACCCAAGAATTATCCGACAGTGGTAGGGGTACACATTTCTTCCGGTCTTCCACCTTCACCGCTGTTATAGTGGCCAGCAACACCTGGGCTGGGTCCCTTCACCTCTGCTCCAAATTAGACTTGCACTTAGTCCCCTGGCTGGATCTGATATCCTGGCCCCTCTGGCAATGGTTGTAGGGCAGCAGATATCTGTTAGTGAACAGAACGGAAATCTTTAGACAAAACATACAAATAATCAATCAAAAGAGGATATTCAATTTCAGAAACGCCCCTATATTATTCATCTGAAGAACCTCAAAAAAAAGGAATTTCAAAACTATTCTTTTAACAAACTTGTACTTAAGTCTTAGAAATCACGATACAGCTTCAACTTTGTGAACCTTCACTATTGGGCAAAACTGCAGACACCTCTAAAATTATTTTCCTTGCAGAAGAACAACCATGTTTTTGCGCTTATGACCATGCTCTCATATTATAGGTGTAGCGGGAAACTCTAAAACTGTGAATGTAACAGAGATCCATATTACATGAATAACTGATAAATTAAACATAACCTAGTAGGTACATGAATTTTCCAGCAGAACTTTTTGTGGCAGACAAGAAAACAAGCAAAGAACATTTTGTTCTTAAAAATGTGTGCTAAGGGCATATGGGCATCTTTCCTAGCATTGTGAACCATATGCATCATACTTTTCACGATCCGGGCCATGTAACATCATATTCAGGGGAGAAACCTATTCACCAGCTCTAGCAAGGGCTGTCAGCTCGATTACATAGACTAACTGATAAGGGACTCGTGATGCCTCTGCGACTTATGTAGTGTTGCAATAACATGAACAATAATGGTGTTGCCACCTGGGAATTTGGAACAAAAACCACCAACATATAGTTCCTCTTAAAGGTCAAATAAGGGAACATCAGTCTATTCTACCCATCCTTATCCAATTCCAATTTCATCAGTTTACAGAAAGGAGGGGCAGTAACATGGCGTATTTATTTATTCATTTTAATTCTAACAATTTGTTCAAACAGTATTACTTAATAGCCAATTAGACGTGCCCTGGTGAGGTGCTTTGTCTCTATTTATTCAAGAACATATTCACAGGATCCTGTGAAATGAATGACTAAAGTGAGCCCAACCGATTGTCCCATGGCCGTTCCTAGACAGCTCAGGCAGGCTCGAGAGATCGAGAGAAAGATCGAGAGAGAGAGAACACACACACACACACACACACACACACACACACATACAACAACAAGCTGCCCTGCGTACTTTCCATGCAGAATAGCTCACAATAATACACATAATAATCACATAAACCAAGAAAAAAGGACACAGTAATACATATACCAAGCACAAAAAACAATGTTACTTAATTTTGCTTACCCTTAATTTGCCCAGGAGCTAGTCTCCTACCCCCCTTCGACAGTAGGTAACCTAAGCAGGTGACCTCCTGTCGACAATACTTACCCCCTTTGGCAGCTGGGCACGGACAGACTTGTAGGAGATAAATAGCTAGGCGAAACCACACCAAGGAGGCCATGTCCAATACTATTGGACTGTACCACTTTGTAAATTTTGCTGTACAAGCACATGGAGCTAACTAGAAAACATTAATCCAATGACCAACTACCAATTCCTTTAGCTATTGTGCTGTTTAACATGATGGCGCATTAATGCAAACTTTATTTTCTTGCCTCCTCATCTGGCCCTGGCACAGCAACCTTAAATTGAAACCATTATTCTGTATGCATGGCAGAGCTGCTCTGTCAGGAGCTGCACATGGCACACAGACGCAGCTGCCCCTCCTTCTCTCTTATGGCTTCATAGAACCTGCCTGGTCTTCTGCCAAAAATAAGCAGAGCCTCCCCTCTCTCTCTACGCTCTGGCCCCCTCCTTCGGAATGTCTTCCAAGGTCGAAGTGCCAGAGCAAGCCTGCCAGAAACAAACCCTCTTTCGTCCGCTCTGGTCTCTTTCCCCCCATCCCCCCCTTCTTTTTCATAGAAGGGAGAGCACATTCCTACATGCACTTTTAAAATGCGTGTCTTTTTAGGCACAGAGATACACAGCACGGTTTAATTTAAACGCACATTCTTCTTTACATTTTTCAAAAGTTGCACTTTTCCTATGTCAAAACGAATGAACATTGTTACTAGTATTTCTGATCAAACCATATTTTTATTTATGTATTTATTAATTCTTCGAAATTTAAAGTGTAATTCTTCCAATGGCATCTGCAGAACACAATGACGACAACAAACCAAATTGAGGTCATTCCAGACATTTTCAAGAAGGGGCCACACACAACACAGCTTGCTGAGGCAAGCCATCCTTACACAAAGAGCAGTCGCTACTCAAACAAGTACTTCACAAGCATCACCACCGGTGTCAGTCTACAAACCTCATAGACACTCAAACACACAATCAAACCACAAATCAACACCAGGACAAAAACAAAAGGCAGCCCACAGACTGCACTCAAACTAAACCAATTGTAAATCATATTTACAAACAAGAGCTCTCAAAAGCAGTCCAGAGACTGCACCAAGACAAGTAAACAGCCCAGAGACTGTTCCATGTTCAAGAAGACCGGCTCTAGCCCCAGACCTTTTCCAAAATACGCCGAATTACCAGTTGGTCTGGCAGAGTGTTCGCAAACACTGTCTTTACCAAATCATACTTATTCCAGAAAGCATGCCTATTACAGGGGTCCGCAGACCCACCCAAAACAAGATAGGGTGAAACCCCCAGGCCTTTGCAAGAAGAGACCGAATTACCAATTGGCCTGGCGGAACACTCGAGCGCTCCGTATCACCACTTACGAATTTTACTAAGTGCAGGCATGTTCTTCCAAGTATATGTACCCATTCAAACAAATATCATAAGGAGAAAAATCCCCACATTACCTGCCTTCACTTTTTGCAAAAAATGAATAAAATACCAAATTAAAATCTTGGCCAAGCAAATCAAAAGTGCCGCTTCAGCGACCTTACCAAACAGAAGTCCAACTCCCACCTGCCGATCCCTGATCGACCTAATGGTCACTGCAAAATTACGCCAAAGAAAACCCCAGTTGAGACCGGCCATCACCTGGAGGGTCAAATCGGGAAAACCGGAAAATTCACGTCGGCCTGCAAAGACAAAGGTCTCCTCGTGCAGTGCGCTTCCTCAGTAAGATTTCAATTTTCCATCAAGACCACTCCTTCGGACGGCCGCGTCTCCAATGGGGCCCCAGGAGTCGGGCGCCAATTGTGGAAATGTACCTTTTTAGGGGTACACTGGTGCAGGGTCACCCTCTTGTCCACGGGTTCAAAAACAAACAAAATAGTAATCAGCACTGGAGTTGGAAATAAATAACAAGTTTATTAATCACTCATGAGTGGTACCACGTCCAACAACACTCTCGTGTTGCAGGAGGTAGCACCCTGAACTCAAACCAGCATCCTTATATACTGCTTTTTTGCAGTGCAAGCATATGGACAGAATTGGAAGAAACAAGTTTAGAAATAGCTATCAGCAAACCAGGGCAGATGAATAACCACTTGGTCAGCAAAGTGGGAGGGGGAAGCAGAAATGCTTATGGCAGTGGTAAATGATTGACAGTTGAGTCTGAGACCAGGTGTTCTGGCAGCTACAAACTCTTAGTACATTGCTTTTAGCTGAGTCAAGAAGCCAACTAAAATAGACGGCACAGGCAGGGAAAAAGACGAGCAGCAGAGGACGGGAGAATTGCAAAGCTAACAAAATGGATGCCACAACCAAGATGGCTTCAGCTTATGCTAACGGAAATTATTTCAGATTTCCACAGGCGGAAAAGACATAACATTCTAATAAGAAAAAGGACATCAGTACTCGGAACAATCCATATGCTCCGTATCAGGGATAGATGCTGCAAGGGATGTTGTAGAATCAAAGATCTCCTCAGTCTGCATCATTTCATCAATCTGTTTTTGTAACATAACTGCTGCGCTGGTATTATGAACTGGCATTTTCGGCTTGGGAATAAGGATAGTGACACAATAGGAACAACAAGCTGGGAGACATTGTATGCAGAGGCAGCACGTGAAGAAGATGCCAGCAACTACAGCCAGAAAAGTGAGGATCTTCCAACCCCAGGAGGTGAGTATGTTCCAGAACCACCCTGTTAGGGTCCCAGTACCTGTCTCTTGGTGTATGTTGGACGAACGTCTATGCAATTTTTGTATAGCTGCATACATGTTGGGAGTGTGAGCAGGTATGTAAAGACAACAGCTGCTGCCAATGACGCGACAAGCCCCTCCCCGATCTGCCAGAATGACGTCTAACACCATCCTGTTCTGTAAAGTGACTAATCTCGTAGCCTGGAGCTCAGCAGTGATATTTGTCATGATCCCAGCAGTTGTATTAATAACCCCTTCCACAGCTCTTGTTAGCTGACTAAGTTGAAGACTATTAGCCATGGGGCCCCAAAAAGATAGGAAACCCTTTATGGCATCCCCAAACTTTTGTGCGGTGGTATCTGTCTGATCTATATCCTTTGTGTCAACAACCCTTCTGACTCTGGGCAAGTATGTATACCTACGCTGCAGCTGATGATCTTGATAATTGGACGGGGCAACATACACCGGGGGAAGGAGGAAAGAGGTAACATCTGCCTGACCATCCCCTCGGAAGCCAGACATGAGCTTGAGATCCACAGACAAAATAGACATTGTGGGGTAGGATCAAAGGCGGACTATTAATCGTTCTCAGTCTGTAGGTGAAATTGCATTTACTCTCCCCCACTTTTACCTCCCCAGTCCCCTGGACACAGAAACTAGCTGTTGTGTTGACCATGGGCACTGGCATCGGTTTGTCCTTAGAATATTGCGAGCTTGGAAAGATTGAAAATACTCAGAGGTGTTGAACCTTTGGAAATCAGCCATTTCCATTCAAAGCCATGTTTCGTTCTTCACTTTTTCACATGTGCTCATACAGGATTTTGGGGACAATGTACCGAAGGTCCCTTATCCTGCCGGTCCTATGGGAGTAAACCCGTGATGAAAACGTATATACTCTACCACAGTGTGAGAATCAGCAGGTGTCATAACCGGAGTAGAGTTGTAAATGGTAGTGCACCATAATGAACAATTCAAACCACCCTTCACAGCTACCAATATATGACAATGGCATGGACAACAAATTGTCGCTCTTATGAGTAACTGAGGGGAGCAATCCACAAACCCAACAATTAGTTGTATTGGACACATGAGCTTGATGTAATATTTGTATAAAAACATCAGTGTAGGACAACCTATGCGCTTCCTTGTGTGGAGCCAAAGTGACAAAAACATGCTCCGGGGAGTAGGCGTCGTACCAACCAAAGTGTGTACAGGATACTTTTCCTCTAGAAACAAGGATATTTCAAGTACTATTATCGTAATCACAACAATTAATATGCAAACTATTTTACTCTTTGTTGACCACCCCCGCGCTAAACGCTGTGGTGCAAACGGCTGTTCCTCCTCCTCAATAGGTCGACCAAACGGATGCATTATGAAGCAAGAAGAGGAATGCAATAAAACTGATAGCAAAAGTAAGTGTTCCAAGTGTCCGTCAGAGCCTCACTGGTACAGGCTCCTATTGTTCATCAACGTTGGCGCTCTTGAGCACCAGCGGTGGAGCTTGCTCAGTCCTAAGCTCACGATGAATCCCACATCGCTCAGGATAAGGTACCCCCTTCCTAGGGAGCACGTTCAATTTTATCCTGTCCAATGTCAGAACAGTTCACCAATCTCATGACACCCTAAACTAACACTGTTAGTACTATAGCAAAGTACACCCTAACTTACACAGTCCATCCCTAACTAATCTGACTTCTCCTTTGGTGCACTATTCCTCAGCCGAGGTCGCAAATTGTACCTGGTGACTCCAGGCACAGAGGGGTCAACAAACGGCGGCTCTTTAATGGCTCGGATTTCTGGAGGGACGGCTGCATTTAGCGCGTCATCATTCTCTGCATCCGTTTGGGTCCACGTTAATTTTGCGTCGCTGAAGGGGACGAACTGAGGCACCTTCTCACACTCAGTATCCCTAATGCTGTCCCTCACCCACTGATCATAGGGCAAGGGTATCCTGCGGCAATGGCTGGCATGAATCCAGTTCTTTTGGCCGGTGACTTTCACAGCGGTTCGAGTTGCCAGGAGGACCTGTTCAGGCCCTTCCAACGGGGCTCCAAACTCTTCTTCCGCTGAAAATTCTTCACCAATACGTAATCGCCAGGCCGAATGTCGTGTCCGGGCCCCTTTGGTATATCTGGCAGAGTGTCCCGGACCTGTTGGTGAATAGAACGCAAATTTTCAGTTAACTGGCAAAGGTAGTCTGTCAACAATGGGTACTCCATATCGGAGAACCGACGGGGTCGCGGGACGCCCCAAACATTTGCCGGGTGTCCAAACACTACCTCGTACGGTGACAATCCTGTCCTAGAGTGCGCTGTTCTTGTCGACAACAGAGCCAATGGTAAAGCATCTGGCCACTGTAACCCTGTTGTCTCCTGGATCTTTGCCAATTTCAGTTTGAGAGTACCATTGTACTTCTCAACCAAACCTGCTGACTGTGGTGATTTGCAGCATGAAACATCTGCTTTATGTGCAGATCACAAATTAACTGAATAACCTTGGCATTGAAATGACTTCCGTTATCACTCCAGATCAAACTGGGCAAGCCGAAACGAGGAAATAACTCCTTCAGGAGTACCTTTGCAGTCGTAATGGCTGTATTATCTTTAGTGGGGGTAAGCCTCAACCCATTTACTGAATGCACAGACAACCACTAGCACGTACTTCAGGTTATTGACCCTGTCTAATTCGATATATTCTATCTGGAGGACCTCAAAAGGGAAAGTGGGTGGTGCAAAATTGCCGGGTGGTGTAAGGGTACCCTTCCCAGGATTGTGCATCATGCACACCATGCAGTACTTCACTAAATGTGCAGCAGTTCTTTATATGTTAACATTCTGCCATACAGGGTCTAACAACTTGCAAATACCCTTGGAGCGGATATGGGCTGGGCCGTAAGCCATCGTGACTACAGGAAGAACATATGCATCTGGCAACATCCATCTCTGCTTCTCTGACTTGTCAATCCAACATCCCTCATCGTTCAATTGTGCTGTACTTTCTTGCCACACTGCTAATTCCTCCACTGTGGCCTCACTCTGTATTTCCTTCACATTCTCAAGTGTATCTTCAAACATTGTGACCTCGGGCACCCACCAAGCGGGACCTGCTACGAACATTCTTTTCATCCTAGTTCGGGCTGTTTCCTTAGCTGTCTGATCTGCAAAAGCGTTTCCTTTAGCTACATCGTCAGTAACTTTCCTATGGGCACTACACTTTACTATTGCCAATTTCTTAGGGAGTGTCAAAGCAGACAGAAGCCTATATATAAGAGGACCGTGCTGGATCTTTGTTCCATGGGAAGCAAGGAACCCTCTCTCTGCCCAGAGTCGCCCGAAATTATGGGCGACTCCAAAGGCGTACTAGCTGTCAGTATAAATATTAAGAACCAGTCCCTCACTCAATTCGCAGGCTCGTATTAGGGCAACAAGCTCTGCAGCTTGGGCCAACTGATGGAACTCGTGATGTCTCAACTACCGTGCGCAGCGTAGTAATATCATACGCAGCGATTGTAGTGCCATCTGGTAATTTAAAGCAAGAGCCATCGACACATAGTTCCCCTTGAGGGTCAGATAAGAGAACATCAGTCAGGTCTACCCGTCCTTTCGTCGCTTCTTCTGTCTGGTAGATACAATCATGCATGTCAATCTCCTCATTCTCAGAAGGGAGGGGTAGTAATGTGGCTGGGTTCAGAGTGGCATATCGTTTAATCGTAATAGGTTTAGCGAACAGCATTAACTCATAACCTGTCAGACGTGCACTGGTGAGGTGCTGTCTTATTCAAAAGTGTATCCACAGCATGGGGTACCATGATTGTGAGATCGGTTTAAAGTACGAGTCCAGCCGATTGCCTTATCGAGACGGCTGCGACCGCTCTTAGACCGCTCGGGAGGGCTCGTGCGACAGGGTCAAGAACAGCAGAGAAATAAGCACACGGCCGTTGCTTATCTCCAAATTTTTGTGTTCAAACAGAGCGCAACCAGCCATCTCATGACCCCAGACAAACTGCTTAGTATAGTCTGGGGTGCCGAGTACTGGAGCCGAACAAAGCGCAGTTTTCAATTGCTCAAAAGACTGCTGACATTCAGGCATCCAGGGCAGGGGTTCATGCACATCTTTTAGTGTTAAAGCAAGCAGGGCTTTGATTAACAGCGAATAGCTAGGTATCCACTGCCTGCAATAGGAAGTGATACCTATGAAAGCGCACACATCTTTCTGAGTTTGTGGAATGGGCATTTTAACAATGGTACGGATGCGCTCAGGGGTCAATCTCCTACCCTCCTTCGACAGTAGGTGACATAAGTAGGTGACCTCCTGTTGACAATACTGAAATTTGGAAAGGGATACTTTATGGCCATGTTGAGCTAAATGTCACAGTAATTTAACCGTACTGTCTCTGCAACCTTGTTCTGTATCCGAGGCGATGAGCAAGTCATTGACATACTGAAGCAATACATTACCTGTAGAGAGCGACAAGGAATCCAGCTGGCCTTTTAATTCCTGACTATAGATACTCAGACTCTCTGTATAGCCTTGAGAAGCGCAACAGAATCTAAAGCTTCTACCAGCTATGGTGAACCCAAACAGATACCTGCTGTCAGGATGAATGGGAATACTGAAGAATGCATTTTTCAAATCAATGACAGAAAGGTATGTAGCAGAAGAAGGAATCAATGTCTGGGACCACCGGAAACTGGGGAATCACTATTTTATTAACTTCCTATAAGTCAATCACATAGTGATAAACATCTGCATGATCGTCGGATGAACCCGTGGGTGTCCGTTTAAGAATGGGAAGTATAGGGCTATTACAGACTGCAGTCTTCTCAACTACTCCTTTCTCAATCCAGTCCTGTACAATTTGCAATAGAGCTCGCTCACCTGCCTGCGGTATTTTATACTGAGGGATGCGAGGTAAAATAGCATTGTCTTTAACTTGGATCGAAACTGGCGGTATCTGTAACAGTCCCACATCAGTGTCACCTGTCGCCGAGAGTGTGGGCGGCACATTTTTAAGCTCCCCGGGAAGAGGCGCATCTTTGGACACACTGTAGCGTGCACTACATCCGGACCCATGGTCATGTAAACATCTGCCAGGGAGCAATAAATCGTAGCATGCAATTTCTTCAACAAGTCCAAACCAGTCAAATTCTCTTCACAATTAGACGTCAACAAGAATGGCAAATCCACAGTGAAAGGACCAATAGACCACGCAAGGGGTTTTGAAATGGGGCTCACAACCGGTACACCAGAAAAACATACCGAAACATTATGATGGCCAGACAGAGCCGCCCCAGGGACCAAGGAACAAGAAATAGAACTGTTTGTTGCACCTGTATCCACCAAGAACTCCTTAGTCGAACCATGCACATCCGCACTAACGTACGGACCACGTTGATCTACAGGTATCGGAACTGGTCCCTCACTCTGTCCCTGGCTGTCCTAGCTGTAAGACATCCCCGTCACCTCATCCGTATCATAATCATCATGATAATACTAGCCTCCCCGAGGGTCATCAAAATAATTCTGTTCAGAACGACCCTGCGGGGCCACAGCATTCTGGACCCTGTCCTGGCCACCAGCTTCACGACCCCGTCCACGAGAACCTCGTCCTCTCAGGACCTCCACCTTCTGCAAAAGCACAGGACACTCGCTACCCCAGTGTCCCTCCTCTTTACAATATGCGCACTGATTCGGCCCTAAAGGTGTGGTATTTGTAGGCCTGCTAGTGCGTGGAAGCTGTTGGGCCGAACCACCACGTCCTCTACCATTCCCCCTAGAAGCCTGCTGCAACAACACTTTCGTCTTCAAATCCTTGTGCTTCTTCTCCGTCCTCTCCTTATCCTCATTTTCCCTGTGTTCATAATACTGCGCCATATCCAAAATAACAGAAGGGGAAGATGTAGACCAGGTGCTCTCGGAAGTCTGTAATCGGGTCGCAATCTCAGGAAGCAAATTAGAAACAAATCTATTAACAAACAATCGAACGCCACCTTTGATCGACAAATCCTGTCCACTATAGTCTAAAAACACACCTTCAAACCGAGTGGAAAAAATCAGACACACATCTTTCTTTTCACGGCAAGCCGATAACTTGTCCTAATGATCTTTTCCTGCAGGGATAAGAGAATGCATATACGTAATGATACGGCCAGGCAAAGCAAGTTTCTCTGGTCTAGGCTTATCACCTGGCTTCCGTTCCTGATACCATGCTCTTATATGATCCCAGGTACCACCCAATTCCGCAGCATGATCCTGTGTGTGTACTTGTCTCCAAATATCAACCGGAACTAGTAAGCCAAAGAACATTTCAATATCAGCAAGTGTTATCACTGTAGAAGAGGCAGCTTCTACAGTGCCTTCTTATAGGCACTGTAGAAGCTTTATAATAAGCAGTCTGATTCTTCCTAGGATCAGGTAAGTCTTAAGAGACAAGACTACACTCCTTTTCCACGGAGCATAAACCCATTGTTCTTGGAAATGGGCCGCTGCCCCTGGTCTAGTAACAATATTATGCTGATCCCTTTGATCTGGTATTTCGGAATGATAGATGGGATGAACCTCCCGCATCGGAAACTGAGATACCGGGGTGGGGCTCTTCTCAATCAGTCTACCCTGATAAGCAACCAACGTCGCAACATTACCAAAGTCTTTACCAGGCGCCAATCAGTAACATATACATGATCCTTAATATCATATAGAATTTGCGGTGCTGCATCGTTGAAACCCTGCTCCCAAAGACCGATCAAAGAGGCTGACATATGCTTAAGGGCATGCTGTTGTACAAAAGGCTCATAATCTTTCATCTCACACCACACATCTTCCACACCATAAATGGGGTTTCAGGCCCACTGCGCAACCTGATTAGCCACTACCTTTTTCTCTGCATCTCCCATCTCCGATCGCACATACGGATCCATTTGCTCCTTGAACTTCGTCCAGTCCATCTTCAAATCCACGTACTGGTGTCCCACTACTCTGATGTCGGGGAATGGAAGAACACAATGGGAGTGATAACAGAGGCAGTAGGCACTAGCGTCGCTGCTGGCTGTGTCGCGGGTGTAAGAGCTGGCGAAAGACGCCGAAGCAATAGGTGTTGCAGGAGTACTAACAGTCATAGTTGCCACAGACGGCGAGGACAAAGAAAGGCTAGGAGGTGCCGTGGCCAAGGCAGTCTGATCAACAATAACGGAAGCAGAAACGGCAGAGACAAAAGAACTGGGTAGCTGGGCCTGTGAGGGAAGAGCGGAATATATCCTCTGCGGGGCATATCGGGATGGGGGTCGAGTATCTAACAATTGTTCCACAAACGTATCATTTTCTTCTTGGGTCACATAAGATTTATCAATATTCAATCGAAACCTCCCATCTTCAAGTTCAATTCCTATCTTTTTTCTCTCTATCATGTGCTACAGCCTTTTGAGTCAATGTTTGCATTCTCCCCTTCCGGGCCTCTTTCTCTGCTTTCATTCGCCTCTGTTTAGCCTCCTTTTGCCACGTACAAAGAGAATCAAACAGACTACTTCTTTTCGCAAACAACTTCTCCTGTAAAAACCCAACTTTTTGTTCATCAAAAGTGCCCGTCAACGGCCACTGCAACTCTGCATTGTCCCTCGTATATTTGTGCCATAGCGTACTAAACATAATCGGGCCAAGACCATGCTTCACATACTTATCGAAGTTCGGAGTGCCTTCTGGAGGCGCCGGCTGACTTACTTCCAATCGAGCATCTGCAGAACAGCAACGACAACAAGAAACCAAGAACCTACTAAATCCAGGCATTTTCAAAAGTGAGCCAAATTCATTGTTGCCTGGCGAAGTGTTCGCAAACACTTCGTACCAAAATTGGTCCTCAGACCGTACCAAATGGTACCATATCCACAAAGAACCAAAACAAACTCACCTGGTGCACACAAGTCAAACAAATTTATTCTCCACTGCCGACTCTTTGGACCAAACTGTCAGATCCAAGGGTTTCGCTGTTCAGGACCCCAGTCAGGATGACCACTGGGCGAGGCATCGTCTGGCAGGACAGAAGGGGCAGCTGCGAGCAAACCATGCTCCTCGTACAGGGATCCCTGATCCGTCCGTCCAACCAGACGATGGCCCGACCTCTCCACCCGTCCGTGGGAGGGGATGGGTCACCCGATGGAGTCCCTGTTCGGGCGCCAACTGAAGGAAGTGACCTGATTAGGGCCACCCCGGTCACTCGCGACCCCCTGTCAGCCTTCCAGACAAATGAAGAGTCGGTCAGACAGAGAATACAAACCAAGTATTTATTCAGGTACACTCTAGCGGAGCCCAATCTGCCCAGTCTCTAGGGATTGCTGCAGAGGGACTGACATCAGAAAACCTGATACATTATGTACGATTCAGAACCAAAGAAGGCACACCCAGACTGGAAATTTCCAGATGGAGGCAGCTACACAAAGGAGGTACAGAAGGTTAAGTTTCGATCCTGAGACCGGGCACACACTATCTCTACGCCAAGGTCGTTCGGCCTGTGCCCACCGCTGGACTAGTGAGAGCAGGCCTCTATCTAATGGGAAAGGTATGCGCTAGTAAGAACAGTGTATTCATTAGTACAGCACGGCCCAACCTTGGAGAAACGAAAACTATCAAAGCTGCTTCTCGCAGAGAGGGATTAGTTTCGCTCATGGATCAAAATGGCGGCTAAACATAAAATGGTGCAGCGAATGCTAACTTACATAGAACAATGCTCAAAAATAGCAAAAACATATTCATTTCATCACACACATCAACTTTGGCTGTAATGCATGATCAGCAATCAAGGTCTGTCTCAGATCTTCCACACGATGCCCGGGCCTAGCCCTTAAGTGTTTGAGCTGGAACTCTTACAGCAAACATCATGTAATCTGCTCTATACCAGGGGTCTCCAGCCTTTTAATTAAGAGCTCCCTGGAAATTATCCTCAGCTACTATTCTAACTAATGCTCTTAATGAACAAGTTACTTACCTTCGGTAACGCATTATCTGGTAGAGACTCTATCTAGCTGCAGATTCCTTACCTTTGAATTTCCCAGGTCGTCGGGCTGGATCTGGAAACTTTTGCTGAGCAATACCCCGTGCGTGCGACATCGGGTGGCTCAATTCGGCTCCACGTAATGTCGTTTGTGTCGGTAGCGTCGGTTATGACGTTGCGGTGCCTATATAGGCGCCACCCAGGCGCGCGGACGTGAGTACTTTTCGTTTTTCCACGCCAGAAGCGCAGAGCCACGAAGTGACTGACGTAATCGTGTGCAAAACTAGGCCCCTGAAAGGGGAGTAACCCTAGACCTACATCAGTCCGCAAAGCGAGGAGGCATGGGTGGGGCTGTAAGGAATCTGCAGCTAGATAGTCTCTACCAGATAATGCGTTACCGAAGTTAAGTAACTTGTTCATCTTTTAGACTTCTAGCTGCAGATTCCTTACCTTTGTATCAAATACCCGAGCCATACCATCCCGGCGGTGGGTTGCGGACTCATGACCTAGACTAAGAAGTCTTGCAGGACTGAACGTGCAAAGTGCCCATCCCTGCGCACTTGACCATCAAGGCAATGTTTTGCGAACGTGTGCAATGATGCCCACGTTGCTGCCTGACAGATGTCTTGGACTGGGACACCCGGAGCCAAGGCCATAGTCGCAGCCTTTCCCCTGGTGGAGTGGGCCCTTGATCCCTCAGGGGCTGCTTCTTTGCCAAGGCATAACAGATCTTAATTCGGAGAACAACCCAGCGAGAGATGGTTCTTTTCTGCACTGCCTTGCTCTTCTTTGCTCCCACATACCCCACAAAGAGTTGGTCATCCACCCGGAACTCTTTTTTGCGGTCAAGGTAGAACGACAACGCTCTTTTTGGGTCCAGCCGGTGGAGACGCTCCTCTTCCTTAGAGGGATGTGGGGGAGCAAAGAAGGTTGACAAAGTGATGGATTGGCCCAGATGAAATGGGGTCACAACCTTTGGTAAAAATTATGCCCTGGTGCGAAGCACAACTTTGTCCGGAAAGGACATAAGATAAGGAGGCGAGCTGGATAACGCCTCCAATTCACTCACCCTCCGTGCCGATGTAATCGCCGCTAAGAAGGCTGTTTTGATAGTCAACAGCCGGAGGGGACAATTGTGCAAAGGCTCGCAAGGAGCACACATCGGGTAAGTGAGGACCAAATTAAGGTCCCATTGCGGCATAATAAAGGGCGTGGGTGGAAAAAAGTGAGCCAGCCCTTTTAGAAAACTATTTACAATAGGTGATTTAAAGAGAGGAGGTTGGTCTGGCAGCCGCAAAAAAGCAGACCGAGCAGAGCGGTAACCCTTGAGTTCCCAAAGCAGAGCCCTGCTGGGCCAGGGTTAGAATGAATAAAAGGACAGTAGAAAGAGGAGCAGAAAGAGGGTCAATGGACCTTTCTGAACAGAATAATACAAATTTCTGCCAACGGCAGGTGTATGCCGACTTAGTGGAGGGCCGCGACCGCGCGCGTCAGGTTGCCATCCAGGAGGTCCGAGGCATTGCGATAAACCTGTATTCCAAGATATTTAAAGGTATCAGGCGCTATATGGAAGGTCCAGGGGCCAAACGTAAAGGCACCACACTTTGCAGCGCTGTCAAAGAAATACGCGTACGACTTGGCAGCATTAATAGCCAGGCCAGAGATGTCTTGGAAGGACTCGAAGATAGAGGGCATTGGGTGCGGATCCGCATCCATATAAAAAATAAAGCGGTTTAAACCCTTATCTTCACGTGACCAGATCTTTATCCAGCAAAGTAATGGTTTAATTTCCACTTGGTCTACCAGATAATCCACCCCTAGCTCTTCATGGACAGAGCTGGTGTACCTTGGGGGACGCGCAGGATCTGCCGTAAAAACGTATTTTCCGCCCCCTGTAAACTGAGAGGGGATATACCCCCACACTTCACCGCCATATACAACTTTCACGATAGTCTTGGATTTATACAGTTTTAAGATAACTTCCGGTGCCCATGAACCCAATCTACTGGAAAAGCTGGTGATGGCCCCCGCGGATTTATTCAGGTCGATGCGCTTCCCATCTAAAAGGGCTCTCCACTGTAGGCTGTCATCAAATAACACTCCTAGGTAGGGTAAAGCCAAAACCTTAGCCAGAATATGATGGCCCGCTTTAAAACTTTTCATGCGAGGCCTCCGCCGCCCGACCATAAATACATATGACTTAGTAAAATTAACCGACCGGTCCAGCCTGTCCATAAAAGAAATAAAGCAATCTGTTAGTCTGCAAACCCCGGGCCGTGCGGGCCATAAGCACTGCATTGTCGGCATAGAGTAAAACTGTCAAGGCTCTCCTCCCCACTCTAGAGGAATCTGACTGAAGTGCCAATAGAGCTGCCTTGAGACCGTTAATATACACAGAAAATAAAAAAGGAGCTAAAATGCAGCCTTGGCGCACTCCCCTCGTGCAGTTGAAATGATTAGTGAGTTCCCCCCCCAGGTGTGTATCTCACTGTTGCAGTCGTCTGGGCATGAAGTGATATAAGTAGATGGACAATAAAAAGTTCCACTCCCAGGGAGATTAAGATATCCCATAGCTTAGTCCAGTTGACACAATCAAACGCAGACGTAAGGTCCATAAAGGCTAAGTACAGGACACCCGGTTGTGTCGGTGTGTATTTGGCAGTCAAAAGATACAGATTGAGGCACTGGTCAGTAGTTGACATGCCTTCCTGGAAACCAAATTGGACTTCTGCTAAATTCTGGTTATCTATGGCCCACACAGTCTAGATAAAAGAACCCGACCCAAGACCTTTACAACCGCGTCAATAAGGGAGATCGGGCGATACGAATGTGGATTGTCCTTGTCCCCTTTTTTATAGATTGGAAAATTTGAATTGCCCCTATATGGTTAATCTAGTACAGCCATAACTGCAACGCCAGTAACCGTTATTATTAATAATTAGTCAATGTTGTATGCTTTATCAGCCAATTATTAGATTTTAAATATATTTTAGAAATTTAGCTCTTAAAATAAACACATTTTCATCTTGAAAACACACGTTTCTATTTGAGATACATATATTAATTGAACCAAACAAAAACCTCTAATGTAGTAGGCAGGGCTGAGTACATGAGCTACTCGCAGGTAGCTGAAGAGCTACCAGTAGCTCACCAGCAAGACCTCTGACCTCGTGTCTAGGGCCTGCTCTCTCCCCAGCAGCTCCGCGGTGCGTTGCTCTGCCGCTGACCTCCCCTGGTAGGTGTTCGAGGCCCCTACACTCTGTGCCCGGCTCCGCCTGTCGTTCCCTTTCCCTGATTGTGCCTCTTCTCTGCCTCTCTTCTGTGACTGTACCTCGCCCGTTGTTTTTTTCTATCTCCTGCTTATTTCGCCTATCTGTTTTTTGTGGTTGTGCCCTCTGACTGTACCTCGCCCGTCTTTTAATTTTTTTAATTTGTTTTCTGTTTTCTGCTTATCTCGCCTTATCTATTTTTCTGTACTTGTGCCCTGCTCTGTTTTTCGTCCCCTTTTCCCGCTGCTACTGCCCCTGCGGCCCCTCCCCCCTGACGCCCCTGCCTCCCATCTGCACGTCCCTCCACCCTTCTCAATTTAATGGCGGCTGCTGCGCGATCGCGCCACTGGCGCGCCGAAGGCTTGCCCAAGGCAAGCCAGTCTGTGCCTGTCCGTGACCCGACCAGCGCCAGGGACCCGGGATCTCCAACCATCCACCACTACTGCGCCTCCACCCTCCTCGCACTCAACCCCAGTCGGAACAACAATTGCCAGCAGGCCACGCCGAACACGACCCAAGGCCAGTTCTCCTGCCACAACTGCTGCCACTCCTTCACCACCGGCCAGATCGCCAACACCGCCGACGCCCTAAGATGCATCCTCCTCAACGTGCGCTCTGTGCACCGACACGCTGTGGAAATCTGGAACCTCCTGGACACTCTCTCGCCCGACGTCGCCTTCTTCACGGAAACCTGGACCAACGCTTCCTCTGCCCCCGACATCGCCACCGCCATCCCGGATGTATACGGATCCAGAGGAAAGACCACCTCAACCACCCGGGAGGAGGCATCGCCATCGTGCACAAAAATTCCCCCGCCTCACCACCTCCAGCGACAACTTCCCCGCTGCAGAACACCTACACTTCCAGGTCTAGACCAGCACCAACTCCACACTACGCGGCACCCTCGCCTACAGACCCCCCGGCCCCCAGGGACCCTTCCCCGACCTAAACGCACCCCACGCCATTGCCACCACAGACTACGTACTCATCGGAGACATGAACTTCCACCTCGACAACCCCAGCGACCCCCCCCCCCCCAACTCCACCACCCTCCGCGACAACCTCGCCAACATCGGACTCAAACAACTCGTCACCACACCGACCCACAAGGCAGGACACACTCCTGACCCCATCTTCGCTGGAGGTAGCAGCGTTCATTTCAGCCACACCACGCAACCCCCTTGGACCGACCACCACTGCGTACACTTCCTCGTCAACAAACCCAAGCCACCCAAACCCGCTCTGCGCCCTCCGTTAAGAAACTGGAGCAGTCACCGAGGAACAACTCCACTCCACCCTCAACGGCAACTCTCCCACCGCTATAACGAACGCTAACCTCGCGGACATGGAATTCCACACTTGGATCGCCAACTGCACAGACAAACTCGCCCCACTACGCAACCCCGACAAGCAACGCCCCAGGAAAGCCGCCTGGTTCACCACCGATCTCCAAGAGGCCAGACGCACCTGCAGACGCCTAGAGAAGAACTGGAGAAACAGCAAGGCACTGGAAAACTACACCACCTACAAGGACGCTATGACAGAATACCATCAACGCATCAAAACCACTAAACTTTCATCCACAACAGAATCCTCGCCAACTCCAGCAACTCCAAGGAACTATTCAGCGTCATCCAGGAATTCACCAAACCCCGCAGAGAAGCCACAGACATCACCCCCTCCCAGGTCCTATGCGACAGACTCGGATCGTATGTCCACCTGAAGATAAAAAACCTCTACGACAATTTCAACTGCCTCACACCCGACCCCACATTCAGCCCTCCCTCCACCAACACCAGCCAACCCACCATCTCCGCCTGGACACCGTTCACGACCGAAGAGACTATCACGACCATGAAAGGCATCCACTCCGGGGCCCCCACGGACCCCTGCTCACCCCACATAAACCACAAAGCCGCCACCGCCCCCATATTACAACGCACCATCAACACCACCTTCAAGTCCGGCTCCTTCCCCTGCGCCTGGAAACGCGCAGAAGTTCGGCCCCTGCTCAAGAAGCCCACAGTGGACCCAACGGACCTCAAAAACTACCGACCCATCTCGCTCCTGACTGACTGAATATTTATAAAGCGCACTATTGCCGAGGCGTCTTGGCGCTGAGATGTGTGCAATCCAGGAGAAGCTAACGAATCTAAAGCTTGGTGAAAAGCCATGTTATCATTTTTCTAAAAGGAGTCCTGTTAGACTGTAGTCGCATCTGTACGGGGAGGGAGTTCCACAGTTTAGCCGCTTGGAATGAGAAACCCTTCCCTCCCCACCTAACTTCTTATCTTGGGGAGATGTACTAGTCCAGTGTTAGTGGACCTTAGGCAGCGTATTGGCACATATCAGGGAAATAGTGATTGTAAATCCTCCGCACCTCCACCATATAGGGCTTTATGCACTAGGCAGAGGGACTTAAAATCCACTCTCTGTCGAACTGAAAGCCAGTGGAGCTGCTTTATGATAGCGGACGTAGGATGATGTTTAGGTAGGTTAAGCAATACCTGCGCTGCCGCATTTTGGAGGGACTGGAGTTTGGAAAACTGCCTTGCGCCTGCTCCCAGGTATAGTGCGTTGCAATAATCTACTCTCGACAGAACTAATGCTCCGACTACTGTTTTCCTTAGTGAAAAAGGAATAAAAGGAAGAATCTTACGCAAGACTTTCAGCGTGAAGAAGCAAGCCGAAGACACTTGATTTATTTGAGGGGCGAGCGTTAGATCTTTATCGATCAGGAAGCCTAGATTCCTAGCCTTAAACACAGGGGTAGGGCACGTTCCGGCTTCAGGGGGCCACCATAGTTGGCTCCAGACCGAAGGTTTCTGACCGACCTCTACAACCTCGGTTTTTTCCGTATTAAGCTTCAGAAAGTTAGTGGTCATCCATGCCATCAGTGCTGTAAGGCAATTGCGGAACCGTACCGCCGTCATATCCACGCTTTGCGTGACTGACACCACTAACTGGGTGTCATCCGCATACGACACGAGCATAAGACCGTGGTTTTTTTTATTAGTCTTGCTAGTGGGGCGACGTACAGATCAAACATAGTAGGGGACAAGGCCGATCCCTGGGGGACTCCACATGGGAGAATGAACTTTCCTGACTGAAGTCCATCCCAGTGAATTAGTTGTTCCCTGGATGCCAAGAATAATGATAGTAAGGCTAGAGCCTTATTCCTAATGCCAGCCGCCTTCAGCCTTCGCACCAATACCGCATGGTTTACGGTATCGAAAGCTGCGGTTAGGTCAAGCAATATAAGGGCGGCCCTACCCCCTGCATCCATCACCTTGCGGATCTCTTCTGTCGCCATAATCAAGGCTGATTCAGTAGAGTGCCGAGATCTAAAGCCATGCTGGGTGGGGTCAAGGATGTTGTTCTGATCCAAATATTCAGTCAGTTCAGAGTTCATAGCTTTCTCCAGGATCTTGGAGGGTAGCGGGAGACAGGATATTGGGCGATAGTTTTTGATCTCCAAGGGATCGAGAATGTTTTTTGTTTTTTTTTTAGAATAGGTCAGATACAGGCCTTTTTCCAACGCAATGGAAAAACCCCTTAACTCGTGATCTCATTTAGTAAGGGGGTCAAGGATGCACTGATCTCCTCAGGAGCCAGATGTAGAATGTAAGGGGGGCAGGGGTCAAGGGGGGACCCGGACTTGGTTTGCAACAACAGATCTGCAACTTGTTCTTCCCCTAACACTGAGAACCGTGTTAGACTGCACTGAGGTGCAGTATCTTCTCGCCCCTCTATGCAGTTCACCCCAGGCGCAACAGCTGTGTTCAAGAGGTCATTATAGACTGTCTCGATTTTGTTTTGAAAGAAAACAGCCATTTTTCCACAAAGTTTTGGTCCGGTGCAAACACAGTATCCCGCGGGCACTTTAATAAAGCAGTTAGTTTTGAATAATTCCTTAGAGGAATTAGTAGCCTCCTGAATTTTAGAGGTAAAATATATACAGTTTTAGCTTGTTTTATGGCAGTCTTATAGTCCTCTAGGGCTGTGTTGTAGTCTTTCCTATGTTCCATGCTATAGTCGTATCTCCAAATACGTTCCTTACGTCTACATTTGACTTTGATTTGTCTAAGCTCAGCCGAATACCATAGTGACGAAGCTTGCCTTCTCCTCGGGTGCTTAGTCACTTCCGGCGCCAGCCTGTTTACTGCATGACTTAGCCAGTTTTCAAAGTTACCGGCTGCCACATTAGAGTCTGCTATAGCTGGGGGCTTCGTCGCCAGAGCTGTGATTAAATCATTTTTTTGGATTAATTTCCAAGGACGTGATTTAACCAGGGAGGGTCTGTTCCTGCGACAGCTGCTGGTTGCTGAGATCTCAACATTGAAATGGACTGCAGAGTGGACTGACCAGGGTACTGGTCGCACACTCTTCACTTCAATGAGTTGATTGTTGGTGAAAATACCATCCAGTGTATGGCCCGCTTGGTGCGTTGGCTCTGATATAATCTGACTCAGCCCATAGCCAGCCAGGTTATCTGTCAGGCAGGATGTGTCGGAGTCATTATTTGCTTCTAGATGAAAGTTAGTCACCCAGAACCGTAAAGGTGTCGGTATCTAAGCAAGATTCTAAAAAGGTCTGCAGTGATCTTATAAAAGCGGATCTCGTCCCTGGAGGCCTATAGATGAGTAGTCCCGGGAAGAGTTCACGGTTGTTACTTTTGACACTGAATGACATTGCCTCAGCTTCCAGCGTAGATTCTGGCACGATCCTCACTGTGTAGTGGGACCGGTAAATCAGCGCTATCCCTCCCCCTTTTGCCCCTGCCCTATCTGCATGAGCTACAAAGTAACCTGCCGGCACCGCAGCGTTCCAGTCCAGCTCGGAGGTACTATTTGCCCAAGTTTCCGTAAGAAACACAAGATCTGGGTTTCCAACTTGAATCGAACACTCTAGGTCGTACTTGTGTTTGATCATAGATCTTGTTTAGTAGGATGCAGCTAATAATATAGGGGTCCTTGTAGGAAATTCCTTGAGTTAATACATAAGACTGGGAGTCCCTAATATCTTGGGGGGGCATTGTTATCCAAGTCGCTGAAAGACATGACATACTTCCCCCCCCCCTTGTGGTGTATTTGGGTTTAATGGAGAGATTCAGAGGCATCATCCCACATGAGTTGCAACGCCTAGGGCTGTAATTCAGTTTATCCAGCACTGACATTGGTTGAGGGCACTCTCCATGGTTAAGGTCGACGAGTTCACTTCGTGTGTAGATATGCCTCATACAAAGGGCAGGGGTCCTGGTGCTGGTCGCGCTCCGGGCGCCGACGGGCGCAGACGGGCTTGCCTTTGGTGCGCCGGCGGCGCGGTCGCAGCATCCGGTATTATATAGTAAGTAGTGGTGGGAGTAGGGCGGCAAACTAAAACGCTGACCTCAAGGCGGGTCCGCTCTAACAGGCGGGCACCGCAGTCAGCGCAAATAGCAGCAGTTAAGGTGAGGCAGTTACAGTATTTTAAAAACACAATATCACAATTTTTAAAAAAACAAGTAAAACCAGGCTAAAAGATGTTGCAGGTAAATATCTCCCCACGCTCTAGCAGCGCTTGTTCCGGATTTGCACGTTACTCCTCCCTTTTGCGACAAAAGTCACCGAGAAGACAATCAACGCAGAACTGACAAGGTTCATAGAAGACGCCATCCTCGACCCCTCACAATCGGGCTTCCGAAGCAACCACAGCACCGACACCGCCCTACTCGCAGCCACAGACTACATCCGCACCCTCCTCGACCAAGGCCACACCACAGCCCTCATTCTACTCGACCTGTCAGCAGCCTTCGACACAGTCTCCCACCGCACACTCGCAGCCAGACTACACGACGCCGGCATACATGGCACCGCCCTCGACTGGATCCAATCATTCCTTGCCGATAGAAGACAAAGGATCAGACTGCCACCCTTCCTCTCCCAGCACACGGAAATCAACTGCGGAGTCCTATAGGGTTCATCACTCAGCCCCACACTCTTCAACATCTACATGGCTCCCCTCGCTGCCAACGTCCGACAGCACGGCCTCAGCATAGTCTCCTACGCCGACGACACCCAGCTCATCCTCTCCCTCACCAAAAGCCCCACCACCACCAGACTCAACTTCCAGGAAGGAATGCAGGACGTCACTGCCTGGATGAGCAACAGCTGCCTGAAACTCAACTCAGAGAAGACAGAAGTCCTCATCCTCGGAACCACCCCCTCGGCATGGAACAACACCTGGTGGCCCACTGCCCTCGGCACCCCCACACCCCTACGGACCACGCCCGAAACCTCGGCATCATCCCCGACTCCTCCCTCTCCATGAACAGACAAATTAACGCTGTCACCTCCACCCGCTTCAACATCCTCCGATTCCTCCAAGACCTTCAAATGGATCCCCCCAGGCAAGGAAGACTGGCACCCACGCTCATCACCAGCAGGCTGGATTACGGAAACGCCCTCTACGCCGGCATCAACAAGTCTCTATTCCGCAAGCTCCAGACGATACAGAACACCGCCGCCACAGTCGTCCTCGGTATCCCTCAACACGAACACATCAGCCAACACCTGCGCAAGCTCCACTGGCTCCCCGTCGAGAAAAGTCACCTTCAAGATACTCATCCACGCCTACAAATGCCTACACAACACCGAACCCCAATACCTCAACGACAGAATCACCCTCCACGTACCCAAAAGAAACCTACGTTCTGCCAACCTCCTCCTCGCTGAAACCCTCCGCAGAGCCAGAACAGGAGGAAGATCATCCTCCTACATCGCGGCCAAGACCAGGAACGAGCTCCCCACCGACATCAGACACGCCCCTTCCCTGAACTCCTTCAGGAAGACTCTGAAAACCTGGCTCTTCGACGGATACAGAACTGCTGGACTCCCCCTCTCCCCTCCCCCCCCCACCCACAGAGCTTTGAGACCCTCACGGGTGAGTAGTGCGCTTGAAATTCCCTTGATTGATTGACCAGGGCAAAGGTTGGCGCGAACTGAAGGCAGAAGGCCACACCAGCCTTTCTTACTCTGGGAGTCAAGGGCAGACTGCAGCAGCTACAGGTCTGTTTGGCCATGCGCATGGAGGCCTGCTCTTTGAGGAACTGGAGTGACCGCATTGTTTGAAATGTTTTAATGACCTTCGTGAGTACCGAATACTCTTAAGCGTCCAAGAGTCCGCATTCCGACTCACAGGCCTGTGCCCATAATGTGTCCTGCCATCCTTGTGAATCTTTGTACTCCCAAGATGGTGGTTGTTGAATGAGAACCCTCGCCCTTCAAAAGACCCTAAGCTGGTGCGTGAACAGTTCTGTTTGCGTCTTCAAAGATCTAAAGGGTCTGAGTATGTGCGCACATGCAGCTTTTCAACATGTCTCAGCTTGTTTTCTTTTTTGAGGTCTCACTTCTTGATTATGATTTACATATCGGTGGCATTTGAAGCCAGAGGACGCAGGTGCTTCGATAAGCCGCTCATTTTCCGAATCACACCCACCACGAGAGCACCCTCCATTCAGCCCACACTCCATCGAAGCCTGCCAGTCAGTGTCATGGGCACTTCAAGTTTTGCTAGCCACCCTGGCTACTACTCTGAGGCTGCCCACGGCACACGCAGTGTGAACACTCAAGAGGGCGGCCACCCTAGTGCCCCTGGGAGTCCCCAAATTCTGTCGCTGGTTACGCGTCACTTCCGGCGCATCAGAGGGTTGGGGTAAGGTACTTATACCTGCTCTGCCCATCTGTCCTTTTTGGTTCGTTCTGGTCACGCCGTACTGGTCTGGTGTCGGCAGTGTGCTGGTTACATTCCCTGTCCCGTGGTCGTTGGCCGGCCTCTTCTGGTTTGCTGTGAGTCTGGGCCCCTACTTCCCGCAGTGGGGGACAGCCCCATGGGTGTGAGGTAATTGTGATGGGGTTGCTGCATGTTGCGGGTGTGCGGTCCTCATAGGCACCGCAGTCTCGTTTGTTTTGCGTTTCTCGTTTGGATTGCGTTTTGGCAGAGAGGGGGGGGGGAACCAACAAGAGCACGGTCTGAGTGACCTTTGGGCCCTAGGGATCACGCATGGGGGTATCTGATGCGGGCGTGTTGCATTGTACTTGGTCGGTTTCGGTGAGTCAACTGCCCCCCAAAAGGGGGGAGGGGGAAGCATTCTTTCGCCTCTTGGCGGTGCCCGTTGCGAATGACTGCTTGCCTCCGGGTATGTTTTCTGTGTGGGGCCCAGCAATTGCGCATTCTTTGCCACCTTTCTCAGAAAAAAAAATATATATATATAATGTATAGTTCATTCCTTAGATTTTGGAAGTGCCAGACCCTGGTACTTGGAATGGAATTCAGAAATATTCTCCTGCCTTGTATTCATTCTGTTATGTCGGTGCTGCCTCTGATTACTGCAAATGTCTTTGCTGCTCCTGGCGGTGTCCCCTTTGGGGGATGGCTGCCCCTACCTCCTAGCAAGCTTTGTGCTGGCATAGAGGATGCCGTTGCAGCCAGTGTGGCCGACTTGGCCAACTAAGTGCTTGTGCCACCACTGGTGATCACACTTTGTCTTCATTTACTTTATGGAAGGAATGCTGCCACTGCACAGATGGAGCAAAATGTTAACCTGCCGTGGCCAGGATGGCCCGGCGAGAAAGGATTAATCTTGCTCACAGTTGGGGTTATGGCTTATGATCAGGACTTGGAAGGACTGGTTTCAGACCCTTATTTAATTTCAAATGACAGAATGGTTGAGCCATATTTGAGCTCGAAAGTTAACTCCTTTTCTCGGGCAGTGGAGTTCTTATGATAGTAAAAGTAGAGCTGAACCTAGCGGATTGTGTGTCAATTCTGTTAAATCCAAGGGTGTAATACAAGGGGAGTGAAACTGGTGCTAAGGAAACCCAGATCGAGCATGGGTAGATTAGTTGTCAGCACTCCTCCCGCCGTACCCTAACTCTGGTATTAAATTTACCCCATTGTCATTACTATGTTATTAAAACTCCATATTGTCATTTCGCCATATGAGTCAACAAACTCACATCGCAGAAGTCTCTAGAGACGTAGTAGAGCACACAATGGTCCCCCATTTGCTGCTCTTCCCAGGTTCCCATAGGCACCATATGGCTTCCTGGTTTAAACCTGGAGGTTTCTTTCTGTTAATGCCACATACGTTTATGCTTCAATATTGGCTTAAAACAGAGAGCTCGGAAGAGACATTCTACGCAGCCTGCTCACATAATGGCGGGTCTACTCAGCCTTTCATCCTTCTGAGGTCGATAAAATGAGTACCATTAAGTTTGGTATCAAGAAACATCGGTATTTAGCGCCATGATACCCTTCAGGTGACCATGCACACAAATACACTTTATGATAAGCACAGCCACCCGCAAGACTTGTTGGCTTGTCACTAGCTCCTCTGATTGGCCACCTTTCCTCGTTACGGTTAAGGACAGCAACGCATACAGATAGTTGCATCCGCCAATCCCAGCGCTGAGATGAATAAGCATGGTCTGATGCACTAGGTAAAACACGTGTTGTAATTCAAAAACTGGGGTTTAAACGGGATCAGCGGCTAACACACCCTTGCCCCACCACACATACAGAAGTACTTCCTGGTAAGGGCATTACTGGCATCCATAACATCTATTATCTGTCCTTCCTTTTGGTTTCTCCTGGTCACGCCGTCTCCCTCCCTACCGCATACCCGGCGTGTTGGCTGGGGGGCATAGCCAGGGAAGGAACATGTTAACTTGTTAATTTGTGTTGCAGACTGAGTTACAGGGCGATCCGGAGGCTGAATGGTACATAGGGGTACCCTTTTCAGGAGCACAATAGGGGTGCCTATGCCAAACCCCAGGAGTCTTTACGGCTGGACCCTGGAGGAAAACGACAGTGCCCCGCTAGTCCTTCGGGCGGTTGTAAGCCTGAGCAACCGGGGGCTTGCTTTGACACGCTCCGACCCTAAAAAGGCATGCGTAAAGGGATTGACTGGTGGTCCATGGTATTTAATGGGGAGAATCCCCACCAAATGGTAGCACCGATTGGGTTTGCCACGGTGCAGTTGGCTCATCAGGTGGGCAGGGCAGGGCAGCTTAGGTTAGTCACCGCTGCCTGCCCTTGGATTGCCCGTAAGTTGACCCACCACGTTGGCATATTTCTTATATGAAATAAACCTGAATGTTTTCCAACAAACCTGTCTTGTGTGATTATTTTATTGCTGTGCATACTATGTTATTCATGTGGGGTGAGGTTGCCTATATTCCCACTATCAATGTATGGTGACGAAGCGTGCAGGGGGGCAAAAGCAGCCTGGCCTTTGTGCCGATGCCTGAAGAGCTAGTATCTACGGGGGAAACACCGCTGTAAAGGATTCATGTGACAATATCTGGCTCCAAGGAGCAGGGGCCACGCTTCGCAAGTCAAGACATCAGTCTTAGCGCTGTCTGCAGTCTCAGAGCAGCTCCAGCCCAGAGAGCCAGCTGCCCATCTCATAACTGGGTCGGCCCACGGAGGCGGCACAATGGGCCTCCCTGTCTTATTGACAATGGACCTGCAGGTCTTTTCATTGTCTCACAGTGCCTTCGTATGCGATACTGGAGGCAGGGCCGGTTCTAGGATTTTTGGGGCCCTGGGCAGAAGGGTACTGTGTGAGGCCCTCTAAATTGCATAGACTTGACCCATTCAGGGCTGTTTGCATCTGAATAGATGCCTCTGCTCCTGAAGCTGCAGCCCCTCCTTCTCAGCCACCTACAAGCACCTCTTAACAGCTCATAAATGGCTGAAGGTGTGAGGGTTGCTTATCTCCAGCAAGGGTTAAGACTGCCAGGGAGATAAACAGCAGGGCAATAGTCCTTCCGCTGTGCCTCTGCATGGGTGGGGGGAGGAGGCCTAATTGCAGGACAAAACTGAGGAATGTGCCTTCATGCCACTGGGACTGCCCCCTCCACTCCATGGGTTCGTCTTGCTACACCATAGCAGTGAGGCCAGGGGAGGGGGCCCCCTAAGGTGACGCACTTGCAAGGTGGCACATTACATGCCATGCCCTCGCTGTGTCACATTGGTGCAAGGCCCCAAGTTGGAGGGCTGACTGGAGGGCCCTGGACCGCAGCCCACACTGCCCATGTCCAGCGCCGGCCCTGACTGGAGGAAAACAGTGGTGAAATAATATATTGCCCATGATCACATCACTGAGAGAGGAGCTCCTGTTTTTTCCCTGTTCTGTGGGTTTCACTAGGTACTGAGCAGCCATTTAATGGTTCTGTCTTCCTTTGTTCAAAGGCTTCGTCTCTATACTTACGCCAGTTCGAATCGGCTACAACTCGAACCTTTTATGGAAGCGCTGCGCTCAACCGGGCTGTAAAGCAAACTACACAAGGACCATAATGCCCCATCTGTAACCCAGCCCAGAATGCTCCCCCACCTCCTCCCCCGAATAGGTGCATCTACTGGTAGGTCAAATATAATTTAGCACATAATCACTGCCAAGAATTCATGGCATTCCAACTGAAGGCCTTCTAGGATGATCAAGCCGTCTCTGTACCCAATTCTGCCCTCCTGCTCTCTGCTAGCCTCGACAAAAACAGCCCTTCTTAACAAAGCGAGCCGTCCAAGCTCAGCATGCTCATGCCACGGGTCAGCTCCTACTCCTCCTCAGCTCAGCCACTCATGCCCCGGGTGGGCTGCTCCTCCTCAGCTCAGCAGCTCATGCCCCGGGTGGGCTGCTCCTCCTCAGCTCAGCAGCTCATGCCCTGGGTGGGCTGCTCCTCCTCAGCTCAGCAGCTCATGCCCTGGGTGGGCTGCTCCTCCTCAGCTCAGCCGCTCATGCCACGGGTGGGCTGCTCCTCCTCAGCTCAGCGACTCATGCCCCAGGTGATTGGAGTCACTGCAGCAGCTCATCCCCTGGGTGGGCTGCTTCTCCTCCTCTCAGGGCCTCATGCCCCGGGTGGGCTGCTTCTTAGCTCACAGCCTCATGACCCGGGTGCCCTGCTTCCCCTTAGCTCAGTGCCTCATGCCCCGGCTGGGCTGCTTCTCCTCAGCAGCTCATGCCCCGGGTGGGCTGCTTCTCCTCAGCAGCTCATGCCCCGGGTGGGCTGCTTCTCCTCAGCAGCTCATGCCCCGGGTGGGCTGCTTCTCCTCAGCAGCTCATGCCCCGGGTGGGCTGCTTCTCCTCAGCAGCTCATGCCCCGGGTGGGCTGCTTCTCCTCAGCAGCTCATGCCCCGGGTGGGCTGCTCCTCCACACCTCATGCCCCTGGTGGATGTCGTGTCCTGCTGCACTGCCCCTGGACCCCACGAGATTGCACACGGATGCAGGTTGGGGAACTGGTTGTTTATTTGTATATCTCATGTCGCAGTGCATGCAGGCACCTCTGCTCTTCTCGCCACTCCTACTGCCCTTACCCACCTTCCTCGCCGGAAGTGGTGTTTGGTGGCTACTCCTCCCTTTGTCCTGTGCAGGGTCCTAGTGCCCCTCTGGATAGCACTCTGACATCGGACTGCTTCTCAGCTCAGTGCCGCATGTCCCCGGGTAGGCTGCTCCTCCTGCTCAGCAGCTCATACCCCAGGTGGGCTCCTGCTCAGCGCCTCATGCATCGGGTGGGCTGCTCCTAAACAGCTCATGCCCCGGGTTGCTGCTCCTCCTCTGCGCCTCATGAACCGATGTGCTGCTTCTCCTCAGCGTCTCATGCCCCAGGTGGACTGCTTCTTCTCAGCTCAGTGCCTCTTACCCGGGGTGGGCTGCTTCTCCTCAGCTCAGTAGCTCATGCCCCCGGTGGGCTGCTCTTCCTCCTCAGCAGCTCATTTCGTGGGCGGGCTGCTTCTCAGTTCAGCGCCCCATGCCCCGTGTGGGCTGCTGTTCCTGCTCAGCACCTCATGCCCTGTGTGGGCTCCTCCTCCTCAGTCCCTCATGCCCCGAGTGGGCTGCTCCTCCTCAGCTCAGCAGCTCATGCCCTGGGTGGGCTTCTGCTCCTCAGCTCAGCAGCTCATGCCCCTGGTGGGCTTCTGCTCCTCAGCTCAGCAGCTCATGCCCCTGGTGGGCTTCTGCTCCTCAGCTCAGCAGCTCATGCCCCTGGTGGGCTTCTGCTCCTCAGCTCAGCAGCTCATGCCCTCGGTGGGCTGTGCCTCCTCAGCTCAGCAGCTAATGCCCCTGGTGGGCTGCTGCTCCTCAGCACCTCATGCCCCGGGTGAGCTGCTCCTCCTCAGCACCTCATGCCCTGGGTGGGCTGCCCCTCCTCAGCTCAGCGCCTAATGCCCCGTGTGGGCTCCTCCTTCACGCCTCATGTCCCAGGTGGACTGCTTTTTCTCAGCTTAGTGCCTCTTGCCCAGGATGGGCTGCTGCTCCTCAGCTCAGTAGGTCATTCCCCCGGTGGGTGCTTCTCCTCAGTTCAGCGCCCCATGCCCCGTGTGGGCTACTCCTCCTTAACGCCTCATGCCCCGGGTGGGCTGCTCCTCAACGCCTCATGCCCCGGGTGGGCTGCTCCTCCTTAGCTCAGCAGCTCATGCCCCGGGTGGGCTGTTCCTCCTCAGCACCTCATGCCCCCCCGTGGGCTGCTCCTCCTGCCCCGGGTGGGCTTCTGCTCCTCCTCAGCTCAGCAGCTTATGCCCTGGATGGGCTGCTCCTCTTCAGCTCAGAAGCTCATGCCCCGAATGGGCTGCTCCTCCTCAGCTCAGCGCCTCATGCCCCGTGTGGGCTCCTTTTTCGCGCCTCATGCCCCAGGGTAACTGCTTCTTCTCAGCTTAGTGCCTCTTGCCCGGGGTGGGATGCTGCTCCTCAGCTTAGTAGCTCATTCCCCCGGTGGGTGCTTCTCCTCAGTTCAGCGCCCCATGCCCCGTGTTGGCTGCTCCTCCTCAGCGTCCCATGTCCCGTGTGGGCTGCTCCTCCTCGGCGCCTCGTGTGGGCTGCTCCTCCTCGGCGCCTCGTGTGGGCTGCTCCTCCTCGGCGCCTCGTGTGGGCTGCTCCTCCTCGGCGCCCCATGCCCAGTGTGGGCTGCTCCTCCTTAGAGCCTCATGCCCCTTGTGGGCTGCTCCTCCTTAGAGCCTCATGCCCCGTGTGGGCTGCTCCTCCTTAGAGCCTCATGCCCCAGGTGGGCTGCTCCTCCTTAGAGCCTCATGCCCCAGGTGGGCTGCTCCTCCTTAGAGCCTCATGCCCCAGGTGGTCTGCTCCTCATCAGCTCAAGCCCCAGGTGGTCTGCTCCTCATCAGCTCAAGCCCCAGGTGGTCTGCTCCTCATCAGCTCAAGCCCCAGGTGGTCTGCTCCTCATCAGCTCAAGCCCCAGGTGGTCTGCTCCTCATCAGCTCAAGCCCCAGGTGGTCTGCTCCTCATCAGCTCAAGCCCCAGGTGGTCTGCTCCTCATCAGCTCAAGCCCCAGGTGGTCTGCTCCTCATCAGCTCAAGCCCCAGGTGGTCTGCTCCTCATCAGCTCAAGCCCCAGGTGGTCTGCTCCTCATCAGCTCAAGCCCCAGGTGGTCTGCTCCTCATCAGCTCAAGCCCCAGGTGGTCTGCTCCTCATCAGCTCAAGCCCCAGGTGGTCTGCTCCTCATCAGCTCAAGCCCCAGGTGGTCTGCTCCTCATCAGCTCAAGCCCCAGGTGGTCTGCTCCTCATCAGCTCAAGCCCCAGGTGGTCTGCTCCTCATCAGCCTCAAGCCCCAGGTGGTCTGCTCCTCATCAGCTCAAGCCCCAGGTGGTCTGCTCCTCATCAGCTCAAGCCCCAGGTGGTCTGCTCCTCATCAGCTCAGCACCTCATGCCCCAGGTGGGCTGCTGCTCCTCCTCAGCGCAGCAGTTCACGGTCCGGGTGGGCTGCTCCTCCTAAGCTCAGTGCCTCATGCCCTGTGTGGGCTCCTCCTCCTTCGCACCTCATGCACCAGGTGGACTGCTTCTTTTCAGCTTACTGCCTCTTACCCGGGGCGGGCTGCTGCCCTTTAGCTCAGTAGCTCATGCCCCCGGTGGGCGCTTCTCCTCAGTTCAGCGCCCCATACCCCGGGTGGGCTGCTCCTCCTCAGGGCCTCATGCCCCGGGTGGGCTGCTCCTCCTCAGGGCCTCATGCCCCTGGTGGGCTGCTGCTCCTCAGCTCAGGCCCTGTGGGCTGCTCCTCCTCAGCAGTGCATGCCCCGGGTGGGCTGCTCCTCCTCAGCAGCTAATGCCTCGTGTGGGCTTCTGCTCCTCAGCTCAGCAGCTCATGCCTCGGGTGGCCTTCTGCTCCTCAGCTCAGCAACTCATGCCCATGGTGGGTTTCTGCTCCTCAGCGCAGCACCTCATGCCCCAGGTGGGCTGCTCCTACTCAGCTCAGCACCTCATGCCCCAGGTGGGCTGCTCCTCCTCAGCACCTCATGCCCCGTGTGGGCTCCTCCTCAGCACCTCATTCACTGGGTGGGCTGCTCCTCAGCTCAGCGCCTCATGGCTCGTGTGGACTCCTCTTCCTTCGCGCCTCATGCCCCAGGTGGACTGCTTCTTCTCAGCTTAGTGCCTCTTGCCCGGGGTGTGCTGCTGCTCCTCGGCTCAGTAGCTCATGCCCGCCGGTGGGCTGCTGCTCCTCAGCTCAGCAGTTCATGCCCGCCGGTGGGCTGCTGCTCCTCAGCTCAGCAGCTCATGCCCCGGGTGGGCTGCTGCTCCTCAGCTCAGCAGCTCATGCCCCGGGTGGGCTGCTGCTCCTCGGCCCAGCAGCTCATGCCCCGGGTGGGCTGCTCCTCCACAGCTCAGCAGCTCATGTCATTGGTGGGCTGTTCCTCCTTAGCTCAGTTTCTCATGCCCCACGTGGGCTGCTCCTCCTCAGCTCAGTTTCTCATGCCCCACGTGGGCTGCTCCTCCTAAGCTCAGCAGCTCATGCCCTGGGTGGGCTCCTGCTCAGCAGCTCATACCCCGGGTGGGATCCTCCTCCTCAGCACCTCATGCCTCGGATGAGTTTTCTGCTCCCTAGCTCAGCAGCCCTTGCTCCGGGTCAGCTGCTCCTCCTCACCTTAGTGCCTCATGCCCCAGGTGGGCTGCCCCTCCTCACCTCAGTGCCTCATGCCCCGGCTGGGCTCCTCCTCCTCAGCTCAGCAGCTCATGCCTTTGGTGGGCAGCTCCTCCTCAGCAGCTTATGCCCCGTGTGGGCTGCTGCTCCTCATCTCGGCACCTCATGCCCCGGGTGGGATGCTCCTCCTCAGCTCATGCCCCGGACAGGCTGCTCCTCCTCAGCTCAGCACCTCATGCCCCGGGTGGGCTGCTGCGCCTCAGCGCAGCAGCTCACGGTCCGGGTGGGCTGCTGCTCCTCAGCTCAGTAGCTCATGCCCCCGGTGGGTGCTTCTCCTCAATTCAGCGCCCCATACCCCATGTGGGCTGCTCCTCCTCAGGGCTTCATGCCCCTGGTGGGCTGCTCCTCAGCCCCACATGCCCCCGGTGGGCTGCTCCTCAGCGCAGTGCCTCATGCCCCGGGTTGGCTGCTCCTCCTCTTCAGCTCAGCAGCTCATTACCTGGGTGGGCAGCTCCTCCTCAGCTCAGTGCCTCATGCCCTTGGAGGGCTGCTCCTCCTCACCTCAGTGCCTCATGCCCCGGGTATGCTACTCCTGCTCAGCAGCTCATGCCTGGGTGGGCTCCTCCTCAACTCAGCTCATGCCCCAGCTGGGCTGCTCCTTCTCAGCAGCTCATTCCCAGGTGGGCTGCTCCTCCTCAGCAATTCATGCCCCAGGTGGGCTGCTCCTCAGCAATTCATGCCCCGGGTGGGCTTCTGCTCCTCAGCTCAGCACCTCATGCCCCGGGTGGGCTCCTCCTCAGCACCTCATGCCCCAGTTGGGCTGCTCCTTCTCAGCAACTCAAACCCCGGGTGGACTTCTTCTCAGCTTAGTGCCTCTTGCTCGGGATTGTTGTGAAGTTCCTATATTACCCATACAGGACCTGCGCGGATAACCAACTGTGGGCTTGGTGGCAGACGGACTCTGAGCACCCCCACCGAGAAATGTTAGCATGTTTGCATAAGCTAGCTCACAGTGCCACTAGTGTCTCCTCTTATTGGGGAGAGAATAGTTTCTGGCAACCTTAGAACATGACAACCCTGATCCCACAGAATCGTGGAAACAATGTACTACTTTTCGCTCAGTCACTCGTGCTTACTTATCTTGTCTCAGAGATGCACAGAATAAACAGCCCGAGCGTTTCTATAAGGGTTTAGTGAACAGTCGTTATTCTTGTGTAGAATATGAGCTGCAACAACCATTAGACAGTAGCACAGATATGATTAGCGGTACGGTGAATATAAATGGATAGTACAGTTCTACCATCTTGCAATGCGCATGAATAAATACATGAATATAAAATGCATTGATAAAAGAGAGCACTTACTCCTGCGATGCCTATCTAGATGTACCGAAGTGAACCTAGCATGTGAGTAGGTGTGAAGCCAAGAATCCCTCTAGGATTTAGTCGAACCCCTTTACCTGAAGTATGAGAATGTAGGAGCCCTTCTTGGTCTCGTGCTGGACACCCCGCGAGGGATGTTCAGACCACTGTCAGCTGGAGCGTCTGCATGCAGGAGCCTCAGCGTTTCTGGTCAGTGTGTCGGCCTGGAAGTCTCGGTTGCCTCTAACACTAGCAAGATGTGCTGCATTTATACAGAAAGTATCTAGGGTTCCTTTGTTGCTTGTATTAGCCATTGTTGGATGTGAGGATGACGTATGGGATGAACCGTGTACGTAAATATGGGGAGGAAGGTGGTGTAGCCCCAGCCTGGTTTCTAAGAACCCTTATGAATATTCATTCATACTGTGTGAGTCTATTGATGGAGTTATAGGACTCTATTGTTAGGAGAAACCCTCCTTCTGCACCCAGAACTAGAACTAGGTAAAGGTTCAATCCTAAAAGGCCCGTTATAGTGTAGTGTAGGGGAGGTAATGTAGGTGAAGGGGTATGATGTTACCCGGGCCTATATTAGGGTACCTATATGGAACATAGGGTGGGCGGCTGCTCCTCAGCTCAGCAGCTCATGCCCCGGGTGGGCGGGCTGCTCCTGCTCAGCAGCTCATGCCCCGGCTGGGCTGCTCCTCCTCAGTTCAGCACCTCATGCCCCAGCTGGGCTCCTCCTCCTCAGCTCAGCAGCTCATGCCGCGGGCTCCTCCTCCTCAGCTCAGTGCCTCATGTCCCGTGTGGGCTTCTCCTCAGCTCAGTGCCTCATGCCCCGTGTGGGCTCCTCCTCCTTTGCGCCTCATGCCCTGGGTGGGCTGCTCCTCCAGCTCAGCATCATATGCCCTGGGTGGGCTGCTGCTCCTCAGCTCAGCGCCTCATTCCCTGGGTGGGCGGCTCCTCAGCTCAGTGCCTCATGCCCCGGGTGGGCTGCTTCTCCTCAGTTCAGCACCCTATGTCCTGTGTGGGCTGCTGCTCCTCAGCTCAGTGCCTCATGTCCCGTGTGGGCTCCTCCTCCTTTGCACCTCATGCCCCAGGTGGGATGCTCCTCCTCAGCTCAGTGCCTCATGTCCCGTGTGGGCTGCTGCTCCTTTGCACCTCATGCCCCAGGTGGGATGCTCCTCCTCAGCTCAGTGCCTCATGTCCCGTGTAGGCTCCACCTCCTTTGCGCCTCATGCCCTGGGTGGGGGGCTCCTCGTTTGTGCCTCATCCCCTGGGTGGGCTGCTCCTCTTCAGCTCAGCATCTCATCCCCTGGGTGGGCTGCTGCTCCTCAGCTCAGCAGCTCAGTCCCCTGGTGGGCTGCTGCTCCTCAGCTCAGCGCCTCATTCCCTGGGTGGGCGGCTCCTCAGCTCAGTGCCTCATGCCCCGGGTGGGCTGCTTCTCCTCAGTTCAGCACCATATGTCCTGTGTGGGCGGCTGCTCCTCAGCTCAGCGCCTCATGCTCCTGGTGGGCGGCTGCTCCTCAGCTCAGTGCCTCATGTCCCGTGTGGGCTGCTGCTCCTTTGCACCTCATGCCCCAGGTGGGATGCTCCTCCTCAGCTCAGTGCCTCATGTCCCGTGTGGGCTCCTCCTCCTTTGTGCCTCATGCCCCAGGTGGGATGCTCCTCCTCAGCTCAGTGCCTCATGTCCCATGTTGGCTCCTCGTTTGCGCGTCATGCCCTGGGTGGGGGGCTCCTCATTTGCGCGTCATGCCCTGGGTGGGGGGCTCCTCGTTTGCGCCTCATGCCCTGGGTGGGCTGCTCCTCCTCAGCTCAGCATCTCATGCCCTGGGTGGGCTGCTGCTCCTCAGCTCAGCAGCTAAGTCCCCTGGTGGGCTGCTCCTCCTCATCTCAGCGCCTCATGCCCCTGGTGAGCTGCTGCTCCTCAGCTCAGTGCTTCATGTCCCGTGTGGGCTCCTCCTTCTTTGCACCTCATGCCCCAGGTGGGATGCTCCTCAGCGCCTCATGTCCCGTGTGGACTCCTCCTCCTTTGCGCCTCATGCCCTGGGTGGGGGGCTCCTCGTTTGCGCCTCATGACCTGGGTGGGCTGCTCCTCCTCAGCAGCTCATGCCCTGGGTTGGCTGCTCCTCCTCAGCTCAGCATCTCATGCCCTGGGTGGGCTGCTCCTCCTCAGCTCAGCATCTCATGCCCTGGGTGGGCTGCTCCTCCTCAGCTCAGCAGTTCATGACCCAGGTGGGCTGCTCCTCCTTCTCAGCAGCTCATGCCCCGGTTGGGCTCCTCCTCGTCCTGAGCTCAGCAGCTCATGCCCGGGTGGGCTCCTCCTCGTCCTCAGCTCAGCACCTCATGCCCTGGGTGGGCTTCTCCTCAGCTGAGCACCTCATGCCCTGGGTGGGCTGCTCCTCCTCAGCTCAGTATCTCATTCCCCGGGTGGGCTGCTCCTCCTCCGCTCAGCAGCTCATTCCCCGGGTGGGCTGCTCCTCCTCCGCTCAGCAGCTCATGCCCCGGGTGGGCTGCTCCTCCTCCGCTCAGCAGCTCATGCCCCGGGTGGGCTGCTCCTCCTCCGCTCAGCAGCTCATGCCCCGGGTGGGCTGCTCCTCCTCCGCCTCAGCAGCTCATGCCCCGGGTGGGCTGCTCCTCCTCCGCTCAGCAGCTCATGCCCCGGGTGGGCTGCTCCTCCTCCGCTCAGCAGCTCATGCCCCGGGTGGGCTGCTCCTCCTCAGCTCAGCAGCTCATGCCCCGGGTGGGCTGCTCCTCCTCAGCGCCTCATGCCCCGTGTGAGCTCCTCCTCCTTCGTGCCTCATGCCCCAGGTGGGCGCCTCATGCCCCAGGTTGACTGCTTCTTCTCAGCTTAGTGCCACTTGCCCGGGGTGGGCTGCTGCTCCTCAGCTCATGCCCCGGGTGGGCTACTCCTCCTCAGCTCAGCACTTCATGCCCCACATGGGCTGCTGCTCCTCAGTTCAGCAGCTTATGTTCTGGGTGGGCTGCTCCTCCTTAGCACCTCATGCCCCTGGGTGGTCTGCTCCTCCTTAGCACCTCATGCCCCTGGGTGGTCTGCTCCTCCTTAGCACCTCATGCCCCTGGGTGGTCTGCTCCTCCTTAGCACCTCATTCCCCGCGTGGTCTGCTCCTCCGCGTGGGCTGCTCCTCCTTGGCAGCTCATGCCCCGCGTGGGCTGCTCCTCCTTGGCAGCTCATGCCCCGCGTGGGCTGCTCCTCCTTGGCAGCTCATGCCCCGCGTGGGCTGCTCCTCCTTGGCAGCTCATGCCCCGCGTGGGCTGCTCCTCCTTGGCAGCTCATGCCCCGCGTGGGCTGCTCCTCCTTGGCAGCTCATGCCCCGCGTGGGCTGCTCCTCCTCCTTGGCAGCTCATGCCCCGCGTGGGCTGCTCCTCCTCCTTGGCAGCTCATGCCCCGCGTGGGCTGCTCCTCCTCCTTGGCAGCTCATGCCCCGCGTGGGCTGCTCCTCCTCCTTGGCAGCTCATGCCCCGCGTGGGCTGCTCCTCCTCCTTGGCAGCTCATGCCCCGCGTGGGCTGCTCCTCCTCCTTGGCAGCTCATGCCCGCGTGGGCTGCTCCTCCTCCTTGGCAGCTCATGCCCCGCGTGGGCTGCTCCTCCTCCTTGGCAGCTCATGCCCGCGTGGGCTGCTCCTCCTCCTTGGCAGCTCATGCCCCGCGTGGGCTGCTCCTCCTCCTTGGCAGCTCATGCCCCGCGTGGGCTGCTCCTCCTCCTGGCAGCTCATGCCCCGCGTGGGCTGCTCCTCCTCCTTGGCAGCTCATGCCCCGCGTGGGCTGCTCCTCCTCCTTGGCAGCTCATGCCCCGCGTGGCGCTGCTCCTCCTCCTTGGCAGCTCATGCCCGCGTGGGCTGCTCCTCCTGGCAGCTCATGCCCCGGGTGGGCTCCTCCTCCTTGGCAGCTCATGCCCCCGGGTGGGCTGCTCCTCCTTGGCAGCTCATGCCCCGCGTGGGCTGCTCCTCCTTGGCAGCTCATGCCCCCGGGTGGGCTCCTCCTCCTTGGCAGCTCATGCCCCCGGGTGGGCTGCTCCTCCTTGGCAGCTCATGCCCCCGGGTGGGCTGCTCCTCCTTGGCAGCTCATGCCCCCGGGTGGGCTGCTCCTCCTTGGCAGCTCATGCCCCCGGGTGGGCTGCTCCTCCTCGGCAGCTCATGCCCCCGGGTGGGCTGCTCCTCCTCGGCAGCTCATGCCCCCGGGTGGGCTGCTCCTCCTCGGCAGCTCATGCCCCCGGGTGGGCTGCTCCTCCTCGGCAGCTCATGCCCCCGGGTGGGCTGCTCCTCCTCGGCAGCTCATGCCCCCGGGTGGGCTGCTCCTCCTCGGCAGCTCATGCCCCCGGGTGGGCTGCTCCTCCTCGGCAGCTCATGCCCCCGGGTGGGCTGCTCTTCCTCAGCTCAGTATTTCATGCCCCGGGTGGGCTGCTTCTCATCAGCTCAGTGCCTCATGCCCCGGGTGGGCTGATCCTCCTTGTACACTGCCGCACTGAAGATCCTCTTTGGGTGGTAGACGCTTATACTGTGGCCCCACTGTGCTAGTCACTGCTGAAATAGCTAGGCCCCGCCACCATTTTTCAGGCACCCCAGGCTGCCTGCAGCCGCCTGTACGGCTTGCCAGGTGCCTTCGCCAGCCCAGTTCGTTGAAGAGGTGGGTGAGACAGAAGAAATACGATCGGAGACAATTTGCTGTACAAATCTTTAAGTCTTCTTTAATATAAGTAAAGGTGCCCACGTCCTGTAGACCCTCTCTCCATCGGTCCCCAACTCCAACTGAAGAAAGTCTGAGTTGGCAACCATGGAGAGAGAACACAGAACATGGAGCCCAACGCAAGAATAAACCGTGCATGCGATGCTACATCAGTTAGCAGGCATGCTAAACAGTGAAGAGGGATGACAGACTATAACTACATTCGTCCCTGCCTGTATTCTGCGATTCCTTTAATAGACCAAGGGGTCCCCGCTCCGGTGGGCCGTGCTCTTCCTCCTGGGGATACATGCAGCATCTTGTGCGGTGTTGGCGACCGTGGTCAACCTTCGTCGGAAGGCTCCCATGAACGCCAAGGTCCGCATGCCCAACGCTGTGAGGTCAGTAATCCGAGCAGCGTGGTCACTAATCCGGCCCAAGTACTCTTTGCCGCCCCCCCATGCCCTTATAGCCTTGTGGCGCACCCAAATCCCCCCCATAGTACTCTTTGGCCCCCCACGCCCTTATATCCTTGTGGCGCACCCAAATCCCCCCCCCCTTACCCCCAAAGTACTCTTTGCCCCCCACCCATGCCCTTATATCCTTGTGGCGCACCCAAATCCAACCCAGCCCCCCAAAGTACTCTTTGCGCCCCCAAAGTACTCTTTGCGCCCCCAAAGTACTCTTTGTGCCCCCCAAGGTACTCTTTGCTTCCCCTTTGCGCCCCCCCAAAGTACTTTGCGCCCCCACCCACGCCCTTATATCCTTGTGGTGCACCCAAATCCCCCCCCCTACCCCCAAAGTACTCTTTGCCCCCCACCCATACCCTTATATCCTTGTGGCGCACCCAAATCCAACCCAGCCCCCCCAAAGTACTCTTTGCGCCCCCCCAAGTACTCTTTGCGCGCCCCCCAAAGTACTCTTTGCCCCCCCACCCACGCCCTTATATCCTTTTGGCGCACCCAAATCCCCCCCACCCCCCAAAGTACTCTTTGCCCCCCCCACGCCCTTATATCCTTGTGGCGCACCCAAATCCCCCCCTCCCCCCCCCAAAGTACTCTGCCCCCCACCCACGCCCTTATATCCTTGTGGCGCACCCAAATGCCCCCGCCCCCCAAAGTACTCTTTGCGCCCCCCAAGTACGCTTTGCCCTCCCCCCCACCCCCCCAAACTACGCTTTGCCCCCGAAAGTACTCTTTGCCCCCCCACCCAAATCCCCCACACCCCCAAAGTACTCTTTGGCCCCCCCCAGGCCCTTATATCCTTGTGGCGCACCCAAATCCCCCCCACCACCCAAAGTACTCTTTGGCCCCCCAGGCCCTTATATCCTTGTGGCGCACCCAAATCCCCCCCCCACCCCAAGTACTCTGCCCCCCACCCACGCCCTTATATCCTTGTGGCGCACCCAAACCCCCCCACCCCAAAGTACTCTTTGGCCCCCAGGCCCTTATATCCTTGTGGCGCACCCAAATCCCCACCACCACCACCCAAAGTACTCTTTGGCCCCCCACGCCCTTATATCCTTGTGGCGCACCCAAATTCTCCCCCCAAGTACTCTGCCCCCCACCCACGCCCTTATATCCTTGTGGCGCACCCAAACCCCCCACCCCAAAGTACTCTTTGGCCCCCACGCCCTTATATCCTTGTGGCGCACCCAAATCCCCCCAAAGTACTCTTTGCGCCCCCCACTCACGCCCTTAAATCCTTGTGGCGTACATAAATCCCACCCCCACCCAACGATTGGCTGCTTCACACCAAGCTCCCAGTCTGCGCCCGCGTGTTCCCAGCTTACTTGCTGCCCGCTCTCGTGCCACCTCCCTGCGGTGGTGTCGCCGCCCCTCACCAGTCTGCGTGCGAACTCTCGCAAATGCGACACTTATTGGCATTGCCAATGCTTCTTTTCATTGTGGTTGCTGCTCCAGGTTGGAACCTGTTCCTGGGATCTGTCCAACCCTTGTCCCTTTCTGAACATATGTGATGTTTGAGCAGCCCTGTCCATAGTCCCAATACCGGCAACATCCCCCCACTTCCCATAGGTGAACATGCATAATAAACCACAAGACACTTTGTTTATGGGAAAAACTGTCGCAGGTTTATTCCATACAAGAGTATGCAATAAGGTGGGTTATCTTACGGGCGATCCATGGGCAGGCAGCCGTCCAGCCTATGCTGCCCCTGCCCGCCTGATGAGCCAGCACTGTGGGATGTATGCCCGGTCAGCGCTACCTTTGTTGATCCACCACTGGATCACGTGTCCCTTGTTACCATCTACTCACGCCCCTTTCAGGGCGGAGCGTATCAGGGCAAACCCCCGGTTGGTCAGGCCCCCAACCGCCCGAAGGACTAACGGGGCGCCGTCGCGGTTCTCCATGACCCTGCCCTGAGGATCCTGGTCTTTGGCTCTGGCACCCCTATTGTGCCGTGCAGAGGTACCCTTACTGTACCCGTCTGCCGCAGAGGTACCCTTACTGTACCATACTGCTTCCAGATCGCCCTGTAACTCCCCGCGGCAAAGAGGCTGCTGGGAGGGACAGGGGGGGTATACATACCCTCCCTCCTCCCCTGGGCGTACCGGAAGTGACGCCCACACCCCCACCGCCGCGGGCTCCAGGCGGAAGCCCTCTGCAGCTAGGACGAGGGGTAGGCTGTGCCGCAATGGCACTAAAGGGCCGCCCTTTTAGGGTGGCCCCCTTTGGGGGCGGCGGGCAGCCACAGTCCTTGAGCACGTGGGACTTGTATCAACAGCCCTGTGCCTGGACCCTCACCACTTCCGCGTGCCCCAGTGTTGTCACCGCAGAGTGGAGAGCGCCTCGCCCAGGATCACGGGTTGATCTCTGTGAACGATTAAATGATTATCGGGGGTTGAGTGACTTGCCATCGCCCGGCCTGGTCGCTCCCTGCAGCTTCTGGTGCCACAAAGACATTTATTCAGTGTGTAATGCTCCCTAATGTCATGTCTGCTCCAAGCAGATTACTTTAAACTGCCTCCTACGCTGCGGTTTCCATCCTGGCGTCGGCTCACCGCTCACCCTCTGCTCGTAGGCACTAGCAGTCCGAGAGAAGTAGCTGCTAGTGACCGGGGTCGGGACCCTAGGCCTGTTGAAGGGCTCTGGTGCATGGCTGGGGAGTCCTAGTCTGCTCTTGACCTAGTCACCTAGCCAGACGTCACATGTGTACTGTGCGCTCGTACGTGCATGAAGAAGCACTGGCAAAGCCAGTCAGTCTCGCCTGTGAAACCTGTTGCCTCTGCTACTATGTTGCTGCAGATTTAGACTAGGTCGGCGAACTTAAAACAATACGGGGAATAGACACCCCTCTGACATGAAGCACCCCCACGGTGGGGCAACCACCACTCGCTCTGTGATGGCAGCGTCTTTGGGGACTCAAGGGAAGGTCCATTGAAGAGGCACCCTAGAAACGAAGCACCTGCTACGTGTATTCACCTGATGTACACGTCACGCGCACTTTCACGTGGAACACAGGGGCTCGTCCTTTCCCAGTGTCCTTTGCAACGTTTGTATGTATGTGGAGTCCGGTACAGCTGCACCCGCTGGCCGCTTCTATGAGCGCGCACACGGTCAGTGGCCACCAAGCACGCGCCTACTGCGCTCATGACTGGCACGGGAAGGACTCCGGCTACCCTGGAGTTAGGAGGACGGGTCACAAGTTTGCTTCAACTACATCAATCACATTTCTGTCACCTTTTGAACTTCATCAACATCCTAAGAGTGCTTCAGTGTAAATGCAAAAATAAACGCCTCTCTGGTGGGATGGAATTTAAAGTGCAAATGTGCGCCGGCACTCGCCAAAACATACTATGATCTTCCAGTGGTGGCAGGTGGATTTTAAATATGGTGCAGTGGACAGTGTAGACCTGCTGAAAATGTGAGCGGTGTGCGGGATTCTCCCCCCGAAGATTTTTTTTTCTTTTTTTTTTCTTACAAAACCGATTCAAATGATGGATTTTACAGCACACTGCCAGTCATGGGAAACTTTGCATATCATAGTAACACGTAGAGCAGCACAATGCGCGTTATTTTCACCTAGACCGAACTGCATTCAAATAGGCACTGCCTTAAGAACTATTAGGATCACAGTAGAGAACTTGTGTCCAATACTTTATGCAGCAGCCGCTTTCTACAGCTCGGTCTGTTCGGCCTTTTGGCCACTCAAGAGGTCTAGGCCAGAATGGGAGCAGTAGGCTTCCCTCATACTAAGCATCAGAGCAGCAGGCTTCCCTCATACTAAGCATCAGAGCAGCAGGCTTCCCTCATACTAAGCATCAGAGCAGCAGGCTTCCCTCATACTAAGCATCAGAGCAGCAGGCTTCCCTCATACTAAGCATCAGAGCAGCAGGCTTCCCTCATACTAAGCATCAGATTCAGACCCCAGCAGTTGAGACCCCTTACTGCTGGCAGTACCTCTGGACTGCACACTCCAGGTTCTGTACCATTCATCCTAACCTTTTTCCACAGAGATCCTCAATGCAATGGAAGTTTGGCAGTGCAAGTGCCAAGCTTCTCAGAAGCCACCTGGGCATTGGCTGCTGTTGGGACCAGTGTTCATGGAGGCCGCCCATGCAGCTCTGCTCTGTCCATCCTTCTCTCCTTCCTTTGCGCTCCCCTGGCCTCTTACCTCTCTCCCACTATTTATAATTTGGTTTGTCCCCCATCTTGATCACTCTTCGACCCTTCTATCCATGCCCTGCGCCCTCTCCCATCTAGCACAGCTCTTCACTAGCTGTACAGTAGTCCATATGGTCTCTCCACTTCTACCCTTTGTTTGTTTTGTTTCTCTCCTGTGCATTCCTGCTTTCGTTCCCCTATTGTCGCATCTCTCTCGTTCACGCCTGTTGTGCCTTCTCTCCCCCGCTATATTTGGATGGCTCCCCTCTCCCTTCCCTGCTCTTTCACCTTGTTCACGTTCCTTTCACCTCTTTCACTCCTGGGCCTGCTTTCTTTCGTCTCTCGCCTTGACCACTGCTCTTCCTCAGTCCTCCATAGCTCATCTTTTCAACAGACTAACACTCCGAGCGCTTGAATAAATTAAACAAGCATTGGCAAAGCCAATAGGTCTCGCCCATAGGCGAGCTTTTGCCTTTGGCGATTGGGTGGGAGTGGCGACCGGGGGCAGGGAGGGAGATACAGACAAGGGGGAGAAGAAACTGGGACGGGAGGGCAGAGGGAGGAGAAACCGGAAAGAGAGGGTGGGTGGAAGGAAAGAGCAGGCGCTGCCTAGGTTGACCTACTAGTTTGATATGACTCGGCTGCGGATTTATCAAAAATGTTTTATATTGGATTGTGGATTTTATGTATTTGGAATTATGAATTTTAATCTCCTTTCATGCCATATCTTGATGTTTTATATAATTATGCACTTTTATGGTTGTAAACCAGCTTAAAAAGTTGAATTGATGATGACATGACTCCGTTCGCAATTAAATTACATTAAAAAAATCAATGATTTCTTGACACAGGCAAAAAAAGCATTTTCTCATACACTTGTTAATCAGGAGCTCCCAAGAAGAGATAATATAGCCGGAAAAGGAGCTGCGCTGCAAGGCGTGTGAGACTTAAGACCGGCAGCGCTACTTGTGCAAAACGTGTCAGGTCGTTATGGAGTTACTCAGACTACCGGGAAAAAAATATGCCATGGTGGCGCTATACAGAAGTGTTTGCAGTCCCACAGACATTTCGATTCCATTGAGAAGCTGTTATCTATGTGCACCGAGAAGCATTACGAAGCAGTACAGTGCCTTGCACCAGAGGCGCAACTAGGGCCAAATTTCGGTGGTGGGGTGATAAAAATGGGGGGGGGGGGGGCTAATTCTTCCAGCCATAGGCAGAGTGGAGATGCAGGGGCTCTCAGAAGGGGTGAAAAAAAAACAGCCTCGCTAACAAGTGAATGGTCTTTGAAAGACCTGTGAAGTACTCGGGTGCGGCTGGCAGCTGAAAAACTGTCTGTGTGTGCCGGGAAGCTGTCTGAGGGGGCTGAAGCCCTTTGAGCCCTATGGGCGTTGCGCGCCTGCCTTGCACACACTATAAAATTACCCATAAGATTGCCGTTAAAACAGCGCCTTGACGTATCTTCACACACTGCAGTGTTTAAACCCACTCAGCACCCTTACCGTGTCGTTTAATTGCCGTTACCGATCTCTCTCTCAGATCTTGAAACACACAAGTGTTGGCGTTCCTGGTAGGGGGCTTAATTGGGGAGTGAAACCTTTTCTTTTCCCGTCCGATTCCCTGCTTTCATTTGTTTGACTTGTTGCAGCATCCGTGGCCAGCTTCTGTGATACGATCTAATTAGTGCAGCTGTTGATTTCAATAGCCGGTCAGGGAGGGGCTCTTTGGGGAAGCTGGAGAGCTCGGTCGCGTGGCTAAAGTTATGGCCTGGTTTTGATATATCGCCAAGTAAGGAACGGACGCTCGAGAGTAAACTGTGTTGAGAGGAGTCCAATGGTTCCTTCAAACTCCCAGATCGTCATCTCGCCTAAGGAACATATATTAATTTATGGTATGGGCCATAAATTAACCGCTGGAGTGTTTCATACATGTTACAGTACACAGTGTGCTAAACTAACAGTATTTGTATAGCGTCATCATGCCATTTATATGTCCTCTAAGTGCTTCCCGGTACTGTGAAAAAAATCGAAGCCAGCATTTTGTAATCTTTGCTTTTCATAAATCTGATTTAAACCCACACTACTGCTTTCCCCGTTGCCTGTATTTCTCTATACCCGTACATGATCGACACAGAGGAAACAAGAAACGCGCTCTCTGGTGAGGGGGGGGGGGGAGGGGAGGAGGGGTGAGGGAGGGGGAAGGAAAGGCAGATGGCGCCTCGCCAGCGATGCGAGGAATGGAAACGCGCTCTCTGGTGAGGGAGGGGGAGGAGAGGTGAGGGAGGGGGAGGAAAGGCAGATGGCGCGCGTGCACGCTCACGTGAACGCAAGCTGGTCGCCAGCCGAAAGCCAGTGGGTTTGCACTTCCAAAACCCGCTTACTAAAACTCTCGGCCAGCGCAAGCGCTGGTGCAGGCCGAGACCTAAAAAGGGAAGAGGCCCACAGACACGTTGATCTCTTCCTTCAAGATTGAAATTATTTTTAGGGCCCATTATTGTACTGTTAGACCCTTTAGTTCAGAGAATGAGAACGAAGAAATGGAGGCACGAAATAAAGTGAGACGCACAGACCAAGAATTATCTTCTTATAGACAGACCCCTGTAGGAAAAATAGGAACGACAGTTCATAGTGATTTACTACAAGTACATTTCTTCCTTTAAAAATAAACATAATTGAGATAAAGAATTTTTGAAGAAAATGTAAAGACTTTAAAACAGTCTTTAATTTTACTGCATTAATTTTGAATACATGTTTTAAATGTAGAATTTAAAATGTCAAAATTGCAAAGATTTATTAAACAAGCATTTGCAATGCAATCGGTCTCGCATTGGCGAGAGTTAGAACTATTGGCGTTGTAAATGACAATGTCTTCTACCCATGTGTTATGGAGTGAATGTATGTGTTTTGGAGTGCAAATATGTGGGTTGAACTGGAATTAGTTGTGGAATTGTGTGGGGTGGAATTGTGTGGTGTGTAGTGTCAGTTTTATCAATATTATCCACACTATTTTCAATGTGCCTCCTTGAAAAATAATATTTTTGCCACTTAAATGAGATATTATAATTGGAGATTAACAACACATGTTCGTGTTTACTCCCTGATATCTAAACGCTGTGACTTTGTTAGCCTCGGTCCTACAGAGTCTCCAATATGCCAGATTAGATAACATGAGTTCTAGATTTCAAAGCAAACACAGGGAGATGATGGACGGAGCGCTGAAACTTTTCAGACACTCACCCCCAGTCTAGATTTCAAATACACGTTACCGGGCTGCTGAAGAATTACATAGCTAACAAAATGGATGCCACAAACAAGATGGCTTCAGCCTATGCTAACAGAAATTATTTCAGATTTCAACAGAGTAGCTTCATCATCCGATGATTCCATGTGGAGAAAAAACTCACTGCCTGAATCTTCCCCTCCCTCCTCTCCCTCAGACGCACTGTCAGTCTCATAATCCTGCTCAGAGGAAGATTCAAGAAGCATACCAACCACCTGCTGAGAACTGAGAGAAGACCGGTACCAACCTGCTAGTCTATATCCACCAAAGGTGCACCTCCAGTCGGCCTGACTTCACGAATCAGTTGACTGGGGGTGAGTGTTTGATTTGCTCTAACGCTCCGTCCATCATCCCCTTTGGTATCGCTTTGTTCGCCCTAAGTTGGCAGGATATGCCCAGACGTGGGTCCCTTGCTCACTTTGCCACTGGATTCAAGATAGCCTGGCTGATGAGGGTTTTGAACCCGAAACAGGTCCCAGGATGCTTGTTTCCGATCCAGGGAAGAAATGGCTTGGCAGTTCGGGCTGGACTGTTCCCATGAGGCACAGGGTCAGACTGATTTGCATATGGCCATGTCTGAACTGGGGTGGTGGAGTGAGCAAAAGAATGATGATGGATTAAACCCAGATCAGTTGACTGGGGGTGAGTGTTTGATTTGCTCTAACGCTCCGTCCATCATCCCCTTTGGTATCGCAGTAATTCTACGGCTAGCCATAATGCTTACTAATAAAGGTAACTTGTCAAACAAGTCAACAACAACAAACCCTTTGTAAAAAAAGAAATAAACAAAATGTAGCTTTAGCACAAAGACCTATATACTCCAACACTATACCACTCACTTGCCAGAAGCAGCTAGACTCACCACCACCTACTCTGCACAGACCAGTAAGGACCAACAGTATCCCACTAAAAAAGAAAAACAAAGAAAATTACACAGACAACGCAAAACATATCGCAAAGAATTTCATGCACAAAACACTAACTAAATATGCTGCTATTATGACACCACTTACAAAAAATTCATTCATGCATGACATTAATACTCAATTTGAGTAAACACAACGAAAATGTTTTTCTTACCAAAAAAAATGCAACTACGCAAAACTGCAGATCAACCACTGCCGAAACCGCAAACCAGAATCAAAAGCTTTCTACTAGAATAAAAAGGAGAAAAAACACATTACAATCACATATGCAAATAATGCACTAGTTCACACACTATCCACCAGCCAAGCAAAGGTGGTAGGTGGGCCTAAAAGCATGAGGCCGATCTGCCCCCACAGGGAGCAGAAACAGCCAAAAAATTCACCCTCATAAAGGGGGAGCGACCCTTGCCCAAGGGGTCACTACCCAACACCAACATTTAAAAAGCCCTGGTGTCTAGTGGCTTCTGCCCCCCTAGGGGACAGATGGGCCTAAAAACATATGGCCGATCTGCCCCAAAGGGGGCAGAAACGACCACGATAAATACCCCATAAAGGGGAGCGACCCTTGCCCAACTCAAATAATCCCTGGTGTCTAATGGCTTCTGCCCCCCTTGGGGGCAGATGGGCCTAGAATAACCAGGCCGATCTGCCCCCAAGGGGGGCAGAAACGGCCACAATAAATGATCCCCCAAGGGGAGCGACCCTTGCCCAAGGGGCCGCTCCCCGAACAACATATTTAAAAAAAAAAAAAAAAAAAAAAAAAAAAAAAAATCCCTAGTGGGCTCACAGCGACTTTTTTATTAATTCAATCTGCCCCCACAAGGGGGGCAGACCACTACTAAAAAAAAATATCCCCCAAGGGGAGCGACCCTTGCCCAAGGGGCCGCTCCCCGACACAAAGGCACTTTTTAAATTAAAAAAAAAAAAAAAAAATCCCTGGTGGCCTAGTGGTCACATAATGCCTTTTTTTTTTTTTTTAAATTAATTTATAGATTTGCCCCCCCCCCCCAAGGGGGGCAGACCCATCCATAAAATGTTCACCCCCAAGGGGAGCGACCCTTGCCCAAGGGGCCGCTCCCCGACACAAAATGCACTTTGTAAATAAATAAAAAAATCCCTGGTGGCCTAGTGGTCACCTAATGCCTTTTTTTTAAAATTTATATATAGATCTGCTCCCCCCATCCACAAACTGTTCACCCCCAAGGGGCCGCTCCCCGAAACACAAAAGGCCCTTTAAAAAAAAAAAAAAAAAGCATACCTGCTGCACGATCGCGCCCCAAGCGCGATCGTGTAGCAGGATTGCTTGAAAAAGACATTGGAGGAAAAGAAAACACTTTCCTTTCCTCCGATGCCTTTTTAAAATGTCCCCCCACCCTCCCTGAGGCCAAACTCGCCTCTTACCTGCTGGACGCGCTGGAAGCAAATGGCTTCCAGCGCGTCCGGTATCATGTCTGACGTCATTACATGATGTGGTGGGGGGGAGGGGGCGGGGGTGAAGCGGAAGGACTTCCCCTTCCATTGCGGGTGGGGGCAGGATGATGGGCGGCCCAAGGGGGGAGCGCCAGCCCTTCCCCCGTGGGTGGGTGCCAGGACGGCCGAGAGCAGTCGTGAGCACACACCCACCGTGTCTCAGGACAGCTCCCGGCCGTCCTGAGCACCGACGGGGTTAATTGCTATATACCCGGTACATAATAAAAAAACATTGCAAGACGCTGCTCAGTTATTGGCACTGGGTTTGTCTGGTTCTTGGTGAACCCACAAGTCCTATATATCCCCACAACCAGGAAGGTCCAGCGGATGTAACAGTATATTGCTTTCAAACATCTGTCATAATTAGAAGAGGTTACAGGTGAAAACGTTGGCACAAATTGTTGTTTTTTCAACTCCTTTTCAATTTTTCCTATTTTCAACTGTTAGTTTCTATAAAGAAACCTTGAAGGATCTACACAAATGACCCCTTGCTGAATTCAGAATTTTGTCTACTTTTCTCAAATGTATAGCTTTACAGGATCCATTATTGCTTTCATACCCATTTTTAGGTCTCGCGCCTAGCGTTGCACTGCATAGCAGTGCTCGCGCAGCGCGAGACATTTAGTAGGTGAAAAACGGGGATTCAGCACAGACCTAGGAATCGCACACGCTCGTGCGTGTGCGATTCCTTTTGTGCTACCCCATTGGCCTTTTCGTGCGTCTTTTTATAAAAGACTGCACGCAATTGGCCAAAGGCGGGCGCATTGCTCCGCCCATGGCCTATTGGTGTCTATTACGCGCTTGGTGCGCGTAAGACAGCAATAGGCCATGTGGTTTCAATTATCGTGCCCAGACACGGGCGTGATAATTGAAATCACATGCTTAGCTGTGGCGCGCGTGAGCGCACCACTTGTTTTCCATGGGAGTGCCTCGCACCCTGATGCCAGTTTGTTTGCCTTTCCTCCTGTGAGCTGGCTCGTTTTCTCTAGTGCTAGCGCTGCCGGGAGGCGGATTCGAACCCTGGCTAGCCATGGGCACTGGAAAGCTGCTGCAGCCATTGAGGCACCTCTCCCCACCTACCCTCTCTCTCTATGAGCAGGCTCCTCAAACGGCAGCATGTGCATCGAAGATTCTCTTGGCCAGGGGCATTTCAATTGAAAGCAAACAACCCATACATGTTATCAATTATAGTAACTTTTTTCCATCGGCACCCTGTTTTTCAACGAAGTACCATGTGTGCACGTTTGTGAATTATTTTAGTTATTTTAAGTACGTTCTGTGAAATGACTACTTGCTGTTATTGCAAAAACAAACACCCTTTTTCTCACGTTACACGTTGTGCAAAGTGAGTGTGTTCTCTGCGTGTGTTTCCCTTGCCAGGTAGGTCGCTCCCCCACCACACAGCTCCGCCTGTGTTGTCTGCCCGCTGCTTCTGCAGGTAAGATCGCCCTCCGCTTGTGGCCCCGGTGCCCGTTTTTTTTCTGCTTGTCTCCCCTTTTCCTTTCTGTGCTCCTCGCTGCCCCATTGTCGCTGTGCCCGTGATTTTGTCTGCTCTCTCCCCTTTTCCTTTCTGTGCCCCTCGCTGCCCCATTGTCGTTGTGCCCGTGATTCTGTCTGCTTTCTCCCCTGTTTTCCTTTTTGTGCCCCTCGCTGCCCCATTGTCGCTGTGCCCGTGATTTTGTCTGCTCTCTCCCCTGTTTTCCTTTTTGTGCCCCTCGCTGCCCCATTGTCGCTGTGCCCGTGATTTTGTCTGCTCTCTCCCTTTTCCTTTCTGTGCCCCTCGCTGCCCCATTGTCGTTGTGCCCGTGATTCTGTCTGCTTTCTCCCTGTTTTCCTTTTTGTGCCCCTCGCTGCCCCATTGTCGCTGTGCCCGTGATTTTGTCTGCTTTCTCCCCTGTTTTCCTTTTTGTGCCCCTCGCTGCCCCATTGTCGCTGTGCCCGTGATTCTGTCTGCTTTCTCCCCTGTTTTCCTTTTTGTGCCCCTCGCTGCCCCATTGTCGCTGTGCCCGTGATTTTGTCTGCTTTCTCCCCTGTTTTCCTTTGTGCCCCCGCTGCCTCTCGCCATTCCCGCCGCTGCGTCCCTGCGGCCCCGCCCCCTGACCGCCCATTCGCTGCCCCTGCCTCCCGCCTCCCAGCTGCTCCTCCCTCCCACCTCCCCATAAATGGCGGCCGCTGCGCGGCGCCGCCGCTGGCGCGCCAAAGGCGCGCCTAAGGCAAGCCCGTCTGCGCCCGTCCGCGACTGGACCGCGCCCAGCGCCAGAACCCCTGGATCCCACCGATGCATCACCACCCGACGGACCTACGACGCCGCCACACTCACCGCACTCAATGCCGGCCGGAACCCTGCCTGCTACTGAGCCTCACCGAGACGCACCCACGGACCCTTCACCTGCCAAACCTGCCGATTCACCTGCCCCCGGACGTGCACCACCTCCGCCAAGTCGAGCACCAGCAGCAACCACCTGAAATGCATCCTGCTGAACACCCGCTCCGTCCACAGGCACGCCGTGGAACTCTGGGACCTGCTCGACGCAACAGCACCGGACATCGCCTTCCTCACCGAAACCTGGATGAACGCCTCCTCAGCGCCCGACATCGCCATAGCCATCCCGGACGGATACAAGATCACCCGGAGGGACCGCGTCAACCAGACGGGAGGAGGCATCGCCATCGTACACAAGAACACCATCCGCATCTCGACTAACTCCGACGAGACCTTCACCGCCTCCGAACACCTACACTTCCAGATACACACTGACCCCAAGACCACCCTCCGAGGCACCCTCATCTACAGACCCCCGGGACCACGCACACTATTCAGCGAAGACATCGCAGACTTCATCAGCCCGCACGCCATGCCCTCCGCCGACTACATCCTCCTAGGGACCTCAACTTCCACCTGGAGAACAACAACGACAGAAACACCACCGCCCTGCTGGACAACCTCGCCAACCTCGGACTCAAGCAACTGGTGAACACGCCCACCCACTACGCCGGCCACACGCTTGACCCCGTCTTCTCGTCCAGCAAGCACATCTCCTTCAGCCACGCCACCGGACTCCACTGGACCGACCACAGCTGCGTCCACTTCAGCTTCAGAAAGACTACGACCCACCACCACCCGCAACAGGCTCCCCGCCGGAGCTGGAGCAAGATCACCGCCGAGCAGCTCACCGCCTCCCTCAGCCAGAACACACCCACCAACACAACGGACCCAAACGAAGCAGCCAGCAACCTCGCCAAGTGGCTGACCGCCTGCGCCGACGACCTCGCACCACTAAAAAACCCTCCCAGCAGACCCGGAAGCAAGAAAACCCCTTGGTTCACCAACGAACTCAAGGAATCCAAGAAGAACTGCCGCACTCTCGAGAAAACCTGGCGACTCGACCAGACCACAGACAACAGGACCGCCCTCAAGCACGCCACCCGCAAACACCACCAGCTGATCCGTGCCACCAAGAAGTCGGCACTCAAAGAACGACTGGACAACAACGCCCATGACAGCAAGGAACTTTTCAGCATCGTCAAAGAGTTCTCCAACCCCAGCGCCGGAAACAACGACATCACCCCCTCGCAAGACCTCTGCAACTCACTCTCCGCGTTCTTCCACCGCAAGATCACCGACATACATAACAGCTTCGACGCACAAACAACGCACCCTACCGCCGAACCAACGCCCGCCACCACCACCCTCTGCAACTGGACCCCGATCAGCACCGAAGACACCACCCGCACGATGAACTCCATCCACTCCGGATCACCAACCGACCCCTGCCCACACCACGTCTTCAACAAAGCCGACGCCACCATCGCACCCCATCTCCGGGACATCATCAACTCCTCCTTCCACACCGCCACCTTCCCGGAGAGCTGGAAGCACGCCGAGCTTACCGCCCTCCTGAAGAAACCAACGGCGGACCCCACCGACCTTAAGAACTACCGTCCCATCTCGCTCCTTCCGTTTCCGGCCAAAGTCATCGAGAAGACCGTCAACAGACAGCTTGCCGCCTTCCTCGAGACGAATGGATCCCTCGCAGTCCGGGTTTCGGGCCAACCACAGCACCGAGACCGCCCTTATCGCAGCCACCGACGACATCAGAACCCTAACCGACAACGGGGAAACAGCTGCCCTCATCCTCTTGGACCTCTCCGCGGCGTTCGACACCGTCTGCCACCGCACCCTAGTGAAGCGCCTCAGCAACATCGGAATCCGAGAGAAAGCACTGGAATGGATCATCTCGTTCCTCGCCGGAAGAACCCAGAGAGTCCGCCTCCCCCGTTCAGATCCGAAGCCACCGAAGTCATCTGCGGCGTTCCACAGGGATCCTCACTCAGCCCAACCCTCTTCAACGTCTACATGAGCCCCCTCGCAGCCATCGCACGCCGACACAACCTCAACATCATCTCCTACGCCGACGACACCCAGCTGATCCTCTCCCTCACCAACGACCCCACCACCGCCAGAGCCAACCTACACGACGGGATGAGAGACGTCGCCGACTGGATGAGGAACAGCCGCCTTAAACTGAACTCAGACAAGACGGAAGTCCTCATCCTGGGCTCATCACCCTCCGCCTGGGACGACTCCTGGTGGCCCCCGGCCCTGGGCACCGCGCCCAAGCCAACGGACCACGCACGCAACCTGGGCTTCATCCTGGACTCCTCCCTGTCGATGACCAGACAAGTCAACGCCATCTCATCTTCATGCTTCAACACCCTGCGCATGCTCCGCAAGATCTTCAGATGGATCCCCACTGAAACCAGGAAGACCGTCACCCAGGCACTCGTCACCAGCCGACTGGACTATGGGAACACCCTCTACGCCGGAACCACAGCCAAACTTCAAAAAGACTCCAGCGCATCCAGAACGCCTCCGCACGACTCATCCTGGACATCCCCCGACACAGCCACATCACCGGACACCTGAAAGACCTGCACTGGCTCCCCGTCAGCAAGAGAATAACGTTCAGACTCCTCACCCACGCACACAAGGCCCTCCACGACCTGGGCCCAAAGTACCTCAACGACCGCATGACCTTCTACACGCCCACACGCCAGCTACGATCAACCAGCCACGCCCTCGCCACCGTACCACGCATCCGCAGAACCACCGCCGGAGGAAGATCCTTCTCCTACCTGGCAGCCAAGACCTGGAACTCCTCCCCACTCACCTTCGGCGAACCCAGGACCATCTCTCCTTCAGGAAGCAGCTCAAGACCTGGCTGTTCGAGCAGTAACTTACCCCCTCCCCCAGCGCCTTGAGACCCTCCCGGGTGAGTAGCGCGCTCTATAAATGCCGTGATTGATTGATTGATTGATTGTTTCCTGGAAGCACTCGGGGTTACTGTCTGCAGGTCTAATGGGTGCTCCGTGGAGGCATAGGAATGGCGGGATCTCTCGCCAAGACCATGGCTGGATGGATCTAGCCCCGGATTTCGCTGTTTTTTTTTTTTCTGAGGAATCCCATGTTATTATGTGTGCAGCATTGATTTCCAGATTGTTTATGCCACTGCATCTTCTCTGCTGACATGGCCACCACTTTTTTACCAGCCTATAGAGAGGGTCGAGCATGCTCAGCCCTCTTTGTCGGTGGCTCTATGCTTCTCATCGGAACCGCGATGTTGATGCTTGTTTTATTTTGCGCTGCGTGACTCGAACACCTTTGTTCCACTCCCTCCCCCGCACTGCTTTCACATTCTTCCAATCCCCGTTGCAGCACAGCATGCCGAGCTGTATTTTCAACTAGGGCGCACGCTCCCTTTTTTTTTTTTTTTTTTTGCACTGTCTCGTGCGTTGAGGCAATCCCAAACAAGAATTCCTCTCCAGCCAAGAAGTATGTGCGCTGCCCATGTAACTGCCTCCTCATCTGTAAAGTGACATCACAGTGTGTCCCAGGCTATACTGGTAAGTGACCTGCTCAATACTGGGGCTAGTTTGTCTTGTTGCCAATAGATTTCACATCGGGCAACTTGTTCAGCAGACTGCTGGCCACAATCTGTTTTCAGCACACGAACAAACCTGTTAATTGAGCATGGGTGCTCGTACCAAGCACCGTTAACTAGCATCATTAGTTTCTAAACCATAATGTGTGAAACCTTTGTACTTCAAACTTAGTACACAGTAGTGTAGTGTAGCTCCTATTTCCCTAATAGGCTCTGCGCATTGGAATAATATATCCTATAGGTTTGACATAGGACTAAGGTCAGTATGTCCCTATTGAGTATATTAAACTTAATTACTTGTGCCAGCTAGCTCAGAGGCCACTAGAAACTCCTTGACAAACAAGAAGGGAGTAGTTTCTGGCAGCCGCAAAACATGACCACTATGTTTCCCTTTAGAATCAGAACGTGTCCCAGAGTCGTGGAAACAATAGATAACTATTTCACTCAGCTCAATCGTGCATGCTTAGTTTTCTCCAAGTTACACAGAAAGAACAGACTGGCGTTTCAATAAAAGATTTATTGAACAGTCTTGTTTCTGGTGTAGGTAAAATGTGCTGTTACGATCACAAGACAGTATGCGAAATAAATAATGTACAGTGTGAGCAGTAGAAATAAATAATACTGCGATAGCATTATCTTTTAGTACATATGCCTTTACATAAATAACAGACTAAAAATGCGAGTACTCATACAATGCGTTTCTAAGCTAGTTCTACCCCAATGTACCTAACCTAGGTGTAGGGAGAGGTATGAAGTAGGTGAAGTATTCCTTACTATGGTATACTAAGAGTATGTTAAGCCTAGTATGCCTAGTATGCCAAGAGTCCCTCTAGGTTCTTGTCCGCTCCATACCTGAAGAATGAGAGAGGTAGGAATCTCTTTGCCAGACTCTAACTCCAACACCCCGCAAGGGAAGTCAGATCACTGGAAGCTGGACTCTCTGCGTGCAGGGATGACAGTGTCTTCTCAGTGCGTCAGGCCGGGGAACGGGCTCCTCTGAAGTCGAGGTCTCCTCTAGTTTACAAGGGCTAGGGAAGGTATATTTATACCTGAGAGGTACCTCATAATGTTAGTATTGACGTGAGTCGGACAGCGAAAGACGTCATGAATGAACCCCTAAGGAATAGTGGTTCATGCATAATGAGTCCTTGAAGAAATCAATAGTCCTGGGCTAGGGAAACTCCCGCAGCCTAAGGGTCTGTTCTTCACGAACTCGTTGTGACGTTAGGGTGGACGGATGTCGGAGACCATGCCTGTATTTGGAGTGCACGGTTTAATGCCTAAATAAGGCCTGGGAATTTATGCCTATATAAGGGCAGGGCGAATTGTGCCTATATAAGGACATGATACTGGAAAGCCCGTTATGGACACCCTAAGAGGAATACAACACCCACTCCACTTTCGTGTGTACGATAATACTAATATGCTAAACATTTAAAATGCTAAACATTGAATGGAGTACCGCACATTTAAAAATATTTCTTAATCATTAAAAAACATAATAAAAAATGCAAAAGGTACTGTACATTTGAAGCAATTGCTTATCATTTCAGGCATAAAAGTTCGAAAATAAATGCAATTGGAATGAAATAAGCAGTAGTATTTACATGTGACAGAAAATGATCGATAAGTTCTTCAAAAATCAGTCATTTCATGTCATGAAAATTAATGAACTGTTTTAGACACACAAGATGACTAAGTGTTCTGCGGAAGTACCGTGAAGTCTGTACTATAAGGCTAGTTCTACTTTAAGCAGATTGAAGTGCCATTTTCGTTCGAAAAATGGGAAAAAGTTCAATTTTGGTAGAGTTCGAAGTTTTTGTAGAATGAAGGCCAAATTGTCACTGCATCTCTGGAACACTGTATGCTGAATCAGTCAGTTTACGGGTCTGGTGTAAACATGAGATCATCTATTTCTATAGATAAAACATCATCCACAGAAGTTGGTGTCAGTTGGAACACCTCGTGAAGTAGATTAATCGCACAGAGATGTGAAGCATCGCTGTCAGCATTGGTCGCAGCAGCAATGTTCGCGTCCGTTGTTACCTGTGTGCCTGTAGATGTTTCTCGTACCTCCGCAGCAGCCGGAAGCGTCTGTGAGATCTCAATGAATGCAGACATCAGGATTGGCAGCCTCTGGGGACAACACAGAGCATGGGCTGTTATCGGGTCCAGCAGAGTATCGATATCCGTTGGCGTATCCGATGGATATGTTAGACAGGTGTCCAACACGCATTCTACACCGCATAGCAGGCATCGTAGAACAGGTAAGATGCAATCTTGCCAGATTGGTCTGAATGACAGGAACCACGTGGTATTAAGGTTACGTAGACGATTTATGCCAAAAAGCTGTACTATTTGCTCACGGCACTTTCGTTCAAGGAGAGCTTTCTCCATTTCGCTCGGAGTGATGTCAGCGAATAGGCTGGCCATAGCACAATAGCAGGAAGAGAAATAGAATTCCGGCAAACAAGTGCTAGAATTAATGGTATGCCACCAAACACCGAATGTGCAAAGTTTGGGATGATTCCGAGTATTTCCTGGAAAGGTGCTAACAGACCGGAGCAGATGCTCTTAAATACATGTACAATTCCGGTTGTATCAGACATATTGAAGATACGTCCTATCATTTCTACGAAATGTATAGGGCAGTTTGTACGTATTAAAGTCTGTATCTCAGCCGAAGTCCTTGCTACTTGTAGATCATAGGTTTCTTTGGCCGAGGTCAAAGGCACTGTTTGATGTAAAAGCATGGCTTTCATTCTGCTCAAAGTATCAAATCTTATAAAAGAGACGTTCAGCGAAGGCCATAGAGGCGACTCCCTGACTGTGTCTATTGGGGCAAACAATACTTGCATACAGCAAGTGACCCTGGAGTTGACCGTTACTAGATATGGGATGCCTGGCAGCATGCCGCAGCAACTCTGATCATTCAACATGAGGTAACTCCCAATAGAAAGTTGTCCAAACGTTGGATTAATCACAGCAGCTGGTGTACCCTGCTGATGGCAAGACAAATTTGCCACAGAACCATTACAAGCCCCGTGTAAGGAAATGTCCTGACATATAAGCGAACCGCTTAGTGCACGTTTACAGTTTGTACCGCTCAAAAACACTTCACGATCCCCACTCCAACATCTATATGTATACGGTAAATCCCAAGATGTCTTAATGTATTCCTTACCCAACCTTTCATATTTGCCTGCTTGCATTTGTCTGAGGCAATACTGAAACTGAAAAGTAGTCACAGGTAGTGTGATTTTGCCATGAATAAGCCATTCTGTAGCTGGTTTTTCTGCCACTGTGAATGGTAATTTTTCCAGTTTTTCAATGCTCAGCACTGTATACCTTGCTCCTCTTTGTGCCAACTCGATCTGTTTATCAGTGAGATTGTATTCTGCAAACAGAGCCGTTGTGTTGATAAAACGCCAAGGCACATAGCCGGCTCGCAAAGATTGCAGCGTCCAGCTTAGTAACACAATAGAACATAATTGAGACTGGCCTTGTAACATCGCCAAATCTTGTTCTAGTATGTCGATAGCGGAGGATACAATGCCATCCAATGAATATATTCTGGAGGACAAAGTTGTTAACCCATTGTCGACCACAGAGAGTGTTTTCTTTAAATTTATACGATCAAGTTCACGTATTCGTTCTGCAGCCTCCATCTGTGATACTTTCCATGCTTCATTATAGGCAGCATAAATGCCGGCATATATGAAACGTTTTTGACGCGGTTTTCTTGGTCCAAGCAAGAATTCCCTAAGGTCTGCGTCCTTTTTAAGTAAGGTTAAGTGTTTCACATCCTGTAGTGTAGACTTATGCAGCCAATCGGGGCATAATTTTCCTACACTGTATGTTGTTACTATCCCCGGATGATGTCTTTGGACGTATCTTGGGTCTGGCCTATTAATAGTAAAGCCCTGAGTTTTATTCAGGAATCTTTCCTGACAGTTATTCGTGTCTGTGGGCCAGATCAACCATTTTTTCCAATCCGGATTAGATCTGTTGAGTTGTAGTATATTGTCAACTGTCACCACTGCCTGTGTATCGTTATCACTTGCAGGTGCTGGTACAGAAGGTGTGTTCATCTCTTTGATCTTGGCTAATCCAAGACAAGATGTTTGTTGGATGGTTTCATTCAAAAACATTATTTGTTCAGGGATGATACAGGCTCTAAATAAAGCTTCTATCCCCTGCACTTGCCAATCTTTAGTACCCCACACAGTTTTTGTGTCTATTGTCTTTCCAAAAGTCGAAACCCTGTCTAGACAGTTGGGCATTAAATAATGCAGAATAAATCTGTTTTGTATTTGTTAACATAATTTTCAGTCCTGTATTAACATTTCTAAAGTAAAATGTCTCGGTCAGATGTATTGTAACCTGAAAAATATGGCAATTTACTAGCAAATGTTTTTGAACTACCTTTAGGTGGTGTAGGACAATGTTCCCATTGGTTAAACATAAACACATTTCTTGGATATGCAGCTTTATGCAAATAATGATGACCATAGTGGTTATAACAATACAGTTGTTCATAGTCTGATGAACCCTCTAAATATTCATTTTTAGAAAATGCTGCAGATTTTTCTAGGTCATACATTATGTCATTAACAGTCTCAAAGTCCCAATCAGAATAGGTACTGGACGAGATTAGATCACTTAGTGAAATTTTAAACAAATGTGGAATGTTCAATTGTTCCGTCGGACCGAAGATATCAAAATCTGTTTTGTCCCACACTATACCATCCTGTATAGGAATAGCTGTGATGTTCACTGATGACAAGTCTCTTGCTTCACGATGGGAAGATTTATGAGGTTTCAAAAGTACATTCACGCCTTTTCCTTCAGTGTTCACATGGATGTATCTGCCACTTATAAGCACGCTCACAGTTGTAACCAAAGCTAGCCAGAGCAGGAAAACAAAGTCCAGATATAATCCAGAGTTCAATCCATGGAGAAACCAAATATGTCTTTTTCAGAAAGTGAATAAAGTCTTGTACTTGCTGCTTGAATTTGAATGATGCTGGCGTCGTTTCAGGTTCACTCGGATCTTCTGAGAACGTATCAAAGTTAATGAAATGGCCAGAAGCAGTGCTATCAATTGTTGGAATTGCATCAGGATTTGTAGAAATCACTGGAACCAGTCGATCACTTGCTACGTTGGTGTAGACAGGTGTATTTGGACGAACTGTTACTTGGTGTTCAAGAGGGATGAGTTCCATAGCGTTGTTGCTTAGTCCTCCATCTGTTACAGCTGAATTCTCGATTGTTATCAGTCTTTCAGTCTGAACCTCTTGGATAGTAGCGAGAGGAGTGCGTCTGCTACTAGGTCGGAGTCCACGAGGCCTACTATTTAGTATTGGCCACATACTGTGGTTTGATGAGGTCGATGGACACAAATCTTTTCTCCTTTTTTCCAGCAAGGGGCAGCAGAAGTACTGTTCTTGTTCCTTGAACTGCTAGGACAGGTACTGTTTGTCTGTAAGAAGGTCCAAATTCCTTCTTGTCCGCAATCTTTTCTCTGACTAGATCCCCAACTTTTGGAATCCAGACAGGCCTTGCTGGGACCGCCGATTTTTCCCCAGTGGTGGTTGGCTGTAGGAATACGTTGCTTTGTTTCGTTCTTAACTCATTGAGTTCCTGTAAAACAGCCCAACGATCTTTGATATCAAAAGGGTTTATTTTCCACCACTGTGCCCACGTGTTCAAGGTCTGGTACCCACATTCTTGTCCCAAATAGGACCTCATATGGAGTGACCCCCCTAGAGAACTTCTTGGCAGATTATTCAATGAGCGTTGGACCCCACTAAGGTGTTTGACCCACCCATCACCCAAACCCAATACCCTAGTTGTTATAGACTGCTTTATGTCCCGGTTTTTCCTTTCCACAACCGAATTTCCCTCAGGATGGAATGGAGAGGAGTACCGCAATGCAACGCCCAGACTGGCCATGGCTTCTTTATAAGCCCGAGAGCTAAACGCAGGACCCTGGTCAGAATGTAGCGTGCCTATTGCGTATGTGCCGATAAAGACTCGCAAATCTTTTATAACAGTTCGAGCGTCAGCTGAGCGCTGAGGCCATAACCATAGGAACCTAAATTCAGTATTTGTGGGAATGCCTTTGTCCAGTAGGACGCAGGAGCGTAGATAGTCTAATGCTGTCTAACAATGGTGTCTGTACTGGGTTACCGCATTCGCAGCATGGTGTCTGGTGGCTCTCTCGCTGTAATTTACAGTCTAAGCAGTTGTTGATGAATATGTGAATTTCTGTATTCATTCCAGGCCACCAGTACATCTTTTAACGTCAAAATTGTTTTAGAGATCCCTTGATGTGACAGACCTTCCCCCAAATGTGTTTCATAAATCAAGGCTGCTCTACGTTCCATGTTTGGAATTACCCTATCCCCCACTCCAGGGAGTACTTGAGTGGAAACTTTTTTGGTAACGCTGCACTGCTGCCTTTGCTTGAAGCATTGACAGCCAACATTATCTCACCGTCTATTTTTGTTTTTGAACAAGTGATCGCAGCTACGGAAGCCGTCTGCACAGCCCCCTTTGCGGCTTCATCAGCCAATGAATTCCCTGCAACGTGAACGCCATCACGTTGATGACTCAGTGTGTGGATCACGTGAGCCTTTGGTAGTTCGTTTTTCAACTGAACTACTTGTTCCCAAAGCATTTTGTGCTTTATTGTGCCACCTTTCGCATCTTTGAAACCATTTTCAAGCCAGTTTTGTATATAGTCATTATACGACTGAACACAGTAAAAGGAATCGCACACTATTAGTGTGGGGAATTCTCGATCTGTACTTTCAAGTGCCAGTTTGAATGCTTGTAGTTCAGCTCGCTGAGCTGTACAATCTCCTAGAGACTGAGTTTTTGTGACCACAGGTCTGAAGATGCCATTTCGCATGCGACCTTTAACGATTGCACACGCTGCACTGTAAGCTTGCTTACTCCCTATTGCGGGTTGTGCGGATCCGTCAGTGTAAATTATGAATTCGTACTGATCGAGAGGCAGAATTTCAGTAGGCAGAGGACATTCATGTTCATATTGCAGAAATGCTTGTGTTTTTAAATCTGGATCAAAAACATATTCTACAATCCGTTGCAGCAAGAGAATTAACCCATTGTATCCATCTTGGATGTAATGCTTTAGCATTTGGAATGCTTGGTTTTGTGACCGCTTCTAAAGCTGGAACCGGGGTTACGACAATAATGCGTTTCCCTTGGGCTAAGGCTCTTTCTTTTGCTACAGCGGTTTGAACTGCTGTTAGAATTTTTTCAGTTGAACTGAAGCGCATTTCCGCTTGTGTACAAATGAGATTTGTATGCTATTGGTATTTTTTCACCCTCATTGAAGGTTAAGTAGGTGAATCCGCATTGACCCGAAATTATTCGGATCACCAAATTGCGTTGACTTATGCGTGTTTGTTGCTAACATGTTAGCCTGTAGTGAACGCAAGATTTCTGTGTGTTCTTGTGTCCAGTTTCTGATCGAAAAATCAGGTTTGATTAATGCGTAGAGGTTTAACCCTTTCTGCGTAATTTAGAATGTATGTTCTTCCAAAATTTAGGAAACCCAGAATGGATTGTACATTTTTTTGCGTTTTTGGAGGTTGGAGCAGCGCACATTTTTCTAAAAAGTTAGCTGCCAAGCTCTTGCCTTCACTTGAAAGCTCATATCCTAGAAATAGGACATTGAGATGGGCAATTCTGGACTTTTTAAAGTTGAATTTGTAGCCCTCAGAGGCGAAACCCAGTATAATGGTGCTCACCCTGTTCAAGTGTTTGTCCAGGTCGTCTGTCAGATAAATGTCATCGACATAGGACAATGCCTCATTGTCATAAATTTGTAGTAACTCCGTTACCCTCGCTGAGAATAAACCTGGGCTGTTCTTGAACCCTTGTGGGAGTCGACAAAAGTGACGCTGGGTCCCCATTATGGAGAATGCTGTTAAGTACCTGCTTTCAGGTCCTATGTTTTGACAAAAGAAACCATTTGAGATGTCTAATGTTGTCTTATATTTTTTACGCACAATGTTATTAATTAATGCTGTGCTATGTGCATTTTGCACTGCAAAAGTTTTTAGAACAAGTTTTTAGAACAAGTGTTTAGATGTCTGTAGTCCAAAACTAGACGATATGTATTGTCTGGTTTGGAGACAGGAAACAAAGGATTGTTCATTGAGGAGGTGCATGTTTCAATCACCCCTTGATATTCAAGTTGATCTAAGATCTCCCTGACCTGTTTTTTAGCTTCTTGCTTTATTGGGTACTGTCGTTGTGCAGTTGGTTCATGTTTCAGATGTATTTTATGGTGAGGTGAGTCCTCATCCCATCCTACATGATTTTTATATAATGCTGGGGCCTGGGCTACTGCCCATTTCCTGGCATATATATATTTTAGGTGAATTGGAATATGGTTGGAGAAGGCAGGCATAATAATGTCCTCGCCATGTGCGCACTCCCTGACAAATTGTGGTGGCCAGTCCTTTTCTGCTAGAAGTATGTCATAGCCCTTTGATAGTCTTTCCCAAAAAAGTGTTTTCACCTGTCTAGGTTTGTCTCCCTCCATCTGGAGTGTTATTTCATATAACTTTTGTGGAGTACTAACCCTGGTGTCTACAGTATCTACTGTGATGTACTCATTCAAGTCCACTATCTCCAGAAGTTCCCTCAGGTTCTGGCGAACTATTGTGACTTCTGCTGCACTGTCCAGCATTGTCTGAGCCCATTCTCCGTTCTTGAGTTGTGTTCTCAGTATTCTCGGCATGTCTGATCTTTAGACCTGCTACTTTCTTTTGGAGAATTGAGGTTTTGTTTTAGTTTTTGGAGCGTGTTTCTCGTCTTTCGATTTCACGCGTTCTGCTCTATGTTCCGATCGTCCTCTTCTTTCCGAAGTCTGTAATGAGATCTGAAAGGGACGAGAGGAACGTGCATCAGTATCTTGATACCTGTCAGGTTTTCTCAAATTATCCCTATTCCTGAGGTTATACCTCCTTTCAGAGGGCTCCTTTTGAGGAGACCTACCTCTGGATTGAGAACGTTTCTTGTTTGAATTTTGTTTATTAGTTTCCCACTTCTTTTTAGAAGATGTAGGAGGTTGTTTAATTGAGTCCTACTCAGGACTTTCAGATAGCTTCGGCTTCACTGGTTTTCCACCCAAACTATCTCTGCCTAATTCTGCATAAGATTGTTCAATTATTCTGGGTAGCTCAGTTTGATGTTCTGTAACATCAAATTCCCTGACTTTTTGGCGGATCTGAACTGCTGCTGCCTCTCCTTTAATATTAGATAATATTATTGTTGAGACCTGCTCGAAATTTTTCAGTAACTTCATACCTAAATTTAGAGCAGGCTCTGCCCCGTATTCATTTTGAATTTGTTTCAGGACATCAGGTATTACCGCAATTGACGGAATGCCATGTGTTTTAGTATAGATGGCAGCAAAGACTGAGCCCCCCCAAGTGGTGCAGTCTTCCAGTTGTGGTGTGATCCCCATTGGTAAACAGATTGTTAGGATTCTGTGTTTCTCATACGGGCTAGTATTTGGAAATACTGCTTCGATTTGAGTAATTTTTTGAGCTATCCAGAACGGAATTTGCTCGTTTTGTGGGCATTTTACCCATGACTGCGTATAGAGTCTGTGGTGTAATTTTTAATGTATTCCCCTGTTGGGGAGTTTGATTTGGAATTGTTAATGGTTGCTGGACTGTAAAAGTCTGCATGACATACTGGACCAATTGTCTGTAAATTTTTATTAACTCTGTGAGTTGAGTAAGTAATTCCTCTTCTGACATCTCCAATGTCAGGATGAGGTGTGTAGCCGGCTAGAATCGGCCATGTTGCTCCTGGTCTACCTAGTGGACCGAGCCTAGTAATGTTTTTGTGATGTTTTAGGGCGCCTTTAAACCAGAGCTGATGCTCCTGGTATGTTGATGGAATTTCAATATCCTCGAAAGGAATGTATTCCTCTGGTGGATCATCTTCTTTGTAGAAGTGAAACGTGTGTTACTGAATTGGATTCAGGAAATATTACCCATGAATAGAATACCTCTGTCTGAAAGGATTCATGTGCCTCTATCACGAAAACTGCTCTACCTCCTCTTGGTGGTAGGCCATGTTTTATAAGTTTTAGAGTTATGGCTCTTAAGTTTTGAGGGATGTCTATAACACCCTCCTCGGTTTCAATAAAACCTGTGATATTATAAGCTGCTGTAGCTGGCTGACCCGCAACACCACCGTTTCCGGTCTCAGTGTCGGAGCCAGGCATTTTGTTGTTTGAAAAATGTAGAACAAGTTTCAAGGAAACAAAGATAAGGTGCACAATATTTTGAACACTGTATCCTTCAACGTTGAGCAAACCAAACCGCTAATATATAGGGTGTTTCCCTATATAGCCGTGGTGGATACTTAACCCTGCCCACTCCAGATGTCTTTTGGAGTATATGGGTAGGGGTCTCTGAGAGAAAAAAGCACTGCTGAGTTACTCAGTATCCAACGTTGAATTACCGCCTTACCAAACCGTTGGGCGCCATGTAGTGTAGCTCCTATTTCCCTAATAGGCTCTGCGCATTGGAATAATATATCCTATAGGTTTGACATAGGACTAAGGTCAGTATGTCCCTATTGAGTATATTAAACTTAATTACTTGTGCCAGCTAGCTCAGAGGCCACTAGAAACTCCTTGACAAACAAGAAGGGAGTAGTTTCTGGCAGCCGCAAAACATGACCACTATGTTTCCCTTTAGAATCAGAACGTGTCCCAGAGTCGTGGAAACAATAGATAACTATTTCACTCAGCTCAATCGTGCATGCTTAGTTTTCTCCAAGTTACACAGAAAGAACAGACGGGCGTTTCAATAAAAGATTTATTGAAGTCTTGTTTCTGGTGTAGGTAAAATGTGCTGTTACGATCACAAGACAGTATGCGAGATAAATAATGTACAGTGTGAGCAGTAGAAATAAATAATACTGCGATAGCATCTTTTAGTACATATGCCATTACATAAATAACAGACTAAAAATGCGAGTACTCATACGATGAGTTTCTAAGCTAGTTCTACCCCAATGTACCTAACCTAACCTAGGTGTAGGGAGAGGTATGAAGTAGGTGAAGTATTCCTTACTATGGTATACTAAGAGTATGTTAAGCCTAGTATGCCTAGTATGCCAAGAGTCCCTCTAGGTTCTTGTCAGCTCCATACCTGAAGAATGAGAGAGGTAGGAATCTCTTTGCCAGACTCTAACTCCAACACCCCGCAAGGGAAGTCAGATCACTGGAAGCTGGACTCTCTGCGTGCAGGGATGACAGTGTCTTCTCAGTGCGTCAGGCCGGGAAACGGGCTCCTCTGAAGTCTAGGTCTCCTCTAGTTTACAAGGGCTAGGGAAGGTATATTTATACCTGAGAGGTACCTCATAATGTTAGTATTGACGTGAGTCGGACAGCGAAAGACGTCCTGAATGAACCCCTAAGAAATAATGGTTCATGCATAATATGAGTCCTTGAAGAAATCAATAGTCCTGGGCTAGGGAGACTCCCGCAGCCTAAGGGTCTGTTCTTCACGAACTCGTTGTGACGTTAGGGTGGACGGATGTCGGAGACCATGCCTGTATTTGGAGGGCACGGTTTAATGCCTAAATAAGGCCTGGGAATTTATGCCTATATAAGGGCAGGGCGAATTGTGCCTATATAAGGACATGATTCTGGAAAGCCCGTTATGGACACCCTAAGAGGAATAAAACAGTAGCATTTAAAAGTGTCTGCTATTCCTTGCACAGACTTTCCACTCTATAGTTTGGGACGCATCACCTCTGTGCACATGTTTATAAGCATGCACGTTTGTATGTGTCTTTGTAAGCACGCACGTGTTTGTGTGTATGTGGTGGTGTGTAACAGCATGCACAATGCGTGTGTTTACACAGGTATGTATGTTTGGTTGCATGAGCACATATATGCAAGTGTGTGAACCTGTGTGTGACGGAGTGTGTTCACAGGTGTATGTGGAAGCATGTGTGTGCCGTGTATGCTTTTCTACTCTCACAAACCCACATGCCCTTTAATTCTTGATGTACTTCTGCCCTACTTGTTAGTTTATCATCTGTGAACGTGCTCTGACGCAGGCCCAAGCTGTGCTTGGTTTCTCAATGTAAATAACTAAATAGAAAGGCAAATACTGGGGAAGGGCACAGCAGCATTGTCCTCCATTGCCCGCGAGCAAGGTCCTGTACATTAAGAGATATGGACCTGTGTTACAAGTATATGAAGCATAACAAATACGCCCGGATGTGCTGCTTGTTAAATAAATGAGACTATAATTCAGGTTTTCAGTTAAATGATACCATTTCCAGTCACAAATCAGTTTTTGGGAATAAAGTAACGTTGTACGATCCACTGCCCTGGCAATTAACATTTTGCTGCACGAAAATGACATGACCTGTAATGTAATTTACAGATGTTTCAAGGGAAGAGGTCAAAGACGCATCCATTGCTCATCTCATTTGAAAACGTTTCTCTTCCAGCGATTAACTTTCTTTCCAAGCACCATGCTCAAATATCTGTTAGTAAACATATTATGGGATCCTGTTCATCAAAATAGCATGGTCTCCAAGTCTTCTTACCAGGAATGAGCCTAAAAAAACTCGTCTATTTCAATGTGCAAACAAATGCCAGTTGCCAGCTTCAAGGCGGTGATATATGGTAAACAGGTTTCAATATTATCAATGCATACAATAGTGGTCTCCTATAGGCCGATCAGGAGCCACCAGTAGCCCTCTGGCGAAGTCGTGCTGCTCATTCCCATTTCGGCGTCTTAAGAGAATACAATCCCAATGCAAGGGGTGAACCGTGTCTCTTTAGATTCCACCCTGCCATTCCATGCATGCACACATTGAAAAGGCTTGCACGCTGGTACCATGCAGGGCAGCTCACCAACAAATGCCGTCCAGGCCCCCCAACCACTCGCGGTGATTCTGCAAACTACATGCCTCTGCTCTGGAAGAGTGGACTTGGTTGTCATAAAAACATAACTTTTTGTTTATTTTCTGAACCACCAGAACATTTCTCTATTCCGATGACCTTCAAAGCAAAATATGGGCAGCTGAGCAGTCACAATTTATAGCTGAACTATCTGAAGCGGACTGTAGACGGGCTCTCCGTCGCTACCTCCTCTATTGACCTTTCTCACTGTGTATCCTGCCTTTCTTACCTCTCATTATCCTTTTCTCCTCCACTATCTTCACTTCTGTCTTTTTCTGCTGTCAAACCTCGTTTCTTCCTTCCACTTTATTCCCTCCTGTCTTCCTCCTCCATCTATGTATATCCCAGTAGCCAGCCTCACCTCTCTGCTATTTTCTTTTCTCTATCAAACTTTCTCCTACACCTGTTTCTCTACCCTAGAATGTGCCCACTTTCTTTTATTTCTCTAATCTCCTCTTTCGTGTAATCACTTACATTTTCACCTGCATTTGCTTTCTGTCCGCCTTTAACTATTTATTTTCCCTTTGACTTTCTACGTTTAATAGTCTCTATCTCTGTGCCTCTCTCCAGACTGCCAACCCCTCGGTCTTTCTGTCTCACTCCCCACAGTCACTGACTGCCTCGGCTTATCGTTGCCAAAACAGTTTGATCTCGAGTATCCATTTCCAACCGCGCATCCAGCAACAGGCTGTACTAGAGTGACGTTTTAGAAATCACGCAGCGATTCGCCTAAATAAACCATGGGGAAATAGGTCACTAGCTCAGCCATTTAAAATCCAGCCTGTTTTTATCCTGGCCACATTCTGTACTTTAAACTGGCCTGTCCGGCTTCACGGCGGTCCCTCCAAACAGCCCTTTCTTGCATTGGCTCAGGGGAGTTCGTATACACATGCTGCTTAAGCAGCTATAGAGTGCACGTGCTCTCTGGTGGGGCCTGCCTGCACTCTCTGCCTACATCACAAGGGTAGATGGTCTGTCTCTCTATTTGCGTGACAGTGTTTGCCTTCTCATTGGACACAGTGCAGCACATTATTACCCTTCTCCCACTGGTATTTCTAGTAGACGACCCTCAAAGTGTACACTTCCCCATGCACACAGCACTCTGGTGCCAAAAATTAATTAGATGCCTTTAGAGGAAGTCAGACTACCAGGGTTAATCAATCAAATCAAACAGGATTTATAAAGCGCAGATTCCCTTGCCTGGTGTTGCTGCAGTTTGAAACACCTTGTCATGGAGGTTTCTTTATATATCTTTATTGAAGATTGTTCTGAATTCCATGCCTCTTCAGTGGATAGTCCGTGATTTTAGATTCTAAGTTTGTTTGGCTGTCGCTTGGATGCAAGTTACATAGAACAATTTACATGTACATTTGCTTCTCTTTTTATTATGCTCTGGCAAGTGTGATGCTGTGGATTCATGTAACTATTATTGAAGCATTCTGCTTGTGAAGCTGCTGGTTGTCAGGCCTCAGTTGTGGTCTATACTGCATGATGTGTTACAGCAACTGTGTGATTATTCTATGCCAGAGCCCCTTCAACCAAAACTTGAAAAAATAGCCAATTCAAATGCTTGTAAAGAATAAATTTCTTTCTGGAGGTCTCTTAACGTCATTGCTGGAACCACATACATCCACTCCATAATACATGGGTAAAATGCATTGTCATTTACAACGCCAATAGCTCTAACTCAAGCAAATGCAAGACCTATTGCATTTCAAATGCTTGTTCTACGATTAGCTGCGCATGCTGAAGGTCGTAGCCTCCTTCCATAATGCCAGCATGCTGTCAGAGGTATTGGACTGCTGTGAGTTTGCTCAGATTCACGGGATGTTAAGACCTCGCCGGGACTCAAATCTGCATTTCTGCAGACGTGTTTTCTGTCCGCGCCCCACCCACCCCTCCCCTGAGTTACGCTGTCCCTGTACTTTTAAATTTCGTTTCCAGGGGGGCATGAGATATTGTAGTCCTTCCACTTTTTAGGTCTCGCATAGCGTTGAAGCGCAACGCGCTGTTCGCTTTGCAATACATGCAGTATACACTATAGCTGGGGGAAGCTCCGCCCACTTTCCGTCCATAATTTTCTTTGGCTTCAATCATAAATTCAGCATTTTGATTGGTTTTTGGATTCTTAGTCCCGCCTCCTGGCAGCCATGTCATCATTTTTATTCTTCCGAGGCTATCAGCCCCTTTACTTTAAAAACCGTTTTGTTCCCCTGCCTCTCCCTGTTCCCTCCTGCAGTCTGTAATTTTTTTGACCACAACCACCTTCCCACCCCCTCCTATTCGTGCTTTTTTTAATGCCTGCACTTCCGTTTAAAATGCAATTGGGCTCGCGTAAATACGAGTCCTATTGCATTTTCAATGCTTGTTTGTTTTTTGATTGGTGGCTGGATTTGCACTCTGTCTCGCATGTGCGCGATGCCTTAGATCGTACGCATGCGTGACAAAACAGTGCCGTTCTTACAAATCACTGTGGGAGGCAGAGACAGCACAAGCAGCGAAGCGGCAGCCGGCCTGGCCAGTCACCGGTCGGCGCTCCTTGTTTACATTGGTGTGCAGCTCGAAGACCTCGTCTTTGGAGTTACAGGTAGTCGCCGTCGATCAGCAGCATCTCCCATTACCCCAAACCCTTGTCTTAGTTAGGTTCCAAATGTACTCGGCAAGGAGGACGGGTGCATGATTTGTGCTCAGCTCAGACCTGCCGTTTTTATCCTGTGTCGTTGATGAGGCTCAACCCTTATGTTTTTATCGTCTATGTAACTTTGTAGCCTATGCAGGGTGGATCAAATATCAACCCCACGTGCGCGCGCTGTGGGAGGAGAGAGCGGGAGTGAGGAACCCCTTAAGCCACTTTTCTATAATCCACACGAGATACGGAGCAGTCTGCTGGTACTTCAGTAGTAGGCTCTTTCTTGTTGACTTTCCCGTTGGGTTAATGGAAAGGGCATTGCGTTTTGGATAGGTGGCCTGTTGCAGTGTGACAGACAAAAACATAATAAAAATACCCTATGAATGAGCTTTCCAGTTATCTCACAGCACGGCATTCCTTTCGTACCTCTCTGCTAATTAATGCGTATTGTGTTGGGTCCTTTTCATATTTCTGACACAACAGTCGCATCTTAAGTGTTCGGTGTTTTCCCTTATTAGGTTGATTTACATGTTATTTTGATTTCACTAGACGTTTCCATTATTTTCACCTCTAATTAAAGCCGGTGTTCGTTTCATCTAGTTTTAAGCTCTCCCACATTTTGCATACGAGGTAACTGATATGTCCAGTGCGACAATGGAATTTTCACAGGATAACAGTGTGGTCAAATGGAGAAGCTGGGAATAGAACCCAGATGTCCTGGTTTCAAAGGCCAGTGTTGAAAAGCAAGATGATGGGCCCCACTCCGTAGCTCACAGACATTCACGGGCTTTAGATTGAATGGGTGGGCCCCTGAAGGGAATAAACTCGGTAACCAATCTATGCTTTCTGCTTGTTAAGCATGTTGGGGCTTCAGGGCCTGGGGGCGGCTATGTGCCTTTCTTATTTTCTACATAAGCCCAATTTTATCATGCTCCCCCACCCGCCCCCATCGCTGCCATGTCATCACTGCTTGTAAAACTGTTAACCAGCCATAACACGCATATTCCAGAGCCCCGCGCTACTGTGCTGGTCCGCAAAAGCCTCTACACACTACATTTCCCTACCATCGCTGAGCTCTCCAGCCTCTTTCCATTTTTCAGCAGCAGCCAGAGAAAATGTCAAAACGATGCAGTCTGTGGGCTGCTACTGGTCATTTAATCATGCAGGATGCAGTTTGGAAGGTTGTATGATAAAGTGCAGGAGCCCTACGAGAGAAAATAGAACAAGCATTTGCAATGCAATAGGTCTCGCATTTACTAGAGTTTGAGCTATTGGCATTGTAGATTACAATGCCTTTTATTAATGTGTTGGTTTTTGAAACAAATAAATAAAAGGCATTGTCATTTACAATGCCAATGGCATAAACTCTCGCAAATGCGAGACCTATTGCATTGTAAATGCTTGTTACCATTACCTGGAAGAAGGTTGAAAGCACAAAAAATAGCAAAAATAGGCTATGTCCCAGTAAAATGCCAAAACTGTAAAAAATGTTGGTTTTCTGACAAACTTCTGTCAGTCCCTGAAAGCTGGGAAAATGATTATTTCAGCATCACAAACCCTTTGTTGATACCATTTGCAGGGAAAAAACCAGACGCTTTCATTTGCAGCACTTTTTCCCATTTAAAAAAAAAAAAAAAAAAAGATTTAGCTGTATTTTGGATAATTTCTGGGTCCCCTCCAGGGGAATCCACAAACCCTGGGTACCTTTAAAATCCCCATGATGTTGGAAGAAAAGGACGCAAATTTGGCGTGGATACCTTATGTGGTCAAAAAGTTACAGGGGCCTAAGCGCGAACTACCCCAAATTGCCAAAAAAGGCTTCGCACAGGGGGGGGGGAAGGCCTAGCAGTGAAGGGGTTAAAAAGTTGCCACTTTGGTGCCCAAAGCTTTCCAGTGACTGTTTACAGTTGCTGATTTTGAGACAGCCTTCTGCCCTCCTTGGGAGAGGTGTGAACAACTCGGGCAGGAACACAAAGGGCCTGCCCCTGGAAGAGGTGTGACTTCTTCCTGGCAGGAAGGCCAAATAGGATGTGAGCACAAAGGCGAGCTTCAAAGTGGAAGCCTCCTTTGAAGGGCAAATGGTCGAGACACACACGAAGGGCTGTATATTTGTATTTGCAGACAGGCTAGCATCTGGGACAGAGGGAGAAGGCACTGCCAGACTGTTTTTTATGTGGGTGTGTAGTACCCAGCTAGTCACACCTCTGAGGTGGGCTTGGGAGCTCAACACATCGAGAGATTGGTTCTGCCATTTTGGGAGTGGGCAGAATGGTGCCTTCTGGGCTAGCTAGTTGCCCTACTTTCCAGGAGTTTGTCACTAGTTGGGTGGCAACCTGGTAGCCTATTGGTTAGTAATCATTGCATCCCCTGAGGGCAAAACCTGGGCATAAAATTGGCACCTCTGGCACTTAGACCTTGGAACACATCTGTACTGGAGAGAGGACCGAAGGACTGCTCTGCTGTTCTCTGGACCCATTGAAGAGGATGCACTAAAGACTGAACTGTACCTGCTGCGCCAGGGTCTAGCAAAGACTGTGCCTGTGGTGCTCTGCTTGAGAAAGTTACCACAGAGCTTCAGACAGAAGTGACTCCATGAGTCAGTTGTCGGGTTTCCTGTTAGTTACAGGGCCACAAAAACTGAAGAAGCCTGCCTTGGTAGTCACTACTGACCGCTGTAGTGCAGCCTGGGAGATAGGTGCAACCTTTGAGGGTCAGGACTCTGAGTCTCCTGGAAGCAGGAGCGTCATCGGAGTGCAGTTTGATTGCCCAGCAAGAAAGCTGCTGGTTTGCTCTAACTGGAAACTACACCAGTGGAAACTGTTTTTTGGCTGTACTTCACCAGGACTTTGAAGGACATCTACCCCTGTGGCTAAAGTCGCTCCACTTTGTTTGTGAACCAAGGGGTTGCCCCAGGAAGACCCTTGTCACTGGCTCAGAACCCTTGAGCATCTTCAGCATCCTGTATCCCTTGCATCAGGACAAGTCTGTGGCAGATTGCCAGTAGATCCTGGAACTGGGCAGGAGACTGCTTTGACTTCAAGGTAACACTTTTCTTGCCCTTATTGGTCCCAGTGACTGGGTCATTGTTGGAGTTGGTGGTCACAAGAGTGGAGTTATATGTTGTGACTAACTCGAACCACGAGTCTCCGTAGATTACAATGATTTATTGTGTTGAGTGAAAATCTGATTTATTGTTTCTGTTCTCCTTTTTAATTGCCAGAACCTACTTTTAATTAAACATTTCTTTAAAAATTCATATCTCCAAAACCCTCTGATGGATTTTTGTTGAAAAGGTGTCTAAAGATAGAAATACAAACTATTTTATACATTTGTATTGGATGTTTATAGTGCTGTTTTCTTCTTGTTCAACTGTTTTGTTGCTCAATGATTTATACTTGTTCCTTTGATAAAGCCTGACTGCTCAGAGCCAGTTGCTCAGGGTTGAGCTAAGATTTTTTAAACTAACCCGACTAGACCGAATACACGGTGAGGTGACACAACCACACCATATAATAAACCACTTTCCTCACACTAAGGGTCCTTGTCAGTCTCTAGAGCTATCCTCTGGGCACCCCATCCCTTAGTAAAATCCATGTGACTGCATCTATTGCCTGAAATAATTGTCAGGGACTTCAAACAGGGTGTTCTGCAATATTAAAGGGTACTTGGGTAGTGTGATCATCTTGAAGGAGGCAGCCCTGACCATTAATGATATGGGCAGCTTCTTCAGTGCCCCGCATCCTGCTTATACACTTCCAGTATGTGCCCACATTTCCCTGGTGAAATTCATAGGGATCTAAGGTCACATAGGTGCCAACGTACTTGAATCCCTCTGGAGAGTACATAAGAGGATATGGCCAGTCAGTCGGTGGCTGCCACAGACCAACCAAAAACACCACCAACTAGTGCCAGTCAACACGTGTATTGGAATATTTCCCAAATATGTCAAATCTCGAAGGCTCTGCGGGTGGAACGGGACCACCAGCTATAGCAACATGTCTGCTTAGAGCAAGTTAATATCCTTTTAATCCGGGTCCCACTTCCGCCCCGTTTGAGCATCCATCCTCATCCAGCATGCGAGAGGCTCCAATGCCCGAGGAAACAATAGCGATAAACAGCAGGCACCTGTAGCGGCTGCTACCAAACAGGGGTGGGGGGCAGCGGAGGGAATAAAAAAACACATACCTGGATATGGCCGGCCGCTGTCTCTCCTCCTCTGTCCTCTTCTCTTCTCCCGGGCAGCAGGAACCAGGAAGCACACAGCCTGCCAGACTCCCCTTACCAATCACAGCTCTGACTTACAACACTCAGACGGGCTGGTAGGCTGTACGTGTTGTCCACCCAGGCTGTAATGCAGCCTGGGTGGAGAACATGCAAAGTGCGCATGACAGGCCGGCCAAAATGTCATGTCCACTTAAGAAGTGCCTACCACTCCTCCCCCAGTTCAAAACAGCCCAGCTCCTCCCTGCCCCCCAACAAACTAAGCCGGTACGTTTAAATGAAATGATAACGTTGGGTTATTTTATTTTTCCATTTTTAATTGCTCAGTGGGGCGATGCTCCTCCGCCTTAGCGGAGGAGCTGCCACTGGCAGGCACCGCTGTCATGAAGGAAGTGACCCGATTAGGGCCACCCGGGTCACTCGCGACCACCTCTCAGCCTTCCAAACAAATGAGTCGGTAAGACAGTAGAGAATACAAACCAAAGTTATTTATTAGAATGCGCTCGAGCGGAGTCCGGTCTGACCAGCCTCCTTAGATTGCTGCAGAGGGACTGACCCTCGCCAACATGGTAATACTAGATATACATTTCCAATACCCCCAAAGGCACGCCCTAACTGGAATTTTCCAGTTAGTAGCTAATGAACAAAGGAGACATAGAGGGATGAGCTACCATCCTGAGACCGGGTACATACTATCTCAGTTTCAAGGTTACTCTGCCTGCCCACACCGCTCTGAGCTGTGGGAGCAAGCCTATCTAGATGGAAAGGTATGCAATAATATGAACAGTCTATTCATTAGCACAGCAAAGCTCAACCTTGAAGGAACAGGGGAAAATAAGAGGTCGACTCCTTCTAGCTCAATGCTAGGAGTCTACCGAAAGCATTTTTCAGTCCAACAGTCACGTCCCCCTTCCCAGGCTGATTTGTGGCAATATCATGTTTACCCAAACCCTCGCTACCTGGTTGTTGCGCCCGGGATAAAAACTTCTCTCCAAACCACATTTTATGCAAAACTGCCCTTAAGTATCTCCAGTCTGCTGAGTCAAAGGCCTATTCAACATCTAGGGCCAGAAGAACCACTGGCTGCCTTTAAAGACTAACATCTCGAGAAGCACCTGAACAAAGATTAAGGCGTGTGGACATGAAGCCCAATTGGTCAGGTGCAAGTAATTTGTGAATCACCTGTTCAAGATGATTGAACAGCACTTTATGCAGGACCATCGCCTCTGTATTGAACAGCATTATTGGCCTGGAGGAGGAACACTGATCCTCCGGGTTTTCCTTTACAAGGGCACCAGTGGCTGTTCTGAGGTCTGGGGCAGACTCCCCACCCCGTGGTTATGTTGGGACGCGTCTAAGTGGTGCGACCAGTTGTTTCTTCAAGTTCTTAAGATTCAGGAGGGAATCCCCTGGATACTGACCCCTGGAGCTCCTGTATTGCTTCCCTATTTCCTCTACTCCAATTTCCCCATCCAAAATGTCTGAATCGTCCCGATGAGCGTGGGGACTAGAATGTCCCCCGCAAACTCCTGGTTTTAGTCTGTTGAATGCCAGAATCCCCACAATATAAATCAGGTGTGAACTAATATAAGAATTGGTATTAACCCCTGGGTAATAAGTGAGAGAATAAAAATGGAAATGATTCAACCCGGTGGGAAATGTACATGTAAGCTGGGTATAAAATGTGATATTCTGCACATATTAGTTGATTGTTTTAAAGTGTTACCATTTTCCTGAAATATGGAATTAAGAACTGTGCCCAAGCTCTAGAACTCGTTGTTGATATGCGCAACCTGGATACTGCTATATCTATTGGAAGGTTCATGACTGCAGTAAAAAGGTCTTGCTTGGAGAAACAAGGGGCCACATGCATCAAACTGTGCATTTGCGATTCCTAAATTGCGATTTTTAAGAAATTGCAATTTAGGAATCGCAAATGCTTATGCATGTAGGAATCGCAAAAAAAATTGCGATTCCTACACATTCCTCATTTGCGACTCGCAAATTGCGATGTGCAAATAAGGAATTGCTTCCCATTCATTCCAATGGGCCTAGAGGCCCATAGGAATCAATGGGAATTGCATGCGCAATTTTAAATTGCGCATGCAATTTCAAGGGTGCCAAAAGGACACCCTGATGCACCCCTGAAATTGCAATTTCAACACATGTTGCACACACATGCCCCAAGGACATGTATGTGTGCAACATAGAACTTTGAAAAATGCACTTTTGTGCATTTTTCAAAGTTATCGCAAATTACCATCAACTTTGAATTGATAATTTGCATTTCTTAATTGCGAAATCGCAATTTTATTTTGGTTGTTGCATTGCATTTAGAGAATCGCAATTTGCGATTCCCTAAATGCAATCGCAATTTAAGTAATTGCAATTTTAGCGATTACTTAATTAAATAGCGATTTTGCATTTGGGATGATGCATCACAAATGCAAAAATTGCAGTCGCAAAGGGGCAGATTCTGCGAATCTGCCCCTTTGCAACCGCAATTTACAATGATGCATGTGGCCCAAGATGAATTATGCACTTGGGTAATTAAGAATTGGAAGTCAGTGTGAAATAAAGGATATAAAAATAAGTAGGGCCTTTTGCCAACGGGGTAGGATTTTAGTTTGACCCTGGTAGAAGAATTGTGGATAAGGACATCCTTGTAGAAAATGTAACGTTTTTTTGAGTATGTGCAATGAAGTGTTATGTCGATAATCTGACATTTGTTTTAAGCGATAATGTTTTAGCCATAAATTGTTGATGCAACCGGTAGTAACCCCCGGTCTGCTGCTTACCTTTAAGTCTATTGAGCTCCCCTTTCATGGTGAGGTTGAAGTCTCCCCCCAATATTGGATATTATCAGTTGGTTACAACCATTCCCCCCCATCTTTTCTAACATCATGAACTGGAGTCTGGGTGGAAAATGATAGTCAATCACCCCTTCCACTCCTGTGCTGCTGCCTAGCAGCCCCCAGGGGCTTCCCAGTGAAGAGGCATTAACAGGAGTGATCTAATGGCTAATATGCCTACTCTCCTAGAACCAGTGGAGTAGCCAGAGTGCACCAGGACTATTGTACCAACCTCTCCCCAGGAAGGCATAATTATTCTGCCAGGTGAGTCTCCTGCACCACAACCAGATCTGGATTGTGTTTTAGTCGAAAACCTGAGACTACTCCTTGCTTCAATCTGGTCCCCACACCATTAACATTCCAGGATAGAAGGTGAAGTCCAACCTAGAGTGTTCGGTCCTTCCCGTTATTACTTGTGTGGTGCAGCCTCACGAGTATCCCCTTAATTTACTCTGCCTCATGCTGAGTGTGTAGAACTACCTGTCTCCCCAATGCATGAGGGGGTTTTGTCGCCCTGCCAGTCCAAATATCAAACCAGGGAGAGGATGAGGCAATACGGCCAGAGCTGCCAACTTTGGAGCTGGGGAACCAGGTGCGAGCCTTGGCGTTGGCTCAACATCCTGAGATTCTGGGAAAATCACAAAATCTCCCCTTGCCTACCAAAAAAAATAAATTGTGTCCTTGTGTAATGTAACTGGTGCTCATGTAAAGCGCTCCAATACCTTCGGATCGAGTTTGCGCCATATAAATCTGAAAAGAAAAAAAAAAAACCTGTAAAGCCAGCGTGGCCTAAATTGAGTTAGTTCCAATCCACAGTGCGAGACAAAATGGGGAAGTAGTATGCCCTTCAGAGCATCAAAATCTGTCCTGCACAGCCGGAATAGCTAAATATGGACCTCTCAGGGTGTTGACTATAGTACAATGTGGATGAACACCGCAGGCACCTGGGCATCTCTCCAGGCAGCTCTCGCGGTGTGCGTCTCCCGATCCCCCTTTAGGTGTGCACCGCAGAACCAGTCAGCGGTCAGAGGGGGGATAGAAAAAATGTCTAGGGGTGACAGTCTATAGTTGGGAAGGGGGGGAGGGGTGTTCGGATAATGGGTGAGTAGTGAGTGAGTGCCGGTCCGTATCCATGTGCCCGGGGGGTTTGGGCTGTGTAGCGGGGGGTTATAGCATTCCTCAGGCTACCAGAGAAAGGGTTCCCAAATTTGTTTATAGATCTCCTCTTGATCTTGCATGCCATAAATTGCGCGCTTGTGGGATGCCGTCTGGACCATCGCTACCTTCCAGTCCTCCTGCGATGGGGGGGGGTGTGATCTCCATTGCCAGCGAATACATAGTTTGGCTGTGAAAAGCGTGGTGTGCAAGAGACTGTGTTGGGAGCGAGTGAGGTCTGGCGAGTCCCTGATGTGTATTAGGATAGTGGAGGCAGTGAGGGGGAGGCGTAGGGGTATAGATTCACTCAGTGTTTCCGACATGGGACCAAAAGGACTGAACAGAAGGACATTCGCAGAGAATGTGGGGGAGGTCGCAATTCGTTCCCAGGCATCTCCAGCACAGAGTGCGGCAGTAAGCCGGCCCTGTGCAGCTTCAAGGGGGTCCAGTACCAATTGTGGAGGAACTTGAATAAGCAGAACTTCATTTGGGCTTCGCAGGTTCCTTTATCTAGGGCTTCCACCATCTATGACCAGTCTTCGGCATCAATGGTGATGTATAGGCGGGCCTGCCATTAAGTTTGTAGGTCATTTAGGAGAGGTTGGGAGTACAGGTGGCTCATCAGGACCCCATATAGTCCTGACATCACTCCCTTGTGGCGTCCCCATGTCGATAGTTCACTATCGGTGAGGACTGTAACCTCCAGAGGCTGGGGCCGAGGCATCAACTTTGGCAGTCACGCAACTGCAGGTGCCCCCAGATCTGTTGTGAAGAGGTCAAATTCCTCCCTCAGCAGAGAAAAGGGCTTGATGTTACCTCCCAGCAGGACCTGATCTAATGTTTGTATCCCCGCTGCCTTCCACTGATGCCATTGGAGTCGCTTTCCATCTATTCGGATATTGCCTTTACCCCAGATCGGAGCTTTGGCGTGCAGACGACGATGCATTCCCATAAGACGATGCGTGCGACTCCCGCTCTTTTGTGTAGCTGGTATCACTGGGTGCGGGGGGGAGGGGTTGTTGGAGAGGGTGTTGTGCATAGAGGGCGCTCAGACCTTCACTATTGTCTAGGAGCGAGCGCTCCGATGCGACCCATTGCGGGGGGTCTGGTATGCCAGGGAGGAAGTACGCAAGTTGTGAAAGGTGAAGTGCTGGAGAGTAATGTTCCACGGACGAGCATGGACATTGTTGATGGACCATACTGGGGCGCATGTGGCATGATTGGTTGTTGATGTTGTGATATCCCAATTACTTTTGGAAATGTTCATTTTGTAATGAAGCTAATGTTAAAATAGCTGCTGTTTGAATTTATAATCAGCGAAGTAAAGATTATAAAGCATAATCCTTGCCTCCGGTCCTTGCATAGAATTTCTGGATCTAGTCTGGGAGCTGAGGAATCTGCAGTTGGAGCCCACCAGAAAAAAGCGTTAGAAAAGGTATGCAACTTGTTCAACATAACTATCCCAAATCTTCAGTTTCCAGGCTACAGCCACTGAAGGTCAGAATAAATCTGCCAGTCTTCACTGGGTACCTGATCATCCAAGGCACGACAAGTCAAGGTAACTTAGATGCCTTTTCTAATGGGGCCACTTTTATTTTGATGCCTGGGCCTATCTTCTCTCTGACGAAGTCTGTGGCCCAAGGCTTGGTCAGTCACCAGTAACATTTTTGTTTTATTTTTGCAGTTTTATATAGTATCAATCAGCATTTGTATAGCGCAGCACTGTCACCCCTAGGGGTATCAAGCGCTGATGGTGCCAGGTCTACATTGAAAAGCCAGGACTTGAGTTTCTTTCTGAAGTCCATAGGGAGGGTGCAGTTTGGAGGTGGAGGGGCAGGGCGTTCCAGGTCTTGGTGGCTCCCACTGTGGCTGCGACGGATGTGGGGGGTGTGTGTGAGGGCAAGAGAGGAGCAGTGCAGGTGTCTTGCGGGTAGATGGAATTTCAGTCGATGGTCGATGCAAGATGTCCTTCGATGTGTAGCGCTTTGTAGACGTGCGTGAGGATCTTGAACTGGCATCTCATCTGGATGTGGAGCCAGTGGCGGTCTCTGAGGTGGGGGGAATGTGGGTCTGTCGGGGAGGTGCAGGATGAGTCTGGCTGCAGCATTCTGTATGATCTGGAATCATCTGAGGAGCTGGGTGGAGATGCCGGCGTGGAGAGCATTGCTGTAGTCAAGACAGCTGGTCACAAGGGCCTGAGTGACGGTCTTTCTTGTGCTGACTGAGATCCATCTGAAGATCCTGCGAAGGGTGCAGAAGCAGGAGGACGCACCTGCGTTGACTTGTCATTTCATGGTTAGTTGGTTGTCGAGGAGGATTCCTTGGTTGCGTGCATGGTCTGTTGGTGTGGGAGTTGCTCCGAGTTCTGCTGGCCACCAGCTGTGGACCCAAGCGGAGGTGCTCTTCCTGGAGATCAGTACTTCTGTCTTGTCGGAGCGCTAACTTGTCCCAAGGGCATCAGAACACTTCACATGAGCACCAGGTCACAGTAGGCACTGGGAGATTAAGCGACTTGCCCAAAATCACGATGGTAAGCCAACGCCAGTGCTCAAACCTGGTTCCCCAGTTTGCAAGGTCCCTCCGCGCTGCACTACTCTTGGTCCTCTGTAACGGAACCAGGCCACAGCAGCCTGGTACAGCTGGCTTCAAGTCCACGTAGGTCCACTCGCCCTTTCATCCTCTCGAGGCAGATAAAAGTATACCATTCGGTTCCTTAAATCTGTTTTTCGGATGCCCACGGGTCAACGCGTGCTTTACAAATACACATTTTACGTGTCTCGCCAATGGCCAAAGAGCAATGTGGTCAGATGGGAAAGCCCAGTTGAGATTACCTCGTTTTTTTGCATCAACTTCACCATCGACTTGGTATGGCTGTACAATAATAATCCCCAAAGATATAGCATGTGACTATAGTAATGTTCTAGAGCTGACAGAGGGGAGTGTGTTGTGATAGTAATTTTCAAGCCCTCACAGAGATAGTGTGTTTATATTGATGCCCAGGTTTCCACAGATGGTGTTTAATTATAGTCACTCAAGTCCCCGTAGACAGAGTGTGATTATATTTGTTAAAGCCTCTGCGGAGATGGTGTGGGATTATAATACTCAATTCTTTGTAGAGATAGTGTGTGATGATGGTTATGTTGAAGTCACATGAGATAGCGTCATTAGAGTGACACCCAGGTTGCCACACAGATAGCATGTCATTATAGTCATGCTCAAATCCTCCAAAAGATAGTGTCTGATTATTATAGTCATGCTCTGGTCCCTAGAGATATAGTGTTTGATCATAGTCATGTTCAAGTACCCCTAGAGATGGTGTACGATGATTGTGATGCTGCATTTCATGCAGAAACAGTGGGTTATTAAAGTAATTCCCAGGTCCCCACAGAGATGGTGTATGATTAGTCATGTTCAAGTTCCCGCATAGATAGTGTTATAATTATGTTCAAGTCCCCACATCGAGAGTGTTATGATAGTCGTGTTCAAATCCTCCATAGTGTACGATGATGCATATGCGGACGTTAATGCATCAATAGTATGTAATTACAGTTGAGCCCAGGTCCCCACAGATATAGCATTTAATTAGTCACTCTCAAGACCCCATAGAGATAGTTTGATTATATTCATATTCAAGTTCTCCTCAGTGATAGTGTGTAATGGTAGTTATGTTCAAGTCCTCACAGCGACAGTGTGTGGTTACAATCATATTCAAGTCCCCATATAAGTGTTATGATAGTCATGTTCAACTCCTTGTATAGGGAGGGTTATGATCGAAATGTTCAGTTTCCTGAAGAAATGGTTTATTGTACTGGTGATGCTCAGATCCCTGCAGACATGGTATGTGATTACAGTGATGCTGAGGTGGATTCACAGATAGTGTGATTATAGTCCTTCTCAAGTCCTGTAGACGTATTGTGGGATTATAGTGAAGCACAGCTCCCCACAGAGATGGAATGTGATAACACTCATGCTCCATTCCCCACAAAGATAGTGTGTGATTGATTATATTGATGTACACGTCCCCACAGAGATAGTGATTATAGTATTACCACTGTCCCTAAAGAGATAGTGTGTGATTATAGCCATGCCCAGGTCCCCACAGAGATAGTGTGTGATTATAGCCATGCCCAGGTCCCCACAGAGATAGTGTGTGATTAGTCATGCTCAAGTCCTGCAGAAGTATTGTGGGATTATAGTGAAGCACAGGTCCCCACAGAGATAGTGTGTGATAACACTCATGTTCAATTCCCCACAAAGATAGTGTGTGAATGATTATATTGATGTCCACGTCCCCCCAGAGATAGTGTGTGATTATAGTAGTACCACTGTTTATAGACCTGCTCAGGTCCCCACAGAGAGAGTGTGTGAATATAGACCTGCCACGATTTCCACAGAGATATTGTGTGATTATAGAGATGTACAGGTCCCCACAGAGATGGTGTGACAATAACATTACCGCAGTCGCCATAGAAAATGTGAGATTATAGACCTCCCAGGTTCCCTCCGAGCTAGTGTGTGATTATAGGGATGCACAGAGATAGTGTGATTCTTGTCCTGTTCAAGTCCCCACAGATATATTGTGTAATTACAGTTATGTTTATGTCCCCACAGTGATACTGTGTGATTAAAGTCATATTCAAGTCTCCACAGTGATGTGTGTAATGGGTATTTTGAAGAACCCATTCAGATCGTATTAGCCTGGTGGCTTATTAAACAAATAAGTTCACTTGAGGGATATGTGTTTGACCTCTCTCTGGCATGTTTGAATCCTGGTGCTTCCACTCAGCCTTTCATCCTTCCAAGGCTCATACAACAAGTACCATTTACTTGGATAACAATAAACATATGGTATTAAGCACCAAAATACCTCTAGGTGTGAATGTGTACTTTATATATGCACATGAGATATGATGTGATAATAGTGGTACTGAAGCCACCACCAGAGATAGACTGGAATTATCCCACATCTATTAATCCCACTTCAAATGCAGCATTAACTGATTTAAACTGTTCACCCATGAAGGTCCACACTTCCTTAAAAATCCAAGTATCTGAGCTCTCATTTTCATTCCTAGCCCCCATCTTATGAACTCTAGTCTCCATAAGGAAAATTAAACTGTATTTCTGATTGCAACACACTCCCCATGCTTATTCAGTCTGACCCTTTACGATTATTACAGTACAGAAATAGATTTAAGAACTGGCACATCTTTATAATTTGTGTCTCTATAATTGGAGAATGTAATGGTCCTCTCCTCACAAAGTATTTCTTCTACCTGCTCTTGGGGCTCTTTCGAGCTACCCAGGCTCTCACACTATAAATACCTGTATATTTGGTGGTAAACCTTGTTTAACAAACTTAAAATATTTACTGTGTTTGGGAGCACAAATTCTTTAAGTGGATTTCCAGAATGGGGTTAGCTGTCCTTTGTGCAAGAGTACAAAACAATCATGTTGGCAGTGGTGCATCCGACTTTTTATAGGAAGACACATTCTCAAAATGTGCCCAGGTAAAACATGGGAAACGTTCACAAAGTTGAAACCTCCATTTGAGAAACAACCTTTTATATTTGGAATGTAAAACAGAAATTCTTAAACAAGGCTTGTGTTTTTTTTGTACAAGAGTAGAGAAAGGTAGTTTGGCCGGGTGTTGCAACAGCCTTCATAGAAAAATGCACATTCTCAAAAGTGCCCATGTCGACTACAAAAGAATTTCTCAGCATTGAAAGTCTTGTTATTTGAAGGCCAAATCATATAAAAGTCTTACAAATTGTATTCCTGAACTTAGCTGGTATGCAGATTGTGTAAGACTAGAGCGTCACTTTGGCTGACGTACAGCTGTCTTTTTCATGAGAATAAAATCCTCAATGTGCCTGCTTTAATTATAGGAGTCTTTCGCAATGTTAACAAAAACATTTTTGAGGAGTGAGCCCAAATGTTGTACATCAGTGTGTGTGGGGTATACAAATCAGCTTCCTAAAAGGGGCTGATGAATCCTTTGTTCAGGAATAGAGAAAGACAATTTGATAGTCATGCCCTGGATGTTTTTGTGCGAAAAGAAAACTTAAAATGTGCCCCAGTTAAAGATAGGAGTCCTTCACAAAGTTGAAAAACATGTTTTCAGCAGTGAGCATTTTGTACATAGTCTAAAACACAAATTTTTCAATTAGGTTTGTGGCCCCTTTGTGCCGGAGTAGAGAAAATCACTTACAGTTCTGAAACTACACTTCATGTGAAAAGGGGCATTTTGAAAATGAGCACATGTTAAATATGGTGAATGAAACAAATATTGATTCCAAAATATCATGTGACATAAATATGTTGTCAAAAATATAACCACTGCAAAAATATAGTGGAACAGAATATCAAAAGTAAGAATACAGGTTTTATTGTAAACAATATTGTTATGAAGAAATTTGTTGTAATTAATGTTGTGTACTTTAATATAGTTGTAATAAACAATGTTTTTAATTAAATATATATTTATTTTATATATTTATAATACATTGTGCATTTTATTTAAATGTATACAATATATATTTTTTAGTTTTAATATGGTTAATCAGTTTGTTTTCAAGTATTTAAATCTTTTTTTTAAATGACTGTTGAAATGGTATATGTCCAACACTTTCACTACTGTTGCTTAGATTGCAGTGGGAATAGTAAATCTAGCCCATCAAATTCCAATGCTTTCCTTATTGTTGCCTAATTGGAGTGGGGATAATAAATCTAACCCCTTTCAAAATCCAGCGCTTTCCCTACTGTTGCTTAAGATGCAGTGGGAATAGTAAGTCTAACCCCTTTGAAGTCCAATACTTTTCCTTCTGTTGTATATATTGGGGTGTGAATAGTAAATCTAATCCCTCTAAAGTCCAACACGTTCCCTGCTGTTGCTTATATTACAGTGGGAATAGTAACTCTAAGCACTCCGAAATGCAACACTTTCCCTGCTTTTGCTTAGTGTGGAATGGGAATAGTAAATTTGACCCCTCAGAAGTTCAACACCTTCCCTACTGTTGCTTAGACTGGAGTAGAAATAGTAAATTGAACCACTCTGAAGTCCAACACTTTCCCTACTGTTGCTTAGACTGGAGTAGAAATAGTAAATTGAACCACTCTGAAGTCCAACACCTTCCCTACTGTTGCCTAGATCAGAGTGGGAATAGTAATTCCAACCTCTCTGAAATCCAACCCTTTATGTACTGTTGCTAAGATTGGAGTTGGAATAGGTAATCTAACTCATCTGAGGTCCAATAATTTCCCTGATTTTGTTTACGTTGGAGTGGGACTAGTAAATGTAACCCCTTTCAAGTGTAACAGTTTTCCTACTTTTATTTTAATTGGAGTTATTTTTGCTGTTTCTTTTAATTACTGTTATATTTTTTTAATTACATATATTTTTGTTTATTTAAAAAAAAAAAATATTTGAAAAGTATATTTTTACATTATTTTTATTTATTTACCTAATTATGTTTTCATATGGTTTTTACAATTATTATTCATGTAACTACATATTATCGTCCTACTTAAAAAAAAAAGTGCAGTTCACCCTAAACTGCTATAAAAATGTATAGAGATTTCAAAATAAATATCTCCACTGTTAACACTAAAATAAAGTAGTAATAGTGAACAACAATGAAACCTAATACTTACCTATAAGACCCTAACCCAGAACGCAGCAAAACACAGACCCCAGAACATAGCAAAACTGTGATAAAAACTACATGGCTACCTTTCACCTTTGGCAAATACAGCCATTAGCCAATCACATATTCACTTCTCAGCCCTATGTACACTGGTATACCGCAAACTTACCAAGGTATAACGTGGCAATTTATAGAAGTGCATTTTTTAAAAGTTATAAGTTTAACCCAACTTACACTATTTACAGATACTACCAATAATGAACATTTACACATCACAATGTATATTCCTGCCACATGACATTTACATTTGTTTACACAATTTCACGCTACGTCTGTTTCAATTAGCACACTCCACTCAGACACTTCACTTTAGGCCACTTCGGTCTACGCTATTCCACTCAATGCCGCTCCACTCTACGTCAGTCTATTATACACCACTACACTGTATGCCGCTCCACTGTACTCCACCCCACTCTAGGCCACTCCACGCTACACCACTATACTTTATTATTTATAAATTATACTGTACGCCACTCTATTCTATTACACCCGTCTATGCCACTTCACTGTAACTCCCTCCACTGTACACCTCTCCACTGTACTCTATTCCACTGTATGCCACTCCATTCTACGACACTACACTCTGAGCTACTCTACTCTGCCATTCCACTCTGCACCACTTCATGGTGCACCACTGCACTCTATGCTATTCCACTGGATGCCACTCCACTCTACGGCACTCCACTGTACTCAACTGCATTATACGACACTCCACTCTACTACAATCCACTGTATGCTGCTACTACTGTACAGCACTACATTGTATGCCACTCCACTGTATGCTACTACACTCTACACTTCTACAGTCTAAGCTGTTACACTGAATAACTCTGTAATCTATGCTACTCCACTATATGCCACTTCACCGTACAATACTTGACTTAATGCCACTAAACTCAGTTATTCCACTCAATACTACTCCACTGTATGCTACTCCACTGTACAGCACTCAACTCTATGCTAATCCACTGTACTCCACTGTAGTCTACGCAATTCCGCTCTTCCCCACTCCAGTGTGCGCTATTCTGCTGTACGCCACTCCACTGTATGCCACTCTACTCTACGTTATTCGACTTTATGCCACTACACTGTACCTCACTCCACTCTACACCAGTCCACTTTACACCACTCCACTGTATGCCTCTCCACTCTACGTTATTCCAATCTATGCCACTGCACTGTATGGCAGTCTACTCAACCATAATTCACTGTATGTCACTGCACTGTACGCCATTCCAGTATACGCTATTCCAATGTATGCCACTACACTGTACAACACTCCAGTCTATGGCACTCCACTGTATGCCACAGCACTGTACGCAAACCCAGTCTACACTGTTTCACTGTACGCAATTCCACTGTACCACTATCCAGTGCATGCTCTCCCACTCTATACCACTACACAGTACGCCACTCCACTGTATGCCACTCCACTATACGATGTTCCTTTGTATGTTACTCCACTATACACCACTCTACTCTATCCCACTTCACTGTTTGCCACTTCACTCTGTGCCACTCCACTCTACACCATTCCGCTCTGTCACTCCAGTCTATGCCACTCGAGTGTCCCTCATTCCACTTTACTCCACTGTACGACACTATACTGTAAAACAGTATATTTTACAACACTATCCTCCACTGTTTTTTGCCACACATTTTAATGATACTCCACTCGACAACATACACTGTACGATTATAAACAAAATGTTACTACAATCTTTAACATTGAAATCCCACAAAGGATAAGATATATATAACTTTATTTCTTCTTTGCATACAAACCTAACTTAAACAACACAAACATTAGAAATTCGAAAGTTAGTTATAACTTTAATTTCTGATTTACGCACCACTTTCTAATTACTATAAGTCAGTTATAACTCACATTTATACTTATGCACCACCTTCAAATTACTAGACGTCGTGCACCTACCTACAGTCTTGTCACCTCACTCGCCACACTGTATAGACTATAACTCGCCACTCTACCATACACTATGTTCTGACAATGTGGTTTCACATGTCATAAGTGTTATCACATGCTATAAATTATATAATATGCAAGGGTATAGCAAGTGCATGGACAGGGGGAGAGTTAAAGTGCATGTAGTGTGGCGAGAGGTGACAAGAATGTGTACGTAGCTGCATGACCTACTAATTTGAAGGTGGAACGCAAGTATAAATGTGAGTTATAATTATTTGAAAGTGGTGCATAAATCAGAAATTAAAGTTATAACTTTAGAATTTCTAATGTTTGTGTAGTTTACGTTTGGTTGCATACAAGAAGAAAAAAAAGTTTAATTAACTAACTTATCCTTAACCTTTGTTTTTTTCATAGAATATATATATATATATATATATATATATATATATATATATATTCACTAAATACAAAGGTTTCAGGGACGTTGTAGTTAAGGTCAGATTTTACTCATATAAAACCAGAGAAATTCAGCCGTTCTAGTTTCCCGAGTTAACTATAACTCGCGCCCCCGCAATGCACTGCTTATGACCTCACATATTACATCACTTATGACATGGTCAGTGACATCACTGATGACATCTCAAATGACTTCACTGATGACATCAGTGATGACCTCATCCAGTGACTGTTTTTAAAAAGTTTGTGTTAAATATATTTACTAAGGTGTATTGGTGAATCAGTGGGTGTATAAGTGTCTGTATGGATGACTCAGAGGGTGCATGACTGACTCTATGTGAGTGATTAGGTGTCTCAGTGAATGTATAGGTGAGTGACTGGTTGTGTAAATGAGTGTATCTGTCAGTTGATGTCTAAGTGTGAGTGTGTTAGTGGGTACATGAATGGCTATATGGGTGATTGGTTGTCTGACTACCTCTATGGTTGTCTGGGTGTCTGTGTGTGGGTGAGGAGGTGTGTGACTGCCTGTATGGATGAGTGAGTGGGTGAGTCAGTGGCAGTATGGGGTACTGTGTGCATGTCTGAGAAGCTGTATGGGTTAGTGAGTGTCTGTATGGCTGTGTCGGTGATTGAGTGCATGTGTCAGTATGGGTGAGCAACTGGGTATGTGAAAGGCAGTATAGGTGAGTGACTGGGTATATGAGTGACTGTATGCATGAGTGAGTACGAGAGTGGCTATATGGATGAGTGCGTGCTTCTGTCACTAACTGTATAGGTGAGTGAGTATATGTTACTATTTGTATGAGTAAGTAAGTGGGTGTGGGTGTAACTGTTTGGGTGAGTAAGTGGCTGTGTGATTGACTGTATGGGTGAGTGTCTAGGTGTGGCTGACTCAGTGTGAGAGTGCCTGTATGGGTGTATGAGTAAATATGTCAATGGCTGTATTAGTGAGTGGGTGTAGGAGTGGCAGTATGAGTGAGAGAGTGGATGTTTGTGTAGATATATGAATCAGTGAGTGGGTGTGTAAGTACTGGTATGGCTCTGTGAATGGGTTTGTGAATGGTTGTGTGGGAGTGGAGTGGGTGTATAAAATATTCTATAGGGGTGTGTGCGAGTACGTCAGATGCTGTGGATGATGCAATCACTGATGTCATCAGTGATGCCACTGACCATGTCTTGAGTGATGTAATATGTGAGGTCTTATGCAGTGCATTGCGGGGCGTGAGTTATAGTTAACTCGGTTAACTATAACGGCCAAATTTCTCTGGTTTTGTATGAGTAAAATCTGACCCTAACTATATCATCCCGGTAACCTTAGTTTTTTGTGTGAATTTCTAAGGTTTTTTATTCTATTTGCTAACTGTAACGTCCCTGTAACCTTTGTTTTTTTAGTAAATTTCTAAGGTTTTTTAAACTAGCAGTCACGTTTGCGGAGTGGTGGAGAAATCCACAGTTGTATATCTGAGATTATTCAATTTCTCAGGAACCACTGAACTGATTTACACTATTTAACAATAAGAGTGCTTTCTGGACCAAGAGCTACCTTTTTGCCAAATTTGGTGTAATTCCGTTCAGCGGTTCGGGCTGTAGCCGTGTCTAAAGTTTCCTATGGAAATTAACATGGAGAAAAGCGTTTTGGGACCCCCCTTTTTCTCAGCCCCCCCTTGACGGATCACCCCGAACGTTTCAAGACGGTAGCTGAAGTGACTGCACCGACAATGTTGATAATTTTGCAAAGATTCGTCAAACGACACCAAAGTTATTGGCAAATCAAAAACAGATTTTTAATAGAAATCGGGTCCTACCTACTGGCGACCACCATGTATGTGTGTTTATGTGTGTGTGTATATATATGTATATATATATATATATATATATATATCTCCAAAACACCAGCCAGTTGCACTCTTGAACGGGTGCACAACAAGCGGGGGTGTTCCCGCCTTAACATTCCGCTCCCAACTCCATCGGGTAATCGTACCCATAACGGATGACAGCACTCGCGGGGAAGAGTTCCGAACAGTTTATTCATAAACTCGGACTCAGGGCACACAAGACGCGTTTCGGCACATAGCCTTTGTCAATATTTGCACGAAACGCCGCAGCCATCATTATTTTTTTATATACACAAACACATCATTGGTATCCGGTACAGAAACTAAAAAAGGACAATTCAGCAAAGATCTCAACAACACTAATAAAAGTTCTGCCATCTTTAAATGACCAAAGCAAAACTACAATGCAGTAAATACGACATTTTAGTGACCATTAAACATTCGGTTACTATTCATATGGGATCATAAAGCCCTGAATGGGCTAAATAAATTAAAGCTGAATATCCGAAATTAATTAATAAATCCCTCATGAGGTATAAAGCCATAGCCTATTGTCATTGATAGTTCAAAATCTCGCCCACAAATAAGCCAATATCTTTTCATTTTACCGGAATAACCATGCTTTAACATCTTACAAATCATTAAATCATTTAAATCAACAAGCATCAACATTAGCGCAAAAAATTCATCATTATAGAAATACATTGTTAATGCAAATCAAGTGAATAGGAAGAAATTCATAGTTAACGAAATGGTCTTAACACTATCAAAGTAAGAAGACCACCTTCAAATGACATATTACTCATAAAACAGTATTAGCCTAGATGTACCGCAAGCTCCTCACTGCTATTCAGACCCAAAGGACTCTTACTCTGCAGGTCTATTATATAGCGTGATTCCAAGCTTCTTAATCTCTGTATCCTGTCACCTCCCCTAGAATTAGCTGGCACATGATCCAAGCAAAAATATGTCGATAGTTCCCTGTTCCGACAATGTACTTTGTTATAATGTCTCGCTACAGGGTACGACTCGTCAACATTATTAATCGCCCTCATGTGTTCTAATATCCGTATCTTAACCGGATGGATAGTGCTTCCGATATAACGGAGCCCACATGGACAAACCAGACAGTATATGGCATATGGGGTGGTGCAAGTAAGAAACTTGGCGATCTTTTTAGGTGTACTGAGTCCAGGGACATCATACGACAAAATCAGTTTACTCTTCTTGCAGGCTTTGCACTTCCCACACGGATAAAATCCATTAAGTGCTTTAAAAGATGTTCTAGTGGGCTCTACATCATGATCACTGTGAACCAGGTGATCTCTCAATGACCTGGCTTTCCTAAATGTCACTAAAGGGTTAGGTGGTAAATCATCCCTTATAATGTTATCAGTGAGAAGAATGTGCCAATTCTTACGCAATATCCTCTTCAGCTGATTAGAATTCTCAGAAAAAGTAGTAATCATCCGAAAAGCCCCATTATCGGACTTTTGGATGTCCTTATCCATCAATAAATCCCCTCTTCGGATACTATTGAACCTAGATAGAGCATGACACAGAACCGCTTCGCTATAGCCTCTCACTCTAAAGCGTTGCAAACTTGTTTTAGCTGCCTTCTGGAATTCTAAGTCACTGGTATTATTCCTCTTAAGTCTTAACAGCTCCCCATAGGGGATACTGTTAATAAGTTTCTTAGGATGACTGCTAGCTGCGAAAAGCGTTGAGTTGCCTGCAGTTGTTTTTCTGTAGAGTTTGGTTTGCAATTGTCCCCCTGATATATAGACTGTGAGATCTAGATAATTGACCTCCTCAGTACTCACTTCACCTGTAAATCTCAGATTAACATCATTACAATTCAATATTTCTATATATGACATTGCCAAATCTGGGGAACCATCAAACACGATAAAAAGGTCATCGATATAACGATGCCATGCCATTATCTTTTTGTTCCAAATTTGATTGGGTCCCGCCCAGGCCACCTGCTCCTCCCACCAGCCCACTAAAAGATTTGCGTAGCTGGGGGCGAAGCAGGTGCCCATCGCGGTTCCAGTCTTTTGTCTAAATAGCTGATTCTGGAACATAAATATGTTGAGTCAGACAAAAGCTTACAAATTCAAGTATCATGCTGCTATGTACGTAATACTTCAAAGGACGGGACTCAAGAAAGAATTGCACAGCTTTCAACCCATCAGTATGTGCAATGCAGGTATAAAGACTAGTAATATCAAGTACTATTAGACAAAAACCCTCCTTCCATTCAATTTTATCTGAGTGTAAGGAAATCCTTCATATCTTTTAAATAAGATTTCAATTTAATCACATGTTGGAAAATAAAAAAATTAATATACATAGATGTTCCGTTAAGCTGCCTTGTGAGGCAACAATAGGTCTCCCTGGGGGGTTCTTGATGTCTTTATGGACCTTTGGCAGGTAATAGAATGTAGGAATAGTGGGATTTAAACATCGTAGAAATAAATGTTCCTCAGAGTCCAACATATTCCTTTTATACCAAGAGGAAATCAGCAAATGAAAATCAGTGATACTTTGATTATACGTCTGTTCATTAGTTCTTTCATAACAAAAGGCATCATTCAATTGGCGATATGCCTCTTTTTCATACTGATCTTTAGTAAGCAAAACAATATTGCCGCCTTTGTCAGAAGGCTTGCAAATCATAGAGGTATCTTGACACAGTTCATTCAATGCCAGTTGTTGCGATTTAGAGAAATTAGTTGATCTTTTATTATATTTGTTGTCATTCCGTAAGCGTATTAGATCTTTTATCACGGCTTCTGAGAAAGTATCAATAGCATCAGTGGCCATTTGTGGAAGAAATACTGATGCAGGTTTAAATGGACTCATCCCTCCACTTTGTGGGATTTCTAATTGGGTCAATAGTTGTGTAGTGCCAATACTCTGGTCTTCAATTTCAGTGGTCTCTGTCCTCAAACTTTCCAATGTTTTCAAAGCCGTAATATCTTTACCAGTTAAATTGTCCGTCTCAGTTCTTAAAAGACCTGAGTTTCAGTTTAGTTATAGGTGGTTTCAATTTAAAACATTTATGTAATTTCAACTTCCGAATAAACTTAAACAAATCTATCCTTGTTTGAGTGAATTCCATGCTCTTTTGTGGACAAAATGAAAGACCTAGTTTTAAAATCGATTCCTCCTCTATAGTCAGGACTTTTGGTGTCAAATTGATTGTCATCTTGTTTCAGTTCCTTTTGTTGAACTTCTTGCTGCGGGTTACGGGTGGTGAGCCTTCGTTTTTTTTTGGCCCCTGCCCTCCCGCCTCATCTTCCTCTTACTGTCTGTTCCGGAGGCTTGCCTCTGCCTCCCTGCAATTGCTGTTTCCTGATCAATCTGAATTCCTCGTAAAAAGGAGGTACATCCGTTGATAGTCCACTACCACCATCTTCACTTGAAGACTCATCTCCCGTTACCTCTGATTCTGAGGTGTCTGTACCTGCCAACAATGGTTGCGTTGTTTTACGCCGTAGCTCTTTCCTGGGACTGTCATATTTCCTGGCAAAAGTCAGTATCCTGCCTTGACTGTAGTCTTTCTCGTCCCGATCAAACTTTTCTTCTTTACGCTGCTTGATCTTATTTTCATAAGCTTTCAATCTTTTTTTCATCTGTTCCCTTCTTTCAGTTTAGTTTGGTCATCTTCTTTAAGTAATTCCTCTTCCAATTCCTTGATTAGCACCAAAGCCTTCTCACGATCACTCCACGCGAACCTAACTAGTATTTCCAGCATTCCCTTGCAGGACTGGGCTGTGTGTTCCGCCCACGCATCCAACAGCAAGGGATCCGGATTCTCGTAGGCCGGCACCGTGTATATCCGAAGGCCTCTCTGGACTCTGCACACCTCTATATAATTTTGCAAAGAAGTTGCCGCCCACCATTTTCTAATCTCCCGCTCGGATACCAATGATGTTTGTGTATATAAAAAAAATGATGGCTGCGGCGTTTCGTGCAAATATTGACAAAGGCTATGTGCCGAAACGCGTCTTGTGTGCCCTGAGTCAGAGTTTATGAATAAACTGTTCGGAACTCTTCCCCGCGAGTGCTGTCATCTGTTACGGGTACGATTACCCGATGGAGTTGGGAGCGGAATATATATATATATATATATATATATATATATATATATATATATATATACATTACCTTCCAAAGTCTCTATCACTCATAGCAGGGCTCCCTGCATGAGGGACAAACTGGTTAAAACAAGTCCTGAAATCATTGAGAGTTGCAATTGGCTTCAGACTCCATAAAGGATTTTTTTAAATGCAAAACGTGTAAGGCATGCCAACAGGGGATTAATAAAACCAAATATACTATCCCCTTTAGCCCAAAAGAGCATGACATTAACAAATTGTTGACATGCAAAACTGAATACGTGGTCTATGTGCTGTTATGCCCATGTGGCCTACAATACATAGGCAGCACAAAGCTGCAGGCACACAAACGGGTTCTCCAACATTTGAGGGCTATTACCAATCAAGACAACACGTATCCAGTGGCGAGACATTTCAAGGAGTACCATGGATCTAGGAGTCATGAACTAAGATACTTTCTCATTGACTCAGTACCCCTAAGCAGAAGAGGTGGTAACTGGGAAGCAAAACTACGTAAACTAGAAACCAGGTACATCTTTGAGATTAACTCTAAACATCCAGGAGGGCTAAATGTAACAGAGGATTTGCACACTTGCCTTTAATTGATGAGATTGAACTATGATTATACCAAATAAATAATATACAAAGTGTACACCGGATAATAGGAATTAAATCGAATTGCTCAATGAGTCGCAAGGATATTTTATATTTTATATTGTGTTCCATGTTTTATATTGCATATTTAATATTTATTTATTTATGCATATAAAGACTAATATTTAATATTCTATGTGATATATATTTGATATGTTATATTTGATATTTTATGTTTTATACTTCATGAGTAATATTCAATGTTCAATATCTAGTACTCAATGTTGATTACTCTATTATTCTGTGACTATTCCAGCAAACAAAAACATGAGTGATATCTGACTTACATCACCTTTATTAACTGGGTGGTTATGGACATAGCCACCCCCATGCAAACTATTAACCTCAGGATGAAGGGGTAACACAAGGTATCCATACCAAGATGTATGGCAGACACGTAAGATAGATGACATAAATTAGTGTGATATACATATGAAACATCAGGCAGCTAATAATGTTATTTTAATGAGATTTAAGTGAAGTAAATAATCCTGATTATAGACAAGCAAGGTAGCACATACAGCCCTTTGAGCACTTTTTAATTATCCTGGACATACACATATATGAATGATATATATACAAACCATGAGGCACAATGACAAATTCAATATGACCGCAAACATGTTTACATGGATAATGTATTTATACGGATTTATCCAATGCATTTAAAAATTTGAAAACTTATAAATGTAAACAGAACATGTGGGCGCTATATATTTTTAGTATGAAACCATATTTTATGTATATAATGTAATTTTATATAACATACTTTTTAAATGTGGCTTTATATTTTTAAATCTTAGCTAGGACTTTTTATCTATGCTTTTATCCTGATATATACATTTATAGGTTTTAACGACAAATATATATGTGGATATACATCATATTTGAATGGTAATTGGCATGTGATAATTATAAACAAAGCGAAGCTAATGATATATATTTATTTAACCACTATTGAAATCAATCATTGAAAGTCAAAAAAATATTCCAAGTCATGATGCATTGTTTATACTTTGTTTGTCCATGATTCACGTTGAACTTTGCACTTTCCACTATGCACTGTCACTTTAAAAGGCGAAAAAAACTTACCGCAAATTCATGTCATGTGATCAAGGCTCTTGAGGAGTCGAAACGCGTAATGGCGGCAGAATAAAGCCGTAAACTTTCATATACAAGTGGTCCATGTCCGTATGTTTCGGGGAGGATTTGGAGTGACGACGGCGATCGTGATATATATATGTATATATATATATCACACAGCAGCTTCCCCCATTCAAGAAAGAAGAAAGGGGCACAGCGGGGCTCGTCTGGACACTATTCACAAGAATTCGGCATGACCGGTTTCGGCGCCCAGCCTTTCTCAAATGCCTGTCCATTGAAAAGAATCCCCTCTAATGTTCATAGAGCTCCTCCCACCTAAATAGTGAAGGGCCCAGCTGCAACTCGTTGTGCTGACATCCAGTAGTCCCATGCCACGAACTACCGGTCCCATCATGCACCTGGCTGGAATATCACGAGCTGCAGCAGAAGTCTTTAACGGATATGCTGGGGGAATAAGTGTCCTTGGGTCCCCTACTTCCCACCTCATCACGAAGCGGCACCTCAGCTGGAGACACAACTATCATGAATGTGCCTCTCCACACAGTGTTGAACCGCAAATCTGCGGCAGCAAATCGGTAACCTCAGGTGAGTAGGGGGTCATGGATTTCTGATACCTCGGACACAACTTCAGCTTCCACACGTAGTTTCCACTTGCCAGTGTTTTCCACGACCACTTTCAGGAAGGGTCCCTTTTAGCGCACCACAGGCTGTACGCAATACATCACAGCAGCTTCCCCCATTCAAGAAAGAAGAAAGGGACACAGCGAGGCTCGTCTGGACACTTTATTCACAAGAATTCGGCATGACCGGTTTCGGCGCACAGCCTTTCTCAAATGCCTCAGTCCATTGAAAAGAATCCCCTCTAATGTTCATAGAGCTCCACCCACCAAATAGTGAAGGGCCCAGCTGCAACTCGTTGTGCTGACATCCAGTAGTCCCATGCCACGAACTACCGGTCCCATCATGCACCTGGCTGGAATATCACGAGCTGCAGCAGAAGTCTTTAACGGATATGCTGGGGGAATAAGTGTCCTTGGGTCCCCTACTTCCCACCTCATCATGAAGCGGCACCTCAGCTGGAGACACAACTATATATATATATATATATTGAAAAAAATAAAGGTTAATGAAGTGTTATGGTTAGGTCTTCGAATAATCGAAAAACTGGAGCTTTAAAACACTGAAATTCACTAGTTATATTTACGGAGTTAATTATAACTTGTGCCACTGCCATGCAATGCTTATGACTTCTCATATTACAACACTAATGGCATGGTTGATTACATCACTGATGACATCATCCAATGAGTGTAAGTTTGCTATACTCTTAAATGTATTTAGTACTGTACATCTAGAGAAAATCCTATATACCGTATCTCTGGCTAATGAGTGTATGTTTTTAGAACTTGTATGGTCATCCTAATGGGGGTGGGAGTTTGGAGGGAGTTCTGGGCTGTGTGTAGTAGGGGCTTGGTTATTTAATGCGGCTTGGGTGTCTACAGGGAGTGGACTCTTTGAAGCGCTCTGCACAGGGCGAAGGTTGTGTGTTGTAGGGGTTTGGCCACATAATGAGGCTCGGCTCTCTGGAGGGAGTGGGCTGTCTGTGAAGAGCTGTGCACATGTCAAGGGTTATACATAGTAGCTGTCCACAGGATGAAAGCTGTGCATGCATAATAGGTGCCTGGCCACTAAGAAAGCACTTTAACCTTTCCTTTTTTCAGTGAATTTCTAGGGTTTTTTAGATAGCTATTTAGATGGATAGTTAGATCATTTCCATACCCAAGTATAACGTCAATGAGGGAAAGTGGATTATTAGTTGGATTGGGGTGGATGGTAGTCCCCCACAAGTAATAATGGCACTGTTCCTGTTGGGTTCAGTAAACGTTTGAGTAATTTAAACCTGAGCTCAACCCCTGGTAGCTATGGCACAGACGGGCTTAATTTAGGAAAATGTGGAAAGCATTAATGAGTACCAAAACAGTGAAAAAGTTGAAAACATAACACCATAAGAATCTCACTCAAATTTATCAAGATAGAGAATATTTTAAAGAACAAACTCGCATCAAAACGACTAAAATCCAGTAAGGGGAACCGGAGATCTGAATCTTCACACTTGTAAATAAAAATCACACCAAAAAGTGCAAATTGCCAAATGTGGCCAAGTGGGCATGCTAGACTAGGGCAAAGTAAAAAGTTAAGGCTCACCAAGGTCAATCACCGGTCAGATACAGGGACTGAGTTTGTCCCAGTCAAAGAGTTACCTTCTCAAAGCAGGGATCGATGGCAACAGGTTTTTGGAGGATGGAATCCCGATGCAGGCATCAACGATGTGAGAAGGATCTGAGTGGAAGTTCATGATTCATGCCAAAAATGTCCTCGACGTCACTCGGGGGTCAGTCGCATTGGTTCTGGTGGTGATTTGGGCAGTCATTCTTCAACATTTATCAGGAGCTCGGGATTCCCACAGTGAAGCAGGGCTGCAAGCTGATTCCAGCAAAGGGTTCAACATCGTTAAATGTGGTTTGGATCTCGGTCCTACTGAAGTACGTAGTGGGAGCTACGGGAAGTCCAATCCCACCTGTGATGCACCCTTGGTGAAATTCCTGGCAGGCAGATGCCGGTTCTAAGTTGGTTCCCTACGTTTAGGGTTAGTCCGGAACAGTGCACTCTTACACCAGCAATTGGTTCCAAGACCTCAGGAAAAGAATTTGGGGGTCAGGACTCACACCAGCAGGGTCCAGGGAAGGTCCAGCGAAAGTAGTTAGCCGGGCCTTGCAGGGAAGTGGACTTCTTGCAGCTTGTGCATGTGTAGCTTAACAGGAGGTCAGCCAATCCTTGGAGTCCAAGTCTTTGGCTTGGGTACGAGTGGGAGCAGATCCAGCTCTTAGGGTTTTCCTTACAGGTCACAACAGCAGGTGCAGTTCTTCTTCTGTCTTCCACAGGTCCAGTAGTGTTCTGAAGCGGGTTCCCAGGGGTGTCACATTTATGCCTGGCACTAGTCTGTTGGAGGTGACTCCTGGCCCCTCCCTATCCAATAGGGAAAAAGTTCCCTCTTGTATCCCTGCTCACTTTTGCAGTAGTGTTATGAACCCCAATGCACCCCAATGTAGGCCTAGTTAGGTACACGACCTTTTACCTACATCTGCCCTACCATTGTTCTACATAATGGGTCTAACGCTGACCTTTTACCTAGTTAGGTGCTTCATGACTGTCGTGTGGTTTTCTCCGAAAACTAGCCTCATGTATTATGCATGAGGATTCTCAGTATCACAGCAGGATTACCATCTTCTGCATAGTAACTCTGTATAATGGTCACCTCTGTCATCCTTGCCCGACATGCCTATAGTACGCTTCTAGGTAGAACCCCTGATGGTACCTTTCGGGTATATAAACACTACATCTTCACTGGACAAAAGAAAGGAGAAAAGACTTCCATGCTGAGGGGAGCGCTGAGGTCCCTGCACGCAGACACTCCAGCATGCAGTGGTCTGACATCCCTTGTGGGGTGTCCATCTCGAGACCAAGATAGGGTCCTTCGCTCTCCCACTTCAGGTAATGGGTTTTGCTCTATCCTAAGGGTATTCTTGGCTATACACCTACATACATGCTAGGTACACTTAGGTACATCTAGTTAGGGTTTGCATCGTAGGAGTACGCATTTCTACTGTTATGCATTTATATGCCTGCATATATTCATTGTTTTAGCACCATGATAGAACTCTACATTATATTTACTTTGTTGGTGCTTGTAATCTTTTACATATGTTTCTGTCTTATGATTAGCGCAGCAAACACATTTTATACTAGAATGACGTTGGCTCAATAAATGCTTATTGAAAAACGTCCCCATTGTTCATTCTGTGCATTTTTTTTTTTAGACTAAGTGAGTACGAGTGACTGAGCGAAAAGTATTATATTGTTTCCTCAATCCCTGAGGGGTCAGGGTTGTCATGTTTGATAGTTGCCAGAAACTATTCGCTCCTTGGTAAGAGGGGCTCATAGTGGCACTGTGAGCTAGCTGGTCTTCAGACTAACCTATCCTGTGAGGGTGTCTGGAATCAGTCTGGACACCAATCCCTTAGTTTATGTTGTCTAAACGTTGCAGATCCTATATAGATTTGTAGGAACTATACGACAGTAGTTTCTGTACACTGTACTGCAATCAATGCCACAGTGCCCCCCTCAACCTAAATCCAACATGGCAGAAACGTTTTTTCCCCTTTGAAGATCTCCTATGCTCAACCTGCAGATGTGGCCATGGAAATGAGCAACCTCTCCTATGTGGTCACTCTAAACCGGTTCTGGTGGCCATTCCTCTCCCACAGGGATTGGTGCTTGACTGGCGAGGAGGCAAAGGAAAGGGGCAGGCCCAGTTGTTAGCTACATCTGCAAGTGGCAGGTTAGGCATCCTTTGAAGCTCAAGAAGGGGTTGGCTACAGCCTCCAGGTCATCCTGCTCAAGGAACAGATACTGTCTCACACCCCAAAGCCTGTAGCCAGGCCTGCATCCAACCCCCCATGGGCTGCCAATTCCTGCTGTGAATATCCAAAGGCTGCGGCCAACCTCCAGCAGGCGGTCATCCTCTCACCATGCACAGCTGTGCATGGCATGGTGTTGGCCACTGGGCCACATTTTTTTAATGCTTTTATCCAGTTCTACTTTATTCCGAAGTACTCCCACTGTACTCCCATGCTACAATCAGGGGCATCCAAAATGGATCCTACAGGTTTTAATATTCAGACTCATACACACAAAGTCCTATGCCATTTTAGAATCACATGTTCACTGAACACCACATGCATACTGGACACCAGTACCATGTACTGGACTTTACAATGCAATTTTACATGACACGCTTTTACAATTTTACAGTAAATTGCGCTCTCTGAAACAAAAAAAGGTCTGGTTACACTATAATCATAAAATATGGCATGCAGCCACCACTGCTTTATGTGATGCACCCATGACCGGGACCATAGTCTGCTGTTTGAGGCCATGCTTGGCCAGCCTCTCCAGGTCTGGAGGGCAGGTTCTGTTCCTCACCTTATCAGGGTCAGGCCTAAGCCTCTGCCATGACACCAGGGCCAGAAGACAAGTCAGAATACCAGTTTTACCTTCAACTCGGCAATCAGGGCAGGGGATATCACCTGTGCACAATTCAGGGGGCATTCCCACTCCAGCACCCATACCCAGAACCACCGCACACTGGAACACCTGTCTGTCAGTAAAAAGCCTGGAAGTGAAAGAGCCAACCTGATGTCAGTCTCCTTCCAGACCAGGCTTTATGTACACTGTTGGTAGTGTAACACCCCAAGCCCTCAATCTCGTCAAGCGTTGGGGCATTCACTGCAACTGCTTTGATTCCTCCTAACAACTTTCAATTGACGAAAGTGGTTAGAGCCATTCACTTTCACAGTAAATACTTTATACAAAATGCCATATCTCTTGCGATGTGTTGGGTTGCCTGCAGTAATGGCCAATGTATCATGGGCCCTAGTACAAAGAAGGAAATGGGTCCCCAGGCTGCTACTTGAATGATAAAATACAACAAAAATCAAGGTTCCGTGGGCCTCAGGTCTCTAGTCCCCAATGGTACTGCACCTCCTGCACCAATGGAAGGTATGCCCCAGGATGCCTTGCGTCCTCCGGTGCAGCTGCAACTCTCTGCTGCTCAGGGTGCCTCAGCTTTTGTCTAGACCTGGGGGGAACTTTTACAGCGGTGAAAAAAAATTCTCCACATTTTGCATTGCACAATTCCATATATTTTTTAATGCAGGAGAATGTCATGCAGAAAAGTCTTACTGAGAGACATTTTCTGCTTGAAAGTGTCCAGCCATTATATTGAAAGACTTTGTTTTACATAAAATTACATTGTAAGAAAAAAGTAAAAAAATGCCAGAAAAACTCATTAAGCTCTTTTTTTTCGGAATTGACAAACGATTATGCAATTTTGCCTACTCCTAATTTTAACCACACATCTTGCATCGCGTCCGGAGTCAGGGAGGCCATATCATGTCAGCAAGAAGTACCCCACCTGCACAGCAATTGTAAAGGTAACTCAGTGGATTAATGTGCCCTTTGCTTTAGATTGGGGTGTTACACTAGGTCACAGGTTTAAATACCCCTTTTGCGTCAACTCAGTCTTACCTCTTTCTGTGGTTAGTAAAATAAGTGACCTAACATTTGCAGGATGACAACTGGATTTATAGATGTGAGCTATATATTTGCTCAATATTTTTAAATGTCTTTGCCTTGAGGAGCAGAGCAGAAAGTGCCATTTCACTAATTTCTTTTATATTAGCCAGCTGACCATATTTAGCATTTATTTTTTTACTTTTGACATCTTGGCACTAGAAACAAATTCCTTAAAACAGTACCCTAATTGAATTGTATATTCTGGGATATTAAAAGTAGCTTAAAAAAACAAAAAAAGGTTTTATTTAGAGTTGGGTCATGATGGAAAATCCTCCAATGTTTAGAGGATGGGTTGAACATGGATGAGAATCTGCTATCCACTTTCTTTAATATGGTTGAGGACCTGCCAATGGTAAAGTCTCCTCTGCTGCTACTAATATTAGGGCTTTCTCTAAATCAAGGATTCCTTGTTATTACCCAACTACTAGCCTGGTACTAGGGTCCCTAAGGCCGTCATAATTGAGCAGCTAGACTCCATTGGCAGAGAATCCACCAAAAGTAAAACTTGGCGTGTTATTGTAACCAGCCATCATTAAATCAGCTTGCACCTACATCTCACAATGACCAATACATTTGCTGAACCACACTAATCCAGGACAGTTAATACTGCTACCAGGAAACCAAACAATATCTCCCAAAAAAAACCTCTGCTTCACCTGCTCCATTTTAGAACACATAATCTGAAATACATAATTTGCATTATCTAGTATAATGTGAATCAGATTCTCCACAGCAAACCTTTCATTCCAGTGCAGGGGATCTCCTACCATCAGTCAGCTACAGAAAGTAGATTCCCACGAGCTGCCTCTGAACCCAGACATCCTGATGGTATATAACCAAGATACCCTCCAACCCAGTCCAACGCATTTCACTTCTGGTGGATCCCTGGGTATCCTCACCTAGTCCTAGTATGAGCATGGCACACTGTACCACTCTGCATCACTGCACACCTTTAACATACTAGGAGAGAGCATTCTCTTTGAGTCAGTGGTTTGTTCAGAATACAGCCACAAATGCACTCTGAACAGTGCATTATCAAAAGTCAGACTGGCTGTTTGAAGTCACCGCTCTGCCTTTCACTGCAGGCAGAGATCTAGCCTGAGTTTTAAAGGGACCAAGGATTCCCCTTGTAGGCTGGCGCAGTAACCAAGTGCCTGATGTATACCTTGAGGGTTCCTAGGAACCCTACCCTCCTTCGAAAGGGCACCATAAGAGGAGCACTAACTGAGCACCACATCTATGTGGTGCACAATCGGTGCATCTCTTGATATCCTTTTTGACATTGCCCCTGCATCTTTAATACGCTGCACGCGCAAGGGCACAGGTTTCCATTATTTGTGAGACCACACCCACATGCAGATCGGGAACACCCCTTTGTGATCATGCTGGAGCACATTTTGCATCTGCGTGATACATATTACTGAAGGGGCCACAAACTCATCTATGGTCCCTTTTGTAATATTAAAGTGTATCCGGAGTGCAAACAACTGGCACACACACCTGTTCTGCTTCAGGGGCACTTTCTATAAAATGGTGGCGGGTCCTCTGCTAAAGGAAATGGAATACTAAGGTGTCTCCTATTTGGTCCTCCCTCTGGCCGATGACAGCTAAGGGACACAATTTCTTTATCTCAACCCTTAGAACACAGAGCACTTCAGTACCACTGACCACAACAAAGTGCGTATCACATGCACCTCTCCTTTCATCTTGATTCTGCCTAGAACATTTGTCCAACAACCACATTTTTTATACATCGGTAATGTGTGAAACTGTGTAATTTCAATATTGAGATTTCTGAATGTTAATGAAACAATTCCAAAGACAGATATATACAACTGAAAGTACTACAAACACAAAGAAATGATGGGAAGAATGCTTGAAATAATTTCAGCCACTGGTAATTACTCTGGGCCGCTGCCTAAGTTAGTATACATAAGTGGGAGGCTAAGATCGCACATCGGTCTAAAGCCATCTGTGCTTTAGCACTCAAGCTGCACTTCACTGATGAAGCCCAGCAACACCAAAATCAGTCTGGGGTTACTTGTGTTCCCTTTCAGAGGGGGGATGGACTAACATTTCAGTCTGTAAAGTCCCATGTAGGTTGTGCCAAGGTGAGTTTGCATGATTTGCATATGGCTGGCTTGTCTGTAATAACACATAAAAGCTAAAACGATCTGAAATTGTTGCCCAAAATAACTAACAGTGGCTGAGAGTAATTGAAGCATCCCATCTATCATTTGTGTTCTGTCTAAGTGAGTCTCTATGTAGGACAAGTATGCCAGATATAGATTCCAAGCTCACTGTCACAGGACTCAAGCTGCACTTCACTGATGAAGCCTAAGGAGGCCAGAATTGGTATGTGGTTGTGGAATGTGTCCATTCAGACAGAACATCAACTGGAACTTTATTTTATACTGTTTCTTGCTGAGTAGGACAAAACTGATTCACATATGTTGGTCTCTGTAGCTGCACAGATAAGCTAAAACAAAATGGACTGGAATGATGAGGTCCAGGGGAGTTTTCAGACACTGAGGTTAACCTAAGCATTCCATTCATTACTTTTTAACTCTCAATCTCAGACACTCCTATATAAATAAAAGAAGTCTGCATTTGCCTACAATTTGTGTGGATGCACAACATTTTCAAATTAGGATTGTGATCATAAATTAAGAGGAAACCAAAAGACAAAATATGTATTTAGAACTGAAAAATATCAGAATTAAAAAGCTGTTCTGAATTAGGCGTGGGCGGAGTTCAAGGAGTTCCGTGGTAGTGCCCCAAAAACTCTGAGGTGCTAAGCAGAGTTCCGCAAGTGGTGGAGTGCTATATGTCGCGCTGCCTGCACTGATTTCTAGCTCCGGGTCTTTGTCCTGTGCTTTAAAATCAGCACAAACAGCACCACATGCAGCGCAAGTGGGTGCTGCTTCTTTCTGCCACTCGAGTAGATGTTCTACCCGAGAGGCAGTTTCCTCAACTCAAGCGGACTTTTTCTCACTGCGAGCGGTAGCGACCTGCCACGACCACCCGGGTTGAGAAATCTCACTGGGAGGTGGTCTAGAGTATGATTTTATTTGCTCGCGCTCGCCAACTCAACATTGGCGAGCTGCACGAGAGGAAAAACTCCGCTACGCTGAGTTTTTTCGGAACACCGCGCTCTGCACGGAGTGCGAAGTGGGAAACTCCACGAGCGGAGCAGAATTTCAAGCCCAGGCCTATTCTGAATAAACAAAATATGAATCGGTTTCTAACACTCAGAATTGTGAATGTTTTAGAAAATCATATTTTGCACAGTACAAGGATTATACTCATAAGGATAAGATGTGCTTATCGTTCCCATGCAGAACAAGGATTGTGTGGTAGAGGCCATTCCTCGTATTGTTTGAGCAACCATTCTTTAAAGATTGGTACGTGAAAATTACAGTAACCTATACATTACAGGATGAATCTTAATATCTCTCAATTTCTTTTTGGAGACCAAAATAAAGTCACTTCATGGTGAGCGGTGCTAATGCTGTCATCATGCATGCAGAAGACATATAGGACCTCCTGTGCACACATAACCACATTACCGAATCCTGAATCTTTTTTTTTTGTAAAACTTTTTTTATTAATCAATATCAGCATATCAAGATCATTACATAGGAAGCAGAAGAGCACGCCACATGGAGACAATAGGCAAAATCAATTAATACAGCAAAATACTTGGAGGGTTTAGGGCAAAGGGAGGTCATCACTGTCAGGGGAGAGGGGCGGTTGACATATGTCTCCACGATAGGAGTTCCACAGGCCCCATACACGGGTCCATTTTTTAGGGCAGCCCCGGGCAACATACACTGTCTTTTCCCTGAACATTGCCCAATCCAGAGCTTTCTTCCAGTCACCCACCGTTGGAGGTTGAGACGCCCCCCACAGCTGAGCAATATTTCTCTTAGCGAGCATAAGTCCCAAAGTGACCCATTGCGTTAAATAGACATTCAGATCCGTTGGTTCCCATATGTTCAACAAACATCTACGAGCATCTGGGCTAAGTTGTGGTGTTAACACTGTGTTGGTGATATCATGTATTTTACGCCAGTAGGGCTGAATTTTGTCACATTCCCAAATTATATGTATAAAAGTACCCATCTGGCCACAGCCCCGTCTACAGTCCCCCCCATCTGTTCTTCCCATCCGTACCAGCTGCGGTCCGGTCACGTAAATCCTATGGAGTATTTTAAGTTGGACCAGGCGTAGGCGCGCGGGTATTGCCACTACTCTGGGCGAGGAAACGGCCTCTTGCCAGTCCTCATCGTCTATCTCGATTCCGTCCCCGGACCATTTCTCCCGAAGCGACTGGAGAGGGTCTGGCATGCTGTTGATCAGCTTTTTATATATCAATGAGATAGTGCTGTCAGGGATGTGGCCGTCCAAGACGCGGTCCTCCAATGGGGACGACTCTGGAGGGGCGGTACCACGCTGTATATGGGAGCACAGGGCATGTCGGACCTGCGTATAACGGAAAATTTCAGAGTTAGCTAGATCGAATTGCTGTTGCAGGGTAGCGAATGACTTGATATCTGATTTGTCCCACAGATCCCCTACACGCGAGAGACCTATGAGATCCCATTTGTCAAACCCTTTGCTTTTCCACAAGCTACCTAGCTGTTCCGAGTCCCATAACGGGGTAGCAAGTGTGAGCCTGCGATTCCAGCCAAGGCATTTAGTGGCAGTGTGCCAAACATGGACCGAGTGTTTGGTGGGGCCTGTGAGTTGGAATCGGTGAGGTTTGGAGTAAAGGGCTCTGTTATAGTTCCCACCCGAAAGGAGCCATCTATCCATGTTATGGCCTGGATCTCCGGGACGTAGGTAGGTGCCATGATTAATGGCAGCAAGATGTGCCGCCCAATAATACTTCTTGATATCGGGGAGGCTAATGCCCCCGTCATACCAATTTAAGGTGAGCTTGCTTAGGGCAATACGCGGCCGTCCACTCCACAACAGGTCCCGCTGAAGGCCCTCTATCTCTCTAAAGTAGGACGCTGGGACCGGATCCAAGGAGTTCTGCAGGGCGTATAAAAACCGGGGCAAAGACATCATTTTAAAAGTGCCGCTTTTCCCAGTAGGGAAAGCGGGAGCGACTTCCAGCTGATTATGTCCTTACGCAACCTAGTCAAAGGGGGAAGTAGGTTCTGGGAGTAGCGGAGCGACGGGTCTAGGGTGAGAAAAATCCCCAAATACTTGAAGCCGTCTGCACGAATTTGAATGGGGCAACCCTTCGGTGGGATAGGCGGTGTTCCAGCCAAAACGAACCACAGGGATTTACTCCAGTTAATGGAGTATCCGGAGTACCTGCCGAAGACGGCCAGGATATCCAGGACCACATTCAGGGACCGCCTCGGAGAAGTCAGATAGAGCAGGATATCATCTGCGTAGAGCGAGATGCGGTCCTCCCACTCCGAGGACCAGCGCATGCCCCGAATCCTCGGGTCTCTACGTATCCAGGCCGCCAGCGGTTCCAGGGCCAGGGCAAACAGGAGAGGAGACAACGGACAGCCCTGCCGGGTCCCCCGACCCAGCTCAAAGGTATCCGATTTTTTGTTATTGACTACTACTTGTGCCAACGGTTTAGCATACAGAAGCTGAACCCATTGAATATATTTCGGGCCAAACCCCAACTTCTCCAGAACTGCCCAAAGATACGACCATTCAATGGTATCGAATGCCATGGTGGCATCGAGGGAGACTATTACAGCTGGTTCTAAAAGTGAGGTCGCTCTGCCGAGTACCCCATGCACCCTACGCAAATTAAGTGCAGTGTTGCGATGCGGAATGAAACCAGATTGGTCTGGATGGACCAGGGTTTCGATCACTGTGATCAGGCGGTTGGCCAGAAGTTTGGCCAAAATCTTGGGCTCTGCATTCAGGAGGGAAATTGGTCTGTATGACCCACAGTCAGTTCTCGGTTTCCCCTCTTTATGGATGGTGATAATAGTGGCCGTTCTCTGATCTATCGGCAGGAGCCCTCTCTCCCTTGAGTCCTCGTACATAGCCCTGAGATGTGGGGCCAGCCCGTCCGGTTTAAGTTTATATAATTCGACCGGAAGCCCGTTGGGGCCTGAGGCCTTTCCTGATCTAATGGACCTTATTGCCTTCGCTATTTCGTCGTTGGATATGTCACTATCTAAAAAGTCACGGTCATCAGCTGAGACCTTGGGCAGCGTTATGTCAGCAATCATCTGGCGGGAGTCCTCTACAGAATAGGAAGTAGTTGAAGAGTAGACCGCACAGAAGTGGGCAGCAAATTTATCTACAATGTCTTGAGGATCTGTGAGGGGGCTACCTCCCTCCCCTTGGAGTTCTGGTACTAGGCGGTCTGCCCATTCTCTCTTGTCTAGCCATGCTAGCAATTTCCCAGCTTTATCTCCCACCTCATATAACCGTCCCTGCGCAGCTCTACCCAAGGCCCGCGCCTGGTCGGTCGCCAGCGCTCTGTACTCCTGCTGCCGGAGCCGTAGATAGTGGAGTTTATCGGGTGTGACCTCCGAGTCCAGGTCAGATTCTAAGTGGCCAATCTCCGCCTCCATGGCCACTATCTCTCTGTGGTGGTCCTTTTTCTTGCCCGAGATTAGGGATAGGGCCTGGCCCCGGATCACCGTCTTAAAGGCTTCCCACAGCGTCTGCGGGGAATCCACTGATCCCTCATTGTCAATAAAGTAATTATCTATGGCTGCAAGGAGCGCTCTGCCAATTTTGGGATCTCTAAAATACCACGGGTTGATGGGGGCCACCCTTCCCACTTGCTTATAATCAAGAACCATGTGAAGCCAAACCGGAGAGTGGTCGGAGATACCCCTGGCCAGATGTCTAGTCTCATGGATGTGTGCAATCTGAGATGCGGGAACTAGAAAGTAGTCGATACGTGAGAGGCTCCCGTGCGCCCCCGAGTGAAAGGTGTACTGCATTGTGTTTGGGTGATAGGTCCGCCAGCTATCCACCAACCCCATGGTCTCGAGAAATTCCGGAAGCCAACTGGAGGTGGGGCTCAATGTACGGGGGGATAACGATCTAGCGCGCCCGAGACTACTGAGTTTAAGTCCCCTCCCAAGATTAACAGACTTTCTGGAATAGCTAGCAATATAGTTCCTAAGTCCCTAAAGGTGGCGGCCTGCAGGCCAGGTGGTACATAAACCGAAAGGAGTGTGATGGGGTGTCCCGCCCATGTTCCCGTGACTCCAATGTATCGTCCCCGATCGTCTGCCCAGGTTGCGCTTACCACCAGAGGAAAGGATTTCTTCATCATAATACCCACCCCTCTTGAGCTGGAGGTGAATCCCGCATGGGCCAACATTATGTAGCCTCCTCTATGTAGTGCCTTGCATGTATTGCCAATGAGATGGGTTTCTTGGAGTAATACAATGTCGGGGGCCTGACGTTTGATGTACTGGAGAACAACACTACGTTTTATCTTGTCCCCTAACCCGTTGACATTCCAGCTTAACAATTTGATTCCTACGTCTCTCCGTGCAGCCATAATTGATTAAAAGATATCTCTACTCTTTCTACAGGGGTAGCAGCGTGTGTCTCGGCCCCCTCCTGAGGCGGTACTACTAATGATGCTGATACAACAAACACAACAAAAACCAAACAAAACATTCCCTCCCAACAACCCCCCACCCCGCTGCCCTGCACTCTGGGCCTAGAACTGCCCATCGAAAACTTGCAGAGTGCCTGTCGCCCTTGAAATGAACTAAGAGTAGAAGAAAAGGGGGAAATAAAGCGCTCCGCCTCCCTGTCCCCCACAAGTCAAGTGTACATCCTCCTTGCACGAGTGTGCCAAGTCTAAGAGGGTCCACAGCCACGAAGGCTCAGAGAGAGAGAATACCCACCCACAACCCACCCCACAACAGGCCCAACATATTCCGTGCAAAGATGCATGGCGATACAGCCCTCTCTTCAGACAGGGCGCGTGTCCTCACTCTCACTTCGGACATGGCCGCCTGGGCTCCGCATTCCACGGCGCTCGATCCAGTCAGCTGCAGCCTCGGGCTGCTCGAAAACCAGGCCCGTCCATCCGCCTCGACCCGAAGACGTGCTGGAAAGAGCATCGCATATTTCAGTCCTCTGTCTCTAAGCACTTTTTTACGGAGAGGAACGACCTCCTCTGCGTCTGCACCCTCTGTGTGAAATCCGGGAAAAAGGTTATGTCTGCGTTTTCGTAGCGGAGGGGGCCCGCGCCCTGGCGTTCTGTAGGACGACATCCCTGTCCCGGAAGTTTAGAACTCTGGCCAACATTGGCCGCGGGGCGCGCCCGGCCGAGGACGGCCGCCCGGGACCCTATGTGCCCGTTCGATGACAAAGAACTTACTGAGGCCTTTGGGCTGAAGATGTGTCAGGATGAGGTCCTCCACGAATAGGTCAGGGGATTGCCCCTCCGATTTCTCCGGAACACCCAGGATGCGGAGGTTGTTGCGCCGCATGCGGCCTTCGTAGTCGTCCAGTTTTAGGTCAGTGATGTTACGCGAGGTTTGTAATTCGCGGACTTCTCCTTGGAGTTGGGCGACATCTCCGACGAGGCTCGTGGCGGTGATCTCCACCTGCTTCACCTTCTCGTTCAGTTTTCCCAGATCCGCCCTGATGAGGTTCACTTCAATAGCCATGGTGTCCATTTTATGTTCCAGGGAGGTTTTAACTCCAGTGATCGCGTCCATGACGTCTTTTAATGACAATTCCTGCTCTTCTTCGCCCAGGCCACTCTGGGAGGCTCCTCCGGATAGTCTGCTCTGGTGCGTGTCTTTGGGGACAGTGTAGCGGTCCAGTTTGTTAGTTTGCGTCCCTCTGGGCCCCCGGGTCCCAGGGCCTTTACTCCGATCCATTACGCCACTGAGCAGGCCTTCCCCGATCACTCTGGAGAGTCGGCTGTCTGGGCCTCAGGCTGTCTTCCGCCAGACGGCGACGCAGTGGTCCCACTGGCCCCAATAGGTCAGGCGGAGGGAGAGCCAACACAGGCTCTGAGATCCCGCCGGGAGCTCCACTCTGTGTGGTGGGGCTGCAAATGTATGTTCTGGTTTCAGGAGTGGGACTTGAGCCTCCCCAGGCCTGGAGCGTCTTCTCCCCTGGGTCGCCTTGTACGCTTTCTGTCTGCCAGGGGGGGGGGGTGCCTTCCCCACTGCCCACACTACCGTAGCTCTCCCTAGGTCCTGTCGGTGGTATGCCTGTAATCCCAACACAGTGGGCCTCCCCGCTCAGGGTCCAGTGTCTGGCTTCGTCGCAATTCGTGGGGGGGGAGCGGGATGGTGAGCCACCGGCCCTCGCGTTGCAGCCCTGCCGCTCGCCGACTGCACCCCTAACGCGCAGGACAGGACTGTGCCTGGGCCTTTCCTGCTGGATGAAGTTTCTATCCCAGCCCCACTTGCCTGCGAGTTATGGCGGGGTCCCGATTTGTTTGGGGCGAGTCGCAGTCTCTCTGCAGCGATGATGTATCCCGGGCCTCACGCCGCGAAAAGTCCCCGACCCGGCTGGGCCGTTCCGGGCCTCTCGCCGCACTGTGTGTCCCGGCTTCTGGCTGGACGGTAGGCCTCACCACTTCCGCCCCCGTAACTTTGGTGCCAGGCGTCTGACACAAGCCGGAGCGGGCGGGGTGGTAACCGCTGGTGTTCCGATGCAGGGATCCCCTCTCGGAGGACACGGATCTATGTGCCGGATAGGTGTTTGGGAAGGGTCGGGCGGCGGAGCTCTACTCTACGCGGCCATCATGGATCGCTGCTTGGCCACGCCCCCCACCGAATCCTGAATCTTACTCTAATCCTGAACCTAATCCTAGCCCTGAACCCAACGCTAGCTCTGAATCTAACCAAAGCCAGGAGCCTAACTGCAGCCCCTTGAGCCGAACCTTAGCCCTGAACTTAAGCCTTGGAATAACCTTGAATCTAACCCTGGTCCTGAATACCTATTACTCATCTTAATGGTAACCTGATGATTAAACTATATTATGACTGTCTTGACAATATTTTCCCCACAATATTTTTAGCAACACTTTTAAACAATATTTTGGTGGTAAACGCTTTTGAGCGTATATGTTACTAACATCACTTCTGTATTCACCAAACTAGTACTGCTGGTAAACTGGGGCGTAACGCAGGCTCCTGCAGCCTTTGTGGAGCAGGAGGCACCCAACCCTCTCGAGGTCTCCCCAACCCTTCAAGGGTGCCCATTCAGCACAAAGATGATGATTGTTTGTGAGATATGGGAGAATTATGAAAGATGCCAGCCTGTCTGCTAAAACAAAAGAACAGCCTCGTCATAGTCATTGCCATTTGCCCTTCAAAGGCGGTTTCCCCTTTGAAGCTCGTCATTTTGGGCTCACTCCCACTCTGACCATCCTGCCAGGAGGAGGTCCCACCTGTTCCCTAGGCGCAGGTCCTTTGTTCCTCTTCCTGAGAGTCATTCACACCTCTTTACAGAAAAGCAGCAGCTGTCTTGACAGCAGCTGTATGCAGCAGAAAATGGTTACAGACAACTTTGGAAAACAAAGTCAACTTTCTAAATTTGCCATTTGTGAGCTAGTGACCTTAATTTTGACTTGAGCAACAACATGGGTTTAATGCACTTTCTTTTGATACCATGGAAGTACCATATTTAGTAGTACCATTTGGAAGTTATCGCTGCTGAGTTATCCGCATGCAACTCCATACTCGCCAATAGGGCCAGTAGCCTCTCCACAGTAAAAATGACAATGCAGGGATTTTACTGTCGGACATGTAAAAACACAACACATGTCTTTCTTTCTAATATAAACCACCCAGCCCTATGGCTAATTAGGCCTGCCTTAGGGATAACCTATATATTAAAAAGGAAGGTTTGGGCATTGCACACTTGTGGTGGCACAATCAGTGCTGCAACCATGATGGACACTTAGCTTACAGGCCCTGGGTACATCTGGTATCATATACTATGGATTTATACTAAGTTAACTTATGTCATTTGGGGGTAAGTCAATTAAACTTATACTTTTAAGGGTTAGAGCACATGCACTAAGGCCTCGTCAGCAGGACCCAGGGCACTACAGTCTCATTACTCCAGTACCTGACAGTCCAACAATTGGGGGCAAAAAGTGGGGGTAAAGCTGCAAATAGCCATTGTCTCACAGAAGCAACTTCATAACAGACAATATGGCAAATCTGTCTGGGATGTATGTGATGTGTTCTGTCTAATGCATTATAATGGGTCTATATGTGTGACGAAATTTTTGGGGAAGTACTTTTGGGATTGGAATGACGGAAGGTTATAAGGCATATTTGTGCTTTGTTTGGCTGTGCCACTAGGTGCCATGTCCCATGGGTACAACCCCATAAAAGGGGCGGCATTCCAGAAGAGAAGTGCTTGTAAAGTCCCAAATAATGTGAGAAAATCCTGTTCACAAATATATCCGCAATCATGACAAGTGCTGTTATTGTTATACAAGGCCAGTTGTGAAGTGCAGGAGCTGATGAGTGAGTGCAGTATCAGTAGTTAACCATGTGTGGTGCTGGACTTACTATTTTTCATTTTGTAGTAGTAACTTACACTTGTAAATTTGGCTCCACTCCCTTTTTTAGGAAGTGAAGACAGAGAGGATTACCTTTTAGCGTAGCTTTACACTCAGATTTAGTGAATAACTAAAAGTTCTAACTCAAACGTGAAAGAGTAAATTACATGTGTAAATTAATCACATGTGTAAGTTACCTTTGTGAATAACCCTGCTAAAGCTTTTGGCTCCGTAAACTGATGTCCATGACCGATTGTCGTCCTATTTTAATATATCTTTGTCTTGTTGTCTGTATCTCCCAGTGGCGGCTGGCACGGCTCGTGGGAGGCGGGGTGGGCAGGCGTTGGGGGTGGCGCAGGTCGCAATGTAAAAAACAAAAATAATAAACACTTACCTTGCTGCTGGGTCCTGCGTCTCTGCTGCTGCTCTCCTGCTCCGACCACAGGAACAGGAAGCACAGCTGGGCTCCCCTGATCACGGCGCTCAGCCAGGGGCTGGAGGGGCGGGCATGTTCTCCACGCAGGTTGTAATGTAGCCTGCATGGAGAACAGGGAAAGTGCGCATGACGGTTTTGGGCGGCCCAAGAGGGCCGGCCAAACAGTCATTGCGCACTTAGGAGGGTTCTACCATTCCTCACCTACTTTGAAGCCCTTCCCCACCCCCTCACGCAAAGCTGCCGCAGCAGGACAGCACAATAAAATTATAACATTACGTTATTTTATTTTTTCCTTTCTTTTACTGCTGCAGAGCAGTGGGGCGACGCTCCTCCACCTTAGCGGAGGAGCCGCCACTGGTATCTCCTGTGGTAGAGCTGGCAGTGGAATGGTACATGATGGCGGAGAGTCTGGAATGTATGGTTTGTTCTGGAGTCTGTGCAAGTCTGTGTGTGAGAGATTAAATGGTAGGACATTGTGGGTGGCAGTTGATGGTCAGACTTACCAGTGTGACAGCCTTCCTCTTGCATTCCTCATTTGGTGCTGTAACTTCAATTAACTCCAGGAAAGTCTTAACACATACCTCTATCTTTTTTCTGACCTCGTTACATCTCCCTCTTCCATTGCTCTGTCCTAAGGCCATATGTCAGTTTACTTCTCACTGATAGTGTCCCTGTGATAGTGCTCATTTCTTTGTGCCAATATTTGTGTCTCCCTATATCAGAGTCAATGTAAGCCTGTCTCATTGGCAGTGAATGCCAATTTCAGTGTGCTTTCATGCTTTTACCATACCATTTTTGCCTTCTGCCTATATATCCCTGTGTCACTGTCTTCATTCTGTGTCTTCCTGTCCAATCCTTGTGGTACTGAGTACTCGAGTCTGTCTTGTGCCTATCTGATTTTTTTTTTTTTTATCATCAAATTTTTCCCATGTCTACTTGAGTCCAGGCATCCTATATTCATCTTTTTGTCTGTGTATTTCTGTCTTCCCACATCTGTCCATTTCAATATCTTCCCATGTCTACCTTCCTCTGTCTCTCGTTGTCTTCCCCTCTGTCCATGACTCCACATGTGTCTATCTCCAGTGGCTGATTGCAAAACATCAGCAAAATTAAAGTCTGCGGTACATAGAGCAGGCCTATAATTTCCAGGAACAGTGGGACAATGTACAGGGAAAAATTGTATTTAGAAGGAGCTTCCCAAACACTAGGTGCTGCACACGGAAAAATGCGTGCAGGACCAGTAGTGAGAATTACAGAAACAAGGATATGATAGGAACTTGCAGAATATAGAGGCAGTCGAGAATGGAGATTAAGCGACTTCCTCAGATCTGCAAAATGTTTTTGTCTAGTGCAGAAGACAGTTAAAACTGGTGTCTAGTACAAAACGGTTACCTTAAATTCTCCTATGAAAATTCATAATTCATTCACCAGCTATACTTTCAGCTCTGACATATAGAATTGCAAAATAAATCGTTTTTTGTGCTAAATCTTTAATTACGCTACGCTTGTGAACACTTTTCTTGTAACACTGATTTAGGTTTATTAAGTTCAGATTGCTGTTGTCAATGCCCATCATTACATCAGTAAACATTTTACAACTTAAAGAGATTTAGTGTAAAATTAGAATTTTGATAAGAGCAGCTTGCAACATCAAAGCATTTTGCATGAGGAGAATGAGCACTAAAATTTGAAAATTGTGTTTTGCAACTAAACTGAAAACAGCCATCACAAGTTGTTGTATACGTAGCTGCACCTTGCTTTCCTTGGACATTTGAGAGTTGCAGTTCTGAGAGTTAGTTTTTCACAGAAAAGCATGATGTAAACGTGTATGCCGTACTTAATTCAAGGCTATTACGTTTAGGTAAAAGCCAGTGTTTTGGGGCACATGCATCAAAGGTTTTTGCGATCGCAAACGGTGCAATTCGCAAAAATCGGCCGTTTGCGATCGCAAATTGGCCTTTGGAGATGCATGAAAGTGTTTCCTATGCGCAATTTAAGAATTTGCAGTTATTTGCGAATTCCTAAATTGCGATTGCATTTAAGGAATCGCAATTTGCGATTCCTTAAATGCAATGCTAGAAGCACTTTCAAATAGCGATTTCGCTATTTGGGACCGCAAATTACAGACAAATCAAACTTGTCTGTAATTTGCAAAAATGTGAAAAATGCACTAAAATGCATTTTTTAAAGTTTTAGGTTACAAACTTGGGTGCACATCACAATTTCAGGGGTGCAACAGGGTGTCATTTTGACACCCTTGCATCCTTGAAATTGCATGAGCAATTTGCGAGTACCCTCTGGTACTCGCAAATTGCGCATGCAATCTCCAATTCATTCCTAGAGGCCTGTAGGCCCCTAGGAATGAATGGGACGGCATTCCTTAATTGCGACTCGCAATTTGCGACTCGCAATTAAGGAATGTTTAGGAATCGCTATTTTTATAGCGATTCCTACATGCATAGGCTTTTGCGATTCCTTAATTGAGATTCCTTAATCGCAATTAAGGAATCGCAAAAGCCTACCTTGATGCATGTGCCAGTTTATATGCTAAACTCGTGTGCAGACAGCTTCGTGTGACACAATATACCAGCCCCTGGATCCCTTCCCTCACAACTTCAGCCTGCTGCAGGTGTTTCCCCGGGAAGGCGCTCACTGCTGGGGAAGTCAAGCTCTCGGCCCTTTGTTATGCTGAACCTGGGGTAGAGGCATTCACACCTCTCCTCGGCCATAGTCATGACAACGGAGGCCAGGGCGAGGCTCTCAACTTGCATATCAACAGGTACATTGGGAGGGCTGCAAACAGGATACAACTGCCTGCATGTTTCAGGTTGCAGAGTTGGGGAGGACAGAGCGGGAACATTCATTCCCAGAAAAGAGGCAATAGGCATTTCAGTACCTTAATAGCTTGACTTGGAAACCCAATGCAAAAATCGACCAGCATCTGTAAGCCACGTTTATGAATATAATTGAATTCACATAAAATTAATTGTATATCCCTAGTGAAAGAAAGAGCTTTCATATAAAGTCTGTAAACAGTTGCTCAAAAAGAAATCCGTTTGAACTCATGCACTAACGGTAGGTTGTTTTTGAAATTCACAATATGTGAGCTACTTTGTATGAGTTTGAACTTTTTACTTGATTTTAGATTAGCGCACAAACGTATCTGAAACTTGTATTTTTCCTTTTTCTGTACAACTACAGGCCCACAAGCATCAGAATAAAAAAATAAAAACAACAAATACAAGAAAAGCAATAGGTCTCCTCTTTTGCTGTTCATCAAAAAGAAAGAAATGGTTGTTTCGCATGCTGAACAGTAGTGGCAAAAAACCCAGTGCTATGATGTTGTTGGAAAGTGGATTATTGGTAGGGGCAAATGTAGGTCTGCCACTGGCAATAAGGCCACTAATTGGTAGGACTCAGCATAGGTCTTAGAAAATTATTCCTATGCTCAACCCTTGGTAACGTGGCTGCGAGCAGAGCGGCTTAACTTCAAAGACAGGTATGTAAAGCATTTAAAAACACCAATTCAGTAAATAATTAAGACACAACACATAATAAAAATCCAACACCAATTTATAAAAATAGGAAATATTTTTATCTTTAAAATGACACCAAAACGACAAAAATCCAATGTAGGGAAACGGAGATATGAATTTTCAAAGATTTAGACAAATATAGCACTTAGAAGCTTATAGCACCATATTGGGATACAGGTTCGCGATAGACCGACCCAAAGTCAAAGTTTCAGGCTGATCGCGATGGAGCCCTGAGCGGATACCCCACGCGGAAGGTCCCGTTCACAGTTTTTACCTTTGGACTTAGAAACTTTTCTGGAGCTTTTCTCCCCGAGGTCCCTCGATGCTCTCAGCCAGTCCGCATTCGGTGAGGGTCCGCCGGCTTGCCTTGCGATGAGCTCCCGGTCACCTGTCTATGTTCGGACTTGGAAACTTTTTTTATCCGGCCTCTGAAACGTTCCAGTGGGGCAAACCCAGGATCCAGGCCGACACGCGGTTGAAGGCAGGCGGCTTGGCTTTCGCGGTTGCTCCCGGTCACCTTTTCTACGAGCGGACTTCGAAACTTTTCTGGAGCTTTTTCTCCCGGGGTCCCTCGATGCTCTTCGCCGGGGTCCGGTGAGGGTTCGCCGGCCTCCGATTTCCTCTACTCCCGGTCAAACTCTGGAAGTCGGACCGACTGAGCTTTTAGCAGGACGAACCTGGATGGCTTAGCCGGCTCACGGTTGAAGGCAGGCGGCTTGGCTGACCAGGTTGAGTCGGTCCCTCTATGGAGCTTTTTTTCAAAGTTCCTCCAAAGTTCTCCAAACTTCTTGAACTTCTTCCTGAAGTTCCTCAAAGGGTCCCATAGTGTCTCAAACTCACTCCAAGGGTCTGGAAGCTCCAAGATGGTCCTTGAAAGTTGAGGACTTCAGTTCCCACAATCCACTTGGACGTCACCCTTACAATCCACTGGTAGTTCCCCAGGTTGATGATCCTTGGTGGTGAGGGTCCAGGTGAGCTCTGTTAACCTGTAGCTTGCAGGGAGTCCACTCTTTACTTCTTTTTCAGCAAGGTAGTCCACAGGGCTGTAGTTTCTGATGGTGCAGGCTTCAGAGGTCAGGCCTTAGAATTTGCACAGCAAAACTTCTCAGCTTGGCACAATGTCTTGCTTTCTTCAGTTTCAAGCAGCAGATCTGGAGGGCTCTGCCCCTCTCAGATACTTATTCCAAGGTCTCTGGGTCAAGCAGGAGGTCACTTCCTGACCAATGGGAGCAGGGTAACTCCTCAAACATATGACCACATCCTGTAGAGTGTGGCATTATTGTGTCCCAGACTGCATCAAATCTTCCAAATCCATAATGGCAGATTTTCCAGCAAGGAGGCAAGAGCTGGCTAAACACACCCCTAGGATGGCTAATTTACTTCGACTCTCCCCCCTGCATCTGCTCATACCTTCCGTAATCCTACCATCTGCCTAAGGTGGAAAGTTCAGAGTTGTAAATGACACAGTTCTCTGCTCTCCTCTTTGAAGAACATAGTTTACGCCTCCTCCCCCTGGCCTGGAATTCCTTTGGAACAGCACACTGCCCTGCCAGCAGAGCTGGTTGACCCCAGGGGCTCTTTATCACCTCTTCAAGGCAGCCTGGCTAATCCACTTAACTCTGACCAATCAGGACAGACCACTGGAAGGCTGAATCTGGACTTACAAACAAGAAAGTCTTAACTTCTTGTAGGTACACTTTAGGAGAAATTCAACAATATCATATTGTTGAATTTATTAATACCATTCAGGGAAGTCTTTGAATGGCACTTCTAGCCCTCTCCTATCAAGAGTTATTAGTTAATAACTTTCTACCATGTTAACCTATGTAACGGGGGATTTGCAATGGGAAAAATGACTTGGGCCATTTTTCCAGCACCAGGACTTACAAAAACATATTTTATAACTACTTTGCTTATATCTACAGGACCCCCACCCCATGGGACTACTAGGGGAGACTTTAGGGGTTCTGAATCTGTAAAAATATTGTAGATCCTCACTTCACAGTGCTCTTAGCATCAAAGTCGAATTTGAGCAGCACTTTACCACAATGTGGGGAGTGAAATGTGAAATTTCACTTAACCCAGGGCATATAAAACTCATTTTATAAGGGTCTACCTTATAGATACCTGACCCCCCACCCCTGGGACACCTAGGGGAGACCCTGGGGGTCCCTAATATGCCATAACATTGTAGGTTATCCATTTTTGAGTGCCCCAAACACCAAGGTCGAGTTTGGGCACAATTTACTTTTTAAAAGCAGTCCTGGCACCCAGGGCTGCTTTTAAAACTGACCTCAGGCCTCAGCAGTGCACACATGCAAGTGCAGAAAGCTGCTGGCCTCTAAACTGCCATGCCCTACTACATACTAGGGACTGATAGGTAGTTTCAATTCCCCTGCCCTATTATATACTAGGGGCTTATAGGGTAGGTCATGCCAATCACAGGGGCACCCCAACCCATAGTGTACCCTAGTGTATGTAGGTGTTTTAACTGTATCTAAGTGTTTTCAGCATAGCACTGGGCCTGGTTAGGCAAAGCCCAGGGTCAGTCAGTCAGTCAGTTACCACCAGTACCATTCAGCAAAACGTTGGGGGTGCCCAGGGCACAGGATGACTTTGCAACAGATGTGCGCCCAAATCACCACACATGTGCACTTATGCATCAAGACGCTATGGCAGCCCCAACGTGATGTATGTGTGCGCATGTGTCACAACGCATGCAGCAGCAATTCATTTTTTAATTTTCCATTCAAGCTTGGCAGACTTGCACAATGGAGCGGTACATTTTTAAAAAGTGAATGAAAGCATACTTAAGAAATGGAGTGACCTGGTAGGAAATCGCAGCTGCCAAGACCTCCTAAACAACCAGTATGAGGCGAGACAGGCGACCAATAGAGGAGCAGAGTGGCAGGGGTAGGAAGTTAACATTGCTGTCAGCAGTGATTAAAAGTAACCAGTGGCAAGGGAAGGGATGAGAAGCAACAGAAAGACGAGGGATGACAAAAGCACAGAGCGGACGAGGGCATGGATTTGAAAGAGAAGCAGAACACAATCCGGAGGTGGAGAGAAAAAAAACACGTGCTCTCCCATGGAGTGCTGTAATCAAAACAAACTAGCACTGGTAAATGCATTAGGTTTCACCTATGTTATTAATAATACGCTGTTTTTTCGTTGTAAGTTGTAGCTTGCTGAGTAGTTGTACAATATAAGTTACAGAAAGTCTGTTAAAGTGTTGAACTTGTGTACAAAAGGCAATGTATTGTGCTGTTACTAGTGGTATAGTGTGGGCAAGTAATAGCAACATTTTAAAAAATGAAATGAAATGGGGAAATTGAATTAATTGATGTAATAGCATTACTATGTGTTTAGAGGAGTTGTGACAACTTTTGGGCACAGTGCAACTGCAGCTGCTGCACAATTCAAATCATGCCCCTAGTGCCTGCAAGATAACTGCATTTGTGTCTGCCTGTTTAGTAGCAAATTATAGCAATATTTGGTGTTTAGAGGAGTTACGACAACTTTTGGCCCTGGTGCCACTGCACCTGTTGCACCATTCAAATCTTTACCCTATTGCCTGTAAGGTAATTGCACTTGTGACTGCCTGTTTAGTAGTAAAATATTGCACTATTTGGTGTTTAAAGGGGTTCCTAGAGCGTTGGGCCCCGGTGCCACTGCACCTGCTGAACCATTCAAACCATGACCCTGTTGTCTGCAAGGTAACTGCACTTGTGGTTTGCCTGTTTAGGAATAAAATATAGCAATATTAGATGTTTAGAGGGGTGCCTGGCGCTTTTAGTCCCAGTGCCACTGCACATGCTGCACTATTGAAACCATAACCCTAGTGCTTGCTAGGTAACTGCACTTCACCCATTTTTCAATACAAAGTTAGCATATGGGGTGTCACGTAAATCCTTGGTGCCCACCAACTCAGAAGAAAAAAAAATCATCTTTTGGTCCATCCTCCTTTTTAGGTCGAGCGTAAGTGTACGACCTCATGTATACTTTAGTATACTTCTCTTGTGGGCTTAAAGCCACACCCCTGCTTTTGATTTGTTTGTTGCAGTGTCCTTTAAAACTCCTTGCTTGCTAGTGGTCAGTCCTGCCTCTCTGTCCCTCCTTTTCTCTTTTGTTCCTCCCAGCAGCAGGGACTAACTACGGTATCATTACCCTTTGTCCTGTTTATCTGTTCCTTGGGGACTTTTTTTTCCTTGGTTTCCTACTCGTGTTTAGTGATCGTTTCCTTTTCTGTTGCAGAGCATTCTTGCTCTGAGCTTAGCTTCGCTGCAAGGCTGTTTCTGTAAACGGGGCTGAAATCATGCTGTGTCTGTCACATTTACAATGCCCTTGCCCCAATTGTGTTTTTATTTATTCCTCAGGCTTACTGCTGTGCTCGGTTCCTCTGTGCTGCTGGGCCCCACACGCCAAACCTTCCTGGGCTCATTCACTTCTGCTGAAGGTCCCCACGCCCTCTGCCGAGTTTTTTGTTTCTTGTTTATTATCGCTCTGTGATTAGTGAGCGTGGACGGTGTTACCAGCCAGGCCCTGAAGAATAATGGCGGAGGTCTTGGACTATTAAACTCAGCAAAGTGAGACCCCCTGGCTAGTGATAAGTGTGTGCTGAGGTGCTGTTGTACATTAATCAGTTGCGGAGTAACAAAGCAGATTATTCCATGGGCACCCCAGGATGTAAAATCACATCTGGAACATGTGCCCAGTGATCTAAATTACAGATATGTTCAGCTTCCCGGCGACTGGGCATGTAAAGCGACGGCATACCTATGGAAATTATACATGCTTCAATTATGTGTGATTGTTTCTACGAGCACAGGCGTTGCTTTCCAATTCACTGGGTGTGTTTCGTCAGTGTGAAAGTTGCTGGTTTACACAGTGCTTGAATCGCACTTCTGTAGTTGAAAGCTGTTGGTGGAGAACAGAGGTTGAAGTCTGTGCGCTGCCTTGAAGCCACGGTGGTTTATTAGGTCGAGCATTCGAGACCAATTGTAATTTCTTATGTTGGGTTAAAGCCATCCCCCAGCTTTTGATTTGTTTGTTTCAGTGTCCTTCAAAAATCCTTGCTTGCCAGTTGTCAGTCCTGCCTCTTTGTCCCTCCTGTCTCTCCTGTTCCTCCCATGTAGCAGGGACTAAGTACTGTCTCATCACCCTACAGTTCTTTGTTCTCGGGGGAGGGGGGGGGACTACTTTTTTTCTTGGTTTCCTGCTCTGTTTCTGTTTGCCTGTGTGTAGTTTCGGCACCATAGCTGATTACATTTAAATATAGTTTTCCTCCCTCCCACCTCCTCCTAATTCCACAGTTGTGTTGGGGATACGTCTTTCGCCATGCCTCCTTCGTTGGTTATATTTTTTTGGCTTTTAGCAATTTTTGAGGTCTACTGTCATTTGGGCTTTTTCTAGTAGGATATTTGCTGGATTTGGGCTTCCTTTTAAGGAGGATTGGGCTTGTTTTTTAGTTAGTCTGCAAAGGGTTTACATCCCGCCTCTCTTTCCTGGCTTCTAATTGGTTCATGTGCGGGCCACTTACTTTTCCTCTAGTTCTATTGGCTGTGGCATATTTTCTTGGATTGACCAATGCTTGTTCTGTTTGACTCTTTCTTCGATTTCACTCGGAGAACACCCTCCTCCCATCTGGCTATTGCGAGCTGGAAAAGTCACGCTTTGTTTGCATGCCTTTCTGGCCGCGTGACGCCCTGTCTGCTAGAACCGTGTTATAATTAGCACACAGCAATGAACAAAAGCAGCTCTCCCGGGGTCAGCGCTGCCCACAGCCTGGGTAGGGGCTGGTGTAACCACCCATCTGCCAGTTTGTTCTGCATGTGCACCATTCAATACCCAGGAAAGTTTCGATTTGTATTACTTTTTTAAAATAAATGCGAATAGTCTACGCCCTTCTGAACCATCGACTTTCCCCATATAAATAAAATGGGTAAAACATTTTCTTCATTTATCTATTTCCCCAATCCCCCTACCCCGCCCCCATCCTCAGTCACTTTAAGTCGCTCTACGTATCGTTGAAGGTAAAAAATAAACACGCCCACGTGAAAGTGTGAGTATAAAATTCTGCTTACATTTCTGTCTTATTAAATCCTAAGAAGCAGCTTGCGCAGTTTCGGTTTACAGGCGGAGTGCAAGCAGCGATGCCGGAAGGAGCCCCGTCAACAATGCACACTACACTTGTGGCGTGAAAGCAACTGTAGCATGCGAGCTGGGGCGATGGTGTGGCACAGCAGGTAACGGATGCTACCACTTCTGTTTTGCACACACGTCTCTTGCCACGGCCACAAAGTCAGCTCAAATATGAAGCCTTACAGGGAGCCATTAAATAATAACAGAAGCCATCAATTGGTATATTTTTGTTCTTGTATGTCGCTTGTGCTGAATACTCATAGTGCCAATATCGGCAACACTCGCTATCCCCCCCATGCAGCAATCTCCTAGAGAAATAACCAGACAAGACACCTTCTTTGTGGAGAAAACTGCTGCAGGTTTATTAGAATTACAAATATGCCAACATGGTGGGTTATTTTACGGGCGATCCCCAGGCAGGCAGCCCCTCGCCGCCTGCCACCTGATGAGCCAAACTACACCGTGGCCTTACCCAAAGGTTTGCCATATTTTGGGGGAGGGAAGACCCCTCCCACCGGTAGACCAACAGCCCACGCCCCTGCCCCTGCTCATGCCCCATAGGGGGGCGGAGCCTGCCAGGCAACCCCCGGTTGCTCATGTCCACAACCGCCCGTACATACTATAAAATCTGTTAATAGACAGGAATTAAATGAGACAGGGGAAACATTCAAATAGTATAGAAGGGGTGAATTAATTAATCACTTCTGCAAATCCCTTTCCTGCCAAAGTTCTTCGAGAGCTTTTCAGCACAGAGTACTTGCCCACCCCCCTCCTCCCTCTGCTCACTGCATGTGACAGCTTGCAAATAAGGAACATTATGGTCACTATAAACAACAGAGCCTTCCCCTCCTCCTTTCCTAAAGCGCCCTAATCCCTGTGCTCCGGTTTCAAGCTCCCTCGTGCACCAAGTGTGTGAATTAACCACCGTTTAGAGATGAGCGCATTTTATTTTGGTGGTGTTCTCTTCCACATGTCTGATGACGGCCTTCTTCCGTGGACGACCAGACAACACGTCTTTAAATTAGTCATTGCCGCTATTCTCAAAGCAAATTAAAAAAATGTAAGCAAACAAATACTAGAGCTGCGGCAGTAAACTATCACGTGACACAAAAGAATTTCTTTGCGTGCTACGTTCATTTTTTTGCTTTGTGAATTGGCTGTACCTGTCAACTTTCGAACAATAAAGGTAAACTAGGGCGAGCAACTGGGATGAAGTTTGCTGCGCCACTTGTCCTACTGGACAGAGTCTTTTCTCCTATACCCAGTTGGATTGCTAGTTTCAAAACGGACATTTATCTTTAGAAAATATTCCCCACCAAGGGCATTTTTCAGGATGCAATAAATGTTCTAGTTAATTTTTTACACAAAGTTTGCATTCACGGCAAATCATGAAATTGATTATTGATATATAGACTGGCTGTATTTGTCAGCGTTCCTAATTGATACATTTGTCTGCATTAGATGTTAACTTCACTCGCAGTTAACAGGTGTTTCTAAAAGAATGCTTCAACTTTGGAGATTTGGAAAATGTATGTTTGCTTTCTCATTGTTTGTATTTTATTGACTGGCTGCATTTGTGTTGATCTCGAACAATGCGGACTCTTTTCATGGTCTGAAAGCACCACTTACCTAGTTACTCAAAGTATCTGCTACTCTGCCCCAATAATACTTTAATGTATTTGTCTGTCCATCATTTGACACCTGCCCACCCATCCGTTTATGAATGTACTGTCTCACCTGGCTCTGCTTGTGGCCTAAAAGTTAACTACCCATCTTTCTTTCTGCTGTTCCCTCCCTAGCCTTCATTCACCCACCAGTCATCATCCGTCCATTAGTGAATCTGTATCTGCTAATTGCACACCTGCAGACTCGGAGCACAATATTGTTTACTTCCGGCATCTTTGCCTATTTCCGCCAATGAGCACATTCTTATTCCTCCATTGAAAGGTAAACCATCGAATTGGATCTCAGTTCCTGCTTCTTGGCACACTATCACATGTTCACTGCCAAATACTCTGTTTTACTGTAAACAACCGTATCAATGTATAAAACGTTTTACCGATGGGCGTGGCCAAGATGGCAGCAGAGTAGGACGTGCCTGCTCGCCGCTCCGGCCCTTTGCCCGATTCCCGGCTCCATAGCCTTGTTTAGCGGCCCGACACAGTGCCGGACAACATAGGAGCCCCTCCTCTGCCTCGCGCTGGTGGCGGTTCCCTGCGAAGCGGAGGGCAGACATGCAGCTCGCGCGGCACTGATAGGTGCGCGCCCTACCAGCGTGACCAGGCTGAGTCCCGGGCCTCGAGTAGACAGGAGAGGGCGGTGGGGGACGCGCCAGACCGCGTCCCGCTGTGTCGGAAGAAAGGATTGAGACGTCGACCCCGGGCTGCAAGTGGTGACGCAGTGGGGGAGGTGTGCCTTGCCGGCCCTGCGAGCTTGCCAGGCGAGTGGAGGCTGTGGTATCAGCCAGGTGGGCCGCTACTGAGGCCTTGCGAGGAGTTGAAGGAGCAGACATTAAGGAACTGGTGTGCCCGCTCCCGTCCTGGGCATAGGCGGAGCGGACGACCCGGCACACATGGGAGCCGTCCCTCGGACTCGCCGGCTTCCCTTCCCCCACCGCATTGGAGCATACTTCAAGCCACGTGGCGAGCGCTCCTGGGGAGTGGTGGAGGTCGCTACTTGGGTCTGGACCGAGAGCAGATAGTGAGCCTCGAGGCACGGGCCCTCCACAACGAAGAGACAGCTGAGGACGCAGTTTCTGCAGGTATTGTTGGACCACACTGCCAGGTGCCCTCATCTCCGCCATTTGCACTTGACGCAGCTACCCCCGCATTCGCAGCATAATACAAATGGGGGCTCGGTCCCTGCGGTGGGCGAGAGAGGCGGCGGACGCGGGGCGACTGAAGTGGGGGTCATCAGGGACAGTGCCTCCGGGGTAGTTCACCCGGTTTGCGCGGTGGTGTGGAGGTGTCACCAGTAGCGGCCTGTATCCCAGGAAAGGGGAGCAACAGAGGGAGATCCGGGCCTGACGGGCGTAAGTCCTGGGATAGTTGCTTACCTCCCCCAGAGGAGTTTTTTGGGCCTGCTTGACCTCTGCAGTGACCGAGAAGGGGCACGGATAGCATTTGGAAGACTTTCGCCATGGGCAGCACGCACAGCAGGGGACTTGCATTGGGAGCGCCTTCCTCCCCCCGGGTCTTTTGGCCAAGCACCTTCTATTTACCCCTTGAGCCTCCTCGATACAGAGGCCTAAGACGGTCACCTCGTGCCCCACCATGGCTTCCAATAAGCCTAAGAAGGAACGGTCGGTGAAGGACCTTCACAAGATTGGTGCTGGTGGGGCTGAAACGACGCAGACAGCCGGGAGAACTTCAGCAGATCGAGATCCCACAGAAGTGGAGGGCCCAGTCACCCGTAGCGTCCTTGAGTCTCTATTTGCTTCTCTGACCGGGGAATTCCATGCCATGAAAAAAGAAATCAACTTGGAGCTCCGTGAGTTGCGTAGAGACATAGACTCAATTGGTGAGAGAGTGGATTCTCTGAAGACGCACAAGTCATCTCGGGACGAGGAGATCCTTCAGCTTTAACAGGAAGTCCTCCGCCTCCAGGACCAGCAACTGGACCTACAGGCCCACGCGGAAGACCTCGAGAACAGTTCCCGGAGGAACAACATTAGAATCCGGGCGGTTCCTCAGGGCCTTGAGGGTCAGGACATTGACTCCTTTGAGGAACTTTTCCGCCATATATTGGAGGCCCCTTTGGAGCAGAAGATCAAGCTGGATCGGACACATCGGGTGGGGCCTAAGAGACCGGCGACTGCACCCTCTTCCCCCCCCCCCGGACATCTTAACTTGCGTCCATGACTTCCAGCTCAAGGAATGGATCCTCCGGGAGGCGCGAGCCAAGCACCCTCTCGAATTTCGCTCAACTCGGCCCCTCCTATTTCAGGACCTTGCTGCATCCACATTACAGAAACGGCGGGACTTCAGGGCGGTCACAGCATTCCTGCGCTCAAAGGACATCTCCTATTCTTTGGGTCACCCCTTCAGACTCATCTTTAAGTGGGAAGGCAGGCTCCGCCAGATTCGTTCGCTGCAGGAGGCCACATCGCTTCTTAACTTACCGGAGGAGAGGCAGAGCTCCCCGGAGCGGGGTGGCTCTGAAGGCCGGCGATCTGGAACAGCACGATGGAGCCGCGTTGGGGGGACTCAATCCCGCCTGCGCCCAGATCCAGCGACAATGGCAAAGGAGCGCAAAGCTGTTCTTGATACTCTGGTGGAGGGCACCGCAGACGAGGATTGAAAGCATATGGATCCGGTAAAATGGGGACATTTTGCTAATGGGCACCCTTCGACCTTGGGGAGCTGGGTGGGGAGGGGGCGGCGGGAGACTCCTGCTGAACATCTCACGTCTCACCATGGGGCTGATAGCCCAGGACAATGATTGACACCTTGAGTTGTTAGTTTTTTATTAAGGGTAACTGGGTCCTCTCCTCCTTCCGGGATGTACAGCCCATTGGGATTTGCAAGTAGTATTGATTTTTTTGTTCCTGCAGGCAGGTGCACGTTTAGGTGACATTGGGTTGGTGCCCACCCTGGGCTTGTCATCTCCTCTATTGCACCTTTCTTTCCACTATAATGGCGACTGACATCAAGATCTTATCCCTTAACGTCAAGGGCCTTAATAACCCGGTTAAGCAGCGCGCTGTTTTGTCCTTTTTAGAAAATTCAGACGCTCGGATATGCCTCCTCCAGGAGACGCATCTCCTGGCACAAGACACCCACAGATTACGGTCCAGAGCGTTCCCTTACCAAATGTATTCCTCTTGGCTCTCTAAAATGGCAGGGGTGGCTATACTGGTCTCTGCAAGATTTGGGGGACAGATCGGTTCTAAGCAGGCCGAGATCAGAGGCAGACTCCTAGCCTACTCCTTCACACTGGGGCAGCATACCTTCACAGTAGCTACAGCCTATGTCCCCAATGAAGGGCAGGAGGGGGTTCATCAGAGAAGTGATTCAAGAACTGTCCTGTACGTCTGATAAATCTCTGCTCCTGGGGGGCGATTTCAATTTGGCATTTGATAATCTGGACAGATCTGCGCAGCGTGTAGGACAGACTGGGGCCCTTTCCAGAACAGGGACAAGATTACTGGCCGAGGCCGGTCTCACCGATGTCTGGAGACTGCGTCACCCACGGTCCAGAGAATACACCTTTTACTCCGACAAAACTTATGCCAGGATTGATTATATATTGACAACAGACACTTTCACACAGCAGATACAGGAGGCGGTGATAGTCCCATGCCCCATATCTGACCATTCTGGGGTGCAGGTTTCCCTGTCCTTGAGCTGTCGACTACCTTCTCGTCGTTTCTGGAGACTGCGGGAGACGTTGCATCGTCCATCGGTGATAAAGCAAATCACTAAAACCATTACTGACTATCTTGATATAAATGACTCGGACATCTCGGCGGCCATTCTTTGGAATGCATTAAAAGCAGTGGTTAGGGGGGAGTTTTTGGGGATAGCAGCGGACAATAAACTCAGGAGGAAGAAGAGGGAACAATTAACAGGAGAGGTTGTTGAACTAGAACGCATACATCAGAGGACAGGCGCTCCTAGAGTATGGAGACAGCTTAAAGTGGCCAGGGCCCAATTAGCGGCATTAGATATCGATAGAGCTGAGTATGCCGCCCTTCGGCTTAAGCATGCTTTTTATGTTGGTGGGGATGGATGCGGGAAGCTCTTAGCCAACAGATTGCGGGCACAAAGGTAAGCATCTCATATTCCCCTTGTGGTAGATCAGCAGGGAGATGAGCGTACTACCGATCAAGGAATTGCGGACACGTTTCGACAATTCTATACGGCTCTGTACGAAGCCCAGACATTACCGGAGGAAGGCCCAGACCAGTATCTACAGGGCATATCTACAGCCAAACTGCTCCCCCGCCAAGCTGAGGAGCTTGCTGCCCCTATAAGATTGGAAGAGGTTATCTCCGCCATCTCAAAATTAAAGCCCCACAAATCACCTGGTGCGGATGGATTCCCCTCTGTTTTCTATAAAACCTTTTGCAATATTATGGCCCCACTGCTGGTAAGGGTCTATAACTCAATTGGGCCCTCTCCCGCCCTCAATGCTGGAAGCGCTGATCACGGTTATCCCGAAACCGGGCAAAGACAAATGCATGTGTGCATCTTTTCGCCCCATTTCCCTCTTAAACGTGGATTTTATAAATTTTACGGGAATACTGGCAGACTCTCTCCTCATCTCCCCGGGTTGATTGATCCGGACCAATCCGGGTTTGTCCCTGGACGTCAGTGCTCCGACAATACGAAACGACTCCATCTTGTGGACAGGTCAAACCGATTCCCTGCTGAGGGAATGATATTCTCTGTTGACGCTGAGAAAGCGTTCGACAGGGTTCATTGGCCGTATCTTAAGGCGACGCTATCCCATTTTGGCATACCCTCCCGATTTATAGATTGGATATTTAGTAGTTATACCAACCCCACCGCCTCAGTATGCATGAATGGGACTGTCTCGAAGTCGTTTTCCATACAACGTGGCACGCGGCAGGGGAGTCCCATGTCTCCGCTTTTATTTGCCCTCTATATGGAGCCTATGGCTCAAAGGGTCCGAGACGACCCCTGCATAATAGGGGTGCAATTTGGAGGGTCGGAGCCCAAACTTTTTCTCTATGCGGACGACGTGGTAGCTACACTGGAGCGGCCTAGGGAGTCTCTTCCTGCCCTGCTGGCGGAATTGGATAGGTTTGCCTTGGTATCGGGTTTTAAGATCAATGTGCATAAGTCACAAGCTCTTAATCTCTCTTGATCCCGCGACGTTGGATCTCCTGCAGCGGTCTTACCACATCCACTGGGCCCCGGCCTCCATCCCCTACCTGGGACTGCAACTTTCTGACAATTTACAGGTCACTAACACAACGAATTACACATTACTCCTGCGGCAGGTTCAGGACTGTTTAAGACGATGGAGGCCGCACTCGTCGTGGTTGGGCCGCATTGCTGCCATAAAAATGATGATCCTCTCTTAGATCTACATATTCCAAACGCTTCCTCTAGTGCCACCGACTGGAGTCATACTTTCACTACAGAGAGATATAGAACGATTCATTTGGCGAGATCAGAGAGCTCGACTGCGTAGGGAATTCGCATACAGGAGCCCGGTCGAGGGTGGACTAGGGGTCCCGAATCTGCAGGCCTACTGGTGGGCGACACAATGGAGAGCCCTGGTTGAATGGTGCCGCCCAGAGTCCGAAAAGCATTGGCTCTTTATGGATCGGTCCCTGGCCAGACAGCCGCTGTGGGGTATCCCCTTCCTCTTTCAACATGCGCGACCCCGGAACTTGTACTTTTCTAAGGTCACCCATCCTACTCTTTTAGCCTGGGATAAGGTTGCTACCTCACGGGAGCTCACGACATTCCCGTTCCCGATTACGCCTATAGTTAACCCAGACTTTGCCCCAGGATTGGATCAGGTGGGGTTCAGGCATTGGACTAGGGAGGGGCGACGCTCCATAAGGCATTTTTTTGATATCACCGGACCCCGAGCTTTCTCCGACTTTCGCGAGGACCGCGATCTCCCGGAGACTGAACGGTATCATCTACAGATTCGCCATTGGGTGCTGAACACTGGGGTGCGGGAGGGTGCTGAGAGGCATCTTACAACATTTGAGAAGTGGCTACTTACACGGCACACTGACTCCCACTTGACTTCAGATCTGTACAAATTTACCAATCACATTCACAACACCGGGAAGACTCCGGGTCAGATAAGGTGGGAAGGGGAACTAGGCCGAACACTAGCACCGAAAGAATGGACTGATGTCTTCTTCAGGGCTCGACATTCGGCACGCAATGTAGCCTCCATCGAAACAGCCACCAAAATATTTACGTATTGGTATCTTACCCCTCCCCGACTCCACAGACGTAACCCCTCTCGCAGCCCCCACTGTTGGAGAGCCTGTGGTTTGTTGGGTACACTCACCCATTTATTATGGGACTGCCCCTCCTTAACGGGTTATTGGAAGCAGATTTTAGATGACATTGATTCTCACTTTAACACACAAATCCCTCGATTCCCAGCGTATGTACTTCTGGGCCTCCCGAATCCAATAACTTTTCCTCTTAAATCCCAGAGGGGTAAACAGATGGCCTTAGTCTTAGGGGCAGCCTTGCAAAATATACTCTTCCATTGGGGTACTCCGACGACTCCTACCCGGCTGGAATGGCTCCACAGACTCTGGGGCACTTTGGGGATGGAGAAAATTTCGTTATCCCTTATTCACCCTGGCGCCTCCTTTCACGACTTGTGGGAACCTCTGCTTACTTTATCTACTGGCTTTACAGAACTCACATGCCCCAAATATTTGCGACTTCTGAGACTTGCGGACCCACCTGTACAGTCAGCCTCGATTGATCAAGCTACAACATAGACCTTCCTTTCCTGTGCCGCCCCTGTTGGGACAGGAAGCCTTGAGTACATTACCTTATTATTTTTTTCCTTTTTTTTGGAGGAGGGGAGGGAGGTGGGGGTGGAGGGGGTTTGTTTTGTTATGTTCTGTATTCTTTGCCACAGCCATAACCCGGTTACTGGATTGTACCCTGCTGGACATAATATTCGATGGTATTGTATGTTGCTTTGTTTGATTGAAATCAATAAAAGAAATCTAAACATAAAACGTTTTACCAACTCGTGTAGCGTGCTGTCACTTAAATTTCAGGCATGCTTAGGTTATTACCTACTTTACCTAAATAATGAGACACTCTAATTGCAATAAAGAAAACAAACACATTATCCTCTACACTGATATTGTTTACTCAACTTTTTGACAGAGGTTGTTGGAGTTCTGAGTTTTAAAGGATCATGTTAAAATACTTCTAATATTTATAAGAACTAACTAGAGGCACTTTGGCAAACTGGCTGTAAACTGTTTTAAAATGGAAGTACATTTATTGCTGGATAGTATTTATTTAAAACATATATATTATTTGAAGATAAAACAAAAGGGACTAAGTGTGCAGCATGTGTGTTGGCTTGTGTGTATACCATGCCAGTGGGAAAAAAAAGCAGCCCAATAAAACGTTACTTAGATGAGGCGTACTTACAGACACAGATGCACATGTTTATTACTACATTGCAAAGGTCAAATTCCATATTAATAATATAATACAGTGAAACTAACCAAGGAAAATGCTATTTACTGCCTCACAGATTGCAAGTTGCAATGACTTTGCACAAGGAAACAACTGGTATTAGTCACTAGGCATCTTCATATGATTTTAACTGAAGGAATTTAACACTAAAGAGTCACAATAACTACTCTAGTTATGCACGTTCGTGGAGATTAGTTAGTTAAACTGTTTAGCTAAGCAGACAAGGCTCAACAAACAAAGCTAAACGGATCTGGCAGTATTTCTTATTACTGCTTCATCTGCTGCACATACAATATGGTTAATCAATCTTAATACTCAAACCTAGTACACCAGTTTCAAAGTTAGCTGCTTGACCTGTTACGTTGCTCCACTGCACACAAAACAAATAAGTAAAAAATACTATTTACAATGCCAATAGCTCTAACTTTCACAAATGCTTGACCGATTGCATTGCAAATGCTTGTTTTTCAATGGAGCTCCACTTACAGCTGCCCACAGACGTGCCCCTAAACTGACCCGCAATTTACTTGCAGGAGCCCTGGCAGTCAAACCCCAGCCCGCCCACTTGAGGCTGCATTAACCGTCGGGTATTGGAAAAGCTAGTCAGTCGGGAAAGTAGGAATTCTTTTCAAATATTGCGTCTTCTTCAAGGGCCACTTCATGCATGTTACAAGGTGAAAGCTGTGCGCACAAAATATTTTGTGAAGTCTTTCAGACAACTACATCATCCCCTGAAAAATACCTCCGTTTTAAAATAATGGTATCAAGCAGATTTTTTCATTTGAATTCAGGGAGAATAGATATGCAAAGCCCTGAAGTTTCAAGGCACGTAATTAAACGCAATGATTCATGGCATGCTTATTGTCAGCAGATTTCAAAATGGTAACGAGCAGAGTCTGACCGAACTCGGGATACCTCGCAGCATCTATTTGTGGTGAGTGATGGCAGCTGACAATCTCTGTAAAACAACGTAAGACTGGTTCACACACGAGCTTTGAATCTAGCAGTTCACTACGAAGCAGCATCCGAGTGGCACATGCAATTAACTGTTTATGGAAATCCTTGTATTGTGCATAACAGGATTCATTTGTCCTGATTCTTGATTTTCAGATTAGTTTCGAAACTAAGTCAATTAGAGCGGCTAATTATGAAACCCTGAGCTTCATTACTGGCATGCCAACCCATCAACCACTTGCGTCTCTGCAAACTTTAAGGCAGGGCTACGAATGCTCTGCTGCTTGTTTTTCACTCCTTGTCTTCTGTTTTAGGGCTGTATTTATTTTGTCTTTCAGAGTACATGGTGAGTAGAAATGGAAGCCTGTATTTTTCTCCTCTTTACGCTACAGCAATGCATGTGTCTGCCCCTAGGCCGGTGACTTCACTGGTGTTCTCGGGCTGACAGGCCTTCCCCTGCTGTTTCTTCATCGCCATCTCCTCTGTGCTGTTAAAACTCACCCCTGCATGCCGAGGATCAGAAGGAGTGTCGTGAAAACATTTGGTATTAAAGCATGCAACAAATGTTAGTGGGTCTCCCGATGCATTCAAAGGAGTGCGGGTGGCCCTTCGCGGAGGCTGACGGGAACGTGTGGGTGTTCTCCGCAGTATAACTTCAGTGGACCTCCTTTAAGGAGGTTCTTTCCTGATGCAAGGTGATCTGCTTCTTTGCACACCACACCTTACCTCGTTCCTCTTTGAATTTAGTTCACCAGCCTACTCCTCGTTTCTAAAATGTCATCTGTTAGCATAAGGCCTACTAATGTACAGCGTTTAGATCACTAAAGGGTTTGCCCATGGGAGTAGTGTGGGCATGGGATGCTGGCAGTGTCTGTTGTCTTATATATCGGAGGATTGTAGTTATTTTGGAATTTCCCACTATGACGCGATTATCTTTTGGCATTTTTACTTTATAAACACACATTATTTTTTTACTTCAGTGTGTTGGTTTTGTAAAGCACGTCATACCCTGCTAGTGCTTCCAGCAGGGTGCAAAAGCGGGGAGGGGACTAGAATTAACTCTTTGAGCACCAATGTAAAGGGCATAACCGGCTGCTGTGTATAACCAAGGCACAGTAGGTATCTTAGTGAGTGAAAGTTTGAGCTATTGGTGTTGCAAATAATAATCCAATGCCAATAGCTCAAATTTCAGTAATGCAAGACCTACTCCATTGCAAATGCTTGTTATGATTGTTCTTCACCCACCCTTTAGAATGTCAAAAAAACTGTTTTCATTTGTAAAGACTTGGGAACAGTTTTTAAATCAAAAAAATCAAATGATTTAAATGTAGTTGCATATTGTGACAATATTGGAATATATATTCTAAGAAGTTCATTAATTTTATAAGAACATGCCTTTTCTGGTAAAAATAAACTTTGCAGTGCTCTGGGCATAACATTGCTTCAGTTCGCTGTCTGCAAGAACGTAGCCCTTAGCAAATGCACCTCTAATCACTCACTCATCCAGCCATCATTTAAAATAACATATTCCATTGTGCTTATTAATTTTCCAAACAAAGGAAAAGCAAAATAAAGACTCTGAATTCCTGGTAAAAGCAGTAAAATGTAACCATAGACTTTGATGCCTGTAAGTTATGTGCAAAACAAGATCAAATAAGTTTAAATTGAATCGCAGTGTAGTGCACCATCATTGTTTAATTGCAGACATGCATCAAACGGCAATAGTGAAGCGTTTTCAGATTTGAAACTGATCCAAATTGCTTTAGCAATGTTCATAAAACCACTAACAATTTTCAGACACAAAGTCTAAATTCAATAGCTTCATATTAATAAAGTTTTATTTTAATAAATGGAGGAAAGGTTAATATGCATGAAAAATATTTGGATAAACACAAGTTATTGAGCTTTTCCAAATGTCTGTCCTTTCTGCTGCTAGTATGTGATTCTGCAGAGCAAAGTGTGTTTAAGGCTGCAGTACCGCTACCTGTCTAAAGGGGCAGAGCTGGGCAAAAATATAAACACACTTGATGAAACAAGTCCCCACAAGGTCATTTTTCAAAAAGTTGTAAAAATTGACACGGGTGTTTTTAAAAATATTTTTCATCATTTAGAAGAGGTTGCCTTGTTCAGGTCCCCACAGTGCAATCAAGTCCCCACAGCGTGTTATCATACTCGAGTCCCCACAAGGACGCACTCACACACACACACTTACTTCTCAGGCTCTCCATGAGGTAATACCGCTCCTATGTAGCAAACATTTGCTGTGGAAGAGCAGGCCTGCCGTTGGGTATTTCACTCTGACGCACTGGGGCAGCAGCGCACCTCACCCAGTGAGGAGTCAAGCTATGCGCCTGCACGGGATGTTAGTGCGTCGGGCTTCACAGCGCTAGAACCGGTGTGCCGGTACTGGAAACGAGGGGGCCCAACGCACGTGGAGACGTAGGAGACGTTCGTGGGGGTAGCACGGGGAGACACGTGGGGTATGTTTTCAGAATCGTATTCTAAACCCCCCTGTTCTAATGGAGGCCATTTTAAGATGCACCTCGGCCGTCAGTGAGTTCACCCAGTGTGAAAACTGCCCACATACACTCAGTTCCAGTCACTTTATCACCGCCTGGAGTTACCCTCTCCTGTTCGCTTACGAAACTAGTTAAGCAAATTAACTCAGGCGCCCAAATAGAATCAAATAGTTTCAAACGTTGACACCTATGGTAAATACATACTCCCACTGCCCAGCAGCCAGAGTGCCACAAGGCCAGGCCCCTGGTATGCCTGGCCCTGGGACACTTGACCTCTAACCCCGCTTTACCTGTTCATCTGAATACCTGTGCTAAAGGTAGGCAGGAACCAGCGGTGACGTTCTCTGGGAGTGGCGGCCCCCGGGCCTCTGTCCGGAGCAGACAGTGGACTAGTTGGAAATGTGGAACTGTGAGGCCCAGCGCGGCCTCCTGTGTGGCCAACTTGTGTGCTCCTAGACACTCTTTTTGAACTTCTTCCCATGCAGCCTTGGCGGCAAAATTAGGAGTATTGAAAACGGCGTTAACGTTGCTACTAAGTGTCTGATTAAAGATAAACCAGATATTACTTTGGGAAAGGAGAATTGCCCAGCCTGTTATATTTACCAATATGCAGCATTGTGATAAACTTGTAGCCGTTGCAGCAAGTAGCAGTGTGACGACATCTCGGCTCTACTGCTTTAGCACACTGTTTGATTCTGGACAAATCCGAATCTCCCCGTGCTGCTCATCTGGCATGCCAACATTTGCGCATGGTTAATGGAGATATCCACACCCAGGGCATGCTCCCAGGACAGGTCCCCAGACTGTTTTTTATTCACATGTCCTGCTGTCCAAGAGCAGGAGGCGGGGTGTCAATCTCTGAAGCTGTGTTGTGCATTGATTGGCCCCTCCCGGCTGCTCCCCCACCTCCCCCCAGCCACAGGCAGGCACCTGTCCCAGGTCCTGTAGGGCTGGGAGAGTGAAGGTTGCTTATGTGAGGGTCAGTCATTGAGACCACAGTCGTCCCGCAGTACCCCAGGAGCCAGGGATGGGGGCCACTTTAGTTAGTGGGGTGCAACGCCTGGAAAGTATTGGGACATCAGGTATTTATGCCTTGGACCACAGAAGGCGAGCACCGGCCCCTTCAGAGCTGACCCCATGTGAGAGACAACGTGTTTCAAAGCTTTTTACAGGCAGCTCATAAGAAACCAGGGTGCAAGATGTCCACCCTTTGAGGTTCGTTTCTCCGCACAGTTAGCGCGTCTTTGCCCCCGCCCAGGTGCCGCCCTCACCTGTGGGCGCAGCGGGCGGCGCTAGGACCCTGGGACCGCGTCAGAGGGCGTGTCCCAGGTACAGCACACCGAGGCAGTGGAGAGCTCGGTCTCCAGTGAGTGAGGCAGTGCACCCGGGCTCACCATGGGAATTGGCAGCAGCAGGGACGGCGCGGGCACAGGTGAGGCGCTCTGTTTATGTCGGCGACGAGGGCAGCAGACAGGTGGGTGGGGCTGGAGCCTGGCTGTTACTGAGTGGCTCTCACTGACCTGTACAGGTGGAACTGTGCCCAGGTGGAGGGAGAGGCCGCAGACTGGCTGTCACTGAGCTCTACAGGTGGAGGATCGGTGTGAGGTTGTGGACTGGCTGTTACTGACCTATGCAGATGGTACTGGGCACAGTAGGAGGTGAGACTGGCTGTCAATGACCTGTACAGGTGGAGATGAGGTTGTGGACTGGCTGCCACTGACCTGTACAGGTGGAGATGAGAGGCTGGAGACTGGCTGTCACTGACCTGTACAGGTGGAGATGAGAGACTGGCTGTCACTAGCCTTTACCGGTGATACTGTGCCCAGGTGGAGGGAGAGGCCGCAGACTGGCTGTTACTGACCTATGCAGATGGTACTGGGCACATCAGGAGGTGAGACTGGCTGTCACTGACCTGTACAGGTGGAGATGAGGGCTGGAGACTGGCTGTCACTGACCTGTACAGGTGGGGGAGCGGTGTGAGGCTGCGGACTGGCTGTCACTGACCTATACATGTGCTACTGTGTACAGATGGAGGTGAGGGGCTGGAGACAGCCCCCCACTGTCCTCTACAGGTGCTACTGTGTAAAGATGGGGATGAGAGGCTGGAGACTGCCTGCCGCTGTCCTCTACAGGTGCTACTGTGTACAGATGGGTGTGAGGGGCTGGAGACTGCCTGCCACTGTCCTCTACAGGTGCTACTATGTACAGATGGGGGTGAGGGGCTGGAGACTGCCTGCCACTGTCCTCTACAGGTGCTACTGTGTACAGATGGGGGTGAGGGCCTGGAGACTGCCTGCTACTGTCCTGTACAGGTGCTACTGTCCTCTACAGGTGCTACTGTGTACAGATGGGGGTGAGGGGCTGGAGACTGGCTGTCACTGACCTGTACAGGTGGAGATGAGGCTGGAGACTGGCTGTCACTAGCCTTTACCGGTGATACTGTGCCCAGGTGGAGGGAGAGGCCGCAGACTGGCTGTCACTGAGCTCTACAGGTGGAGGATCGGTGTGAGGTTGTGGACTGGCTGTTACTGACCTATGCAGATGGTACTGGCTGTCACTGACCTGTACAGGTGCAACTGTGTACAGGTGGAACTGAGACTGGCTGTCACTGACCTGTACAGGTGGGGGAGCAGTGTGAGGCTGCGGACTGGCTGTCACTGACCTATACATGTGCTACTGTGTACAGATGGAGGTGAGGGGCTGGAGACAGCCCCCCACTGTCCTCTACAGGTGCTACTGTGTAAAGATGGGGGATGAGAAGCTGGAGACTGCCTGCCGCTGTCCTCTACAGGTGCTACTGTGTACAGATGGGGGTGAGGGGCTGGAGACTGCCTGCCACTGTCCTCTACAGGTGCTACTATGTACAGATGGGGGGGGGGGGTGAGGGGCTGGAGACTCCCTGCCACTGTCCTCTACAGGTGCTACTATGTACAGATGGGGGGGGGGTGAGGGGCTGGAGACTGCCTGCCACTGTCCTCTACAGGTGCTACTGTGTACAGATGGGGTTGAGGGCCTGGAGACTGCCTGCTACTGTCCTCTACAGGTGCTACTGTCCTCTACAGGTGCTACTGTCCTCTACAGGTGCTACTATGTACAGATGGGGGTGAGGGGCTGGAGACTGCCTGCCACTGTCCTCCACAGGTGCTACTGTCCTCTACAGGTGCTACTGTGTACAGATGGGGGTGAGGGGCTGGAGACTGCCTGCCACTGTCCTCTACAGGTGCTACTGTGTACAGATGGGGGTGAGGGGCTGGAGACTGCCTGCCACTGTCCTCTACAGGTGCTACTGTGTACAGATGGGGGTGAGGGGCTGGAGACTGCCTGCCACTGTCCTCTACAGGTGCTACTGTCCTCTACAGGTGCTACTGTCCTCTACAGGTGCTACTGTGTACAGATCCAGCCTGCCTGTCACTGTCCTCTACAGGTGCATACTGTGTACAGATGGGGATGAGGGGCTGGGAGACTGCCTGCCACTGTCCTCTACAGGTGCTACTGTGTACAGATGGGGGTGAGGGGCTGGGAGACTGCCTGCCACTGTCCTCTACAGGTGCTACTGTGTACAGGTGGGGGTGAGAGGCTGGAGACTGCCTGCCACTGTCCTCTACAGGTGCTACTGTCCTCTACAGGTGCTGCTGTGTACAGATGGGGTGAGAGGCTGGAGACTGCCTGCCACTGTCCTCTACAGGTGCTACTGTGTACAGATGGGGGTGAGGGGCTGGAGACTGCCTGCCACTGTCCTCTACAGGTGCTACTGTGCACATATGGGGGTGAGAGGCTGGAGACTGCCTGCCACTGTCCTCTACAGGTGCTACTGTCCTCTACAGGTGCTGCTGTGTACAGATGGGGTGAGGGGCTGGAGACTGCCTGCCACTGTCCTCTACAGGTGCTACTGTGTACAGATGGGGGTGAGGGGCTGGAGACTGCCTGCCACTGTCCTCTACAGGTGCTACTGTGCACAGATGGGGGTGAGATGCTGGAGACTGCCTGCCACTGTCCTCTACAGGTGCTACTGTGTACAGATGGGGGTGAGGGGCTGGAGACTGCCTGCCACTGTCCTCTACAGGTGCTACTGTGCACAGATGGGGGTGAGAGGCTGGAGACTGCCTGCCACTGTCCTCTACAGGTGCTACTGTGTACAGATCCAGCCTGTCTGCCACTGTCCTCTACAGGTGCTATTGTGTACAGATGGGGGTGAGAAGCTGGAGACTGTCACTGACTTGTGCAGGTGCTACTGTGTACAGGTTCAGGTGGAGATGAGGCTGAAGTCTGGCCGTCACTGGACTGTACAGGCCGATGTGTGATGTGTGATGTGAGGCTGTGAACTGTCTGTAACTGACCTATACCGGTGGTACTGTGTAAAGGTGCGGGGACGGTAAGAGACTGAAGTCTGTCAGTCATCGTCATTTACGGGTACTACTGTGTACAGGTGCGAGTGAGAGGCTGGAGAAGGGCTGTCATTGACTTGTGCAGGTGGTACTTTTTTATGCTCTGCGCACTGAGCGTGGTGATGAGTACAACACACAGATGTGAAAGGTGAGAGCCTGGTTATTGCTGAGCTGTATAGGTGGTGCGGTGTATAGGTTGTGTGAGGTGTGAGACTGTCTGTCACTGAGCTGTGCGGTTGTTGTAGTGTATAGGTTGTGTGAGGTATGAGACTGTCACTGAGCTGTACGAGTGGTGCTTTGTACAGGTTTTGTGAGGTATGAGTCTGGCGGTCACTGAGCTGTGCAGGTGGTACTTTGTTCAGGTTGAGTGAGGGGTGCGAGACTTGTCACTGAGCTGCACTGGTGGTGTTGTGTACATGTGGATGAGCGGTCAGACTGGCCGCCACTGAACTGCACTGGTGGCGCTGTGTACATGTGGGTGAGCGGTCAGACTGGCGGTCCCTGAGCTGTGCTGGTGGTGCTGTGTACAGGTTAAGTGAAGCATGAGACTGGGCTTTCACTAAGCTGTGCAGGGGGTGCTGTGTACGATTTGTTAGAGGAATGAGGCTGGCTGTCCAGGTGGTGCGGTGCACAGGTTGTGGGTGAGAGGTAGGAGACTGGCTGTCAGTTGATCAGGTAGTGCTCTTTAAAATCTACATTGAGAGCACAGCACAGCTGTGTGTGAGGTGGAGCGACACACACTGGCCATCTCGGAGCTGCATTGGGATTGTCACTAGGCTGCACCAGAAGTCTGGCTGTAACTTACAAGCACTGGGAGACTGCTAGTCACTAGGAGACTACCCCACTACCTGCACTGGGAGACTGCGTGGGTTAGACCAGACAGCCTTTGGAGTGGTCTTTCCCCCAAACGTTGCGTTCTCCCCCTCCTGTTTGCTGAAATTAGTTTTTGTTGGCTTTAGGACTCTGTGCACCTTATCACTGCTAGCCAGTTCTAAATTGTTTGGGATCACTCCTTTAAGCCTGGTAAAACTGACTTGCACTCCATTGGCACATTTAATGTTCTTAAGTCCCTAGTAAAGTGGTACTACATGTTCTTGGGGCCTGTTAACTAAATACTACTGATGGACCTACAACACTTATTGTGCCACCCACTGAAGTAGCCCTTTAGAACATGTTCCAGGCTTACCACTGCAGTCTGTGTGCAGTTTTAAACTACCAAATCGACCTGACAAAATATTTGCCAGGCCTAGATCTTCCTTTTTAATACACATCACCCCTAATGTAGGCCCTAAACAGCCTATAGGGCAGGATGCATTGTATTTAATGGGTAGGTCATGTACGTTTAATTTTTACATGTCCTGTCAGTGGAAAAACTCCAAAATACGTTTTTCACTACTGAGGTCTACCTCTCCCTTAGGGTAACTTTGGGGTTACCTTATTACATTTAATACATGCTAACTTCTGTTTGGGAACAGGTAGAAATGTTATGTCTGGTCTCAAAAGAATTGTGTAATTTAAAATACTCTTTAATGGTAAAGTTGGATTTTAAGTCACAACTCTGAACATGACACTTAAAAAAAAAAAAAAAATTGTACCAAGGGGTTGGGTCTATTTTATAAGCAAGATTAGACAACTTTGAAACATCAATAACCGTATACCTTGTCTGAAATTAACACAAATTAATTTGTGATCAAGAAATTGAACATGACCATGTTCTTTACACAATTAATTTTTTTCAACCTTTTTAAACTCTTTTTGCATATCAGATAAACATTGGATAACCTAACCAACTGTCAATATCTTGTATGTTTGTTTTACCCATACCTTTATCATGATTTTTTTTTCAAATTAAATTAACAATTCGTGACACATATGAAGTGTACCAGTCCACTATATTCTAAATAGTAGGAGTTACATATTTGTCTCAATTGTCCGAACTCCTAGGATCAAGCAAATACAGGGGTTGTGACAACTCATAAGTTGAACCAAAGCAAGGCACCCAAATTCTCAAAAAAGGTACCCTATACATAGTTGAAAAGTTCAACGACTCCATAATGCATAGAAGCCAGCGTGTTTTGAACCCTGACATTTTGGGGTCCCCTGAGAAGAAAGAACTGGGTGTAACTATGGAAAACTAATTGAGTAAGTTGCCTTGCTATATTCTCATAATTCATTGTGGGTATTTTGCATTTAACTTAAACCCCTCGTCCATTTTGTTACCTCTATTTTACTGTACGTTGTATCTATGCCCAGTTTTATTACAGAGCTGAAACTGTAACATAAAAAGAAGTCAAACTAAGCTCGTGGTTATAATCTGGCCTGTTAAAGGCAATATATAAAAAACAAAAGTTACATTTATCTCTTCAACAAAGGCTACAGGTGTACAGCATTGAACAGCACGTACTGGTGGATTGTACAGCAGAGTATCATGATTAGAGTAGGACCTCTCGATTTATGATATAGCAGACAGTGGCAGCTCCTCCATAAGGGTGTGGGGGGCGTCACCCCACTGCTTTCTCGCAGTGCGAGAAGCAGAAACATAAAATGGTAAAACTGCGAGAAAGCAGAAGTGCCTGGAGTGCCTGGTTGTGGAAGGGCGGGTGGGCGGTCCCGCTCGAGGGCAGGGTGGGGGGGGGGGGGGAGGGAGTGGCTACATAGAGAAAAGGGCCTCAGATTAGGCTCCCGGCTGGGGCGCTGTGCGCCTGCACCGCACCAAACAACGCTGCCATTGCAGTGTTGTGATTGGTGGAGGCTGCCTGTGGATGCTTCCTGTTGGAAAAACGCGGTGGGACCCAGCCAGGAGCGTTGAGGCGGTATGGAGCGGGACCCGGTAAGTGTAAGGTTGTTTTTTAATTTTTTTAAAAATTATAACACCCCTCCCCCCCCACCCTTGCTGCGACTCTTGAGTACGTGGTTGGCAGTGTGCCCATCAGCCTGTGAAATCCCTAGCTAGATTAATAAAGTTGTTACCTCACACAGGCGCTTTCTCAAATTTGATTGAAAATGCACGATTTGTCCACTCTTATATATAAAAAAAAAAAAAAAAAATCTCGGGGGGGGAGAACCCCCCGCAGCTTGTTCGGGCTCGCTTGCTATGCTCGCCTGCTGCAGTGCAGTACAACAATTATTTTACGCCCCACCATTTTCAAACGTCACCAGCCGCCATTGATAGCAGAGCATCAAGAATCAATGACCCTGACAGTGTACTACATCCAGTTCCATCTGTCGTCACCTTACCAGCCGGACTTTGGGCTGTCATTCCTTCCTCTCTCTGTCATATCTCCCTCCTACCCCTTCACCCTACCCACCTCCCCCTCTACCTCTACGCTCCCTTCTTCTTGCCTTCTATCCCTTTAATGTTTTTCTGTTGAGACCTAGCTATTTGACCCATGCCCGGTGGAGCTACCTGATAGCTGAAGAGGAGATGGGCTGCGGATTCCCCCTTGGGCAGACTTTCCCTTCGACTCTCCGTCGTATCTATACCCTACCCCTTTTTCTCCTTACCCCCTTACCCTTCTTACTCCACTTTCCTTTTCCTCTATGCTCCTGAAATGTTTTTACTGGTATCATTGGTAACTTGTAACTGATGTAAGTTTGCAACTATGTGGAACCTTATGTAAAGCGCTCTGATACCTTCGGGTCTAGCCAGCGCTATATAAAACTCTTTAAATAAATAAATAAAATCCTCGCTCATACCAGTCTCGTTCTCATCACTGTCATTTGAGTTAGCAGTTGGGAAGCGCCCTCCACGTGCTAAGATCCTCTTCTTGCTTGTCATCCCTTCGACTAGCTTTCATATGGGCTTCCTCCGCCAGTGTCCATTTGCGCACATCCCTCAACCACACATCAACCTCAGGAGTACGCTTTCTCATCCACGTTATTTCAACCCTACGCCTTGCTAGCACTATTAGCAGCTGCAAGAGTTTGTAAGCATCTTGCTCTTTTTGGGTTTACGAATGTGACCCAGTAAGCAGTGCAGCTGTGACGCCTCCACACAAGCCCGTGCCACTCCGCAGCCTCTCCACCACCTGGGCCCAGAATTTACTTACCCTGGGCCACCCTCACTCTAAGTGCATGAAGTCAGCCCTTGCTTCTCCACACCAAGGAGAAGTATCCGGGCGATCTAGCACAATGTGGTGCAACTTCACTGGGGTTATGTAGGTGCAGTGTAAGTAGCTGTAGTATATTAGTTTGAAGCATGCATTACATGATAGTGAGTGAGTGCATTTATTGCTTTCCACGTCCTTTCACCTAGGGGCTCAGTCATGTCCGCATCCCATGTCACACGTGCCCTAGGAGGGAGGGGGGCGTCGAGTCATCACTCATTGCATTATAGACGAGCGAGACGTGTCTGCGCCCAGCACCACTTGTGAGCATTATATCCAGCATTTGTGTAGTTTGTGGGATGGTGGGATACATGGGCCAAGTTGTTTTAAACGGGTCCGATAGTCCAGCATAATGGAGATAGTGCCCCCGTCCCAGCCCAAAGTCCTCACAGGCCTGTTCATAGGAGATGAACGTCTCGCCTAGGTATAAGTCAGCCATTACGTTACTACCTCCCTCCTTTCATGCCTGGAAGGACATATTCATCATTTTCCGCACCAGAGCAAGAATCTATACTGAAAGTTTCCGATGGAACAGAGCACGTCTTAAGATCCGCTCCATGAAACACTGCCAGATGCTCGCAGTGTTAAATGACATTGGTTAATGGAGGTGCTACTTGCATGATTTACTAGCGCGTGTTGCATTTGCAGGCACTGTATTCACTTTAGCATGTCACAAACACTTAGTCTTACCCTCCGATTCGTTTCTTAACCTCCTGTATTCGCAATGGAAAAAATGCAATTTTAATTCTAGTTTCCATCCTTTTGTTTTTATGTGTGAACTTGAAAACGACTTGGGAACTTACTTAATCAGTTCTAGCAATGTTATTCGGACAAGGAAAGCTACATTATTCCTGTCTTTTGTTCGTTGGCAATTGATTAATGCAGTAACTCAATTAATTAATGCTTTAGCTATCTTCAATCAATCAGGGGTTTATAAAGCGCAGCTACTCACTCGTGAGGGTCTCAAGGCGCTGGGGGGGGGAAGCTGCTGATCAGTCTGGTCGCTGGGGTTCAGTCAAAGAACCAGGTCTTGAGATCCTTTCCGAACTGGGTCAGCGACTGGGATTATTTGAGGTGGAGAGGGAGGGTGTTCCAGGTCTTGGTGGCGAGGTGGGAGAAGGATCTTCCTCCGGTTCTTGTCTTGTGAATTCATGGGACGGTGGCCAGGGCCAGTTGGGTGGAGTTGGCGGTGTCTGGTAGATGTGTGGAATGAGAGGCGGTATTTCACATATGCTGGTCCTGCGTCATGGAGGGCTTAGTAGGCGTGTGTGACGAGCTTGAGATTCTTTAGTTAACTGGGAGTCAGTGGAGTTCTTGAAGGTGTTCGGTAAAGTGACTGCGGCGGAGGAGTTTGAGGACCAGTCTGGCTGCTGCATTTTGAACATTCCATAGTTTTCTGAGTTTTCCGAGTGCGTTGCCATAGTAGTTTGCTGATAGCGTGGGTGACCATTTTTCTGGATTCAGTGGTTATTCATCTGAGTGTCTTACGAAGTAGGCGGAGCGTGTGGAGGCAAGATGAGGATACTGCATTGATCTGGCAGTTCATTACGAGTGAGGAGTCCAGTATGATGCCTAGGTTTTGTGTGTGGTCCATGAGGGTGGGGTGAGGGGTTCCTAATGCGGCTGGCCGCCAGGAGTCGTCCCAAGCTGAGGGGGTGGGACCCAGGATGAGGACTTCGGTCTTGTCCGAGTTGAGTTTGAGGCAACTGTCTTTCATCCAGTTGGCAACGGTCTTTCATCCCGCTGTGGAAGTTTTTCTGGCAGCTGTGAGTTCATTGGTGAGGGATAGTATCAGCTGGGTGTCATTGGCGTAGGAGACTATGTTGAGTCTGTGGTTCCCGATGATGGCTGCGAGCGTATCATGTAGACGTTGAAGAGGGTGGGGCTCAGGAACGATCCCTGGTACACTCTGCAGCTGATCTGTTTGTTCAGAGAAAAACGGTGGTAGTCTGACTCGTTGTGTTCGACCGGTGAGGAAGTAGTGGATCCAGTCAAGGGCCTTGTCGTGGATACCGGCATCATGGAGTCTCGTGATTAGGGTGCGGTCGGAGACCGTGTTGAAGGCAGCCAAGAGGCCCAGGAGGATGAGGGCTGCAGTTTCTACCTAGTCGCGGAGGGAACAGATGTAGTATGTGGCGGCGAGGAGTGCAGTGTCAGTGCTGTGGTTGCTTCGGAATCCTTATTGGGAAATGTCCTGGACGTGGCTCCCTTCGATGAGCTCGGAGAGTTGTACGTTGATGGCCTTCTCGATGACCTAGGCAGGGAAGTGGATAATGGAGATGGGTCTGAAGTTTTTGAGGTATGTCCGGTCAGTAGATGGCTTCTTTAGCAGAGGGTTGATCTCTGCCTGTTTCCAGTTGGGGAAGGTGGCGGTCTGGATAGTACAGTTGATGGTGTGGCGAAGCTTGGGGGCGATGGAGGTGGCTGCTCTGTGGAAGATGTGATGCGGGCATGGGTCTATTGGGGCTCCGGAGTGGATGCTCTTCATGGTCTTGAGTTTCGTCTGTGGTGAGCGGGGTCCAGTTGAGCTGGATCTGTTGGGGTGCGGTGGTGTTGGGCGTGGTGGGAGGGTATTGGGTGTCGAAGGGGTCATAGATGTACCTGATCTTGTGGTGGAAGGTGCCAAGTTTGTTGCAGAGGTCTTGGAAGGGTGGGACGTCTGTGGTCCTGCTGTTGGGCCTGGTGAACTCCTTGACGATGGCGAAAAGTTCTTTGCTGTTGTGTGCATTGGAGTTGATTCTTTCTTGGAGGGCCATTTTCTTTGTGGTTTTGTGGAGAAGGTGGGGTGAGGTGACTGCGTCTTTGAAGGTTGTGTGGGTTTGCAGTGTTTTGTTGTTTCTCCATCTCTTCTCGAGTCTTCAATAGGTGCTCCTGGACTCGTGGAGGGCAGGGTTGAACCAATTGGCTTTTGTGGAGTGTTGCTTGCCGGGTGCCTTCTTGAGGGGTGCCAGAGTTGGTGATCCATCGATGGTGGTTGCATGCTGAGGTATTGGCGTCGGTGGAGTAGTGGCGCTGAGGGAGGCGGTGAAATGTTTAACGGTGACCTTGTTACAGCTACGGGGGAGGGAGGGGTGTTAAGGCTGTTGTGTACGGTGGGTTTTGTGAAGGCGTAATGTACGCAGTGGTGGTCGGTCCAGAGTTCGATCGTGTGGCTGTAGGTAATATTTTCGCTGGTGGCGGAGAAGATGGGGGTCGAGCTTGTGTCCTGCTGCGTGGGTCTTGCCGCTAGGTTCATCTTTTGAATAGGAAAGTAAACAGATCACATTTAAATCGCCGTTTACAGTGAAGCTGCAGTAATTTCATTAAACTGCTTTTGCCGGCATTTTAATTCTGCTCCGTTAGTTTTTAGGTCGAGCCTAGCAGCAGCGCGCATGCGCTGCTCGCTCTGCGAGACTGCTGTAGTAGAGTATGGGAGAGAAGCCGCGCCCACTCTCCTCCCATATTTTTCATTGGCTTGCGTCATTGTCTTTCATAAATGCTGCTATTGGATTCGTTAATAGGCTTGTTAGTCCCTCCTTAGTACGGCCTTGTCTTCATTTGTACCCTCCCATGGCGACTGGCCTTTTTACTTAAGTTGTTACACGGGACTTGTTATTTAGTCTGTAAGCACTATTTACTTTGAGTTTCTCTTACTGCAGGCCAGACATGCGCTGCTTCAGCTGAAACCGCTTGTGTTTTTTTAAGCAGCACGGCCGCCCCCATAACACGGGCGCCTGCTTTCAATCACTTTAACCGGGCATTATCTTGTCTGTTTCAGGCCCCAAGTAAAATGGATTTAGAAATGATTAGCAAATTAAGTCATGTGAATTCCAGGTAGAACATAATCTTGTGCTAATGGGCTGAAGCTGACAGCACATCTGTGTTGCATGTCATCTGTACTAAAGCCACCTGACGTTTTTTTTTCCAAAAGCCTGTTTTATTAACATCTACACCAATACCACCATCAATACCACCACCACCAATACCACTAATACCACCATCAATACCATCACCTATACCTCCACCTTCACCAATACCACCACCACCAATACCACCACCAATACCACCACCAATACCACCACCAATACCACCACCAATACCACCACCAATACCACCACCAATACCACCACCAATACCACCAGCAATACCACCACCAATACCACCACCAATACCACCACCAATACCACCACCCATACCAATACCAACACCACCCATACCAATACCACCACCCATACCAATACCAACACCACCCATACCAATACCACCGCCAATACCACTGCCAATACCACCACCACCACCAATACCCTACCACCACCACCACCACCAATACCCTACCACCACCACCACCACCAATACCCTACCACCACCACCACCACCAATACCCCACCACCACCACCACCACCAATACCCCACCACCACCACCACCACCACCAATACCCCACCACCACCACCACCACCAATACCCCACCACCACCACCACCACCAATACCCCACCACCACCACCACCACCACCAATACCCCACCACCACCACCACCACCAATACCCCACCACCACCACCACCACCAATACCCCACCACCACCACTACCCCACCACCAATACCCCACCACCAATACCCCACCACCAATACCCCACCACCAATACCCCACCACCAATACCCCACCACCAATACCCCACCACCAATACCCCACCACCAATACCCCACCACCAATACCCCACCACCAATGCCCCACCACCAATACCCCACCACCAATACCCCACCACCAATACCCCACCACCAATACCCCACCACCAATACCCCACCACCAATACCCCACCACCAATACCCCACCACCAATACCCCACCACCAATACCCCACCACCAATACCCCACCACCAATACCCCACCACCAATACCCCACCACCAATACCCCACCACCAATACCCCACCACCAATACCCCACCACCAATACCCCACCACCAATACCCCACCACCAATACCCCACCACCAATACCCCACCACCAATACCCCACCACCAATACCCCACCACCAATACCCCACCACCAATACCCCACCACCAATACCCCACCACCAATACCCCACCACCAATACCCCACCACCAATACCCCACCACCAATACCCCACCACCAATACCCCACCACCAACATACCACCACCAATACCCCACCACACATACCACCACCAATACCCCACCACACATACCACCACCACCACCACCAATACCCCACCACACATACCACCACCAGTACCGCCACCACCAATACCGCCACCACCAATACAGTTTACAGTTTTGGGGGATTTTAATTTCCATTTGGAAGAACCCACTGATCCTGATAATATGAGGCTGAAACTAGTTATGAGTGGGGGGGATCTTGAGCAGCTGGTGGTCGGACCTACACATGTAGCAGGTCATACATTGGACGGAATTTTTACCAATAACTCCTGCCTTTCCTTCTCCGAGACCCTGCCTCTCACCTGGACTGATCATGCCGCCATCCTATTTGTTTTATCACGGACTCCTCACTATCAACCTAAACCAGAGTCCAGGGCCAAGCTAACTATCAGGGCCTGGAATAACGCCAACAGTCCCGCTTTAGGGAATCTCCTGAAAGACCGCTCCCCTCCTTCCGGCTGGAGCAGAGGAGGCTGCGGCTGTTTACTCGGGATGGATTGACGCTGCGTGCAGTAAACTTGTCCCGATTAAACGGTATTCCCCCAAGCGGGCCACCCCCTCAGCCCCCTGGTTCTCGGAGAACCTTCAAGAGCAAAAAACTGACTAAGAGGCTAGAACGAGCCTGGAGAAAAGGCTATAGTGCCAGTGACAAAGTGGCCTATAAAACCAGTCTCTCAGGGTACAAAAAATTACTTGTGGAAACTAAGAGGATTTATTTTTCTGAGCAGATTAATAAGGCAAAATCCTCCTCCAAAGAGTTATTCAAAACGATAAATTTACTTACTAATCCTACTAGGCCAAATGTACATACTAGCCCTGAGCTATGTGAAAATCTTGCCTCTTTCTTTCGGCAAAAGGTTGATGTTATTTTTTCCTCCTTTAGTCCTCAGCAATCAGAGGCTAAGGAGGCTTTAGACGAGGCGGAGCCTATTGTAAGTAAAGCTATATCTACTCTAGTTGAGTTTACACCACTAGAAACTCAAGAGGTTATCAAGCTCTTGATGGCGAGTAGATCTGGATCTCCCCTGGACCCCTGTCCAGTCTCGGTGATTAAACTTTTTCCCAAGATCATTGGCCCGGTTCTGACTTCTATGATTAACTCTATTTTTGAGTCGGGCCACTTTCCCATAATGTGGAAACAGGCCTCCATTCTTCCTTTGATAAAAAAGCCTAAACTGGACCCTAGTGATCTGAACAGCTATAGACCTATCTCACGCCTCACATTGCCAGCCAAAATTATTGAGAAGGCCATGAACACCCAGCTCAGCACGTTTTTTCGCACTAACTGTTCATTGGATCCCACGCAGTTTGGCTTCCGTGCTGAACATAGCACAGAGTTAGCCTTGATTAAAGCATCGGAGGAAATAAGAGAGGCCTTGGACCAAGGAGGTGCTGCGATTCTGATCATGTTAGACCTCTCGGCGGCCTTTGATACGGTCCATCATGAAGTATTGATGGACCGGCTATCTACAGCAGGGGTTCAGGGCAGGGCCTGGAACCTTCTAAAATCATTTTTGACGGATAGAACCCAAACGGTGGACCTAGGCAAGAATAAGTCTAAGCCGTTCTCCTTTCCGTGTGGGGTGCCACAGGGCTCATCTCTTAGTCCCACGCTTTTTAATATGTGTCCCCATTGGCGGCCCTGATTGGATCCTTTGGGTTTCAGGTGACGTCTTATGCAGACGACACTCAAATTGTGTTGTCCCTTCAGCCGGGAAAAGAAGCTGAGACCACCCTGAGATGTCATGACTGCATGAAATCCGTTGCTGGCTGGATGGCATCCAATTGCCTAAAGCTCAATGCCGGTAAAACGGAGGTTTTGATATTTGGGAATAATGTCAACCTCTGGTCACCTGATTGGTGGCCAGAGGAAATGGGTATACCTCCAGCCCCCTCCACGAAAGCAAAGAACCTGGGTGTGGTGATGGATAATAAACTAACCTTTGGTGATCATGTTAGCAGGGTGGTCTCTACCAGCTTCTTTCTTCTCAGAAAGTTGAGAAAAATAAAAAAAATTCTTCTTAAAGATGACTTTAGGACAGCAGTCACGGCGCTCGTCTTGTCACGACTGGACTATTGCAACGGTCTGTATTTGAGTTTACAAAAGAAACATCTTAATAGACTCCAGATTGTGCAAAATGCGGCAGCAAGACTGCTAACGGGCACTCCCAGGTTCGTCTCAGTGGGAAAGGGTCTTCAAGATCTCCACTGGCTTCCAGTGAAACAACGGGCACGGTTTAAAGCATTGTGCATGGTCTTTAAAGCCTTGGTGGGCAGTGGCCCAGTCTACCTGAGAAATCGACTACTCTGGTATGTTCCTGGAAGAATGTTACGTTCCTCGGAAGCAAAGCTAGTGACTATCCCCCGAGTTAAGAAAGCCAGTTGGGGTGGCAGGAGTTTCATTTACTGTGCCGCCAGGGCTTGGAATGATCTTCCTGTGCATCTGAGAAAGGCCACGGATCTCCTTTCATTTAGGAAGGGGTTGAAAACCTGGCTTTTCTCTGTATAATCCTCCTCCTAGGACACCCACCAGGTAGTGCTTAGCGCCAGGACGCCTTTGGGCAGCAGTTGCGCTCTACAAGTTTCATTAACATAACCAATGCCACTTTCAGTCACCACCACCAATATCACCAATACCACCACCACCACCACCACCACCACCACCACCACCAATACCCCACCACCACCAATACCCCACCACCACCAATACCCCACCACACATACCACTACCACTACCAATACCAGTACCGCCACCACCAATACCAGTACCGCCACCACCAATACCGCCACCACCAATGCCACTGTCAGTCGCCACCACCAATACCACCACCTCAGCGCCTCACGCTCATTAGTAATAGCAGGGGCACTGTACGAGGCCGGAGCTGCAGCCGAGATCATCTCACCCTCCCTCCCTGCCTGCCATAAAGCACAGCCCGCCCTGCACCAGGAGGTGAAGCCAGGGCCCTACTACAGCTGGAGTGTTTATCAAGCCAAATATAGCAATGACATTACGCAATGCCACACTGCACACTCAAATCACGGAGAGGGCAGGAAATAGCCCCCCTCCCCGCTCTTCCTCCTGAGCCAGACAGTGTAATCACAGAGCGAAAGGTGTTGGAGCGCTTTGTTAGTGTTTATAGCTCGGATCATATGTAACTTTCACTTCACACTTTGTGCCTGTGTAATTTACAACACTTGCACATCTTCTTCACTGCACTATTTATCACTACTTTGAAGACCTCTCAGGCCGGTCTCTTCCTCTGATATTTACAATCTAACAAGCGGTCGAGAAGGCCCTTTATTGCAATGCAATAGGTCTCGCATTTGCGAGAGTTTAAGCTATTAGTATTGTAAATGACAATGCCTTTTATTTAGGTTTTAAAACCTAAAACATAAATAAAAGGCATTATTTACAATGCCAATAGCTCAAACCCGCGTGAATGCAAGACCTATTGCATTGCAAATGCTTGTTAAGTAACAAAGTTAACCTTTAGTTTTGCGATCGAACTTTGCCAGTGGTGGTCACTTATTAAATTACATTGATCACATGGATATCTTGGCAGCTAGTTCGTTGTTGCATTGAGAGAAGCTTATTTGTAATGAATGCTTCGGCGTGTCCTCTACACGTCTCTTCCAAATATTGCTCATGTTGCACTCTGGTCAGCAAGCTTCAGAAGGCGTCTGTTTTGGGATTTTTATAGCCTTTAGTCACTGTGTACATTGAAATAAGGGAGTCCACATTTATCATCGCTTTTCATAGTCTAACTGAGAACATCCTGGTTATTGTGTTTTATTTGGGTGCTTTGAGGGCACACGTCAGGAGTACAAGCTGGTGGACGGCGTCCACCCACTGTATTCACAGGGTGGACACCGTTCCCCCTGTCATGAAGTTCGCCCTAGTGAAATATGCTAAATGTGTCCCATTTGCTGAGACCGAGATGCATTTAGTAGCGCCTGCTTTCCGTTCTGAGCATTAAAGTGCAGGCACGAGAGGGCTTTTTTTATCTGAGATTCCAGCTGGCCATATAACAAAGGCCAAGTCTACGGGGCCATAAGCCCTCCTCCTTGTTCCAGTAGGAACCTGGCTGTGGCTATCTGTGGTCTAACACCTAGATGCCTATGCCATGGAGGGGAAACAAAGCACACAACTTAACCCTTTACAAGTATTTAAGAGAAACTGTACTCTGGAGGCATGTTTTTCTTTGTTCCGTCCCTGTACACAATTGATATGCATGCACTGTAAGAATGTCATATCAGCCTATGAGTATTTACAAGAATAGCTATTTAAATACCACTATTTTTATAATTGTATTTTTATTATAATGCTACACATCCCATTTTAAGGTGTAAGAACGCTTTACATCACACACATTATACATTGACAATAAATCATACAAGTGTGTAAATCAATGAACAGGATGCATAAAACAAGGCAATGAGGGTTACAAGGTGTAGGAGTTACAAATTGCAGTTGTTGGAGGACATTATGTGCTAAGAGTGCATGGTCGGGAGAAACATGAAGTCCTGATTTCAAATGTAACGCAGTGCTTGGGGTGGTCTGTACTAAGAATTTATTAGTACATACGACCCCCCAGACTTTACCCAAAGAACCCCTTTTTAGCAGCCTTATAATAACAAGAGATTGAGAAAAACAATAAGGTCTAAGTCAGGGCCACTGCAATTATGCGGCAGCGAGGGCAAATTATGCAGTAAGGTTGACTAAAATAAGCTGAAACAAAAATGGTAATTATGCAGGATAATGTGGCACATTTTGTGATAGCATTACTTCTATGTTTTGTCGTTCTTACACGTGGTAATATTGTCTGGAAAAGATTTCACCTTATTAGTACCAGTTTAATACCCAAATACAACAATAAATAATTGAAAGATGACCAATCAACTGCTGTGAAGGACTTTCTATTACGCTAGAAAATCTGTTGCCACGTTTTTAGGTACTTTGGACCCATTTCAGTTTTTTTTGTTAATCTGCAGATTATGCAGCAGATGATGGATTATGTGGAAAGTGCGGCAAATCCATAATTACATGGAAAACGCTGCAGGTGTGGATTCGCATGAATCTAGTTGCTCTGGCAAAACCCATGCCTTGCAGTTTGCATGCAAGACCTTGATGCTGTAGTAAATTGTCAAGTTAGTAATTGATAGCTGTGCTGCAAAGTGTCCCTGGAATGTTTTTTCAAATGTTTTTTTTTTTAAACTTTATTATTTTCAAACGAAACAAAAAAGGGTAGCAGACAGGTCACTTTTTGGTCACATCTGACACAAATATAGAGACAAGGTACACATTGTCCAAATATTGAGATGACAGCGACAAACTACAGCAAACACGGTGTATCAGGGTAATTGTTACTTTACAGCCGCAGGGCATTTTCAAGCTGAGTAAATATGAGTTAGGGCACATAAAGGCAAAAAAGCAGCTGTATTTCTTGCACATGTGTACGGCAATGCGGGAGCCAAGTAGTTAAGCAAGCAAGGTGTGGCCCGTTTGAGCTAGGGCCTGGTGGTGATAAGATAGAAGAGGTAGCCAAACGTGTTGTGTTAAGTTAGTACAGGTGAGCTTATGGGTTTGGGCGCGTTTGTGGACTGTGAGCTGTTGCATCGGTGTGTGCAGCCGCCCATGTAATGAACGGAGCCCAGATGTCTTTGGGTTTTGATGCAGGTGGCATCCGATCCCAATACGCTGCAAGCATCTCCTGGCAGTAGGTCACGTTTTTTATCCACATGTTGACATTGGGTGCGTGGGGTGAACCGCAGTGTATTGCAATGCGGCATTTGGCCAGAAGAAACATCATGGCCGACAGGCGTCCAACGCCTGGAGGGGCGTCAGCCACGTGGCCAAGGATGGCAGTGAGGGGGGTGCGGTCATGCTGGAAGCCTGTCACTTCATGAGTAATATCGAATACCCTACCCCAAAACAGTGAAATGGGGCCGCAGTGCCATGCCAGGTGTAGGAAGGTGGCTTGTGTGTCCGCACAGCACCAGCATGTGGCGTCCGGTCGCAAGCCCATCTTCTGTAGTTGCAATGGTGTACGGTATAGCCTGTGCAGGTATTTGAAATGTATTAACTGTAGCTTATAATTTGGAGATAGGCATTTGAGTTGAGCGCAGCAAAAGGCCCATTGTTTGTCAGTGGGTGGTGGATCCAGGTCTGAGGACCACTGCGCCAGCCCATTAGGTGTAGTGATCGGGTAAGTTTGTTGTGTGATGTTATAGATGTGGGTTATAAGCTTCTTGGGCGAGGAGTTCACTAAAATGTTTTCCAGCGAGAGTAAGGGTGTAGGTGCAGTGGGAAATGAACGGTGTTTTTGCCGACAGCCCTGAGTTGGTGATAAAGTAGGAGGTCCAAGAGGTGCGCGTGCGTCGTCCAGGTTTTGTGGCCAAGTGAAAAACTCGTTAGCCGGGTATAGGTCTGCAAAAGTGGATAGACCCATCCGTCGGGCTCTTTGTATAGAGCCAGTGTCCTGCATTGGGGGGAAGCTTGGGTGGTGGGCCAGGGGCATGGATGGGGCGTATAATATTGGTAGGTTCACTCGGCATCGAAGTCCCTCCCAGGCCCAGCGTAGATTTTCTACTGTATTAATTTCTGCGTTAGGCCTTTTGTAGGTGTAATAGCAGCTGGGAGAGGTGCCGGGAAGGCAACATCCCTTTCTACCGCCACGTGGGGTTGAAACGGGATAGGATGGATCCAGTAGTGAAGGTATTGGGCCTGAGCGCTCAGAGCATAGTTCAAAGTCCGGTGCCCAAGACCTCCCTGTGTCAATGGAAGAGTCGGGACCTCCCAGGAGATGCAGGGTTGTTTACCCGCCCAGACGAGAGAGATTAAGAGGGAGCGTAGCTGTTTGAAGAAGGCCTGCGTGAGGGGGATGGGAATGTTGGCAAAGAGGTACAGGAACTTGGGCAATATGATCATTTTAGCGATTGCTATCCTGCCAGCAAGCGACAGTGGCAGTTTAATCCAAAAGGAAATCTTGCTCTCCAGCCAGGTAATGAGTTGACCGTAATTCAGGTGCCAGATTTCCTGTATCTCACTAGAAAGCCATACCCCAAGGTATTTGACCGCTGAATCCGCCCAGGTGAGCGGGAAGTCAAGGTCCAACGAGATTGGAGCCGGTGTTATGGCGAGGAGGGTCGACTTGGACCAGTTAACCTGTATACCTGACATGCCACCGAAGAGGAGAATCTCGCGCAGCACAGGGTTGAGGTTCATGTCTGGCTCCCGAATGTATAGTGTGATGTCATCTGCATATGTTATGATCAAACCCTGTCTGTGAGACCAAGTCCCCTGGCTGTGTGGTGTTGACGCATCCTGGCTGCGAGAGGTTCCATAGCTATTGCGAATAGTAAGGGGGACAGAGGACACCGCTGCCTAGTGCCTCGGGCCACAGGAAAAGGTTCTGATAGTAAGTCGTTCACCTTGAGTCTGGCAGTCGGGTTGGTATAAAGTAAATGAATGAGTTTCAGGAAATTAGGGCTCACGCCAATCCTGGGGAGTATGGTAAAAAGGAACGGCCACTCGAGAGAATCTAATGCCTTCGTAGCGTCTAAGAACTAACGCTTGGCGAAGTTCACGGAGTTGCCCTACGCGAAGTGCAAAAACAACTCTGCCGCACTACACGAGCGGCGGAGTACGATCGAAAAATGCCGTTCGCAGTGATTGCACAGTGCTGACAAGCATCCGGCACTGTGCAATCATTGCGAACGGCACCATGCACAGTGCAAGCGGTCCCTGCTTTACTTTTCTGCCGCTCGAGTAGATTTTTACTCTAGCGGCAGCTTTCTCAACGCGAACTGTCAGTTTCTCATTGCGAGCTGTCGCGAGCATATGCCACCACTCACAATGAGAAACCTGACCCCCCCCGCGTTGAGATCTCACCGGGATGTTGATTTTCCACGCTCGCGCTCGCCAACTTGATGTTGACAATCGCGAACGAGGAACATCTCGCCGGGAGGTTGATTTTCCTCGCTCGCCAACTTGACATTGACGAACGCGAGCGAGGAAAAAAACTATGCTACGCAACACGAAGCTGAGTTTTTCGGATCTCCGCGTAACGCGGAGTGCAGGAAACTCTGCAAACTCCGCGAGCGGAGTTCACCGCCTAGGGTTACTAAGAACGCAGAGAGCGCAGGTAGGTTAGGGTCCAACTGATGAAGTATAGAGAAAAAGGTACGTTTGTTGTGAGAGGTGGACCTCCCGGGGATAAAGCCGGATTGGTCTGGTCTACCGATAATGGGCAAAAGCGGCTGCAATCTGTTGGCAATCAGTTTGGCCAGTATTTTCGCATCAATGTTAATAAGGGAAAGCGGGCGGTAAGAAACACACTTATTTGCCGTTTTATCTGGCTTCAGGATGGTCATAATCACAGCTTCGCGCATCGTCTGGGGGAGGTGGCCTAGTTCGAGGGATTCTTGGTATACGTCTAATAAGTAAGGAGCCAGTTCAGTAGCATACGTTTTATAGAAAGAAGCTGGTAAGCCGTCTAGGCCAGGCGCTTTGTCTCCAGGTAGGCTGTTAATGACCTGGACAATATCCTCTTTGGTGAATGACACGTCAAAATATTCACGGTGGGCGTTGCTTAACCAGACCAACTTGATGGAGTCTAGGTAGGTCTTCAACTCCGCGGGCGGGTCTGGGTCGCAGTGTAGAGAGATTCATAGAATCTCTTCATTCTGTCTAGGGTGGCAGACTGTCCACGTGCAGAGCTAGAGTCATCCTCCAAGAGCTTGGTAATGTAAGCGGAAGCGCGATGTTGTTTAAGTGAGTAGGCTAGGGCTTTGCCCGGGCGATCCCCCTCTCCGTACCTGCGGGCTTTGGCATTTCTACCCAGGAAGTTTGTCTCACTGAGCGCTTCGTCATCGTACTCCGAAATTTTACTACAATAGTGGCGAGGTGTGATTTTAGCCCCGTGTGGAAGTATAGCGTCTCCGCCTGTTGTATTTCCCTCTCTATTCGTTCCAGGGTGGAGCGGATGGATTTTAACACCCCGGATTGTTTTGAAATGCAAACCCTACGTATAACAGTTTTGAAGGCTTCCCAAAGTGTAGAGGGGGAATCAACAGATTTAACGTTTGTAGCAAAATATTGTTGAGTTCCTCCCGGACCTCCTCACGAAATACGGTGTCACGCAGTGCATGTGATGGCAGACGCCAACTGAAAGCGCGCGGCTTAGTTAACGGTACGTCCAAGTCAGCTGAGCTGGGGAGTGATCGACAGTGTGAGTGGTGTGTTTATTGCTAGTGGTCCAGGAGGCTACATCCTGGGTGACTAGACAGAAGTCCAGCCGAGACCAGGCATTGTGACAGGAAGAGATGCATGTACCCTCACGAGTATCTGGGTTCCATAAGCGCCAAATGTCTGAGGTCATAATCCAGTGCTATGGTGTTAAGTACTTCGGTAGTTTTGGGGTGTAGCTGTCTAGAGGTGCCCACGCGGTCCATTGAGTCTTGCATGACTGCATTAAAATCTCCTCCCCAAATAATTGTCATCTCCGAGCAGAGCTATCTTGGACCAAATGGTTTCAAAGAGGGCAGGGTCATCAATGTTAGGGCCATACACGGCCGCTAGGGTCAGCGGTGTCGTGTGTAGCGTGCCTTTCCGCAATACATAACTGCCCTCAGGGTCCACATGTGATTCAATTGTAGTCCAGCCCACGTTTCGTCGGATTAGTATTGCAGTGCCTCAGGCGTAATTGGAGTACGTGGCAGAGTGTATCTCCCCCAATACCTATTGTATAACTTAGGATCCGCGGCATGCATGAGATGCGTTTCCTGGAGGAAACGGATATCTATTTTGTCTGATCAAGTAGGTATGCGCGAGTCTCGCCTTTCTGTGGTTGTTCAGACCACGTATGTTCCAGGTTAGGAACGATACTTCGGTCATTTGATGTGGGGTGTAGCGCAGCAAGGTGACCACTCGTATGTGATGAGCGGTCTATTAATAAAATGAAGGATGTCGCTGCCCAGTGAACCCATTTGTCGCTGAGAGTGGTATTGGCTGTGTCTCGTGATGCTCGTAGGAGCGAAAGGAGTAAGTGACCTATTAGTGCCTGCAAATATCCGACTGTACATGCTTAAAACCAAACACCTCCCCCCTCCCACTCCAACCCCCCAACAAGGTTGGGAGCCCGCTAACTCTCCCCCTCCCCCCAAACATATCCAAAACTAGAAAAGACAAAATAAGCCCTGGGAGATCTCCCTGGGGGGGGGGGGCATGGGTTGCCGGCGAACTGCCCTGCATTGGGGGCAGGGTGGCCGGGCATACAACTCCGCACGGGAGGACAGTCATAGAGTGCAGATCAAGAACAGTAATTGTACTGATAGTGGGGCATAAACTACTGGAGAATAAAAAGATACTAGAACGGTGGAGTTGAACTAAGGGCATAACAGAAGTTGTCCTAAAAGCATGATCCCATGTTCAATCGTTATCGCTGAGTCTATCCCTCGACTCTGCGTTTAGGGGCGTTCTGGGGGAGGACCGTCCCGGACAAATATGTTTGGCGAATTTAAGCGCTGATTTAGCGTCAGTGAAGAAATGTGCTTGGCCGTCGTGGGATATCTTCAGCTTCGCCGGATAGAGCATTGCATAGGGGATTTCAGCGCGTTGAAGGCGTTTTGCAGGCAGGAATTCTTTACGTGCGGCCTGAACCGTGGGAGTAAAGGCCGGAAAGATAGATAAGTTATTGCCTTGGTGAATTATTGGGCCATGTTCTCTGGCTGCTTTCAGGATTAAGTCTCTGTCGCAGTAGTTTAGTAGGCGCGCTATGATGGGCCTGGGTGTGCCACCCATGGGCGGTTTGGGGCCAAGCGAGCAATGCGCGCGTTCAACCACAAAGACTGCAGAAAGAACTGTTGGAAAGAGTTCACGAAACAGTCTCGACAAAGAGCTCCATTTTGGGAATAGCTGTGGTTTCCGGAACCCCAGCTATACGCAGGTTGTTGCGCCGAGAGCGCGCTTCCAAGTCTTCGTTTATTGCCTTTTAGTGTAAGAACCCTTTCCATATTTAGGAGGTGCTCCTTGGATTTGACTTAGTACTCATGAGCTTCTTCCGCGCGGTTCTCCAAGGCGTCTAATCGGGTTTCATGAGTATTCACTTGGCGCTTTACCGTGTCGAGCCCTGCTGTCAGGGCGTCGAGTTTAGTGTCTATAGATCTTAAATTGGAACGGACCTCCAGCATGATGGCACGCAGGTCTTCATCCTGCTTGTCGCCGACTTGGGAAGGTTCACCATCAGGCTCAGAGCCTGCTTCACCAGCGCGGGTTGTGTGCTTATTCTCGAATGGCAGTTTGGACTGTTTGGGGTCACTTTTCCCCCATGACGAAAAAGTGTGCAACTGTTAGGCTGGTTGAAATGGTACACACCAAGGCACTGTGGAACCACTGGTACTGATGGCTGTGTCCGCAGGAGCAGGCGGCAAAGCACACGCCGTGTCAGCTGAGTACTGGGCCTATTGCCTGCACAAACTGCACTCAAGGGGCCAAGACGGGGCTACAAGAGTAATGCCAGTGAGGGGGAGAACGGGGCACAGCAACCCCAGAGGCGACGGGAAAACAGCACCACTTAGGGCACCACACCCTGCCCCAAACTGGCACCCCCACCGCACCCGCTCAGTTCCTCACAGCACTGTGTCCCAGGGCCCTATCAGCCCCCACCCGGCCCTGGGCAAGCGTGCAGCCCGTAGCACCCAGTGATCACCTAACGGCGACCGCCACAGGTGACAGAGCCCCCGCAATCCAGCACCCGGAGATTGGAATCGGGGCCTACAGGCCTACTCGCATGACTGCAGAGCCAGGCATCTGGTCAAATGTTGGCAACTATTGGTGATGTTGAGAAGGCCAATCAGTCGGAGTGGTGCGGAAGCACAGCGACCAGCAAGTGAGTGCTAACTTGGCGGCGCCGGGACAGTGCGGGCTGCCCTTTTTTCTCTGCCAGAGGTGGCCTCTGGACAGCGATGGTACGGAGTGTTGCACCCTGGCTCCACTGGACACTGCTGGTGTACACCCCGGCAGAGGGGCGCATGAAGACTGGGGGGGCTGCAAAGTAAGTCTTCTGCCTGGGGCTCAGTGCTGCAGCTCGGCGTGGTGTGGGCCAGCCTGGGGGAGTCTGGACTGCTGAACTGGGGCCTCCTGCACCAGTAAGGGTGACAGTCGGAGTGGCCCCCTGGAGACTATGGTCAGTGCAGCAGAGGAGATCTTAGTTGCAGTGGGGGTGCCTAGGAGGCTGGTGGAGGAGAGGTGGGCCCGAGGTGGCCTTTAACTGTGGCGAGTGCAGGGTGGCACTGGAAGCAATGGTTAACGGGAAAGAGGATGCTGGATTGGATTCGGAGGATGCTCCTCTGGCTGGCTCGGCTGCCCCTCCCCCCCCCCCTGTGGGAGAGGGCCCTGACAAGTGTGTGTGTGGGGGGGGGGGGGGTCGCTTCCCAGACTGGCTTGGTTGCCCCCCTTTGGAGGAGTGAGCATTTGGGGGGAGCCTGATGTGACTTTAGGGACTTGATTGGCCTGGAGGGTGTGGCCCCTGACCTCGAAGAGACAGCTGGAGGATGATGGGGACTGCTGCTACTGGTGTTGAGCAGGCCTGGCTTGATCATCTGTGGTAATGGTGCGCACTAATCAGGGAGGCCCTGCTCCGGCTGAGATGGTGGGGGTCCGTGAAATGCCTGGCATAGCTATGGACCTGGAGGTTCACATGGCCATGATACTGGCCGTTATTCGTGATATAAAGGATGTTTTGGAACACAAGATTGAGGTAGTGGTATCATAGTTTGGCCTTTTGCAGGCGGACTACTCCAAGTTGGCTGAGTGGGTCATTGATGTGGAATCTAATGTAGAGCGGCTGACCCCTTATGCAGCGGATCATAAGGTCCACCTGGCCTGGCTGTAGAAGGATGTGGAGGTCCTCTTGGCGAGGGTGGAGGATGCAGAGGTGCGATTTCGCTGGAAACATTTCAGATTGGTGGGGGTCTCGGAGAAGGTGAAGTGCCCCTTGATGGAACTATTTGTTGAGCAATGGTTGGCTTCTGATGTACTGGGGGCAAGATGACACCACTGTTTTCGGTGGAGAGAGCGCATAGTGACCCGGACTGGCTGCCAGCATCTGGAGCGCAGCCTAGACCCATTGTGGCTCGCCTGCTTAACTTCTGGGATCCTGTCCATAGCCTTGCACATGGGCCCTGGCGTATTGACAACAGTTCTGAGAGTATTTACCCAGACTACATGCCAAAGGTCCAGCGGGAGTCTTTTAATGATCAAGAGACACTTGCGGCATCTCCAGCTTAAGTATGCATTGCTGCTCTCTGCCCGAGGTGGAGGTGGGCTTCACGGCGCATTTCTTCACAGAGATGAAGGTGTGGGACTGGCTGGAGCGGCAGGGTCATCTGCTGCCACAGGGAGAGCCTGGTGAGAGATCCCTGAAGTGGCGGCCTCAGAGGTTGTGGAGTTGTCCACGCCGAGGGATGAAGGGGACCCCCCAGTAGTGCAGAGGCATGCACTGAACAGGACAAGGTGGTCACAGAGGTACAGAGAGGACTCCTGCAAATCGATAGGAAGTGCCCGCTCTGGCCTTGGTGCCTTCGGAGGATGGGTCCGCAACATCTGGTGTGGAGGAAGAGGTGGTGGACTGCCCGAGGGTGGACCTCCCGTGACTGCAGACAAGATCCTCTGAGAGACAGTATCTACTGGAGCTGTTTTGGTGGACCTTCTGGGTTCGGAGGGGGGGGGTGGAGGGGTTCGTGATGGTGGGTGTGGTTCGTGATGGTCTGGGTGTGGGTGGGGCTGGGTGGATTGTTTCTGGGGTGCCTGGAACCTGCGGGAATCACCACATTGCCCCTCCCGGACTTGGAGGCAATGGTGATAAACAGTACATAAAGTTAGGGGGTGCGATAGGCGCATCGGGAGAGGCCAGTAGTTCTACACCCGCAGCATGATGTGGTGAGGTGGGGAGGAGGGGGGTTGGGAGGGTACAGTTTAAGAGGGCTGCAGTGGAGTTATTGGCGGGGACATATTCCCAACACAAAGCCGAAGGCACATCACTTAGAACTCTTTCTAGGAATGTGAATGGGCTTAGTAAAAAGCTGAAGCAGGGTGTGGTGCTGTGGTATTTGGCGAGATAGGCCCTATACATGATCCTACTGCAGGAAACGCCTCTAGGGTTCCCATTGGGACTTTTTTGGGGAGGGGCAAGTTGTTGTCATTGGTCAGTTGATTACTTGGCGGGGGCTCTGGTGGCATTTTGGTTTGTTGGTCCACACCATTCCAGACGATACATGCATGAGCTGATCAGTCAGGCTGTTGGGCGGCGGTGGGTGGCTCATGGAAGGGGGAGTGTCTGATCATGGCTTCCTAGTATTGTCCTCTCCGACTTCAAGAGCCCGACTTGGAGAGCAGGGGGAAATGAATTGCAGACTTCCCAGTGTCCGTCTGTGTCCGTCTGTGTCCGTCTGTGTCCGTCTGTGTCCGTCTGTGTCCGTCTGTGTCCGTCTGTGTCCGTCTGTGTCCGTCTGTGTCCGTCCGTCTGTGTCCGTCCGTCTGTGTCCGTCCGTCTGTGTCCGTCTGTCTGTGTGTCTGTCAACTTGACCCTGCATAGTGCCAGAGGCAGTTCTCCTACATGGTGAATGCCTCACAGTTGCTGTCCCGATTGGATTATTTTCTGGTACCGGGGTCGCAACGTTTAAGATATAGGAGCACCGCCTACTTGACTAGGGGTATTTCAGACCACTCCCTGATTGTTACGGAGCTGTGGGTTCCTGGGTCCCGTCCTGGTCCGGGATGGCAGCTAGACCCATGGGAGCTTACAGACTTTAATACCGGGCACCATATATTGGAATTGTTGGGGTAATCCTACTGGGAGAACAAAGGGTCAGTGTCCTCAGAGGTGGTACTTTGGGAGGCATATAAGATGGTGGTCTGAGGTCAAATGATTCCACATCTGGCAAGTAAGAATAGAGCGACTCTGCAGGGTGACTCAGCTGGAGAAGGAGCTGTCTGAGGAGGAGGCTGCCTATGGGGAGCTGCTGAACTTGGAGAGGGCTCAGTGTGTGACCGAGCTGCAAGAGGGATTTAGGCTATTGGTCCACCAGGAGGCGAGGGCCCTGTACTGACGTGGCAGAGTAGACTTTACAAAGTGGGGAAGATGCTGGTGTGATTGACTCGAAAGGAGGAGAGCCAAAGGTGGGTTTTGTCCACAGACGGGGGAGAGAGCGTATCGCCTGTTGCGATAGCCCAGGCTTTCTCTTATCTTCTCACTCGTTATACCTCCCGTCTCTCGCAGGAGGTGAGTGAGGGCATGCAAGCATTCGTTTGCGACCTCTGGTTGCCACGGTTATATCGGGAGGCACTTGAAGGGGAAATCATGGAGCAGGAAATTGCAGATTCTATGGCCCAGCTTGAGTGTGAAGGCCCTGGGTCCCAACAGCTTCCCACCAGAATTTTTTAAGTGTGTGAAGAGCAAGGTGTTAAAACCCATGCATACCCTGTTTTGTGAGGCCCATGGGGGAAGGATAGTGCTTCCTCATGATCTCTGGCAGTCACAGGAAGTGTTGATCCATAAGCCTGGGAAGCCCCTGGAGGAATGTGCCTCGTATCAGCCGATTTCCCTTTTGGGTGTGGAGACTAAGCTGCTTGCCAAGGTCCAGGCAAATCGCCTCTCGCATGTTATAAAGAAGGTGGTGGCGGGGTGGGGGGGGAGGGGAGGGGGTGGGGAGGGCGGGGCAGGGCGGGGAGGGGGTGGGGGGAAGGGGGAGGAGGGGGGCGGGGGGAGGGGGGAAGGGGGAGGGGAGGAGGGGGGCGGGGGGAAGGGGGGAAGGGGGGCGGGGAGGAGGGGGGAGGTGGTGGAGGGCGGGGAGGAGGGGGGAGGTGGTGGGCACTGGTGATGCTCCTCTGGTGTTGGGTCACATAGGTTGGGACTTGATCAGCATCTTAAGGTGGGGATTCTTTGGGATGGACAGGATTTGTCATGCGGACCTACATGACCAATACGAGATGTCGGGGTAGTTTTATACTATCTGCAATCAGGGCTGTCTTGAGGTGGAACATTGCTTGCCCGTGAGACCTGAAGGATGAGTCAGTTGGAGTATCGGGTAATGGCCACCTCGCTTTGCTGAAATGCGGTCTCACAGATTTGTTAGCCACGGTAGCGGGGCTCATGTATTCTGAAGCAGTGTATAAGTCAGCACTGGGAAGGTGGTCTGTGGTGCTTAGAGGACAAATGGGGGTGGGGGTATCCCAGGGGACGGCAATCTGCGCGGAGTTCCAGCTTATCCAGTTGCTGCACAGTGCATATTATATACACACACACTTGGCTTCGGGAAATGGAGAGTTGGCATTTGCCGGGACAGTTTGGGAGGAGGGTGGATCTGTGGTGGACTCAGAGGATTACATGGACTGTGTTCTCATCTTGTATTTTCCTGTTCGATTTTGGTAGACCCTGCCTGATGTTCTGTTTGCGTATTAGAGCCGCAGCCTCCTGTAGGGTTTGGTTGGGTTGATGTAACGTTTCGTGTTGTCTTGTGATATTTAAATAGAAATATTAAAAAATTGTAACTTTCATATATTCCAGTGGCAAGGAATCTGTTCTTTCTTTAAGGACATGGACCCAGAAGAAAGTAAGAAAAATCCATAGTCTCTCTTACTGAGAAGTTTCACAGTTTAAAGACTAGTGTTCCAACCATCGTTGGCATAGCTTACTTACACTATGTGGTAACTACTATAGTTGTTTGTGTATTGTAAAGCGAATCATGACGATTAATTTTAGGTCCAGGAATGTGGGAAAGGAAACGCTACATGCAGGTATCCAAATTAAAAAACCATTTTGTGTCAGTCTCAGGAATACCATAACCCTCAATTTGACATCGACTATGTTCCCATTCTTCCCCCCACTGTCTGGATATGCACATTTTATTCTCTGTATTGAACTTCTGTGTGTTCTGTTCACCCGAGTGATTCAGTAGCATCCACTGGCCCTTTCAAAAATACACTTACCTGTCTGAAAAAACTAGTGAGCAGCAGAATCCTCCAGAAGGCTTCAACCTCCTGTTAACCCTGCAGGTGCACCTGTTAAACAATCAAAACAAATGACTTTTGCCGCTTTTGCTGCAGCTGCTTTTAAGTTCCTGCAAATTTGCTTCAATCAACAGAACATTGCATGTGGCTGTGCTGAACATTCCATGACCCCCTACAGGTGCCTTCCTGCCAATTCGCCTCAATCACGGAAATTAGCCTGGAGCATTGTTGAACGTTCTAGGGCCTCAGCAGATGCCTTCCTGTCAATTAACATCACGTGACTTGGCTTCTAGCAACTTTCAGTGCGTTTCCCCCTTCATGTTCCCCGTAGGTGGCCCGCAGTTCTATAAATAGACTGCCTTAGCACATTAGCATTGCTTGGTCTCCCTGCTGACCACTCGCCTGTTTCCTGTGATCGGCTCCTCTTCTGATGACACTCTGCCAGAGCACACACTAAAGTCAATATAACCGCTTATTACAAAATATCATCGAACACAATTCAAAGCAAATTTTCTTGGTCTTTATTTTCTTCTTGTTGTTATCCAGCCAACACGTGTTTCGCCGTCTGGGACAGTGACCCACGACTTCCTCAGGGCTGGAAAATAATTTAATTACAACACAATTGTAGTGTGTGAAGAACAACACGCACTATGCATATTCAGTATAGTGGAAATCAAAACCGATACAGTCCAAATAGTGTATTGTCCATCATAAGACTGAGTCCATCACACCGAATAATTTATTCCAAAATGACTGTGCCTATGCAAACCAAAAGATGCTATACGAGTTTGTGCCAAATTATCGCACAATCCCAGTGTAATAAGGTGGGACGCGGTGCACTTAACCATATCACTCTACGTGTGAGTGACAGTTGTGCCCTTAAAGGGGTCAGTCCAGACCCTTCAATCGTAAATCTGTGCTTAGAATTCCGCACACCAAAAGGAATGCGATCATACCTGTCTTGCTATGTCGAATTACTCTGAACCTATATATTTAAGGTGAACAGAATTAGGAGTATGGCTGAATGCCTGGGGTATTCTAAATTTCTCCCCATCTTAAATAAGTCCCCAAAAACAAAAGGTAAAAATATCCTACCTCTGCGCCGGTTGTACTTCCGTCCCGGCCAGTGGGTAGTAGAACTCAAAATCCAAATTCTATAAAAAGGGTGAGATCTATGAGAATGTGTTTATATGAAACCACCATTGCAAACACTCGTCAAAGTGCAGAGACCATCTCACCTATAAGACTTATTAAGCTTCCAAAAGATTTGTCCACGCACAAGTTTGCCTCAAATACGGTCAATAACAAACTGTCGCCATGCCTTGTGTATTCGCTTGTTAATAACGATCTGAAAAAAATATAGAAAAAGAGGAAACCTATGTAAATGGAAGTTACTAATTAGCTCAATTACACATTCAGCCTGCTATTATTTCAATCCGTGTAAGGGAATTGAATCAGGTGGGCACTCACTATCACCACCTAAGGGCAAGAGGTTAATCTATAGTGTGATTTAATATGGCCAAAATGCCGAAAGACGTGAACCTACATCAGTAACTGCTACCGTGTAGTTAGAATTTATTATTTCAAAAAGCTCCATGCAGGGATGAGAGCGATATGATACTTAAAAGGCTATGCGTCAAAATGGCAGAAAGTACAACTAAGGTTAAAAATTTACAAATTCGTATTCTAAAGGGCACGTACACGTCCACCATACACCTCAACTGTTATATTGACTTTAGTGTGTGCTTGGGCAGCGTATTGATATTTAAATAGATCCTCTTGGGACGGATTGAAGGTGTTTGGGTGGTTCCCCCTCCCTTGGAGCACCACGCTTAGATACACTTGGCCTGGACATACCCGTGAAGAGAGAGCGCCAATTCCACATGGTGGCTCATCACCCACCATGTAGCAAAATCCTCTTCTGATGTTGTTCTAGCTTCCCCAGCGATCCGCTGCAGTCTCCAGCTACCAGCTGAACCACGCTCTCTAAAAAAGAACAAGAAGAAGAAAAAGATTAAAGCAAAAACAAGAACTCCAGCTTCGAGGTATTCTTCATAATCAATATATACATATATTTAAACGCTCTGAGCTCTGTAGCCTTCAATTCAGCAATTGAGCAAGGCAATATTTTAGGTCCAACATCTAATCTCCTCTGACAGGGCTCTGTCAGACCCCAGCTATTTTTTTGGACACCCCTCAAGTGTCAACACTATAAATAGGATCGCTGTCCCTAAGTGTTTTAATATTACCTAAAGAAATCAACCCCTTACAACACTGAGTCGTAGACCAGTTACAAAGCGCAGAGTCAGGAACTCATTTTTTACGAGTCTTAACGTCTGCTCGGACCGTGGCAAGATTTCAACCAGTTAAATTAGTTCAGAAGGCTCATTCATCAGAAGAACAGTGCCCGGTAGATGCTTGTTTGAGGTCTGGTCACAGCTAATGGGCTACATTGTACGAGGAGGAAGAAAGACCTAAAGATTGTGCTCTCACCTATTCCCTTGAGACTTAGTTACTCCTTAATCGGTGCGCCACAAGATCTGACGCAGGCCCTTGCGAGGTTCACTGCAGTTGCCATGAAGAAACACAGCATCTGGTCTTTCCAACCCCAACCCCCTTTTCCTTGGGGGGCCTGTGATCGAAACAGTGTTAGATCCTGACCTCGTGCACAGGCCCCTAGGAGGAATCCGGAGAGTCGGCATCGCCCTATCGGAAACACCTGAGATTCAGGTGATTGACTTATTACACATTTGGCCAACCCTTCAGCATTGGGTTGAATTATAGGTTCCATTCTGTACATATCATCTGATTCAGACATATTCATTTGGAATTGCCAATTATTGAACATAGTAAAATAGATTTTTGGAATTTAATGTTTCTTTAAGTCCTTCATTGTTCCATATCTCAGACAAGTAGCCTGCTAGATTGTTTTGTTCAGACAGATAATTTATTTTGGTGTTCTAAAGGCCCTAAATAAGGTGTCTTTGCCTTGGATCTGCCAATTTGTTTCCCCAATTTTTTTTTCATCAACATTCGATTTCCAATACTCTTATCCTTGAATAGCCAGGTTTTGGCTAAACTCAGTCAAGTAAATCAGCTTGTTGGTAGTGATTGGATTTTTCAGAAACTGTTGTAGCTTCTGTTTGAAATAAAAGGCTGAAGGATGTGATCTGTCAGCCCTCTGAAAACGAGGGAATTTCTTTAAGAAATTAGAATGGCTCTCAGGCGGCGGAGCCTCACAATGTTCCCACAGTGTGTAATTGTGAATTTTTCTAGTGTAGTGTAGCTCCTATTTCCCTAATAGGCTCTGCGCATTGGAATAATATATCCTATAGGTTTGACATAGGACTAAGGTCGGTATGTCCCTATCGAGTATATTAAACTTAATTACTTGTGCCAGCTAGCTCAGAGGCCACTAGAAACTTCTTGACGACAAGAAGGGAGTAGTTTCTGGCAGCCGCAAAACATGACCACTGTGTTTCCCTTACAGAATCAGGACGTGTCCCAGAGTCGTAGAAACAATAGATAACTATTTCACTCAGCTCAGTCGTGCATGGTTCAGTTATTCTCAAAGTTTACACAGAAATAACAGACGGGCGTTTCAATAAAAGGTTTATTGAACAGTCTTGTTTCTGTTGTAAGTTAGATGTGCTGTTACAATCACAAGACAATATGCGAGATAAATAATGTACAGAGTGAGCAGTAGAAATAAATAATACTGCGTTAGCATTATCTTTTTAGCATATATGCATTTACATAAAATGACACAGCCTAAAAATGTGAGTACTCATACGATGCGTTTCTAGCCTAGTTCTACCCCAGTGTTCCTAACCTATCCTAGGTGTAGGGAGAAGTAGAAGTAGGTGATGTATTCCTGACTAGAGTATACTAAGAGTATGTTACGCCTAGTATGCCAAGAGTCTAATATGCCAAGAGTCCCTCTAGGTTCTAGTCTGCTCCATACCTGAAGAATGAGAGAGGTAGGAATCTCTTTGCCAGACTCGAACTCCAACACCCCGCAAGGGAAGTTAGATCACTGGAAGCTGGACTCTCTGCGTGCAGGAATGACAGCGTCTTCTCAGTGCGTCCGGCCGGGAATCGGGCTCCTCTGAAGTAGAGGTCTCCTGATTTACAGGGGTTTGGGAAGGTATATTTATACCTGAAAATGTTAGCATTGAAAATGTTAGCATTGACGTGAGTTGGGCAGCATAAGACGTCATGAATGAACCCCTAAGGAATAATGGTTCATGCATAATATGAGTCCTTGAAGAAATCAATAGTCCTGGGCAAGGGAAATTCCCGCAGCCTAAGGGTCTGTTTTTTTCATGGACTCGTTGAGACGCTAGGGTGGACGGATGCCGGAATCCATGCCTGTATTTGGAGCGCATGGTTTATGCCTAAATAAGGTCAGGGAGTTTTATGCCTATATAAGGACATGATTCTAGAAAAGCCCGTTTATGGACACCCTATAAAGTATACAACACTAGGCTAGCCAGTCCTATGTATAAAATGTGCATAGAGGAATGATGGCAATACGTTTCTTTGTAATTTTCTGAATTCAAATAAGGATCTTCATTATTCAAGTTTGCACAGGCCTGTAAATCGGACATCAGTCTTTCAACAGTCTCAATGTCTCAATCGTCTGAAATAGAACCAGGTATATAACCTCATCCATTGAAACTTTTATCACACAAGGCAATTGCAGTGTCAGTGAGCCCCATAATCTGATATGGAATTGTTTCCCAGGCCATGCCCTCAGGCACATAAGTTGTAATGTTCGCCGCATAGAGACCTCTTCCGACTCTGTGGGATGAAGAGTGTGGTTGAACTTCACAAACCACAGGTGAGGCAATTGTTTTTGCAAGGAGAGAAGGGTCCAATCAGTAGCAGTAAAACATCGAATATCGTTGACCACCACATGAAAAGAAGATGCGTTTCTAAAATTATCCAGGCATAGGATCATGAAGGAATCAAATACTTGTCACGAAACCACTGACAACCTTGAAGCTGTCTGACGAGTGACTTTAGAAGGGGTTGAAAAGTCTCCTGTGAAATATCCAGTCATTTTCAATGTTGTTGGTCTCTCGAGGCTCTAGAAAGGGCACCAGTTCAAATGGCGTACCGTCAGGTGGAATTTCATTGTAGACCATGAAATTACATTGGACAGTAGCCACTGTCATATTGGCAGCACTAGCTATTTGTTACAGTCAGTGACCTGCGTATAGTGTTGAGCTTAAATATCGCCGGCTGGGAACTCCAGCTAAGGATATTACTGCGATGTTCAGGGGGTAGCTTATTCAAAGTGGAGCGAGACTAGGAGGCACTACTCTGAATACTGCTTGGTGTCTGCAGCGGTTGGCTGTAGAGGACACCTGCCTGTTTCTCCTTGAGCCAGGCAGAGGAGGAAGGAATAACAACCCTGTTGCCTTTTTATCCCAAGAACAGTGATGGGTGGTCTGTAAGATGATTCATAAAGCTTGCTTGCAAATTTTTTACTGATCTAGGTCACAGATTGAGAACAACCCCCCCTCCCAGCCACAGGGATAACCTTCTCTACAAAGGTGGTGTTGTCACAGTTGTTGTGTTAAACAGTTAGTCTCTGAATGTTTTATAGAGCATTCATAAAGTCAAACATTTCTCCAAGTCAAATTTATCATTGTCTGTCACCTTCCCAGAATTATCTAAGCCAGGCACATACATAGGAACTCTAAAGAGTACCTCATATGGAGTGCGTCCTCCCAGTACGTGTCTATGCAAGTTATTTAATGCTCTTTGAATTCCATATAGGTTATGGTACCAACTAGGACCTGATCTTAGCACCCTAGCAGTAAAAGCTTGTTTATTCAGGACATTGGCCCGCTCTACAACACAATGCTGTTTGATTCCGCTTTGAGCAGATTGCTGAATTGCAGACTAACTCCCAGAGGAGGCTTTGAATCCCGGTAAGCCTTAGAGGCGACGCCGAACCGTTCTTTGAATGAAGTGAATGAAATGCTCCCATTGACACTAGGCACTGCAAATTTTTTACTACTAATGAAGTGCTTGCATTCCTCTGTGGCCAAACCCATAGGAATCTGGAACATAAATCAATAGCCACCAATATGTTTTTATATAGTATAGCGGAGTTGATGTAGTCCAAATATATCACCGGAAACGGGATTTTTGAGATCATGAGACTAGTTGCAAGGGTTTTTTTGACAGTAGGTTTAATCTGTTGACAAATGTCACACTGCCTAATATAGTACCTAGGCTGTTTGTATTAAGTAGGTCACCAATAGCGGTGCTGTACCATGGCTATGGTTGCGTTAATTCCTGCATATGCAGATGCCAACCCCTTGTAGGCTTCTTTGATTAAATTTAATCAGGACTGATTATTAGGTATTATTCTGTCTCCCACTTCTGGTATCGTGACTTCAGGAATGTTATCTGAATTAAGGGTGTAGGAGTATTTGGAAGGAAAACCTGTAGGAGGTGTCCGTGGTTGCATTTATGGCTGTTAAAACATCTGTGTTTATCTTCGTTTAAGAGCGGGTTAGAACTATTACGCTTACAGTCTGGATTGCAGCTAGGACCTGGGCGTAGTTCGCTGAGTTTTGCTATGCGGAACTCCGCGAAGTTACAAAAAAACTCCACGAAGTTCCGCGAGTGGCGGAGTGCAGTGCGAACTGCAGTTTTTGCTGGTATTCCTGCCGCTCGAGTAGAAATTCTACCCGAGCGGCCGCTCGCGAACTTACCGATCGTGAACTTATTATTCGCGAGCGGGGAAAAAACTCTGCTGCACATCGCGAAGCGGAGTTTTCTGCACTTTGCGAGCTCCGCGGAGTGCAGAAAACTCTGCAAACTCCGCGAATGGAGCGAAGTTCACTGCCCAGGCCTAATTGCAGCCTTTGCTGTTAAGTTGGCTGCACAGTTCCCTTTAGCGTGAATGCCATCACACTGATGGCTCAAAGTGTGCCTCACATGGACCAATGGAAGATTGTCTTATAAGAAAGCTACCTTTCCCCAAAGCGGTCTGTTCTTTATAGGTGGTCCCTTTGAATCCATTCAACCGCCGATGTTGCAGATCAACATTGTAGCCTTGCACACAGAAGGATGAATCTGATACAATAAATGTGTATGTATGTATGGGATTTGTAAAGCGCAGGAATCACCCCCGTAGGGGTATCTCCGCGCTACCATAGAGAGGAAGTCAGACAGACACGGGCAGACACGGATCCGGCCCTAAATAATTCCGTCTTCAGGAGTTTCCTGAAGCGGAAAAGACTGGGGCATTTGCGCAAGTCCTCCGGCAGGGTGTTCCAGTATTTCGAGGCCAGATAGGCGACAGTTTTGCCTCCTGTTCGTATTTTCTTAAAGCGGGTGACCACTAGCAGCCCTTTACCTTCCGATCTAAGACGACGATTCGGACAATAGACTTTAAACTTGTCTGCCAGGTAGCTAGGGCTCGCACCATATAGTGCTTTATGTGCGAGGCAACAAAGCTTGAAGTTAATTCTCTGGCGGATAGGGAGCCAGTGGAGTTGTTTTAACAATGGCCCTGAGGAGGTGCGAGGCGTTTTTTTGAGAGCCAGGCGAGCGGCCACATTTTGAACAATCTGCAATCTGCTGAGAAGGGATTCATTTGCAGATGCCAGTAAAGCATTGCAATAATCTAAACGGCCAATAATCAAAGCCTGAATCAAGGTTATACGTACAGAAAGAGGCAGCCACCGGAACACTCTGCGCAAAAGGCTCAGGGTATGGTAGCAGGTCCCTGCTGTAGTCCTGATTTGGTCCTTCATAGATAGCAGTACATCTAAGCGGACCCCTAGGTTTTTTGCCAGTGTAGTTGGAGAAGGGGCAGGGCCCAACACTGCCGGCCACCACCTAGGGGACCAGGAAGCCTGAGCCGAGCCAAACAGCAAGATTTCTGTCTTAGACGCATTTAGCTGAAGAAAGTGTTCCGTCATCCACTCTGATATGGCTAACATGCCCTTTGCAAAACGCTGATCAATAAACTCAGTGTCCTTATCAAAGGACAGGAGTAGTTGCGTATCAGCGTAGGAAAAAGGAGTAAAACCGTACTCCCTAATGACCTTGGCAAGGGGGGGCCACATAGATATTAAACAAAGTAGGGCTCAGGCAAGAGCCCTGGGGCACCCCCTTAGTAAGCTTCAAGGTTTGGGAACGGAATGGACCCAGGTTGGTGGTCTGAGTGCGCTGGTCTAAGAAGCTTACTAGCCAATTAAGTGCCTGTCCCTGCAAACCGGCCTCGCTCAGGTGAAGAATCAGTTTCTGATGAGAGACCATGTCGAAGGCTGCTGTCAAATCCAACAGGACCAGCAGCACTGCTTTGTTATCATCCAAGGCCATTTTTATATGATCCGTAACCCCAATGAGGGTTGTCTCTGTGGAGTGGTTGGGTCTAAACCCAGACTGAGAAGGATCAAGAATGGCTTGGGAATCGAGAGAGTCAGTTAACTGAGTGTTAACATAACTCTCTGCCATTTTACTCAGCGGGAGGAGCGAAATGGGGGCGATAATTAGAGAGTACTTCGGCAGGCAGCTGATCTTTCTTCTTAATAGGTAGCACTTGAGCGGCCTTCCAATCAAGTGGCAAAATACCTTCACTTAAAGAAGTGTTCAGAATCTCAGCAATTGGGGCGGCCAGGAGAGGGGCAAGGAGAGCAAATTTGTGTGCCGGCATCCCATCAAGAGGAGAGCCAGATTTCGCCGTTCTAAGCATGGCTTCCTCCTGAGAGACCTGAATACCATTGAAATGTTTCAGGCCTACATACGTGTGGGAACTGATAAGCCAATATTCTGTAATGCAAGTAGCAGGGCATGTAATTATGCATGTTGTGCAGTGCTGTCACCTAAGATTTTAGAGTGGGTGCGCTGTGAGATGAGTTCTCCATCCTTCACTACACCATTTACTTCTGCACAGGTGTGGAGCATTTGTTTTGTTCCAACCGCAGGTTGGTCAGAGCTATCTGTATAGAAAATACTCTGATAAGACTCAATGAGTAAAGTAGCTTGAGTCTGAGCATCATACTGGAGAAAAGCTTGTGTACGAAGAGAGGGATCATACTGAAACTTTACATCCACTGCACTCTAAGATGCCCACTATACCCATCTCTGGTGTAGGGCACAAGCATTTGGTATGCTTGCCTTTTGTGGCTGCCTCTAGTGCTGGTATGGCAGAAACAATAATATATTTTTCCTCCTTTAAGATAGCTGGTTGCACAGCCGTTAGAATTTTTTAGATGTATTCCCTGGCTGAAGCACGTTTTGCCTACAAGTGAGACTAGTAGGCAATAGGGACAGCCCGTCCTTCGTTGTAGGCCACATAGGTGTAACTATAGTGACTGGGTATAACGCGGATAACTAGGTTAAATTTGTTTTTCCAAATTAGTAAATATTTAGTCTCCATTATGTCTGCTGGTAGAGCACGCAAGGTATGAGTATGCACTTTCAGCTATTGTGTGCATGAGAACGTGCGAGAAATCATGTCATACAAGGGCTTCACTGTTTCAGCATAGTGAGGCAAGCACCTGCATCCAAAGTTAAGGAATCCAAGCAGGGATTGCAACTTTTTCAATGCGTCAGGAGGCTGCAAGGTAGCACACTTCTGAAGGAAGGCTGGAGCTAAACCCTTTCCTTCTCTGGAAAACTTGTATCCTAAGAAGGTCGCAGGCAGGCAATATTTTTTTTTTTTTTTTTTTACAACAAATTTATATTGATTTTTGTTTTGACCTTACATTTTAGCCAACATGGCCCAGCCAAACTTCCAGTGAAGTAAAAACCCGACGCCCACCCCTGAAGACACTGAGATTACATAAAACAATTCCACCATCCCACCCACAAGCAGCATGTTAAATTTTCCTTTATGAAGGAAATTAGTCCATTGTAGGAAGTAAAGAGCCTCACAATCCACCGCCATATTGTCGTATTTCAGTGTCAATGAGTAAGTCCATCGTGGGGACCGGGGCCGAGACTATGCCTCTATAGTTCGCCCACCACTCCCATATTTTTGCATGTTTCTACGGGCACCCCTGAGCTCGATAAACCGCTATTTCCATACCCATATAGTGATCCATTCCTTGCATACAGGTGCCCACTGTGGGCAGCAATAAATCTTTCCACTGCTTTGCAATATCACTTTTTGCCAATGTTGGGCCCAGGAACAGTAGGTGCCTTTTATACCTATTGCCACCAATTCCTTTGGTGCTGTGAAGTAAGATCTGTTTTGGGTGAAATCGGATCTCGTGACAAGACACGTCACCACACCCCGCCAAAAACCCAAGAGCGCCTTGCACTCCCATATTGTGTAGAAAGGTACCCTCATTCATCCCACATCTAAGACACATCGATGAAGTTATGGCACCCATGCACCACAGGCGATACCTGGTGAAATGTGCTCTGTGCAGGAATTTTAATTGAAAAAAGGCGAAGCCTTGACGATATTGCCGCCTCACATGGTGCCATCAGAGCTTCTGATCAATCGTCCTGATCGAGTGTGGGTATATCCCCCTGCCAAGTCTGTTGTAGAATTGTGTGGTCGCACTATGCGTCACTAATGTCTGGTAAATCTGCCTGATTTTGTGTACCCAAATCCCCGGTCAATCTGCCCTCCAATGGGTTAAACTCCGGTATGTCATGGAGGTCACTAAGACTGGGTGAGAGCATGGCGCAACTGGAGATATTGATAGAATTGATGCCTATTCAGTTTGACATTCTTGAAAGGATTTAAGAACTAAACTATGCATGACATCTCCTAAAGTTGAGATACCTATTGCGTCCCACTGCTGAAACCCAACATGGATGCTACCTGACCCAGAAAGTTCCCACCCCACAGAGGTGTCATCCGAGTCAGTCGGCCCCCCTCCCCATTCATGGTGAGTGCCCGTCTCCATAACCGGAGCACTGTTTGAGTTGCTGGTGGGATATGGCTCCCTATCTTCCCACCATAGAGATCTAAGGGCGACACGTCGTCCATTGCCCAGTGCTCCGTCGCATATGCCGGGTCCGGCCATTGCTCATACCACCACTCATTTATAGTTAAGAGATTGGACGTGACTTAATAAGAGTAGACATCTGGGGCAGTTATGCCCCCATTGAAGGTTGACTGGAAGCAAGTCCTGAGGGCAATGCGTACCGCCCCAGCCCCAAAGAAACTGTGTAATGGCTGCATTGACTTGCTTGAACCACGTTTGGGGCATAGTGAAGGGATAGTTCTGCAGTTGATATATCCATGGCATAGAGACCATTTTAAATCAGAGTGGCCCAGTAGTGAGAGAGCCAGCGGGGACCATACTTTAATCTCATCCTTCACTCGAGGTAAGATCGGAGTGATATTGTGGACCCAAGATGTAGAGGGATCTGGGGCAATGTATACCCCCAAATACTTAAAGCTGGAGGCTGCTAGGATCAACCCGGATGCCCAGGTCCTGTCACTGGCTGTCTCCGGCTGTCTCCCTCTTAAAAAACACCGCAGATTTTCCAACATTCATTTGTAGTCCCGATGTCTCGCCAAAAATATGCAGAATTTGGAACAGCCAAGGGCCAGAAGATCGGGGATTGGTAAAGAATAATGCTTTGTTGGCTTATAGGGTGACCCTATCCGACAGTTCCTGTGACCACTCAAACCCCCTCACCAGAGGGTCAGAACGTACCCACACCGCTAGGGGTTCTATCGCCAGGGTAAACAGTAACGGGGATAGCGGGCATCCCTGTCTAGTGCCCCTGCCCATCTCAAAGGAATCTGAGATCGCCCCCACAACCCAGGCCGAGGCTGTCAGTCCAGTATACAAGATTCTGAGCGCAGACCAAAGTTGATGCTCTGAAGCAGAGCAAATAAATATTGCCAGCTGACTGAATCAAACGCTTTGTCAATGCCGGCTAAAAGCATAGCCGCTGGCTGCTCCAGGCAGTCTACCATAGCCAGGGCATTATAGACGCGCCTGATGTGGCGTGTGGATCTCTGGGGCATAAAACCTGCTTGATCTAAATGCACAAGATCAGTCCTATGTTTCAGCAGTCTGTTGGCAGAGGTCTTAGCTAGAAGCTTCACCTTTATATTGAGAAGGGAGATCAGTCTAAAGGATGAATGCAGATCCGGCGGTCGCCCTGGTTTCAGGATCACTAAAATCTCCGTGTGTCGCCAGTTTTGAGGAAGTATGTCGCTGTCCGATGCTGCCTGTATAGCTTCCAGCAAAGCACTGCCCAGTTGTGGCATAAAGAGCTTCAAAAATTCACTCGGGAAGCCATTGGGCCCAGGGTCCTGTCCAGTTTGCCACTCGGCCAAGGCAGACGCCAGCTCCTCTATCGTGATTTTTTTCTTCTAATTGTGTACGAGCATTGGCTGACGGGGTACGCGGCGGAATATCTCTTAAGAAATTCCTGAACCAGTTCTTCACTGATTTGGACATTTTCAGCGTACAGTGCCAAGTAATCTACAAAGCTCTGGGCAACCTCTGCGGGCCTGACACCAGGCCCCCTCCCCCCCAGGGGTGCCGCACCACCGGTGCCAATGCCTTAGCTGCCTGGCACAATCTATGCAGCATACAGCTGGATTTATTCCCCCATTGATATCTTCGATGCTGCATGGCCTGCCACGCCGTCTTCGCCTCATTTAACAGATGTTGTTGGTATAACTGTTGGGTCAGGCTAAGCTGCAATCTCGCCGCCTTTTTCCCGGTCCACTGCAGTTTCCATCCAATTTCTCGATCTGTGCTTCAAGATCCACCCGCTCCGGTGCCCTGGGCCTGCGGTCCCCACGCAGACGCTAATGTTGACCCCTCTAACTGTTGGCTTAAGTGCCTCCCACAGAACCACTTTCGAAAAGCGAGTCAGTAAATGTAAAATATTCAGTAATTGCATCCTATAAAGTAGTCTGGTTCTGAAACTGCCATGGCGACATCCGCCATCGAAACCTAAGACAAGTGGTGCCAGTATGGAGCTCCAGGAACCCGGGAGAGTGATCAGAGAGCCTCCACAGGAGAATGCTGTGCGATGACACCCTGTGGATATATGTGGCGGAGATAAACAGGTAATCTAGTCGGGAGAAAGACCTGTGGACCGACAAAGTACATATGGCCGTTCTCGGTGGGGTGATAGGCCCTCCATGTATCTACCCAGCCTAAGGTGGTCACAAGAGCAGACACAATAGAATCATGCAGGGCAACCAGCCCACTCCGAGATCGCCATCTATCTGCCCCAGGGTGGATAACGTCGTTCCAATCCCCCCCCCCCGCCCCACCAGACTTGGACCACTAGGCGTTTTGCCCCACATACGGATGAAGCATTCAATAAAAGCGGCACCCAGTGGAGGAGGGGCATAGACGCTACCCAGAGTGAGCTGCCCCCCATGAAGTTCGCCCACATCCACAACATAATGACCATAGGCGTCTAACCGCACTTTCTGAGAGAAGGGGACCCTGCGATGGATCAATATGACCGTACCCCGGGAGCCCCGTGTGAACCCTGAATGTAATATCTGTGTATAACCATGGCGAGCAAGGCATGGGGTCTTCGTTCCCAGGAGGTGGGTCTCTTGTAAGAGGACGATATCCGCCCCAATGCGTTTAGCCTGCCGGAGGACCACTCCTAGTTTGATCTTTTCTAGAACACCCTGACATTCCATGTCCAGATACAGAGCAGACCCCCCACGTCACCTGATGTGTGGCAAGTCATGGGTCGATGGCAAATATATATCATCATTGAATGTGTCAAATTGAACATTAACGGGACTGCAGCTGTACATGAATAAAAAATAATTAATTTAAACAATTATCCCCCCTCCCACCACCCCCATACTTCAAAGAGCAAGATGCATCTGTCGCGGTTTGTGTCTCCATCAAGCCCCACTTGAGCACCACCAATGAATCCCGCCACCCCAACACCCAAATAACATGCTCTCTAGAGGGAGTTCCTAGGAATGTCTCTCTAGAGACAGTCACATGAAGGCTCCCTACCCGCCTGTACACAGGACAAGTTAATAATCAAACCCATCTCCATGTACCTAAAATCAACATGCACATCATGCACAGCCATTATACAGAGAGGACGAGAGGTCATATGATCTCCTTTTGACGGGAGGTTATAAACTCTAGTACAGTCATAGGCAAAAATAGCAATCAATACACCAGTCTTGCGTGATACAGCAGCCCACTGGCAGCGTCAATGTTCACCTACGCGTGAGCTTCTCCAGGACCATCATGATCTGTTGAGGCGCTTGGAGGTGGAGTTCTTAGGAAAGATGCGCCGATCGCTCTGTGATGAATCAATGCTAGGCGGAGAATGGGGTTTGATCACCACGGACTCATCCATCTATTGGAAGGCGGCCTCCGGAGTGTCAAAACAATGTATGGGAGTTGTAGACCACTCGCGGCTGATCCGGATACAGCAGCATGTATTGGATCTTAAGGTTCTGCAATTTTTGCTTAGCCACCAGGAAGGAGTGTCCTTGTTGCTGGGCCATCCTCGTGTAATCCGGGTAGATATGATGTGGGCTGATTCTTATACAATTTTCTCCTGGCTCTGGGCATATCATGGAATAGCATCCCGGTCCAGGTAGTTAAGGAGTTTTGCGATGATAGGCCTAGGCCACGCGCCGGGGCGGGGGCTTCTCCAGGGCCCGGTGGGCTCTTTCAATCACAAAACAAGAAGACAAACTCTGCAGTGGGACCATTGATTTTAACCACTGCGCCCGGAATTGTTCCATAGAGGTACCCTCGCAGCCCTCCGGGAAGCCCAGGAATCACAGGTTGTTCTGTCGCACGCAGCCCTCCGCATCTTCCACCCATATTGCCAGTTCCCTTGTTGTGACCGTTAAGGTGGTGACCTTCTGTTGTAGGGATGCCACTGAGTCCTCAACCCCAAACACACTAATTTCTGCCTTTGTGATATGGTCCACCGCCTTCCGTAGGTTTTGGCGCAGCAGTGTCATGTCGGAGCCCACCACCCTAATCCTGGCCTCCAATGTCTCTCTGGACTGGGTGATGGCCGTAAGCAGCATGGTGTTATTGGGACACTGCGACTGGGACCTTGGTCGATCAGTGCTCCCAGAGTTAGCACTCGTGTACTGATCCATAGTGGTTGGTGCTGATGTGAATATATTTTTTGATATTGCAAAGAGGCACGCACTACTGGCCGCCTGGGAAACGGTCTCAACCACTTAAAGAAGGCAGGACCCCCCCAATCCCCTCCACCCCACTCCGGGGACCACCGGCACGCGAAGGCAGCAGGTCCTTAACCCCTCTGCCAGCCTGGTCCACCCCACCCCCAAACTGCACCCGGACCTAGCCCAGCAGCTTCCGCAACGAAGGGTAGGGCGCCGTACCTCCTAATGAAGCACCACCTCGTGAAATGAACTCAGCTGTGCGCACTGCCACCGTCCCCCCCCCCCCCCGGAGGAGTTGCGGCCCGAGAGGGGAGGGGAACCCCTCACCGGAATGCCCACAATGTGGCGTCCCCCTCTGCCACCAAATAGAGCTTCCCAGGATCAATGTGCCCACCCAAGAGGCCTCATTCGTATTTATTTAGGTCCCTCAGGAGAAGGTTATCAATAATGGCAGGGGAGGGAAGGCCAGAGTCCAACCTTGACACCCAGGACTCCGATCTCCTGGGGGGGGGGGGCGCAGCCACACGTCCCCAGCCAGGCGGGCCCACCGTGACGCAGCTGCCAGCTTCACCAGCCCGCCGGCTGCCGATGGTCACAGTAGGCGACGCAGCCGACCCACCAGGCTCGCAGTGGGTTCCGCCCAGCACTCCCAGTCACCTCAGGCCCCGGGCCAAGAGACTCCAAAGGCCCGATGTGCAGCGTCACTGCCACTTCAGGCAAGTCCTCTTCTGAGCTACCAGGAGCTGAAGCGGCCAGATCATAAGACCCGGCCCCGCTCCCACAGCTTCCTCTGCAGCTCGTGCCACCCGTCCACTGCTGCACTGCGGCACCACTCACCGCCAGCTTCGATTCACAGGGCAGGTGGGTCTCTGGGGCACTGCCACCCGGCCCAACGGAGCTGTGCCCACGACAACAGCCCTGCTCACCGAGCAACCCCAGGACATGAGACCAGGCCACTCAGCGCCCGCTTCCCCCTTGATGATCTACGCCCTCAGGATTCTCTGCATCTGCTGTCTCGACCCTGGAGTTATAGATGACATAGCTACCATCCTAGACGGCATGGTGGGAAGGACGACTGGCCGACTGCCAGGAGCTCTCTTAAGGCGGGTCCGCCATCTTCGCGTGCCAGGCCATGCCCCGTTGTTTGTTTTTAAAATAATTTTGTAACCATGTGATGTTAATATGGTCATTAGTCTGTGTACTCTGGTTCGGTGTAGATTCAAATCCTCATCTATAAGATAGATATTGTCAATATATCACTATTTCAGGATCCAGTTCTAACATCTCCATGATCTGCGCTGAGACCAAGCCAGGACTATTCTTATGGCCCATGGGCAGGGTCAGATGAAAATTGCACTCTGTTGAAACTGAAACAGTGAGGTACTCACTCTCAGGTGCTATGTTCGGACTAAAGAGCACATTGGAAACATCAAGGGTCATTTTGTATTTTTTTCCGCTCCAGGATGGTCATTAAACCTGTGCTGTGCGCGTTTTGTACTACATATATTTGCATGTGTGTATTCAGATTTAGATAGCTTAGGACTATTCTATACGAACCGTCTGGCTTTGAGATTGGGAAAAAGGGGCATGTTTATTGGTGAAAGGCATGGCACTATTATGCCCTGGTACTGCAACTGATCTAGTATTGCTTATATACCACATTTTGCTTCTGGCTTTAAATGGTATTGAGCTTGTGGTTTACTATGTAAGGGAATGACGTGGACTAGTGTTCTTCCCACCCTTCTTGATTTCTATGTAGGGCCGAAGATTGTCTCTCAGACAATTTGCTGGCTTACATTTAAATGTCTTCAGGTAGTATGGGAAAGAAGGCTACCCTTATGACTTCCTACCCCCCGCGGTGCTTCCTTAAAGACTGAAGGCTAGTCTTCTGCTAAGATATCATAATCATCAGATAATTTTGTCCTGAAGACTGCTTTAATAAGACGTGGTATGTACCAATCAATTTGTATGTTTAGGTTATAAACACGATCAGAAGAATTTAAATGTTGATCTGAAGTTTGGATGTGTATAAAGTCATCAGTTGAAATCACATCCAGAAATCTTGGAAGTCTCTCTTGTACTATCGTGACTTCTTCAGCGATGTCTGAGTGCTCTCAGCCAAATCATGTTTTGCAGGAGGGCTTGTAGCTGTATCGGCATGTTTCTTAGAAAGTCCTGTTACTTTCTTGTTTATTGGGGTTTTAGAGACAAATCCTGTCTCCTCCCTCTTTACACATCAGTCTCGCGTCCTCCACTTTTTCTACTGTATTCCTCTTTTCTTTAGTACTCAGATTGGCTCCCCCTTATTTTTTTCACCTTCAGTGTCCTGAACAGAATGTGAAGAGCAGCTCTCGGAATACTGATACCTTTCAACCTTTTAAATTTTCTTGCGGTCTGTTAAGTTATAGCCACCCCTGCCGGATTCCCGAGAAGCGGGTAATCCAGTCTTTTATTTTTCATTCTTTTCTTTCTTGCGTTGCAGATTTCTTTTTAACAAAACCCTTGGTGTCATTTTTAGGTTTTGAATGTGGCTTAACAGGTCGAGTACCCATGGTATATCTACCTACAAAGGTACAGAATTCTGTGATAATTTTTGGTAGTTCATTCGTAATCTTGAACTGGAATGGCTTCCTGTCTCTGATGTGTAGCCAGAACTGAAGCATCTCCCTTGATATTACTTAGAATGATAGAGGATATTATAGCAAAGTGCTCCATTAACTTAATTCTTAAGTCCAGAGCTGGTGCACCACCATGCTTGTTTTATATCCGTCTAAGTACATCAGGGAGGACTGCCGATGGAGGCGTGTTATGAGCCCCAATGTACCCCAATATAGGCCTAGGTAGCTATATGACTTTTTACCTATATTTGTCCTACCGTGCTCTACATAACGGCTCTGGTGCTGACCTTTTACCTAGTTATGTGCCGAATAAATGTTGTGTGGTTTTCTTCGAAAACTAGCCTAATTTATTATGGATGAGGATTCTTAGCATCACACAGCAGGATTACCATCTTCAGTATAATAACTCTGTACAAAAGTCACCGCTATCGTCATCCTTGGACGACAGGCCCACAGTACCATTACGCATCTGGGTAGAACCCCTGAGGGCACCTTTTGGGTATAAAGGAACTACATCTTCACTGGGCAAACCAGAGGAGAAACTTCCATGAGGGCACAAGACGCTGAGATTCCTGCTCACAGAAACTCCAGCACGCAGTGGTCTGGCATCCCTTGCAGGGTGTTCAACTGGAGACCAAGACGGGGTCCTTCATTCTCTCCCATCAAGTAATGGGGTTGGTTCTTTCCTAGGGGGATTCTTGGCTTTACACCCACATACATCCTAGGTACACTTACGTACACTTAGATAGGGTCTGCATAGTAGGACTGCGCCTGAGTATTGTAATGTATCTATATGCCTACATTTATTGCCAGTTTTAGCACCATGGTAGAATTTTTCCTTTTTTTTTTTTTTTTTACTCTGTTGGTGCTAGCAACCTTATATATCTGTTTCTGTCTAATGGTTGTTTCAGCACACATTTTATACTAAGATGACGCTGGTTCAATAAATACTTATTGAAAAACATCTCCATTGTTTATTCTGTGTATCTCTCTGAGACTAAGTGAGCACGAGTGACTAAACGAAAAGTGTTGCACTGTTTCCACGATCCCTGAGGGGGTCAAGGTTGTCATGTTCGATAGTTGCCAGAAACTATTTGCTCATTGGTAAGGGGGGCTCATAGTGGCACTGTGAGCTAGCTGGTCTAAAGGCTAACCTATCCTTTGGGGGTGTCTGGAATCAGTCTGGACACCAATCCCATAGTTTGTTGTCTAAACGTGTAGATCCTATATAGATTTATAGGAAGTACACGACATGGCGCCGCCAGCGTTGGTTTGGTTCTTATTTAACGGTCAAATCAGAGTAGTTCAGTTGTGCTCTCTCAGGTTTTGCACTCCTTCAGGAGGCACCATTCCAAGAGGTAGACATAGTCAATATTCTGTGTTTAGCTTGAGAGGTAGTGTACCATCACGCTTCGTGGGCACTTTTCCGTAACAGCAACTATTTGTCTGTGGACTAGTAGTGTTTATTTGTGCGATAGCCGCAGGTCCTGCTGCAACAGCAGGTCTGGAGCTCAAAGTATGTTGTACAAACTGTTCAAGTCTCTTGTATAAGGCGGCTGTGTAGTTTAATACATCGACCACTTCGGTGTGTGCTAGGTTGTCAGGGCGAGGAATAGGAGTGTAGCCAGCCAAAACTGGTCATGTTGCCTCGTCCTTGCTCGGTGACCCTAAACAGACATTTCTGTGCGCATGTAGCAGTTGACCACTAAACCAATTCTGGTGTTATTGGTAAGTTATAGGGATTTCCAGTCTTGGTAAGGCAGATCTGCCACTAGATTCTTGAAACTGCCCTGAGGCAGCATCAATAGGCTCTAACTCCACCCATGAGTAAAACGTCTCAAAGGCATACGCTGGATGTGCGGATTTTACAAAAATACCCCCCCGCCCCAAAAAAAATCAGGGCGATCACCAGCGGTGTGATGCTGAGTGACTGCTTTCCTGTGATTAATCCCTATCACAATTGGTGCTGCCATAATGAATGGATTCAATTGAGAATTGGAATCAAAGAATTAGAAAATGCATACTGTGGATGTGCAGATTTTACAAAAATACCTGCCCCCCAAAATCAGGCACACCACAAGGGGTGAGGTGCTGAGTGACTGCTTCCCTCTAATTAACCCCTATCACAATTGGTGCTGCCATAATGAATGGATTCAATTGAGAATTGGAATCAAAGAATTAGAAAACCCACACCTTTGAGTCCAGCTTGACAAACCTACAAAGATAGGCACTCACTTAACCCCAGTAGGAGGTAACCGTGATTACTAGCAACGTCTCATTAGTGACGTAATAATAGTTCACGTTTCCGTGAAAAAAACTACTCAAGGCTTAACTAAGATAAGTCCCATGTTGCGCACCAGTTGCTGCATAAGTTACGACTTTGGCGTAACTCCACAAGGTGTTTCCCACCCACGGGTGAACTTGGTTCATTGCACCACCAATGAATATGAAAGAGATTATTGTAGCCCCTCAAGACGCTTTTCAGTGTGTAATTGGCAAAGAAGTATTGCTTTTGGGCTACTAACCATTCCATAAAGGGATCAGGGGCACCGTGGTAAGTCGCAAACCATATTTCGTTATTCACGTTATCACGAATACACTGTACTAAGATGAATTGACACTTTTGAGTAAAAGTATTTATTACTACAGGAACAATCCGTTTCTCAGCATATCTAAAACTGCACTAAAAATTATAAAAACAGCAAGATGAGATGTTCTAAGTAACCAGAATAAAATGAACATTTCTAGCATGTTTTAAAATGTCATCTAAAAACTAACACCCTAAAGCCTATTTCTGTGCTCTGGACTAAGAGTATAGAAGGCATAACAACTTGCAGTCTAGAGTTTCTTAGGGAGAAGAGACGCACTGCATACCTTATTGACAGCAAAGGCTGTCATCCGCATAGACATGAAGACCATGTTCTTTGCAAAGGGCAAACACACACTGCGGTAGCAGTTGGTCGGTCTTCCTCCTGGACTAGGCTTTATCAGCTTCAGGCTTCAAGCGAGATGTAGCATCCACAAAGTGTGCAGGCAATGGGTGAGACTGTCCCTGGCAGAATCTCGAGCGATAATCTGGGCTGAAGACCTCTCCTAACAAGTGATCAAATGTCAGTCCTTTATATACTAAATCTTATCAGAAATTGTAATTTCTGACATAAGTTTAGGCATGTCTTGCAGATTATATGCATCAAGGTGTGCATCCCAGGTGTTTCCTTATGAACACAAAGGTAAAAGGACGTCTGTTCAGGCTAAATTATTTCGGTTATGTCTGTGTTCTTATTTAACCTTCACATGAAGAAGAGTAGACATTTTTACCAGGCGAATGTCGTGTTAAGTGTTGTATCCATCATTAATCAAATGACTTGATGCTTTCACCGTTCTTGGAAATATAAGGTCAGATAACATCTGCATTTAGAGGCAGACATGACAATGATTATGCATAAATTGGAAAAGATGGCGACTTTTATTGTTTGAGAGTGAGAAGATGCTGTGCTCCATTAGTCAAGATGGAGTCGCGGCCTACATAAAATGGAGTCTGACCGTAGGAACTTAATCCCTGCGGCCTACTGGCCGCAGGGATTAAGTTCCAATCTCCAGGTGCACTTCCATAGTAGTATTTATAGTGTTTCTGGCTTATAGGCTTGAAAGACCATTTTGTTAATGCTTAAGAATTGGCATTTGCTGCTCAAGATGACCAGTTTCTGGGCAAGAAAAATGGAAGTTCCCAAAAGAAGTCTTGTGCATGATTCATATTAGTTTGAAAATATTCTTAACCTCTAACGAATCACTTAAGAGAGTTTGCCCACGTCTCTCCATTTCTATCTCACATCGCCTAAAGCAGAAGCTGCATGGAGGGCTGCTTTGAGGGTAGTTTGATACAGTTAGGAAAAGCCTATTGGAAAGGAGTTACCATAGTACATCAGTATGACAATACCAGGTGATTTTACTGTTGACAGTATGAGGGGTTTGTACTGCTTGTTAAATTCAGATCTGGGATAAAAGGTTCCCAAGTTGAAATTGCACCCGTTTGGCTGCCGTTGATACGTGCTTGTGAAAAAAGCAGCTAGGAGATGTAGCGCAATCCACAATGGAACGTTTTCAGTTTAACAATATAAATGCATTGAGCCATGTTTCCATCAGAACATGGCAACGAGGAGGAAATCTGTTAGGTGGGTAGAACTTGAGGTGCTTGCATGATACCCAAGCTTCAGTATCAAGAACAAAGGCAATGAATTCCACATCTTTACAGGAGGACATTTTTAGATGGCGCTGGGTGTTGGGCCCATAGAAGGGGCCTGAGATGTTAAGTGACTGAGGTTAGAAGCCAGATGTTCCATGTATATGTTGGGGAGTGTAGGAGAAAACAGGACCTTGGACCCCCATTGTTGGAGAGGAAGTTGTCCCTTTGTATTCATTCAAATCTGTAATGCGGCAGGGCAAGATATCCATTTTGAGCATTTTTTATGTTCTAAAATGCTTGATTTTATGTACCTTACATCGTAATGAATCTCTTTACAATTGCTTGATTTGTTATCATTTGAATCATCTTGCACTGATTGAATTCTACCCATAATCTGCCTGTATGGCTTGGGGAAAAATTAATCCGGGTGCTTGTCAACTTGATAGTCCTTCTTCTGGTACATCACTGCTGTTACCTGGTTGTCTGCTTTCAAAAACAGTACTTCCAAGGAAGCATACTTTACAAGGTGATAGAAGTAAAGTCACAGGGCAGTACTGTATCTTGTAGAAGGTCTGCATGTTCATCCTTGTAGCTCTCCATCGATGACCTTCAGTCTTCTTTGCTATGTCAGACTCTACTATGTGGAGCCCTCTGCTAAGACTCTACCTTTCTTCAAAGCTATTGAAATGAACTTCTCCCTTTCTTTAAATAATAGGAAGTGGATGAGTGATGCCCTAGGATGTTTCGTGTGACGTCGTGGAATCTGTGCCCTTCGGATCTCAAATCACGTTAGTATCTTTATCCTCCAGAAACTTACATACTGTAATTTTCTTTCATGGATGCGTATGATACACAAGGTATTCCCAGATCCAATATTATTACGTGAGCCCTCTGTCTAATCCCATGCGCACATTTAGGTCCCAATGAAGCATTTTTATTTAAAGAACCGCACATAAGCGTTCTGAAATGAGATCTTCCATACTACAGACTCCCATATTCTTATAGGGTGTATGAATCATTTTGGTTAATATTTCTACAACACTGACGCAGATGTCTATCACGCTTACTCCGTTTTGCGCAGGATGTGCTCCATGACACCTTACTATACACAGTCGCAGGTCCGAAGGCCTCCAGCAGATGGTCCGAAAGGAAGGTGTCATGGTCAACTGACATGCAATGCACACCATGCTTAGTTCAGAAGCATGCTGCATTCATGGTTCACATTCCCGTGGAAGCAAGGTGATGTCTCGACGCCAGTGCCACACTAGTTCTTCAAAGCTTATCTTTACAACGCCTACACCCAGCAGGCGTGCAGTCTACTCAACTGCTATGGCTTCAACCTACCAAGAGGGTTTACTCGCTATGCACCTATTGCAGCTCTGGGATTTATTGCTCTTTAAGTGGGACGATTCACTTCCCAACTTCAAAACAGTAAAGAGAAAGCAGGGACAAACTCATTAATTCACAACCATCTCTATACCTGGACTCGCCACCTGGGCTGTATTACCTGGAATCCGAAGCGCAAACTGAGCAATGTTGTCACACCGGGTTCGGGAGGGGCCAGACGACAGATCCACGGTAGTTGGGATGATTGCCTCGGATGCCTGGAGCCCACTCTAAGGATCTGCAAACTAGGCCAAGGAATCCCTTTCCAACCTTGAATCTCAGGGTGGAGCGGGCGTTCCGTCAAAGGCAGACATCAGCACCGGTCTCACAGCAGCTCTTTGAGTACTCTGTGTAACACTCCATTCCTTGATCAACAAGAACATGGCTCTGGAAGAAATTCAGGTGGTTTAAGCTCCACTTTTATACTCATTTTTCATACAGGACATCTCAAGTCATAGTCCAAGGACCTGGAGCCGGTTTGGGGTGGTTCCCTTTTAAATGATCTTTTATGGCTGTAGTGCAAACAGCCATTATGGAAGGTAATGAATCCCACAGCAGGAAGGGATGATACTGGCTTCAAACTGAAGTATCCAAATCATGGGCACAATCGAGTGTAAACACTGCACCTCATGGCGTTCAACCTTTCCGAAGTGCAATCAAAGAAAGACTAGAGGGCAGGCAGAGCCTACAAACTGCCCCCGTCCTTGACAATCTGCTGACTGCTTTAGTACCCCCTCTCCCCCACCCCCAAATACCATCCACAAAATGACAGTCCTCCAGAAAATCTAAACAGAAATCGCTTGCAAAATAGTCTTCTTACAATTTCTAATTTTAGCCCCATCTCGATCCTCCCCGCCTCAGTGTCTGGGTCTCCACCATCTAGCTTCAGGACTTCAAGCAATACACTGCCACTGTCTTGGACAAACGGTCTCCATCCCACCCCCCCACCCCCCGTGCCATGTTCCGGAGACAGTTTCTTGAACAAAGTTTATCCTTTTTAAAAATGTTAATACGGAATGCAGATTATCTAGCCTGAACACAAATTTGCACACATGTCCAGTATTATTGCTCAAATGATCCCCTCACATATCAGACCCCCTCAAATGTTACTGCCCTCCATAGTACACTAGTCAGGTCATGACAATCATCTAACAGGAGAGAAACAAAGTGTTGGGATCTCCTTCACATTCCTCTTGGAATGTTCCCTTGGTCATGTTCCCTGCGTGGAACACAGAATGTGGGGAGTCTGGCAGTTGCTGCCTGGGAGTTGTCAAGACAGGTCACTAATAAATGAAGTACTCACCCACTCTGCTGTGGTGCTTCTTTTCATTGGCGACGAGTTGTCCCGCCTTGGCCTCCCGTTCGTGTGGATCTCCGTGTCCTGCTTCGTTCCTGCGGACTTCCGGAGCATTGTCCTCCTCGCGTGGCGTTTTCCTCTCCACGACGCCTCCCCTGAATGCTGCCATCCTTGGAAGTTCCTGCGGACTCCTGCTGCTGCCCTGGTGTCTCCGCATCTATTTTGGGGTCAATTCTGATAGTTTCAGGTACTTTGTATTGCCCGTGTGCGCGCGCTGTTGAAGCATCCGTTGCTTCTCGCACTCTGTCCCTGTGACGTGCTGAACCTGCCTGACCTGCCTGTCGTCCTTGCACGCAACGTGAGGACGTTGCGTGCGGCCATTTTGAATTTGGTTTTCCCTGATTTGTGTTGTCATAACGACACCACGCGTTTTCACGCTGATGCGCACAGCTTAACCACTTCAATTTGTGCGTCAATTTCAATCTTCCTCAACGTTGTCTTCTCCGCTGACGCGCACAGCTGTTTTGGTTATAATTCATGTGCACGTCTTACCAAGCACTCGCTGATGTGTACAGCATATCACATTGTTTGAATGTGCACTTTTGCCCAACACGCACAGTTCATGCGCACATCTGGCAAAGTTCTCATGGATATGCACAGCTTATTTCTGTAGTGCTTTTCATTGGATTTACCATTTCTGTGATGCACTCAGTGTGCATCATAAAATTTTACTGTACTTACGTGGATTTTCGTATTCCTGCATTCATTACTATTGTGTGGGCAGCAACTCACCCACGCTCTGTTTCAGTATGGATCACGTTATAGCTCCGCCACCCTTTCTACAATCTCCTGGTTCTCCTCCCATGATATGGCAACAATGGAAGGATACGTTTGAAAGTTATTTGGAAGCCATCGATGGTGACACGTTCACTACTAAAAAGAAGGCACTTATGTATAATCTGGGTGCAGAGGGTAGAAGCATTGTAAAAACTCTAACCCTTGAGGTCGTCAGCACTCGTGTGAGTGGTGGTGATGGTGATTCCTTACTCATTGATGACTATGCATCTTTGATTAAAACTTTAGACAAAAGGTTCAACCCTAAGAAGAATGTAGTACTTGAGCGCCACAAGTTTCTGCAACGTGCCCAGATTTCTGGTGAATCTATTGATGATTTTGTTTCTGCTTTCATGCAATTACAGAGAATTTAGGGATGAAATCATACGTGATCAACTAATCGAACGCACTTGCAACAAGAAAATTCAAGAGTAATAGTCTTCGGACGACCCTGATCTTGAGACGGCCATCACGCTTGCGAAAAGCATTGAACATTCTCAATTTTGCATGAAGGAAATGAGCAATCCTTCTCAACCCAGTGAAGTAAAACTACTGTCATCAAAGCATAATGTTAAGTCCACCAAAGTTCCCATTGAAAACACAATGCGGAATTCATCTTCTTTGCCCTCGACCAAGAACAAATCTGAGAAAGTACAACTCTTTTGTTTTCGATGTGGGAGCAAAAATCATTTAGGTAATGCCAAGTACTGTTATGCTTTGAACCAGACTTGTTTTAAATGCGGTAAAAAAGGTCATCTGGCTCGTTTTTGCAAAGTCATGGGCTCCAACAAGGGAAACACCCAAATAGTCAAGTCCATTGAAGAAGACTTTGTTGACTCTGGTGAATAGAATGACAATGTTATTAATGCTGTCTTTGTCAACTGCACAATCTGAGGGTGTTGTTGAAATTGCATCCATGGGTGGTTTACGTAAAAGAAAATCTCCTGCATGTACTATCCATGTGAATGGGAAGAATGTGAATTTCTTGGCTGATTCCGGTTCTCCTTTTACTCTTATTAATATCAAGGATTTTGGGGCGTTAGAAGACATTGTTGCACCAGTCAGATATTAAACTTTTTGCCTATGGGGGTAAAAGAGTGGAAGTTCTGGGCAAATTTGAGGCAAATTTGGATTTCTGTGGGGACCTAGCCACTGGACCTGTATTCATTGTCAAGGATGGTGCAAATTTGTTAGGATGGGAAGAGCAGGGGTAACTCGGGATCATCCTCGATCCTAATCATCCTGACATGGTTTTGTCTAGACGTGAAGCTTGCAAATTTTACACTCCCCTTTCATCCTCCAATTCTTCTGATAGTGTGGTAGTGAAACACTTGTCTGGTGATGAGTGGATCCAAAGGTATCCTGAAGTTTTTAGTGACAAGCTTGGGAAGCTGGAAGGCTTCCAACACTGCATTATTCTGAAAAGTGGCGCTAAGGCTATTGCACACAAGGTGCGCAAGGTACCCTTGAGTTTGCGTGTGGAACTGAAAGAAGAGCTTGAACGTTTATGCCGTATGGATGTGATCGAGGCCATTGAAGGATCTGAATGGTTGGCCCCCATAGTTCTTGCACGCAAGGCCTATAAGTCTCTTAGGATGTGTGTTGACTTGCGCGATCTGAATACTAACATTTGGATCGACCGCCAACCGTTGCCCAACATTAATGAAATGCTGGCGACGCTTGACGGAGCCAAGTATTTTTCGTCATTTGACATTTCTTCAGCTTATCACCAAGTTGAGTTAAGCAAGGAGTCCAGACATCTTACCTCTTTCGTAACACCAGAAGGAGCTTTCCGTTACAAACATATGCCTTTTGGTCTGGCATCGGCTTCCGCTGTGTTTCAACGCCTCGTGGGGAATTTGTTCAAAAATACAGCGGGAGTCGTGTTTTTCCAAGATGATATTCTGGTGTATGCACGAACTGAGGCTGAGCATGACAGCAGAGTTAAACATGTACTTGATACTGTAAAACTTCATGGGCTAACCTTCAGGAAGGACAAGTGTAAATTTTTTCGGGAGGGTGTCGATTATTTGGGTCGCCACATTTCCTGCAAAGGGATTGAACCCAAAATTAAAATTTTAGATGCCATTCAAAATGCACCTTCACCTACCAATAAGGATCAATTGCGTTCCTTTTTAGGACTTGTGAAGTACTATGCGAAATTTGTAGGGAATTTTGCAGATAAAACCTCCTGTTTGCGTGAGTTACTAAAGAATGTTAAATTCGTGTGGTGCGAAAAATGTGTCAATCAATTTAATATCCTAAAAAAGGAAATTGTGCAAGCTCGCCCTTTGAAATTGTTCAACATCAATGACAAGTGTATTGTTTCCTCTGATGCCAGCAATATTGGTTTGGGCGCTGTTCTAATGCAAAGAAGTAGTGACGGTCATGAGGAGATCATTGCGTTTGCTTCCAGGACACTTTGTGGTGCTGAGAGTTCTTACTCCACCATTGAGAAAGAGGCATTAGCTCTATGGTGGGGTGTCCAGTACTTTCGGAATTTCCTGTGGGGAAACGAATTCATCCTCAGAACCGATCACAAACCTTTGGTTGATTTTTTTTCACCACCAAAGGTGGTGGTCGCGCCACTCCACGAATTGCCAAATGGCAATATAGATTACAGGAATTCAATTATCGTTTAGAATATGTACCTGGTATCAAAAACAACATTGCTGATTGTCTTTCCCGTTTACCTCTTGCCAAAGACATCAGCGTATCTGCTGAGGATGATCTTGATATTGTATGTGCTGTTGGTGCTGTTGTTGACGTGGTGAAGGGTGCACTTTCTGAGCAGGAATGGTTGCAAGCTCTATCTGAGGACAAAGATATCAAAATGGTAGTGGACTTTTTGGCTCAGGGGTGGCCTGTGAATAAGGACTTATCTTCTGAGTTAGTTCCCTTCAAAAGAGTTTGTGATGAGTTATCTTTGGTGGATGGAATTTTGCGCAGAGGTGGTCTTTTGGTTGTTCCCACATGTATGCAGAAAAAAGTTTTAGATCTTGCCCATGAAGGTCACCAGGGTATTCGTGCCATGAAACGCAGAATCCGTGAGGACTTTTGGTGGCCTGGGGTGGATAGGTCCATTGAGCATTTTGTCAGGGACTGTTGTGCGTGTGTCCTCAGCGATAAGACTCAGGTGACTCATCCATCCCCCATTGATCCTGTGATTGTCAAAAATTTACCTTGGTGCAAGCTAGCCTTCGATGTTGCTGGTCCATTTGGGATTTCTGGTGGTTCTCCTCTGTTTGCTCTGGTCTTGGTAGACTATATGTCTAAGTGGCCGGAAATTAAATTTGTAGAGTGTGTTAATTCTTTGTCTGTTATCAGTTTCCTCAAAGAAGTGTTTCTCCGGGATTGATTTCCTGAGGAACTAGTGACAGATAACGGAACTCAATTGGTGTCTCTGGAGATGCAAAATTTTCTCAAGGAACATGGCATCAAACATGTTTTGACATCACTTTATCATCCCCGCAGCAATGGATTAGTTGAGCGCTTTAATCGTGTTAAGGACCAACTGCAATTGGCTTTGGTGAATGGTTTATCCTGGCGTGTGGCTGTGGCAGACATGTTGTGGGCAATCAGAACCACTCCTCATATAAGTACTGGGATATCTCCTTTTACTTTGCTTAGAGGAAGAATTGCTGGTTCCAAGTTAAACAAAGATTGGATGTCTAGGAAGGAGGTTGACCAAACTAGACTTGGCAAGGTAGCGGATGTGAGAACCGCTGTCCAGTCTAAATACACCACTGTTTCCGAGAGAGTTTCCCCTGTGTGCGTTGGAGATTGGGTAAGAATCAAGAAACCTGGATTCATTCGCAAGGGGGCTTCTCGGTTTTCAGCTCCTGCTAAGGTGATAGAAGTAAGAGACCGGGTGGTGGTGTTGGAGAATGGCAAGATTTGGAATAAATGTGCCATCTCTATTGTTCCTCAATCCAAAATGGTGTACGTTGGTGGGAAGATGGGTGTTCATTTGGACGCCTCATGTAACTCCTGTTCTTCCTAGGTGTTGTTCTCCTAACGCTATTCCTCCCAATAGGAATGATCATCCGAGTTATTCTTCTTACAAAAGATTTTCTTCCAGGATGAGATCTACGCCTGCTAAGTTTCAAGACTATGCTATGTATTGATGTTACACCATGTTTCCTCTAGGTTCTGATTTTTACATGTTTGAAATGTTGGTATCTGCTTTTATAATTGTATGTTTTGTTTTTTATTCATCTCATTGCTTTGTTGCATATTTTTTGTTTATCCTTTTTCTTTCTTTTTCTTTCATTTGTGGGAAGGGAGGTGTGTTGGGATCTCCTTCACATTCCTCTTGGAATGTTCCCTTGGTCATGTTCCCTGCGTGGAACACAGAATGTGGGGAGTCTGGCAGTTGCTGCCTGGGAGTTGTCAAGACAGGTCACTAATAAATGAAGTACTCACCCACTCTGCTGTGGTGCTTCTTTTCACAAAGTCACAAGGAACACTCTCACCCCAAAGGAGTCTCAAAGGCCTGAGAGCTCTGCAGTGAGAACGCATACAAATCTCCCTTCTAGTCTCCGCCACAAACAAATCCCGCATTACCATTTATGTGGTCATAACTGCAGTGGCCATATGGTGCCACCTACTGGTACCAGAGTAGCTTTGCTGAAAAAAAATCTCAGGAGCTAGATGGGTGTCTGGGAATAGTCTGAAGGTGAGGAATCTGCAATTAGAAGTATCCATCAGAAAAATATTTCTGAAAAATACGATCCAAACCTGCTGAAATCTCTACGTTTGGAGCATGATTGCCAGAGAGATCATCAAGAACAGGGAACAGTACTCCTAAAAGTATGAAAGGTAGGTGGGAATGAGTTACATATTTTTAAACTAGAGGCCTGTCAAGAAGATGCTAAGATTTCACGAAACAGCGCTTGTTGTTACTGATAGTTAATCTACGAAATGTAGAGAAACACCTTTGGCATTTTTGTGAGTTGCAATTTGTTTTGACCAGTTCCTGGGTCAGGTGCTTTACTTCTAGGTTGAGTAGGTTTCAAGCCGCCTGTTCGGCCTTTCGAGACTTATATCCTGGTTATTTGTAATGAACCATACACCTGTAAAGCTTTCAGCTGGGAGGTTTTATTTGAACTGGTAGGGTTTACAGTAACACACCTCTGGGAATGTCGTCTTAGGAGGGAATCTTCTCCCATGTAGTCCCTGCCACTTCTGCCCTTTTCTTCCAGTGGGAGTGAAGTGCTACTGATGATCCAGTAAGGAGGATGTACCTTGTTCAGTGAGCTGGTGTCACCGGATCCTGCCTATGACAGAAGTCATATGCCATTCTTCATTGTTGTGCTGGGAAGAGGGACAACTGAGTCATATGGACATGTGCCTTTGGTGTTTTTGTCTTTACTGGTGGTCTGTAGGTTATTTTCTAAAGGAGGGCCTGTGGTAGTGACGCGTCTCATGCTTCAGACTCTCTCCGTTTCCTTGGGATGCCTGAAGACCAGTGACTGGCTTCACTCTTCTCCTGGTTGTCCAACTTCTTGACATCCCGGAAGTCCAGCATCACTGCTAGAGGCTGTTCCCAGGAGTTTCCAGTTGCTTATGGTCTTCACTGTGCCACATATCCGTATCAGGCAAGTGGCTAAGCTTGTCCGGGGCATTTTCATCGTTTAGTCATTTTGAAGGCTGGCTTTGAGTGGTGATACCAGGTCCGTTGCCAGCTGTGAGATACCTTGCAATATTTCAATCCATTCTGCCTTCCCAAGGCTTGTGCGAAGTCGTGTTACGTGTCTGGCTCTTTATAACTTCACGTCCATGTTGCTTGTAGGTTTTCTGATGTCACTCTGGTACAGGTGGGGACGTTACAAAAATCAATCCCTTTGTCTCCCCAGCTTGTTGGGACCCCAAACAGTACTCTCGAACAGTGCTTCTCAATTTTCTTGACTCTTTACTTTTAAAGCTGTTTTTCAGCTGCATTTATTTAAGATTGTGGCACAGCTCTAACTAGAATGGGTGGAAGTGCACTTTACATAAACACAACCACAGAACACGTTCTCTTTACAAATTCACAAAGAAAGGTCTGAGAAGATTGGCAGTTTCATCAGAGTAGGTAGGGGGCACCTCCAGGTCTGGAAGTTGGTTAGTTATATATCTTTTATTCTTTGGAAGTCCTCACTTCGCTGTAGCTTGCTGTATCTTTTATTGTAAGAATTCCTGTGTTTTCAAACTCTGCCCGATCCGCTGCTCTCCCCCCAACCTTCTGAGGTGGCCTCCAGGCCTGACTGGATCCGCTGCTCTCCCCCCAACCTTCTGAGGTGGCCTCCAGGCATGACTGGATCCGCTGCTCTCCCCCCAACCTTCTGAGGTGGCCTCCAGGCCTGACTCGATCCGCTGCTCTCCCACCAACCTTCTGAGGTGGCCTCCAGGCCTGACTCGATCCGCTGCTCTCCCCCCAACCTTCTGAGGTGGCCTCCAGGCCTGACTCGATCCGCTGCTCTCCCCCCAGCCTTCTGAGGTGGCCTCCAGGCCCAACTCTTCTACCTGGGAAGATGCGTCGAGTCTTCTATCAGCACAAAGGCCTCTTCCTGTCACTTCACTTGGACTGTTTTAAGGTTCGTTGAAAGCTTTTTGCAGGAAAAATATTGCGGTGAAAAAATGTCATCTACTGAAATTATAGAATGAAAAGTTGCGGCTCCAAAAAAAAAAAGGTAAAATGTAGCTTATAGGGCAACGGCATGTGCAGTGGGAGCGGGGGAAAGGGGGGCGTCCTGCTGCTAAGGTAAAGGAAGATTTACAGTGAGGGGTGGGGGACTAGTAAGGGGTGGTGTTTTAGAACTCAGGGAAGCAATGGCATTAAGGGGTAGTAGGTGGTTGGTAAAGTGCACAGATTAGTAGTGTGAAGGGGTAATTAAGGGCTTTTAAATTTCAGAGAAAGGTAGTGTTAAGGGGTAGTTAGGGATTGGTAAGGTATGGGGATTGGTTGTATTACCGACTAGTTGGGGGTTTTGGTTCAGGTAAGGGTAGCACTAAGGTTTTTTTTTTTTACGGATTGGGGAATGGTGAGTAAAGGGGTATTAATGAGGTTTTTAGGGTTCAAGGAAGGATAGTTTGTGGTAGTAAGGGGTCAGTAGGGTTCACTCATTCGTAGGGATGAGGGGTAGTAAACATTTTTGTGTTCAGGGAATGGCAGTGTTGGGGGTAGTTCAGGGTATTCTGCGGGTGGCAAGCGTCAAGGGGTGATTAGGACACAGTAAGGTATTTTAAACTGCTTGTAATGCAAACGACTTTTATAATGCAACATTTTTGGAATTGTTTGGTTATAATGAAGGACGTGACATTACCTGGACAGTTTCAACTCTATCTTAATGTAGGCTACTTTTTAAAAGTCGCTTTAATTACACACTGTCGCGTTCCTATCTAAGGACACTCTTGTCCCAGGGCTCACGACGGGTGCAGGTACAAGTATTTGAACCTGAGCGGTCTACCTTAAACCCCTCTCTAGATCAGTACAAATGCAGGTAATTAATACGCGTGGGAATAACTCCAATTAGACGGCGTGATCACACTTCATAGTTTCCCTGTTGTGCTTGGGTTCAAGGAACATTCTTAGAAAGTTCACTTCCTTGTTTTTCTCGAGTTAATGATGTATCCAGAGGGGAAAGGGTGTTGTATGGGCACACAGAGCAGCATTGTGAGTGGCCAGGTGTATCCAGATGAGGGTGCAGGTGTATCCAGAGGAGAGAGGGTATTGTGTGGACACCCAGAGCCACATTGTGTAGGTGGCCAGGTGTATCCAGAGGGGAGTGTGTTCTGTGATGACACACAGCGGCATTGTGTAGGTGGCTAGGTGTATCCAGAGGGGAGTGGGTGTTCTGTGATGACACACAGCGGCATTGTGTAGGTGGCTAGGTGTATCCAGAGGGGAGAGGGTGTTCTGTGATGACACACAGCGGCATTGTGTAGGTGGCCAGATATATCCAGAGCAGAGTGGGTGTTCTGTGGGGAAACACTGCGGCATTGTGTAGGTGGCCAGGTGTATCCGGAGGGGAGAAGGTGTTCTGTGGGGACACAGAGCGGCATTGTGTAGGTGGCTGGATGTATCCAGAGGGGAGTGGGTGTTCTATGGGGACACACAACAGCATTGTGTAGGTGGCCAGATGTTTCCAAATAATGCTCCTGCATCATTGGGCAAGTATCTTGGGCTTGCTCAGGGTCGCTGTCAGCTCATGCTAAAACGGGCTCAAACAGTGCTGACCTTCGCCGTGGGATGAGCTGGTTGACATATGTAGGGTGTCAATGGAAGCTACTGATTGGAGAGTCATCTTTTTCTACCCATCACACTTCAGTACCATGGTCCCTCGCGCCTCTTGTGCTCTATCCTGTGGTGCCAGGTCTCTTTGATTCACCACTGGCACATTCCTTCTCCGTCCTCCTCCCTGTCCTGTTCTTCCAACAAAATAAATCACCCAAATGACCTGAAGGTAAGAGATCCAACTCATTGAGACTAAGTGTGAAGATTGTTAATCTCCATTTTTGGTGCCTGCTTTAGTCACTGGGGGTCTGCTTCCGACAATAATCGGTCACTTTACAACCCCGACCACAGAGCCACCCCCGCCCTGGTGCTGTTAGTTGGTGGTCTCGGGTGTCTGGGAGAGGTCTGTGAGGCTGAGGGGTGGGAGGCACCCCCGCCCTGGTGCTGTTAGTTGGTGCTCTCGGGTGTCTGGGAGAGGTCTGGGAGGCTGAGGAGTGGGAGGCACCCCCACCCTGGTGCTGTTAGTTGGTGGTCTTGGGTGTCTGGGAGGCTGAGGGGTGGGAGGCACCCCCGCCCTGGTGCTGTTAGTTGGTGGTCTCGGGTGTCTGGGAGGCTGACGGGTGGGAGGCACCCCCGCCCTGGTGCTGTTAGTTGGTGGTCTCGGGTGTCTGGGAGAGGTCTGAGTGGCTGAGGGGTGGGAGGCACCCCCGCCCTGGTGCTGTTAGTTGGTGGTCTTGGGTGTCTGGGAGGCTGAGGGGTGGGAGGCACCCCCGCCCTGGTGCTGTTAGTTGGTGGTCTCGGGTGTCTGGGAGGCTGAGGGGTGGGAGGCACCCCCGCCATGGGGCTGTTAGTTGGTGGTCTCGGGTGTCTGGGAGAGGTCTGAGTGGCTGAGGGGTGGGAGGCACCCCCGCCCTGGTGCTGTTAGTTGGTGCTCTCAGGTGTTTGGGAGAGGTCTGGGAGGCTGAGGAGTGGGAGGCACCCCCACCCTGGTGTTGTTAGTTGCTGGTCTCGGGTGTCTGGGAGGCTGACGGGTGGGAGGCACCCCCGCCCTGGTGCTGTTAGTTGGTGGTCTCGGGTGTCTGGGAGAGGTCTGAGTGGCTGAGGGGTGGGAGGCACCCCCGCCCTGGTGCTGTTAGTTTGGTGGTCTCGGGTGTCTGGGAGAGGTCTGTGAGGCTGAGGAGTGGGAGGCACCCCCGCCCTGGTGCTGTTAGTTGGTGCTCTCAAGTGTCTGGGAGAGGTGTGGGAGGCTGAGGGGTGGGAGCCTCGGTTCTCTGACAGTGTCCCCATTGGGATTTTTAATTTCTCCTCTTCAGCAAAGTTTACAGGATTTTGTTCAGTGTCCTGAGCCATGCGCTGGTTCCGCAGGGACATTAAATTACAAAACATACAGAATGCTGAAGTGCTCGGTGCTGAAGGCGTCTTCTTAACCAGCCGTGAGCAGGGGATTTTTACTCCTGGTGCTCTGCGTTCTGTGCACTGGTTTACAAAGGCTGTGCTTCTTGTCTCGGGGACATTGCAAACAGCTCGTCATTCATGCAGTGTTCGACAACCTAGTTATTAGTACGAACTTTGAGATTTGTTTCTGGTGGTGTATGCACTGGCCGGCTCCTTAAATCAAACACACAAAAGGTGATGGGAGGAATGCTTGACAATCGCTCGGGGTAGCATTCCAACCTATCGTTGTTCTGCCCGCCATGCAACCTCAGTTTGAACCCAGCCTTATGCAAATAAGCCTGGACTCTGACCCCATAGGAACAGTCCAGCCTGAACTGCCAGGCCAGGTACACCCTGAACCGGAACACAAGGAGCCCTAGACCGGTTTCACCCTTATGGTAACTTTACAAGCTCTCGCTGCACTGGACCACTGTTGACTGGCGGCTTATTATCACTGGACCACTGCTGACATGCTGTGGTCTCTGGATATGCTGACTGGTGCCTTGTTACCACTGGACCACTGCTCACATGCTGTGGCGACTGGATACTTTGGTGGCTTATTACACTGGACCACTGCTGGCATGCTGTAGTGTCAGAATTCCTTGACTGGTGGCTTACCACTGCGGACATGCTGTGGTGTCTGGATACGCTGACTGGTGCCTTGTTACCACTGCCAACATGCTGTTGTGTCTGCATATGCTGACTAGCGCCTTGTTACCACTGCTCGCATGCTGTGGTGACTGGATACCTTGACTGGCGGCTTATTACACTGGACCACTACTGACATGCTGTGGTATCTGGATATGGTGACTGGCGCCTTGTTACCACTGGACCACTGCTCGCATGCTGTGGGGACTGTATACCTTGACTGGCGGCTTATTACACTGGACCACGGCTGACATGATATGGTGTCGGGATTCCTTGACTGGTGTCTTATTACCACTGCCGACATGCTGTGGTGTCTGCATATGCTGACTGGTGCCTTATTACCACTGCCGACATGCTGTTGTGTCTGCATATGCTGACTGGTGCCTTATTACCACTGCCGACATGCTGTGGTGTCTGCATATGCTGACTGGTGCCTTATTACCACTGCCGACATGCTGTTGTCTGCATATGCTGACTGGTGCCTTATTACCACTGCCGACATGCTGTGGTGTTTGGATACGCTGACTGGTGCCTTATTACCATTGCCGACATGCTGTGGTGTCTGCATATGCTGACTGGTGCCTTTTAATACTGGACCACTGCCGACATGCTGTGGTGTCTTGATATGCTGACTGGTGTCTTATTACCACTGCCGACATGCTGTGGTGTCTTGATATGCTGACTGGTGTCTTATTACCACTGCCGACATGCTGTGGTGTCTGCATATGCTGACTGGTGCCTTATTACCACTGCCGACATGCTGTTGTGTCTGCATATGCTGACTGGTGCCTTATTACCACTGCCGACATGCTGTGGTGTCTGCATATGCTGACTGGTGCCTTATTACCACTGCCGACATGCTGTGGTGTCTGCATATGCTGACTGGTGCCTTATTACCACTGCCGACATGCTGTTGTCTGCATATGCTGACTGGTGCCTTATTACCACTGCCGACATGCTGTGGTATCTGCATATGCTGACTGGTGCCTTATTACCACTGCCGACATGCTGTTGTCTGCATATGCTGACCGGCGCCTTGTTTCTACTGGACCACTGCTGACATGCTGTGGTGTCTGGATATGCTGACTGGTGCCTTGTTACCAGTGGCATCTTTTGAAATGATTTTAGGGTGTATACACAAGCGGCACTTCAAAATGGTGGGTCCACCTGCAACGTAAATATTTAACATACTAATATAATACAATGTGATAATCAAACATTTTAAGTATACACACATGGAACGAGTGGCGTGTTAATTGCATAAATGGTATCCCTTTGTTAATTGTAGGGGAGAAGAATAACTGATTATGATAATTGCCCCGATTAGCAAAATATAATTTGCTGTGTATGGTTTTAAAGAAGGAAAGACCTACATTTCAGGAGGACGGTGGTCTTAGAGGTTAATGCATCAGAAGCCGCGTCAGTAGTGCGAGCCTCCTGCTTAACCAATCAGAGCACAGGAACAGTATTGGCTGAAGTGGCTGACTCCAGTCAGCGGGAGCTGGTCAACAAGGCAGTTCTGAGAAGAGAGCTGTGTGAGTAAATGAGTTCGATTGTATGATGGAATCACGGATCCATTTAGCACGCATGTCTTTTTAACGCTCGCATTGGAACAAACGCGTTGTTACAACGCGTTCCTTTTGCATGCAAGTCATTACAATGACTTGCCTTAGGGGGGTGCTGGGCTTTGGATTAGTATAATTCACTTTTTTAGTTTGAAAACCATGAAGGTTTATTAAGATTGTTTAATCTGGTGGTGCAATTTTTTTTTTTAATGTTAACCAGAAACTGAACGACAATCCTTCATGAAAGAAACTGTTATTCATGACCCTGAATGATGGTCCTGCTCTTTACTTGGACTATACAAGAGTGGATAGTTTTCACACAAGGTAGCCCACACTTACTGTGAGTTGTTGCGGTTTTTGTCCTCGAGGGATTGTCACTAAGGTGGTGGTGTTTCTTTAGATAATGTTGGAATAAGGTTTCGGGAGAGAAGTGTCACTGGTTAAAGGACACTTCTGTACCACACTATTGCTAAATGGATAGGTCAGGACAATAACAGCTGGAGCACTGACCCACCTGCCAATGCCACTAATTATGTCATTTCTTTGAACAAGGAGTAGATTCTGGACAACTAGTTTGGGATATGCTTAATGCCTCACCGACTATGACCTAGCTGCTGCACAATCATTCCCTTATAGTGCTGGGCTCATTAGTGATGTAAGACACACCCCTACGAGTAATCACTCAGCATTGACCCAGTCCACAGCATCAAACCACTAGTCACCAACTGAACAAGAGTGGAACGAATGAGGACATCAGTCACACTCTGCTGGCCAATTGGAGGACTCGTCTAGTCCACCACTGCAGGTCCCAACCACCTACACACAGTCTGCTCCTTGACATCCTACAATCCCAATTATATGTGGGAAGATGGAGACAAAGCCCTTCCTAGCGGATCTCTCCTTCATAGCGGATCTCCCCTTCATATCTACCACCAAGCCTATTCAGCACTATAAACTATAAAGTGAAAATTTCAGGGCAATGATCCTGTTAGAAATAGCTTAGAGAGCTATTCACAGATGCCAGTTTACTGAAACTATGAATTGAACGCCGGTCTCACACTTCTTCCTCCATCACACTGCTGAGCACAATAACCGCACCTCATGGTCATCACACACTACATGGAAGCACTTCCCACATAGAATAAACACAGACAGCACTCTTTCATCCACACTCCCTATATGGTGTGGCATGCTGCCCATATAGAGAAGCACTTCAGTGCCCCTCATAGGGGGTAGCAGGAGCTATATAAATTTTAGGATACAATACATATCTATCTGGTCCCCTTCAGACTACTGCATAGGCCTAGTTTCATGTCAAAATGGGGTTTTAAGCTGCTAAGGTGTAAGAGGTGTCACTGCTTAGTTGGATTTGCCTGCAAGCAAGATAGTCTCATGTTAGCCTCTTATGGGATCAGCATATTTGTGAAGGTTGGGGTGGCTGCCCGAAACACTCCAGCTCAAACTCCAGAGGTACGCAGCACTTCTTCAAAAGAGTTTATAACTATGTTCCTATTGATGCTAAAACAATTGAATGAGTTCCAGAACATGTCTTTGCCTTCTCCCGGTCTTGAAATGCCATGGATAGTGGTGAATGAGCTGTGGATAAAATGAAGCTTAACCGACAAATGCCACTAAGCGTACTGAAGAAATGCTTCAGACACTCAGACATTTATTGGATGGCTTTCCGTGCTATGGCAGTTGCTTAACATTGGCCATGAGAAAAGATGCCATCTGGAGGGCCACCAAGATGATTTGTGATTTCATCTCAAACATCCGCTGTAGGAAGTCCATATCGGTTAGCTTACAAATACCAAATGAAACATTCCATAGAAGTATAGAAAACGGATGAACTATAAGGGTTTCATGCCCACTTAGTCTCAATTTCAAGCTCTGTGGTAGGCAATTGTTTCCACCTTGGTCGTTCCTCCATCTGTCTGACCTCGTGAAAGCCAGCAAAAGGTTTTGCCTCAGATGTTGCTGTGATAAAATTGTACAGTTTTGTTACATTTTCTGGAACACTCTATGAATATCCATCTCGCACATTACATTACAAGTCTGTCATGGGCAACCGTTAGGAATTTAATAAAATACATTCTAATCCAAGGGACAAGATGCTTGAAACATGTACTTGTCCTGTAAAAAACAAAAAAGTAAGTTGTCCCTTTTGGTGCCATGCAGTGGGGTGTGAAATTATGGCAGCACTCTCGTATCGGAGCTCTCATAGCTTCTCTGCTTTTACCAGTGCTTTGATGCTAATAAGGCTCTGATTTTGCCATCTTTCTGTAAATCTATATATAGTGCCTGAAAGACGAGGGGAAGCATTGGTTCCAGGGTACCAGAATATTCACGAGCGCCTCTTCCTACTCTGGAAAAGGTTCAAATGTATTTTAGACAAGGGCCTCTTGATGGGTCTTTGTTGTTGATTCAGATCTGCACATCAGGCGAATGTCCTTTACTGTGCTCAAGCAGCTGTGGTGCAGGAGTAGTTGATAACCATTTCTCCATCCATCATAGATTTATATTTCATCTAGTCTCATTGGACCTGTAAAGTAGGTCGTGCCCATCTCGATAGCTCTTCTGTGGTCATGACATCTGCTCCTTTCCTGCTTGTGCTGTATAAGGCTAGCTCTGTATCACATGGTCATGCCGGACTAATATGCACAATGACGAGAGCTTATGTTACGGAAAACACAAAAATAGGGGGCTAGAGGAGGTTTGAGACCAGCGAGGGTATATCTCCCTTACTCAGTTAGTCAAACACACAAGAACCCTCGGGTCTGGATAAAGAAATAAGGCTAGAGGAAAAAACACCAAAACCGCAAAAGGTGTCCCTTTAAAGGACGGTTTCCCTCACCCACTAGAGGTGGCATGCTTCATCATTGGGGAACCTCCTCGCACCATGAAACCTAGTCATGGAGCGGGCTTCGACCCACTCGGAGGGAGGAGCTCAGGGATGTTTTAGTTGCTAGGAGGGTATTTACCAATTACCCAATCTATGTGAGCTGAAAGGCGCGGTGAAGAATGCAGTGCAAAAAGTGAGTGAAAATAAAATATAACTTGCTACAGGGTTCGCCATTTTTCTTTATTCTGGCGACTGTGCTAGGATTAAAAACAAAGACAGAAAAACACAGCGGGGAACATTAGACCCCTTGGTGTTGCTTAGAGATCAACATGTTTCGGCCCGTGACCAAGCTGGGGTCATGGCCTTCATCAGGATCTAATTAGTGCTACTGCTGTGAGATTGAATTGTAAAACCAAAAATGTAGAGGAACTTTATATACAAAACAAGTGATCCACTGGTATCAGAGTAGTGGATTCACCGGTAGTACCTGTTGGAAAATGCAAAAGAGAAATATACCATAGAATTCTTTTTCCTTTTAGCGGGAAAAGTATTGTGCTATCTAAGTAAGCCTTAGCTTCAAAATTGTAGTTGAAACAATCATTACACCAGATAGTTCTCCAAGTCTGTAAAGAAGTACAATGACACCAAGTGAAACTTTGGCGCTAGACATAACTCAAATGTGTGGAAACCAATTTTCTGAACACTATTTGAGGTATCTGAAAAGTGATACGTACCCGCCTCAATCAGCTATCATGCCTCAGCTGCCTTTGGCATGGACGCTCAAAGGGCAGTCCTGTATCTGACCTACCCGATAGTTGGAGAGGAGAGACCTACAATCGTGCAGGGCACAAGAAAGTGGTAGCAAAATATAGTTACAGTGAGGATCAACACTCTGTCATTAAAATACATCTAAAAGATGAAACAGACGATGGAGATAGCTGGAGTCATCTCCAATCTAGAGCGATCATTTAGAATATCCGGAAGCTCTAGGCCCAATCTAGATACTCAAACCAATGACGTGCCATGTTTAGAGTAACTTTATGTATGGCAAATGGTATATACAATTTAAAATCACTGAAGTTTCATGTCAATGTGTGATGCCAAATGCGCGCATCACGGATACCACTGTCAAAAGGAGAACATCCCTGGTTATAAGCAGTGCTCGTAGTTAGAAATGCAAAGACCATAGCAGAGTAAAATTAATCCATGTAATTCAAGAATGACTTGGAACTTAGGTCTGTGCACAAGGGCTGAATATGCTCCTTGCAGCCACAGACGTCAAAAATTAGTGGAAGCGTCTGATTTTGAACGGAGCATTCGGTACAAATGTGAATGAACAAATAGGCCCTCATTTCATAAATCTCATACTTAGACAAAGTCAAAGTCAAAGATGGCCACCGGACGAGAGCTCCTCCACTGAGCTCCTGGGTTAGGGATCACCATATCGGTCAAATATCCCTGTACAACCCGGCCATCCATCGCCCTGCTGCCCTCCTACATAATCACACAGCAACACAGCGCAAGCTTGGCCCAGCGGCACCGCACAGACCATCATTTTGGACCCCTCTCACCTCAATTAGGACCGTCGGCCATCGATCAGAAGAGCTGGCCGCTCGATGAGTCCGTCGGATGCCTCACTGCTACTGACTGACGGAGCCCCAGCCGAGCGCTGCTCCGCGAATCCAGCCGACATCAACAGAGGGCTGGGTATCCATCTCCGGCGTGGGCTGCTGGGGGACTGACCGAGGATGATCGCCCAGACTCTGAGGCATCGGTGAGTCCGTCCCCCCCCGCTGCAGACCATTCAACAACCTGGGGGCCCCGAGCCTGAGACCCGCCGGGAACTAGCAGATTAGCGCAGAGCACAAGGCGAGTTTCCAGCTGGCAACGGGAACACCCAGCTCGAGCCAAGTCCCTGGGGAGCTGTTGCCGCCTCGCCCCTGATGCAGGTTCCTCCATACCGGGAACGATCGCGCTCAACAATGCAGGGGTTCCTCGGAGCTGTGAAACGGCTGGGACCATCAAGGGTGAGCCTGTCCCGAAGTCACAACCCTGCAGAAGAGAAGCCCCCACCATCAGGATCATAACCAGGAAACCCCTCGATGTCCAGGCTGCAGGAGTGGGTCTACTATCAGATTTGTAGCTGTACAGTACAGCTGTTGGTCTGTGGCACAGCAGTTTTATTGCCCCAGCCATTTTGAGCACAGAACTGCTCCTCCATACTGCCTCAAGCCTATTCCCCACGAAAATGGCAGCAACTGGCAATGGCAATAGAAAGAGGACTACGCCATAAAAACAAACAAGGGTCTACAGCTGCACCTTGAGCCAGGCTCTAAGGTGGCGGCCATCTTGGAATGGCTCTGACTTGCTATAGTAGTCAATGAAAGACTTGTTGGAACTGAAAAGTTCAGGGATCTACTTCTTACCTACGACCCAGCCACTTTTATTTATTTATTTATTTATTTATTTTAAAATTCCTATGAAGATACTATCCAAATGATCACGGACATAAGGAATTCAATGACAATAAAGACACCGACAGGGACTACAGCAAAAAGCGTAGATGTTTTGGGAAAGACAGTGGATTGCAGTATACATCAAAGAGGATGTCACTACTACGCAAGTACGTTTGAGCCTCTGCCCCAACGCTTAGACAGCCCGCTCCCTCAAGACAGTCCACCAGGGGACACATGCTGCTGTGATGTGGTTCCCTGCCGCTAAGAGACCAAGTCAGTCACTATAGCTTCCCTCGCTTGGTATGTGGAGACCCATCCCCTTTGCTGCTTACTGACACATTTCGTTCCTATAGTGCCGAACCTAGCAAGCATGGCAGGTCCCGGCCTGACCGCTACTGGAGAAAACTCATATACCCTGGTTTACCCCCAACCTCTCCAAAGCCGCTGCAAAAACTTTCAAGCACTCCACCCTGAAAAATCACCCTGAGACATTGATCTCTGACCTGCGTTACAGCGCGGACAACGGCATAGTCATTAATGACCATTTTCTACTCCAGAAGAACCCCCTCTTGGCGCAATACCTTTGCGCACCTCCTTAATGTACGCGCAACCAGGAACATTCCACACGGCACTAAGCTCACAATAGCGCCCTCCTCAACCCTGCGAGCCGACCTCACCATCACCCTCTACAAAAGCGGCATCGTTTTGATCCAAGCCTCAACCAAAAACCTCAATAATTTTGCTGACCTTTTACCCTCCTCAGAAACCATGTGCACGACCCTGGCAGGGCAACCAACACCGGCCTCGACGACCCTCCGACCAGCCTGCCTAGCGTGACTAGCCTCCCACAAACCACCTCCCCAAGGGTTTCCAACACAGTTCATCCTAACCCCTCTAGCTCGTCTCCCGGCCTTGCCAACACAATCGTCCCGAGACCTTTGGTCTCCTCCCCACTAACTCCCCACTCCGACTCTGAGACTGGTACGCTTCCAAAGACCTACGATACAGGTCGAGCTAGCCCTGCTATCCTATCCCGTATGCATGACGATAGAACTGCCTCTGAACCACTGCCCCCCTGTCCTTTAGCGCCTCCCTCTTACATGGATACCGAAACGCTGCACTACAGAGCTGCCAAAATAATTCAGAGCATCCATTCTGGATCTAACGAACCTCCTTCACCTCGCCGAACTCTCCTTCGCTAACCTAAAGCCCCTGCTGAACCCCACCCCCCTCTTATCACAGAGCTCCCCAAACACCCACTACCTCTATCCCTGAGACACCTTCGCCCTCGCAAGCATCCTTGCCACCTCTCTGAGGAGGAAACCCTAGCTCTCGTCCTCTCCTACAACCCTACCCTCGCCACACCAAGTCCGCTAGACCTCACTGAAAAGGAAATCCTTGCCATCCTCCGGGACTACAACACAGCCCCAGTTACCCCATGCCTATTACACGTGAGGGCCGAACATCCCATCTGCACGGTCACTATCAACCCCAGTAGATCAGCTACCCTCCATAACAGAAGTGTGATTAAAAGCAATCTAGCGCCTGTACCCCTGTCCGCCCCGACTCCCGACACTCCCTCCGACCCCTCTCTGACTGGTCTCTTAATTAACTGCCGATCGGCAGTTAAGCACGCCGCCGATATTGCTGCCCTCATCCTGAACAAAAATTTCGACTTAGCAATTCTAACAATCTTGGCTCAACGAATCCTCATCCCCATGCCTGGACCTCTTAGTCCCTCCCAACTATAACATTGCAAGGCTGGACAGGCAACCTAGCAAGAAAGGAGGAGGCATCGCCTGCATCTATCGCTCTAACCTTCTTGTCACGGAACTTCTGGCGGATACCACCGACTCCTGCGAATACCTCGCCCTCTCCATTTGCAGCAACTCCGCCCTACTGTGCAACCTGCACATCTTTTACCACCCCCCAGGCAGGAATGACTCCTTCACTGACCACCTCATGGAAATTTTCACAGCTAAGAGTTCCTCCAACGCTAAAGACATTTTCCTTGGCGATTTCAACCTGCACTGGAATGATCCCAAGGATCCTCATGTCAACGCCATCAAAGACCTCCTGGCCGATCAATCCCTGACTCGATCTTGCTCACTCCCCACTCACTCGAAAGGGGCCATTCTTGACTGGATTATCTCTAAGGAATCAACAGTCAAGCTTATCTCTATAGACCCATGTGACTGGTCTGACCACCACGCCATCGCCTTCCTACTACCTGGCACCCACAAGACTAGGGCACCGCAGCCGGTGATTCCTAAACGCTGGGTCAGAGACACCAAGAACCTGGACCACAGAGAACTGGAGGCTCGGTGCAAATCTGACCTCCCTCTCCCCCCCCCCCTCCCCTCGCATATCACTACGGTCAATGACCTCAACGATCACTACTCTGCGACCATATCGAACATTCTGGATGACCTAGCCCCACTAAAACTAAAAAGAACCCAAATCAAAGATAGAAACCCCTGGTTCACTGGATCCCTCAACAATGAGAGGAGATCCCTCCGGCAAGCCGAAAGAATCTGGAGACAGCACCCCTCTGCCGCACATCTAAAACTTCTCCGCCAGGCCAGAAATACCTACAACAGGAACATCCTCAACTCAAAAAAGAATTCTTCAGATCGGAACTGGGGAACACCAAGAACAGACCCCGTAAACTCTTTGAACTGGTCAAACATCAATCCAACAAACTGGCCAAAACATCGAAAGAAAATCCCAAATCTCTAATATCATCCGAGGAATTCGCCTCTTTTTTGCGGACAAAATCAAAGCCTTAGGTAACGAACTTAGTTCCGCCTCATACTCGCTACCCACTACTGACCTGCCTCCTCCTTCCACGCCGCCCCGACAGGCTTCACCTAAGAATCAAGCACACTGGACCGACTTCACACTCTACGACGAAGACTCCGTCTCTAAAATCCTATCTACCTTAAACCTGAATAACCATTTTAACGACCCGCTCCCCTCCAACTGCCTAGCTGCTGCCGCCCAATCCATTATTCCTAGCTGGACTGCAATAATTAACGCCTCTCTCCGGCAGGGATCGATTCCTGACTCTCTGAAAGCCGGCCAAGTCCTCCCCATTTTGAAAAAGCCGTCGCTGGACCCAGCCTCCCCTGACAACTTCAGACCTATTTCCAAAATCCCTCTCTTAGCTAAAGTGTTGGAGAAGTGTGTGCAACTGCAGCTAAGTCAACACATCAACAACTTCCACCTACTCGATGATTTCCAATCCGGATTTAGACCTGGACACAGCACTGAAACCACCATGCTCCACATCGTTGATGATGCCCTCCAAGCCCTTGACCAAGGCAAAACATGTCTCTTAATCCTCCTAGATCTATCCTCTGCCTTCGACACGGTCAACCATGGAAAGCTACTCGAACGCCTCAAACTCAGGATGGGATTGGATGGCTCTGTCCTAGAATGGTTTAGATCCTTCCTCCAAAACCGATCAGAGATTCCTAATCAACGGCAACCTGTCTGCTCCCTCTCCGGTCACAATTGGAGTCCCTCAAGGATCAACGCTGTCCCCCACCCTCTTCAACCTTTACCTAGAACCGCTTGCCGAAGTCCTACGCACTGCAAATATCTCCTACCATATGTACGCTGACGACACTCAGATCTACATCAAAATCTCATCCCTCGAGGAGATTCTCTCCCTGAATGAGGCCCTGAAGCTGACCGTCCAATGGCTCGCCTCCAATCAACTCAAACTCAATGCAAAGAAAACAGAATTTCTCCTAATTTCCCCTCCTAAAACCAACCCTGAGATTCAGATATGGATTAAGGCCATCACAGCCTTAAATTACCCACCGACCATTGTGGACTCGGCCAAATCACTGGGAATAACCCTCGACTGCAACTTGAACATGCGGGACCACATCAACTCGATGGCCAAATCAGCCAGATTCCACCTGAGCTACCTTTGGAAACTGAAACCCTTCCTTGACGCTCCCGACCTAAAAATGGCAGTCCAAGCACTAGTCATCTCCAGACTGGAATATGGCTGTTCTACCCTCTCGGGTCTACCCAAGATCTCCCTGGCACCTTTAAAAGCCTGCCTCAACGCGGCCGCCAGACTACTTACCGGCACAAGGAAATTCGATCACATTTCTCCACACCTGAAAGCGCTGAACTGGCTTCCTCTCGAGGCCAGGATACAGCTTAAGCTGGCATGCATCACACACAAGGCTTTATACTCACTCCCCTGCATACCTTGCACAGAAACTTGTGGTATCCGGAGGAATCAGAAACTCCCGGTCCGCCAGAGACCTCTTGCTCCAGCCTGCACGTTTTAGGAAAAAGAAAACTTACAATCGTGCTTTCGCTGGGGCCGCGCCAAGAATATGGAACTCTCTCCCACCCGTCATAAGAAGAATCCCCTCTCTGGCACGCTTCAAAAAGGAGGCCAAAACCTTCCTTATGGGTAAATTCCTCGGTTAAACTTTTACCTTCAACCACCAAAGAGACCCTGATCAACTGCCGACTATTGCCTCCCTCAGATGACCTAGTCACCCCTCCAAGAAACCTGGGGCCTTGTCTTGAGTAACTGCAATGTAAACTGTACCTATGTATCCTTCTATCCCTTATGTATCCAGCACCCCGCCCCCTCCCAATCGATTGTTTACTCTTGTGATTCCATGCCTTTTGTACAACCCTAGGATTCTGTAAAGCGCTCTGATACCCTAACGGGTCAAGTTCGCGCTCTATAAAACATAAAAATAAAAAAATAAAAAAAATAGACAACACTGCCTTCATGCACGAACTAGCGTTATTATAGGTAATGCGATATTGAGTACTAACATGCCACGTGTATGGACTCAGCCGGAAAAACATGTATGCAATTAGCGAGCAAGTTAGTTGACCTCACCAATGCCGAAACCTGGATGTAGCTATCCATACCAAAGAGCAGGAACCACTGAGACCGGGCGGTTGCGAGCACTAGTTATACTGTATCTGGGTCAGCGAAAAATGCCGGGAATTGGCACGTAACTATTTTCTGTGTAGGATGGCATGCCGGGAAATGTAGTACTGCCAGTAGCGGCCATTTAGCGAAGTGCTTGCAAAAATACGTGATTGTGTTTGGTCCTAGATATGAACACACGGAAAAATGTATAAAGTGCGTGTCCCAGAGAAATGTCAAGAATACTATGGATATTATCACTTGTTACTATGCCAAATGGGCCATAGCTGCTCGCTATAAACTTTAATGGCATGATGGAAAATGTATTTTTACCGATAAAGTTAATCTATAATTAGTCTTGATGAGTAAGTCGTATAGGTTGTATACCAAGTTTTGAAGTCAAGATAGCCATTTACATGTTTTGGTTGAATGCCTATGTATAGTATGTGGCTACTCGGGTATATATCGAGTGTTGCATGCTGGTACTTGCAATCTTCTGACTGAACCAAATTAGGTGGCAGAGTATTGTAAATAATTCAGGTGTCTTACAGTGAAAGTGTTTGATGCCCAGAGAGGTCTACGCCGCTAAATATTATAAGATGAGATAATGTCCTATGAAATAGATCGCTACGGGATCTCATCATTCAGGCCTGTTTTGTCTGTGCCCAATCTGAACACCCATCTAAGTTTTATTTTCAGTACACAAATTAGGTGAAGCTTGTCAGATTGGGTTTGTCCAAGACCGTCCATCTAAGATCTTCTGGGAGGTGGCCTTTTTCTATAAAGTGTTTTGTTAGCTCAGTGGCTTGTTTTTTGCATCTGATTTTACTTGTGTGCTCCATAATCTGGGTTTTCACTTTACGTGTGGTCATTCCAACGTATCTGAGATTGCACAAGCAAACAATTGGATAAATCAGTCTCTCACTACTGCAATTCATCTGTTTCAACAGCCATGGTCATGCAGTCTTAATGTAAATGGTCTGTGTAGCACTACTAAGGGCACAAACTCCACAGGACCCACATGGATAATGTCCTTTGACAGGTGGGAGGCCACAAATGGTGTCTTGTTTGGTATTCGATGCCACTTGCGGTCTAGTGTGGACCAGTCTGTCCTTCAGGTTGTTACTCCTTTTAAAAGCAAAAAGGGGGCGTTGTAGAGACTGTTCCTCTTTGTTCAAGATATGCCAGGCCTTACATATCACCTTTTTAATCTGGTTCGATTTAGAACAAAAGGTGTTGACACATGCCAGTCTGTAAGGAGAATATTTGTGTGATAGAATATTTAATAATGCCTCCTGGTGGTTGTTCTGTGCTCTTTTGGCAGATCTCTTTATTAGAGATAGTGGATATTGCCTGTCGAAGGTTACTTGTCAGAGTTGAAGCATGTTCTTTATATTTGTGAATGCTAGAACAGTTTTGTCTCAACTGTAGAAATTGTCAAAGCGGCAAATTATCTCGTAATGCTTTCGGATGGTAGCGGTCGTAGGAGAGTAAGGCATTCCGAGCCATTGTTTTTTTTATACAACTCAGTCTCTAGATATCCTGAAGATGGTAAAACAAGTAAATCTAGGAAGGGAAGTAGTTCTTTACTGTATTCGAATCTCAGGAAAGGTTTAAGGCCCTTAAAAGTGCTACACAGACCATTGACATTGGGACTCCACGACCATAGTTGTTGAAACGGCACAAGAATTGCAATGGTGAGAAACTGATTTATCTAATTGCTTGACCGTGCAATCTCGGATACGTTGGAATGACCACACGCAAAGTGAAAACCCGGATTATGGAGCACACGAGTACAATCGGATGCAAAAAACAAGCCACTAAGCTAACAAATCTTTTTCTAGAAAAAGGCCACCTCCCAGAAGATCTTAGATGGACGGTCTTGGACAAACCCAATCTGACACAAGCTTCACCTAATTTGACAAGAACCCTCCTGAAAATAGAACATAGATGGGTGTTCAGATTGGGCACATACAAAACAGGCCTGAACTATGAGCTCCTGTGGCTATCTGTTTCATAGGACATTATCTCATCTTATAATAATATTTAGCTGCGTAGACCTCTGGGCATCAAACACTTTCACTGTAAGACACCTGAATTATTTACAATACTCTGCCATCTAATTTTGTTCAGTCAGAAGATTGTAAGTACCAGCATGCAACACTCGATATATACCTAAGTAGCCACATATTAAACATGGGCGTTCAACCAAAACATGTACTCAATGGCCATCTAGACTTCAAGACTTGGTATACAACCTATACGACTTACTCATCAAGTCTATTTATAGATTAACTTTATCGGTAAAACTACATTTTCCATCATGCCATTAAAGTTTATAGCGAGCAGCTATGGACCATTTGACATAGTAACCAGTGATAATATACATAGTTTTCTTGACATTTCTCTGAGACGCACACTTTATACATTTTTCCACGTGTTCATATTTAGGGTCGGGCACACAATCACGTATTTTTGCAAGCACTTCCCTAGTTGGCTGCTACCAGCAGTACTACATTTCCCTGCATGCTATCCTACCCAGGAAATAGTTGCGTGCCAATCCCCGTCATTTTTTGCCGACCCTGGCGCAGTAGAACTAGTGCTCGCAACCTCCCGGTGTTAGAGGTTCCTGATCTTTGGTTTGGATAGCTGCCGCCCAGTTCTGGCATTGGTGAGTTCAACTAACTTGCTCGCCAACGGCATATATGTTTTTCCGGTTGAGTCCATACATGTGGCATGTTAGTACTTGATATCGCACTACCTATAATAACGCTAATTTGTGCATGAATTCAGTGCTTTGTCTAAGAATGAGATTCATGAAAAGAGGGCCTATTTGTTCGTTATTTGTACTGCATGCCCCTTTCATAATCCAAGACACTTCCACTAATTTTTGACGTCTGTGGCTGCGAGGGGAATATTCAGCCCTTGTGCACTGACATAAGTTCCAAGTCATTCTTGAATTACACCGATTCATTTTACTCAGCTATGGTCCTTGAATTTCTAACTACGTGCCCTGCTTATAACCAGGGATGTTCTCCTTTTTGACAGTGGCAACCGTAAGGCGTGCATTTAGCCCTCATGCATTGACATGAAATTTCAGTGATTTTAAAATGTATCTACCGTTTGCCATAGATAAACTTACTCTAAACACGGCACATCATTAGTATGAATATCTAGATTGGGCCAAGTTCTTCCTGATATTCTTAATGATCGCTCTAGATCTAAGATTTCTCCAGCTATCTATATCCACTATGTATTTCATCTCTTAGATGTATTTTAATGACAGAGTGTTGGTCCTCCCTGTAACTGTGTTTTGCTACCACTTTCTTGTGTCCTGTACGATTGTCTCTTCTACTAGCGTGTAGGTCGGATACCAGACTGCCCTTTGAGCGTCCATGCAAAGGACAGCTGAGGCATGATACCTGACTGAGGCGGGCAAGTGTTACTTTTCAGATACCTCAAATAGTGTTCGGAAGAAAATTGGTTTAAACGCATTTGGGTTATGTCTAGCGCCAAAGATACTTGGTTTCCTTGTACTTCTTTACAGACTTGGAGAACTATCTGGTTTAGTGATTGTTTCAACTACAATTTTGACGCTTAAGGCTTACTTGGATAGCGCAATACGTTTCCCGCTAAATGGAAAAGACATTCTATTGTATATTTATCTTTTGGGTTTTCCAACGGGTACAACTGGTGAATCCACTACTCTATCAATGGATCACTGGTTTTGTATATAAAGTTCCTCTACATTTTTTGTTTTACAATTCAATCTCTCAGCAGTAGCACTAATTAGATCCTGCTGAAGGCCATGACACCAGCTGGGTCACGGGCAGAAACATGTTGATCTCTAAGCAACACAAGCGAGTCTAATGTTCCCCGCTGTGTTTTTCTGTCTTGGTTTTTAATCCTAGCACAGAGTTGCCTGAATAAAGAAAAGCGGCGAACCCTGTAGCTAGTTTTATTTTATTTTCACTCACTTCTTGCACTGCATCCTTCACCTCGCCTTTCAGCTCACATTCATTGGGTAATTAGTAAATACCCTCCTAGCAACAGAAACATCCCTGAGCTCCTCCCTCTCAGTTAGTGGGTCGAAGCCCGCTCCATGACTAGGTTTCATGGTGCGAGGAGGTTCCCCAATGATGAAGAATGCCACCTCTAGTGGGTGAGGGAAACAGTCCTTTAAAGGGATGCCTTTTGCGGTTTTGGTGTTTTTTCCTCTAGCTTTACTTTATCCAGGCCTGAGTGTTCTTGTGTGTTTGACTAATTGAGTAAGGGGGTATACCCTCGCTGGTCTCTAAACCTCCTCTAGCCCCCTTTGTGTTTTCCGTAACATACGCTCTCGCCATTGTGCATATTAGTCCGGCATGACCATGTGATACAGAGCTAGCCCTATACAGCACAAGCAGGAAAGGAGCAGATGTCATGACCACAGAGGAGCTATCGAGATAGGCACAAACTAATTTAGAGGTCCATGCAGACTAGATGAAATATAAATAATCTATGATAGATGGGGAGAGGGTTATCAACTACTCCTGCACCACAGCTGCTTGAGCACAGTAAAGGACATTCGCCTGATGTGCCGATCTGAATCCACAGCAAAGACCCATCAAGAGGCCCTTGTCTGGAATACATTTGAACCTTTTCCAGAGTAGGAAGAGGCGCTTGTGAATATTCTTCCAACCCTGGAACCAATGCTTCCCCTAGTCTTCCAGGCACTATTTATAGATTTACAGAAAGATGGCAAAATCGGAGCCTTATTAGTATCAAAGCACTGGTAAAAGCAGAGAAGCTATGAGAGCTCAGATACGAGAGTGCTGCCATAATTTCCTGAGCTCCTCCCTCCCTGTGAGGGGGTCGAAGCCCGCTCCATGACTAGGTTTCATGGTGCTCGAAGGTTCCCCAATGATGAATTATGCCACCTCTGTGGGTGAGGGAAACCGTTCTTTATAGGGACGACTTTTGCGTTTTGGTTATTCCTCTGGCCTTACCTCTTTAATGTGTTTGACTGAGAGCGTATGTTACGCCAGAGCTTTACTGAGTGGGCCTACTGGTGGGATAAAGTGCATCATTTACTCTGTGGTAAAATTCCATCTCATCGATGGCTTTCACAGGTGTGCTCTAGATCTTCTAACCTTAGAACTGAAGAGAGCCTGGCAGGGCTCAGTAGCACACACTTCCCTAACATGTACTTTGCTTTTTTCAGATGAATTGACGAGTGTCACTTTGGATCACGGAGGCCTCTTGGAGTCCAAGCTTGAACCTGCCAGCAGCTTCTGGACAACTGAAAGGGATGGGGCTGTCAGGCTACGAATGGACGCCACTGGGCCTGCGGCGGATCCACCCATCATGGTGCACCAGATGTTCCAGAGAACCATTAAGCGCTTTGGTGGTCGGCCAGCCTTGGCCCAGAAGAAAGATGGAGTTTGGGAAACCATCACATACCTGGAGTATTACCAGCAGTGTCGAGCTGCAGCCAAGAGTTTCTTGAAGGTGAGTCCAATTCTGCCAGAATCCTTTCCTTCCACGCTTCAACAGGGTGATGAAGCAAAGCCTTTACTCCAGGGTCTTGCAGGTACAGGGGGTGCAGTATTCCGGTATGTTTAGGAAAGGGCAGTACAAGTGGTAATCCTACACTCCACACTACACCTCAATCCCCCTCTGCTACCGGTGTTTTTTCTTAAATGAATGTAATGGCACCATTGCCCTGTGCCAACTATTGTGACCTCAAAGCATGCATTAATCCGGCCAATTCCATTTTTATAAAAGGAGTATGCGACACCCAGAGCTACACCTGCAGAGTACCATCATGTGTGAGACTGAACAATCAATAAATTACCACCAGCCCCACAGGTGGGCTACTTTTATGATATTAGAGTCACGGGTTCTCCTTTTGCCGTTGTTTCCGGGAAACATTCTTGTTTTGCTGTGCCTCTTTTTCAATGCTTGGTTCTTTGAATGGTCCGTAATGGCACTCTCCACTTTCACTGTGCTTCTGCCTCATTGGTTTGCATTATTCATCACCTCTTCGGATGCCTGATGTATGGTATGCTTCGCTCTGGCCTTAAGATCGTTTAGATGGAAACCAGACTTGTTGCTGTTTTATCCCAGCCCTGCTGGTCTTTCTTTGCTGATCCTGGCATGTCTGACTGCCTTAGCCAAAGCCACCTTTCAGAGGTGCAGGCCTTCACCAGGACTAATGGTCTTTTAGAGGCAATCGGGAAGCCTCCACTGCTTTATTGCAATGACCAAGTCAGACAAGTAAATACGTGGATACACAGCGCGTCATAATTAAGGTCAGGGACATCTTAAGGATTTTGGGGGCCCTGGGCCAAACATTTTGGGGGCCCCCGTTCAGAACAGCTTTGAATTTATGATCCAATTTAAGCCCCTGTTTCCCACGCCGTTTCCGCTTCCTCAGCTGCGTTAGCGATCCAGTTTGCATCATAGGCATTAGCCTATATATTCCCGATGTAAACGGATGCACGCAGCTGACAGCGGTAGGATTTAGTGTTTCCTGCCCTGCTACTAGGTTTTTAATACTTTTTAAATTGTATGTGTGGCTGAATTACTCTGTGCTTTTTAACAGTTTCTCCTACCTACGCACACTTGCACTTTACTTTATTCTGCTTGCCTACACCTCCTTAGCTGCCCCGATTCACATCTCGCTTTTCCTCCAGTCCTGGTCCGCCGCGGCTGATACACCGATTGTGCGGAGGGCTGGGGCTACTATCAGGCTCCTCACTTCCGCCCACGCAGTTTCCGCTTCCTCAGCTGCGTTAGCGATCCAGTTTGCATCATAGGCATTAGCCTATATATTCCCGATGCAAATGGACGTGCGCAGCGGGCGCGCCGCTGGCGCGCCAAGGCAAGCCCGTCTACACCTGTCAGCCTGATCTTTTATTTCTCACTGAGACCTGGCTGTCTGAAGCCTCCAACCCTACTATCACCTCGGCCATCCCTACGGGTTATAAAATCCTTAGGAGGGACCGACCGGGAAGGGGGGCGGTGTCGCCATAATTTACAATCAAAAACTAGACTGCTCTCCCATCCTGATGGAAAACATCGAGGGCGCAGAGTCCTTAGGCTTCCGCTGTACCTTATCCCCCATCATAGCATAGCTGGTTTGCTGATTTACAGACCTCCCGGTGCAATTGGAAATTTTATTACTACGCTTAATACAGCCACCGCCTCCCTGGACTTAAAATACAACAACTGCCTTATTCTGGGAGATTTCAATATACATATGGACAATGGAAAAGCCCCTCAAACAATTTCCTTGTTGGAGACGCTGCAGGCCTGCAACATGTTTCCATCTATTTCTTTGGCCACCCATGGGAAGGGCCATACCCTAGACCAAATCTTTCACAACTTTGACATATCAGTAAGCCTACCTCTTCCCATTACCTGGTCTGACCACCTCCTATTAAAATTCATCATTCCCAACTCTGCCACAGCCCCTCGGGCTAACGCAGAGCAGAGGGTCCCCTAATTACAGAACGTTCCATAAAATATCCATCCCGATGTTAGCAGACGCCATCGGTCGTTCCTCACCGGAGCTGTCTGGCTGCCCCGTCTCGGACGCCCTCTCAATAGATTCATGGCTCCGAACCAACGTTGGTGCAGCGACACCGATTGTTTCCTGCTCCTCAAAGAGGTCGGCCCCACCAGCTCCATGGTTTAACGATTCCCTCAGATCTAGCAAAAGAAATTGTAGAAAAATGCCGAAAATGGCGTAAATCCTATCTACCGAAGGACAGGAAGGTGTATAAAGACACCTTAAAAGCTCATTACATTCTCGTGAAGGCAGCCAAGAAAAACTTCTTTCAAACCAAGATAGAAAATGCCCAAAATAAGAGTAAGGAAATCTTTAGCATAGTTAAATCCTTTACCACCCCAAAAGCCAGCACAAAGGAAGGGCCATGCACGGAAGAATGGTCTAAGCAAATAGCTCAATTCTTCCACAAAAAGATCTCTGTGATCCAACAAGCCTTCACTAACATCTCAGAGGAAGAACTGACCTTCTACCTTAGTTCTAATAGCAAATTTCACCTCTTGGATCCTCCATCTTTACTAACTTTCCCTGAGTTTCAGCTTGAAGAGTCACTGACCCTTCTCCAAAGCATTAAGTCTGGCTCTCCTACCAACCCATGTCCAGCGAATATCCTGAACCTATTAGCTCCAACCATAAACCCCACGGTAAACCAGCTCTTTAATGCTTCCCTCTCCTCAGGCAACATGCCGAAATTATCGAAGAATGCTAAGATTCTTCCACTGATAAAAAAGGCTAACGCCAAACCGATGGAGCCTGCCAACTACAGGCCAATCTCCCTTCTTCCGGCCCTCTCCAAAGTATTAGAGAAGCATGTAAACAAGGCCCTCCAAAAACACGTTGAAGATGGGAACTCCTTCATGAGTCCCAATCCGGTTTTAGGGCTAACTACAGTACGGAGTCCGCTCTGCTGGAAGTGACCGAATTTCTCAAGGGTAAGCTGGACCAGGGAGGCAAGGCTGTTCTGATACTGCTCGATCTGTCGGCGGCCTTCGATACGGTCCCACATGAGAGGCTCCTGGAGAGACTTGCTAACATCGGCGTGGGGGGGGACCGCCTTAACATGGATATCATCCTTCTTGGCAAATAGATCTCAGGACATCTGGCTCCCCCCTTTCTCATCCTCGGTTCCGGCCATGAATGTAGGTGTCCGTCAGGGCTCCATTCTCAGTCCTACCCTTTTTAATATACATCTATCCCCCCTTGCATTTCTGGTAGAGGAAGAGGGCGCCAAAATGGTTTCCTATGCTGATGACACTCAGCTGATTTTTACATGTGAAAAAGGAACCGATTTTGACGGGGCAATGATTAGGTCTTGCCTCACAAAGGTTTTTAACTGGCTTAAGATCAATCAGCTGAAGTGCAATCCTGACAAAACTGAAGTTGTTTTCTTTGGTAATCCAGAAATGCCTGACTGGAGCTCTTGGTGGCCAAAAGATCTGCCGCCCCCGCCCGCGGAAAAGGAGAAAGTCAAAAACTTAGGAATTGTCATAGACAAGACACACTCCATGCGCATTCAAATCCAAAATCTAACTGGCGCTTGCTTTGGCATACTCCGGATGCAAAAAAAATTCCTGCCACTGTTACCGCTTGGGAGCAGAAAGATTGTGGTGCAGGCTCTGGTGACATCAAAGCTTGACTGTCAACAGCTTGTACCTCAGTCTTCCCGAATCCCTTATCCAGCGCCTACAAGTGGTACAAACGCGACGGCCAGAGCCATCCTGAGACCTAAACGCAGATCTAGTATGACCCCTATTCTTAAGTCTCTACACTGGCTCCGCATAAAAGAACAGATCGACTTCAAAGCGATGACCATCTTCTTTAAAGCTTTCCACGGCTTAGGAGCCGGCTACCTTATTAAGCGCCTTAATTGCTGCACAACATCTAGACCCCTAAGATCTTCCAATGCCAACCTGGCCATCGTGCCTAAAATATGCTGTGCCCGCACTGGAGGCAGATCCCTCGGCTTTCTAGGTGCAAAATTGTGGAATAGACTCCCCGAGTCTCTGAGACTAACCACAGACCTACTCTTTCAGGAAGAACTTAAAAACCTGGCTTTTTAATAACTGATGGGTCTTTTACGCACGTTTTCCTCCCGCTGTCACGCGCCAGGACACTAGTCTGAGTAGCTGCGTGATTTATTAAATACACTATTTCATTAGGTCCCTGGCAGTGCAAAGGAACACTCGTCCAAATTCTAAGGGCCTTATTTATGAGGCCTTGCTTCACTTTTATGCCGCTGGTGCATCACTTTTTGTGACGCACCGGCAACATAAAAAATGTGGCATGTTGCACCCTATTTGCAAAGTGACGCATCTAGGCAGATGCGTCACTTTGTAAACCCCAGCATCACATTATACCTGCGTCAGGTATAATGTATGCAGGGTGGGTGTTACCCCGCAAAAAGCCTCGTAGAAGTGGCACATTGAAATCTATGAGAACTCAGTGCGCCACTTCTAGGACGCCATTGCATCAATATCTTACACCAGCCTCACAGCAGGCGTAAGACTGATGCAGGCACTTTCACATGGGGCTTGCCCCATGTGAAAGGACACATTGCTGGAGTTGTCTATTTTCAGACACATCCCAGCAATGCATCACTTTTGCGCCTACAGATACGTCAGAAATACTGATGTATCTGTAACTCCTTGTGACATGATGCATCATACAGTAAATATGACGCATCTATCATGTCGCAAGGAGGGCGCACTAAGAAGTGACGCATCGCTGTTTTCACGCAGCGATGCGTCACGTCTCATAAATAAGGCCCTAAACGTGTTTACATCTAATATTCAGGGATAGTTATGTGTGTTTTCAATAACGCAGCAGCTAACCAAGATTTCTGCAAATAATGTTTGTGACGCCCTCCCATTTCTTATGTTAGGCCTTGTTTTGATCTAAAAAACTTTTTTTTATGTATATTGCATGAAACATAAACACAACATTTCTCTGCAAAATGGCTGTACTGAACTCTCACACATCAGGTACATAAAAAATAAATTGAAGGAAAACAGTATTTAAAACAATCTGTTTAAGAAATAGTCAAGGTCATTAGGGCAAAGCTCTGGAGAACGGAGCTGACTCTGTCAGGGGGCCCCCTGAAAGGCTGGGGCCCTGGGCCGGAGCCCACTTTGCCCATGCATTAAAACGTCTCTGATTAAGGTATGTATCAAGTGTTTCTTTGGCAATTCTTGCACATTTTATCACTAGGAAAATGTAACTGCAAGAAAGTCCATGTTTAAATTCCTGCAGTCTCTCAAACTGTTGATTTGCTTGCCAGCCTCTACATTTGAATAGTTTATTCCATTTGGCGAATGAAATTCTAACTCTGCTCGGCGAGCAGTTCATTGAGGCCTGCCATAGTCTCCAGAATCCAGAAGTCTCTTCATTGTTGGGAAGGGATGTCCACAACTGTCCGGGGCTCACTCGTGTGATTAGGGCAGTGTGTGAAGTACCTTTGCTGGGAGCGACCACAGTTTTGGTGCTCTAACGTTAGTGCTGCTTGTGTTCCTATGATTCACATGGGCTGCTAGATATTCAAGTCAGCAGACAAAAGTGGATTAGCATGTGCCTTCACAGTGAACCAGCTGGCATCTGTGGTGTAGCATGTGAGGGGAAACAGCTGACACTCGTAGTCTAGCGTGTAACCTGTGGTGCCGTGTGCCAGATGACGTCTGTGCTTTAGCATGAGAGGTGGAGGGTAGTGAGCCAGCTGACTCGTGATCTAGTGTGCAACTTAATGTGCAGTGAGCCAGCTGACACCTGTAGTCTAGCATGTAACCTGGAGCGCAGTGTGCCAGATGACGTTGGTGCTTTAGCATGAGAGGTCGAGTGTAGTGAGCCAGCTGACACAGGGTCTGGTGTGACCTAGTGTGCGGTGACCCAGCTGACTCCTGTAGTCTAGCGTGTGATCCAGCGCAACCCCTAATTCATGGACCAGGGAAATCTTTTCACGCATAAATTGCTTAACAAACGGGGCCCATCACACATTACCCATAAATGATCCCTGAAGACGGGCGCTGGATTTGGGGGGTTTAATTTGTCAATTTCTCCTGTCTCGGTTGCTCGAAATACATTTTTGCCAATTGTCAATAATTCATGCAATCCAAATCTTCGTCAATACAATCCACAAAAAATTCACCAATCAACTTCCTTTGCTTCCCTAGGCACCTGACCAATGTCAGCGCGACACACTCTAACTCTTCCAATCGGAGCTTTCTACGTCTCTGCTATCCTGTCCAATACCAGCGCGACTCGCACAACCAACCAATCTGAGCTTACCTTGCCTCCGCAGTCTGACCAATGCCAGCGCGGCTTTTCGTGATGTCAGCCTCTCCACTTACTGCTGACCCTCCCTTTACAAAAATTATTGGCACTTTTCTAAGTTCTTTTTCTTTACATTAACTTATTAGTTACAACATAAAACAATACCACATTGCCTGTTTACTAAATAAAGAGAGATTTTCACTTTAAAGAATATTCCTTTCAATACGGGCAAGTATAACAATTCCGCTATCCTTCCCTTCATTCAAGCTAGGGGAGGACCTGTTACTTCTCTAGGGATAAGGCCAAAATTTCACAAGAGGACCTTTTATTCGAAAGGAGGTCTCGCTACTCTTCTGGGGATAAGGCCAAAGTTTCACAGGTGGACCCTTCGCTATGTCAATCTTTTTCTACATACACACTAAATAGTCCCTAAAATAACACATAAGTGTTATCACTGATTAAACAGACCATGCACCTGTTCCCGTGTGATTTCACTTCTCACACTTTTCTTCTGCCTTATTTCAGGCTAGTTTTTCCTCTGCCGGCTTCCCAGATACCCTTCTGTATCTGTGTTCCAAAGACTACATAAAACGCAACACTAACTCACTTTATATAGAATGTTAAACATATAATCAATAAATCACCAAACTAATCAATAATAACCATCCTGCTACCAGAAAAACTGATCCAGCGCAACCCCTAATTCATGAACCCGGGAAATCTTTTCACGCATAAATTGCTTAACAAACAGGGCCCATCACACATTACCCATAAATGATCCCTGAAGACGGGCGCTGAATTTGGGGGGTTTAATTTGTCAGTTTTATTACGTACAATACTATACTTCACATTAATAACATTTATATAAATCCCTAACTATTCGTAATTTCAACTGTCTTCTTTTGGTCGATGGACCATTAGTTGAAGAGTTGATGGTGACTATGATTAACTAAACACTTTAATATTTTAACTAAATAACCACAGAGCCATTTATTCGGTTAATAATTTTCTTATTAATATTAAATGCTCATAATTCAGATTGTCAGTGCATACACAAGATCACATATAAGAGAACAAATTATCAAGCAATGTAATCAAAATGAATCATTTGAATCAACATCAAAGCGTGCATAGGAATGGGGAAAAAGAAGGTACAGCATAAACACTTGTAGAAAAATATTGCAAAATCAAAGCATTTAAGGAGGGTGATACCCACCAAAGAATCAGGAAAACCACTTCCTTGGCCGAGGTTGTGGCAAGGGGTCCTCAGAGATAGGCTCAGAGGACAAAGTTAACAGGACAGATGCAGCTAAGTTTTGCCATAGACTGGCAAACAAAAATAATCTCCCAATTCAAACTACCTTAATCTAGTTCTCCTCGGATGCAGTCTCCTCCCAAGCACTCCCGCTGTAGTGTAGTTCCTATTTCCCCAATAGGCTCTGTGCATTGGAATAATATACCCTATAGGCTTGACATAGGACTGAGGTCGGTATGTCCCTATCGAGTATATTAAACTTAATTACTTTGTGCCAGCTAGCTCAGAGGCCACTAGAAACTCCTTGAAAACAAGAAGGGAGTAGTTTCTGGCAAACGCATAAACATGACCACTTTGTTTCCCTTTAGAATCGGAACACGTCTCAGAATCGTGGAAACAATAGATAAGTTTCCCTCAGCTCAATCGTGCATGCTTAGTTTCCTCAGAGTTACACAAAGAATAGACGGGCGTTTCAATAAAAAGGTTTTATTGAACAGTCTTGTTTCTCGTGTAAGAGATATGTGCTGTTATGATCACAAGACAGTATGCAAGATATATTATGTACAGCGTAAGCAGTAGAAATAAAACTGCGCTAGCATTATCTTTTAGCATATATTCACATACATAAATAACATGAGCTAAAAATGCGAGTACTCATATGATGCGTCTCTAAGCTAGTTCTACCCCAATGTACCTAACCTAGTCTAGGTGTAGGGAAAGGTAAGAAGTAGGCGAAGTATTCTTTAGTATGGTATACTAAGAGTATGTTAAGTCTAGTATGCCAAGAGTCCCTCTAGGTTCTAGTCTGCTCCATACCTTGAGAATGAGAGAGGTGGGAATCTCTTTCCGGACTCGAACTCTAACACCCCGCGAAGGGAGTCAGATCACTGGAAGCTGGATTCTCTGCGAGCAGAGATGACAGCGTCTTCTCAGTGCGTCAGGCCGGGATATGGGCTCCTCTGAAGTCAAGGTCTCCTCTAACTTGCTTGGGCAAGGGAAGGTATATTTATACCTGGTAGGTACTTTGGAATGTTAGCATTGACGTGAAGTCTGACAGAGGAAGACGTCCGGAATGAACCCTTAAGGTATAACGGTTCATGTATAATAGATGAGTTCTTGGAGAAATCAATAATCCTGTGCTAGGGAACTCTCAAGAGCTTAAGGGTCTGGTTTCTAAGAACTCGTTGTGACGTTAGGGTGGACGGATGTCGGTGACAATGCCTGTATTTGGAGTGCACGGCTAATGCCTAAATAAGGACTGGGATTCTATGCCTATATAAGGGCAATGCGAATTGTGCCTATTTAAGGACATGTTTCAGGAAAACCTATATACGGACACCTAAAGCGGAATACAACACCGCATCGTTCTTGTACCTAAAGTTTCTCTGGCTCATTGCTGGTCTGCTCTGTCTTGGCGCGCTTCTCTCTCAATGTTCTGTGCGTTCTGATCTTCTCTTTTCTCTCATCCGATCTGATCTGCCAATTCCGCCAATCTCCGACACCCCCCCAATTGGGATATCAATTATAGTCTAATGCCTAATTCACTATCTTACAATGTTGCAGTATCGGTAGAAACTCGTCCTGTGATTGGTTGTCCTAAATCTTGCTAGGGTCGCCTCATCATGTTCCCCTCACAAATCCATCCCATACCGGTTTTGACAAAGGAAGTATTAAGGATAAATACATTCGTATACTACTAACATCATTAGTTATACATTTTGCAACATTTCATCATGATATCCCCTTCACATTCAAATTGCACGTAGCGATGGCAGTTCCCACAGTCACTGTCGCATCTTGGCACAAACAATAGGACACAGGTCAACATGGCCTTCACACGGATTACATCAGCTGGTGCACTCTGCAGCTCGTAAGCAGGCAAAACAATTTGGCGCATGCGTCCTCCGTACCGACCAAGATAACCACATGCTGGTTCAGACGAGGCCATTTTCATGCAGGCCCAATCTCGTACTAAAGCAAATAAACACAAAAGTGTATTAATTCATGAAATAAAACCCATTATGGTTAAATCCCACCATACTAATACCCTGTATTAATTAATTCCTAGCGAAAGCTTATTAATTTAAAGCAACTTTTCGTTATTTGTGCACAACATGCAAAATGTGCAATGTACAACATAGCATAAATATGCATTAGTACGATTTTCCAAAGTGCAAACAGTTAATACGTACTCATGCCATCATGGTTTAGTATATTATGAAAAATGCGTTTGCCCCCTGTGTGAATGTGTGCATTCAGGGTTGATTAGTCCATGCAGTTAATACATCATTATGGGGTTTCTTAATTTCATGAGGGTGTATTTTTACAAACCTCACTCCATCACGTGTAACCTGGAGTACAGTGTGCCAGGTGACGTCTGTGCTTTAGCATGAGAGGTGGAGGGTAGTTAGCCAGCTGACACATGATCTAATGTGCAACTTAAGGTGCAGTGAGCCAGCTGACACCTGTAGTCTAGCATGTAACCTGGAGTACAGTGTGCCAGATGACATTGCTTTAGCATGAGAGGTCGAGTGTAGTGAGCCAGCTGACACCGGGTCTGGTGTGACCTAGTGTGCGGTGAGCCAGCTGACACCTGTAGTCTAGCATGTAACCTGGAGCGCGGTGTGCCAGATGACGTCTGTGCTTAGCATGAGATGTGGAGTGAGCCAGCGAACACGTGGTCTAGTGTGTAACCCAGAATACGATGAGCCCGCTGACACCTGTAGCCTAGCGTGTAACCTGGAGTGCGGTTTGCCAGATATCTGTGCTTTAGTGCGTGTCCTGGAGTGCCATGAACCAGCTGACATCTGTGTAATAAATGGGATAACTAGATCACCGCAAATCATAAATAACGCATGTGTGACTGAGTCGGCTTGGGCAGTTCACCTAAGCAAAACATTTAAAGGAGTCACAGGCTTTGCCAAGAATAATATTCACATCGACTGAGTCCAAGCCATCAGGATCCATCAGAAAAGGGGGTACAATCCTGGATCCCCCAATAGCTCTGGATAGCCAACGCTATGTGGTAGAAAAGGTATCCAAAACAAAATCAGGTTGAAGGGACGGGGTACCGGGGTCAAATGGGATACCTCAGGCCATTTTTATGAGTGACCCCGACTACTGGGCGATCCTGCTGTTGGGGCTATATAGTGAGGTAGGAACAACAAACAGTCTGCCTATGAGTTGGAAAAGGTCAATAATCAACCCGATATTTAAGGGGGGTGATAAGTCGGATCTGGCAAATTACAGGCTTATAGCTCTTATGGACGTTGAAGCCAAACACTACGCATCATTAATCCTGGAGGACATGGTGGAATGGTCTAACAACAAGTTGATCCCTCTGAACAAAACAGGATTCTGTAAAGGGTTTGGAACAACAACAAACATACTTGCCCTGGTCATGATAGCAGAAAGGTGCAAACGTTTGCAGAGAAAGTTACAACTTTGTTTTATTGATTTTAAAGCAGCGTTTGACCGTGTAGACCGAGGGCTGCTGTGGAGCAAATTCAAGGATTTGGGCCTTCCTGAATCAATATTATGCGCCATAATCAGGGGTGGGGGGAATCATATCGCCCGACGCCCAAAACATGTTGTTTTTTATGATGCCCAAGAAGATTTAATATCTATTTTGTCCGATGGACAACTAGACATTAAATCACAAAAAATATACCAGCAGTGTGCACTCTCGGGTACTCGCAGCGATTAGACATGCTGACAGAAAGCCTAAGAACTTTGGAGGCCTCTGATTGGCTAGAAGCCCATGACTGGGCTCTAGGCAGCGATTGGCTGGGAGTCTTGAGCCCAGCAAAACATCACAGTTTATTTGGTGGGAAAAGCACGGGTTAAACACTGGTGCAGCCCACCCACTCTCTGAAACAAGCTGCCGAACGTGCATAGAGTGGGGCCGAGGCAGGAAACGCTTCCTCTGCTGCCGGGTCCAAGCGCCATGGGCATCCATGTGGTCTCTCTGCCGCTGGTTGCTGAGTGACTCGATTTCCCCCATCCCGCAGTGTCAGTTTCCTCCTCACACCCCATCCAAGGCAGGGCGCTCGTCTTTCTGGAATTGTGAGTGGCAGGCGTCTGACAGGTGAGTCGGACCACTGCATATACCCATTAATTATCTGCAGCAAACTGCACCATTTACTAAGAAATGTACGGGAACTGTGATGCTGCATGCCACGGGCCGGGATTGTTTAATCTCTACCTGGAATCTTTAGGGAACCTCCTAAGCAAATCTGGGATCCATTACCATCTTTATGCGGACGACACTCAAATCTACCTTAAGGTGTCTTCCGCACACGATCTCTCCCTACTCAACTCTACTCACAACTGGATGTTAGCTCACCAACTCATTCTGAATCCAGCCAAAACTGAATTCCTCCTTCTCTCTACCTCTCTCACCTCCTCCTGTTCAATCTTGGATGGATCAGCTGAACCTACTCAACAACAAACCCATCATTGTCGACAGCACTAAATCCCTAGGTGTCATTCTTGACAAAAGACTCAACCTAATCTCCCACATCAACTCTATTGCTAAGAACGCACGTTACCAGTTGCGCCTTCTATGGGGGATCCGTTGGTTCTTCCCGGAGAAAGATTAAAAAACCTTGGTACAATCGCTGGTTCTCTCAAGACTGGATTACTGCAATTCTCTTCTGACGGGCCTACCCAAATCCCACCTCTCCCCTCTCAAATCCATCCTCCATTCAGCAGCTCGCTTCATTTCAGGGTCTAAACGAAGCGACCACGTCACTCCTATCCTGTCCTCTCTTCGATGGCTTCCGATCGAGGCAAGATCTATTTACAAAACTGCCTGCATCACACACACAGCCTTACACACGTCCTCCCCTCGTTACCTGGCGAATAAATTGAAATTGTCCGGTGGCTCTCGCCCTTTTCGCAATGCGGAGAAGCTTCTGCTTGAGCCCCCCGTCTTCAAAAGGGAAAGATCGATGGCTCAATCCTTCTCAGGCAATGCGGTGAGAATCTGGAACTCGCTTCCCCCATTGCTCCGTGCCACCTCCTCTACCCGGATCTTCAAAGCTGACCTCAAATCTCTTCTCTTCCAAAGACCCTTTCAGAACTAATACTTTCATTCTCAGGCACCTCTAGGAAGTTCGCTCTTCATTGTAAATTTGTACTTTTTCCTGTACATTCCTCACCCTTGCGTGCTGTGTTGGATTTTATGTGTGTTCCCTTCATTTCAAGTCCCCTGTTTAATTCACGCCCTCTCTACTCCCTCAAGGAAGTTCTTCCACTATAGGAAATTCTGTACTCCATGCCTATAGAAGTGCCGACCCAGTGTGTTCTGAGTGACTGCCACTTATTGCAGTATTATACCTCTATTTGTATTTTGTATCTCATGTATCATGCACACCTGTCACTTTTTCCTCTTGGAACGTATACCTCTTTTTGTATCTGGTTTGTTTGTTATTTGCACAATTGTCACTTTTTCCTCATGTAATGTAACGCTCGCTTTTGTATTATGCTCACTTGTAACCTTCTCCTCATGTAATGTTACTGTTCCTATTGTGAAGCGCTCTGACACCTTCGGGTAAAGTCTGCGCTATATAAAAACGCATAAATAAATAAATCATTGCGCATGGGGGCGGGGTCAAAAGTATGGCATTTTAAGGTAATTTACAGCAAGGGCATGGATTTATCACGCATAACCACATTAGGTTAGTTAGTGCTGGGCTGCTACTTTCCCTTTGCTGAAAGGCCGCACTCCAGTGACAGTGATCGATGGATTCAATGGTCACTGGAGCCCATCAGAGTAGAGCTTTGGTGTACCCTGCAGCTGGAGAGCTCTAGACTGGGTCATCTTTAGTCCCACCTGGTGCCCATCGCATCTTCCATGTTGGCTGCGCCCATGTGTCTCTTACAGAGACTGCTTGACAAGGAAACCTTGTACGTGTTTACTATGGCTGTGGGCATGTCACACGAATATGGCGACTTTACACATGCCCCTATATGAGCAGGGCACTCATGTAAACAGACTATTTATGCAGCCCACCTCCCGATACCTAATGATCGGGATATATTGGGCACTACAATAATTGAAGAACACTGCCCCCTGTCGTTTCCAAGGATGCATTAGTGGCCGGCTCTGAGTCTTTAACTGTAAACACGGGATTCTGATCCCTGCGGGAGTTATACCTGTGCCCAACGATTACAGTAGAGCTAGTCACTTTGTTTAGGTTTATTGAGGAAAATATCAATAAAAAGAGAAGTAAAATGATTTTTATTTAAAGTTTATGCTGTTCAAAGTGGGCTAACACTCTCTTATACATCTCCAGCATCTCAATCACTTCAAGTTCTTATTGTCAAAGATTGAGATTGTCGCACGTAAAACAAACTTGGACAAAGTGTCGCCTCTTCACCATCTGGCTACAGGGGCATGAACCAGCGCTATCAAATGAAGTGAGAAACCTGGTAGGGACTATGGCCTCTGCCCACTGCTTGCTATGCAGGTAAACTAAGTGACCAAAGGCATCTTTTACTCCACGTGAACTCAATGCCACATCTGAGGTTTCCTCACAGGGAGATGGCCACCATCACTTTGGGTCAGTCCCGCAGAGTTTATATACTGGTGCCCGATGCTATTTTTATCCTCAACCTTGAGCTAATTACGAATGCAGGCATCAGACAACGTCAATACCTATGTATGCATGATCCTATCACTCACATCCTTCAAGACTGACACTGGCTGCAAGAAACCGCTCATTCATGGCTCTCTGCATCGCACACGAGACTCCATTACACAGGACTGATCTTCCTTCAACGCAAACGTCACACCCACAGCTAAAGAATGGCTCTGGTACAGACTGGCCCTGCGAGTCACGCTCTGGAACACCCCCAGTTAAGAATGAGGATACTTCAAAAACACCCAGTTGCCCGATACCCTTCGGAAAGAACCTGGTCTGCTTCTCTTCCGGAAGCAGCTAAAAACTATTCTCTTTAGGGAAGCACTAGATACGGCATAAGACCTCTCAATACCATGGAGACCTCCCCGCTTTGACGCTGTCCCGCTTCTTCCAAAGCGCTAAGAGACCTGTCGGTGTATATGCGCTATACTAAAATAACATAACAGCAGTAAAGAAATGGCACCGCCCAAATGCATGATCCTTTCCCAGCAAAGGTCCAACAAAAGAAGTGAAAAATATTACTTACCTGTAACTTAGTTTGCACCTTATAAATGTTACAAATTACCATGCTGTTCATTTCATGCTGGGCTAGACCACTGCAAGGTGTCCTTCGTTGTTGAGCAAATTTTGGTTTCAAGCTTGTGACATGATGCAGTATGATCAGCATGATCAAATGCCCTGCAACCATTCTGTACCGCGTCATGCCTAAATACTACTGCAAGCTTGCCACAACAAAACTGCAGCACTTTCAAAACCCCCTTGCAACATCCAAAACAGATATTTTAAACCCAGTGTCTACAAAATTCATGCTTCGAAGTGGCTTAAAGGACATGTTGGTGTGCTATAAATCTACCAGTCATGCAAAGCTAACGAGGTAGTAGCTTTTCCGAAAATCCCGAATCCCCTTCAGGCCCTTGACAGGCGCACGCAGTGCTGTGGAAATGCAACAGCGCGTAAAACAAAATAAAAATATAGTGAATGTTTCTCTGTCAGTTCTTATAATTATGTCGGGAGTTGGTGGGACAAGTGGATTTTTCAGGACATGTGGATCTTAGTATCATTTTGTGCCTTGGCCAAGTAGATTATTAGAAAAATTCCACACCCTAGCAGGGCTGTGGAATTCCTACAGCCCGACGCCCAGGACATATTGTTTGGGGTCAAGGGCAACAAGTTTCCATGTGTATTTTGTCCTTGGGACAAGTAGGCCCAACCCCCTGCAGCACAAACCATTTGGCTGCCAGTTTACAGTACCACATTATGGATCAGGGAAGGGCACTGTCTGCAGTTAAAGTAATAGTTTTGTCCATATATTAATGCTGTTCAAACTTGTATTTATGATTCATTAATTGAAAGCCTTTATTATTAAGGTGAGCGCTCTAAGTAAATGTGTAAGCTCCGACTGCACTACTGACAGAGGTTCCAGTATAAAAATGTGTGCACACGTTTTCAAAGTTTAGCAATATGAGGCTATGTATAATGCTCCCAGAAGGCTCTGATTTGATGCAAATATTTGCAAAAGCTTGAAAGCAAGATTGATGATTCTTTGCTTTCAAAATAAAATGTTCATAAAAAAATGAAAGCAGGAAAAAACCATTTAGCTAAAATTTCAGGTACCATTTCTTTGCAGCATCATTTAGTAGCATGTGTTGATGCATGCTAGTATTTCCCAAAAATATTCATAATGAAAAATCAGTGTAACCAATTTCAATAGGATTATGGGAAACAAAAATAAACTAGCATTGGCAAAGTCAGTGGGTCTGAAATTGGTGGTCAGCATTTCAGTGTTGTCAATGTGTGAATTGTTTTGGCATGGTTTTTGTAAAACCGTATTGGTGTGGGAGCTTGCGGGCCCCCACCATTATAACAAACATTGGCAAAAGCAAAAAATGGTTTTGGTCTCAAAAAGCACACTGCCACAGTAGTTACTGGCACTGAACAAAACTACTTTGTGTGCCGATATGCTCCTTGTGAAAGAGCAGAATGCTGTCACTCACAGTGAAGCCAGCCGATACAGAGAGAGAGAGACAGAATTTTAATAAACTTAAAATGTCCTGGTCCACGCCAGACCAAATTTGGGGCCCAATTATTAAAGAAAGTCTCAAAAGTGCACCCATGGTATATGTCCTTGCATTAAGTGCAGCTATACGGCTTTCATGAATTCCCAATAATTTACAGAAGTAGGAAAAGAAATGGTACTTCTAGAAAATGTTTGTGAACTGCATTTTAGCATGAGCAAATATGCATGTGTAGATTTGCTCATGCGAAAATCTGAGTGTTTGCAAGTTCACTTTCCCTCCAACCACTTTTTCCCAACTCTGGAAGAAGGTTTACGTCTGCCATTGTCAGGAGTAAATTTCCAACATTTCTCAGTATGGGAAAAGATTAGAAAAGAGTTGTTGAAAACCCTTAAAACATGCAAGTTAGTAGGTTTGTGCAGACTCATAAGGGCATTCTAACCCTGGAACTATTGCTTACCACTACCTTCAGCCCCAGTATGTGATCTGCGGACACGTGAAAACATAAGGAGATTGCAAGTATTTAAACACTACTATGGTATGAGCCCTGGCATAATCCCAGTCTATATCAGAACTCTAATATAAGATTGCTGCCTTAATTTTTCGCCACACTCATGGCACCAAAGGGACAAGTGTATTTTGTTACAGGACAAGTAGATTTATGAAGCAACCTGCCCCATGGACAAGTAGTTATTTTATTAAATTCCACACCCCTGATAATACAACTGTACACTGGCAGTTGGATCCGCATAAAAATAGCAAAAGGCACGAGACTGTCCAGGGAAATGCAGCCAGAGATGGGTCTAAAGCAAGGCAGTGTATTAGCACCTCATTTATTCAATCTCTTTATGGCGGACCTCTCACCAAGATTAAATTAAGTAAATTCTCACCCACCACGCCTGGGCCCATTATCTTTCTATGCTGTTGACATTGTTCTGCTCAGTCTAACGAGTCGGCTTACAAAGATCGTTAAATGTTATCAACGTTTGCCAAGGACAATGTCTTGGAAATCAACATCATAAAAACAAAAAACATGACTATTGGGAAACGGCTTTGTAGGAGAGTAGGATCTGCTTCACAGGGGTACCCCCACTTTTTGCTGATACTTCACTGGTTTTCGACATTAGTCTGGCTGGGGCCCTGCTATTCAGAACCCCAGCCTAGCTGTTTCCTCTTTAAAAGGGTCTCCATGTGCCTTAGGCACATCTCTGATTGGGATCTGGAGTGCCCTTGTAAGTCCCTAGTATATGGTATACTATGTACCAAGGGCATAGGTACCTCAGAGGCCTGCCAGGGGCTGCAGCATATATTATGCCACCCCTGGTAGGCCATCCAAACTGACACCACAGGTCTGCTACTGCAGCCTGGGTAAGGTGGTGCATGCACCCCTTGCTGTGGTATAGGTTACCTATATCACTAAATGCATACACACATATAAACCTATAAGTCACTCCTAAGGCAGGCCTTATCAATCCTAAAGGCAGAGTGCATGGTTCCTATGTGAGAGGGTGCCCCTGCATGAGCAGGGCCCCTCTGCAGCGTTCGGAGACCATCTCTGATGCTGTTTGTAGTGCAGCCTGACCATATACTCTTAAACGCATTATATCCTCGCGGTAAAATGCTAACTATGGAATGGCTGCACCGAAACATGTCGTGTTTGGTGTCAAACATCTTGGAATACTACCCCCCCGCCAATTCTGGCGGCGGGGGTAGCATTCCACCCTTCTAGAGGGAAAGGCATGTTAACTCTGGCGAGTCCGGTAACTTCTTTCCAGAGCCCTGGCATCACAAAATGGATGCTGCTGCCACAGACACGAGTCTGGCCTCCTGCTGCTGGACGAAACTCCGGCAGGGGAGGCCTGGACAATAGGTTTCCTGTCCCAGGGAGGTGTGACCACCTCCCAGACAGGACAATGTGTATTGGGGCTGGGCGGGAGCACTTTCGGGTGCTTTGAAGTCCTGCACTGGGGGCACATTTGGTGTCCCTGTGCATACCCCAGTTCAAACCGGATCAGGGGCTTGCAGCCCCTGCTTTGGCGCGAACTGGACAAAGGGAAAGGGTGTAGCCACCCCTCTGCCCTGACCCACCCAAAGGTGGGGCCACAGAGTAGTCCATCCCCTATTTTTGGAATAAAGGTAGGAACCCAGTCCTTATGACTTTAGATTATACCTGGACGAAACTCTGACACGGAATCCTGGACCTTCGACGCTCTACGACAAGATTAGAGGACTGAAGAATCTCCCTTGGGGTCAAGGAGTGACTCCCCTGCTTGGCAGGCACCGAAGAAGCATCTGTCCGGTTCGCATCACTGAAGCTCCCGTCGGACGCCGAAGTCATCGCATCACCAGAGGTGGATTCTCAGACTTCCCGAGGCTACCCTGAGTCCCCAGCAAAGCTGAGGCCCGTGGCTATCGTGGGTGACTTGAGACCGTGACCCCTGGACACCGAGCACATTTGCAAGTGCACCATCTTCTGGGTCTCCCAGAAGTCGTGCTTTGGGCTCCGAGTAGCCCTAGCCTCCAGCACCACCTGCACCGAAGATCACTGGCCCCACTCCACGAGTGTCCTGTAAGCCAGCTCCACGTGCGGCGTCACGAGGCTCCTTCGCGGTCGCTAGCCCGTTGGCTAGTAGCCCTTACCGAAGGCCAATCTTTTCTTTACTTGGCAGTCTGGTTGCTCCAGGCCTGCCCTCACTTACCCTTGCTGGGTGAGTTCCCCAGACCTTGCTGGTCTGCATCATCGACGATCTACATCTTACTCGAGACTTGCCGTTGCCAAGGCCTGTTGGGTCCAATCTGGTCGCCGACACCTCTGCACTCAACAGACATCGAGCAACAGCCCGAATCCTGCTCCTGGTCGCCGACAACGCCTCCCGGACCTCGTGGCTGAAGAGTCAAGACGACCGTCAACGAACTTGAAGCACTCGACATCGGTGGGCATCTGTCCATCGCCCTCCTGGTCACTGGCTAGTGACCCAGACTCTGTCCCCTCTGCTTTCAGGTTCTTCAGAACTCCGATCCACTCTTGGATCCACCCGGACACTTTTCTCCTGGTCGCCAGCAGCACTTTGCAGCAGATCGCCATAAGAAACGACGACGAAACCCGACCCCGAAAGGCACCTATGCACCCGGCTTCCCTGGGTGAGGTAACCACGAGTACTCCGGTGCTCCCGTGGGTAGAGACTCTTCAAAGTCCTAGATCTCAAAGGGTTTTGTCCTAGTCCTCTTTAAAGTGTCCCTTTCCTCTATTTTTCCGATCCCGACTTTCTCCATAGAAGTAAACGGCGTATCGCGGTTGTGTATTTACACTGCACGCGTCTCCCGTGGGTCCCCTGTGTCACTACCTTGGGTGGTTCCTTGTGGTCCAAGCACTTCTAGAGGCTCTAGGCCTAGTGTCTAGTTCCGTCGTGGTTCGCATACCACTTTATTGGTATATGGTTTGGTACGCCCCTAGGGCCCAAACGTGTATTTGTGCTATTACTGTGATTTAAGATCTTATAACCTATGTACTTCGAACTCTAGCCTCATAAAGAGACTAGAGGGGTGTGTTTAGTAATAAATACATATATTTTGAATATATACCTGGTGTGGTGCTCCTTCATTTGGTCACTCAAGAGATTATAGACTGGTAAAACAAGCTGCTTTACATTCCTTCAAGACTTAGCCTGAAGGCTGCTCTCCATAGCTACCACTAGGATAGCTTTCAATAAGGTTGTCTTTAACCTACCTACCATAAGAGTCGATTTGGACTGGTGCAAGGTGCCCACTATAATTAGTGGACAGCATATGCCAGGCCAACTTCTCACAGGCTTCGAAATCAACACCCTATTAAGCTGGGAGAAACTGCTTTAGGGGTAGTCAATAACTACAAATATCTGGGGCTGTACATAGATAATATCGACTAAACTTTCAATTTCATAAACAATGTCTCGGAAAAAAAGGAAATGCCCTAATCTACACATTCCGTGCCCTTGCAAAAAAGTTAAGGGGCCCATCTGCTTGCAGTTATGAGTGCCAAATTACTGCCGACAGTGGCTTATGCAAGCATCGTTCTAAATGGTAAAGATGCAAAACTTTTAGACAATCTACAAACGAAAGCGTACAAAAATGTTTTCAATTTACCTCAGAATGCAGCCCCGGCACAGCCGAGATTAGAATTTGGTTTTACGCAACAAGAAATTGGGAGAAAATATGCTACTATTAAAGGCCGGTATAAAATCTGGTTAAATCGAGCCAATGACTTGCATGATGCCTTGTGGCGGGCCCAGGAAGATCTGCATTCAAGTTATGGCAATTTTCCTGACAACAGAACTCTGGGCGCAGAATGCCTCTTTTTCTGTCTTCCGTAGGGTGATAAACAAAATGGCTAAATCCCATTCACTACTAGAAGACAAAAGTAAATTAGCCAAGCGGTCTCATGCCTGGATGGTCCTGCAGTCCTACACAACAGCTCGTCTGGCAGAATATCTACACACAACGTACACATTTCATTTGAAACTAAAACTCCTGGCCACAAGGTTTGGGGTTTTACCAAGTTTAGCAGATCAGCCAACATGGAAGGATAATGGTCCCATGACATGTAACTTATGTAGTGCAGCGAAGCAAGATTTTATTCATCTGATCTGCTTATGCCCCTCTTTAAAAACAATTCAGGTGTTTTTGAAAAAGCTTTTAACAGAGGCATTCGGTCTTGTAGACTGGCAATAATTAAAGGCCTGGACCCGATAGATCTCTATTTGAACTCTAAGATGATAATTTCAGACATTTTATGAAAAGTCCTCACAGACCAAGGAAAAACATGCCCCTGATCCACTGATGAAATGGTGATTACGGAAATTCTCGAATGCTAAGACCCTTTCCCTGGAGGACTAAGTAGATGCAGCATCCATCCCCTTAGTTATAAAAATAATTTACAGACTGGATTTTAATTGGACTAACGTACTTTATATTGGGATTGGAAGTGATAGCAATAGAAGATTGTTTTATTAATATAATAAGTACTGGATGACTACATCCATTTTTTTGATCTCCCAGGTACGAAAGTGATTCAGACTGGTTTTAAACTGATTTATTGCACTTTATATTGAGAGCGGAAATGATAGCAACACTGTAGACTTTGACATGAAATTCAATTTGAATAATTTTATGCTTTGGAAATTAATTGTCCTTTGGAAGATTGTTCTGGTTTTTATTAACTGAAACAAAGTTTGTGTGTGAGCTGACATCTGTGGTGAACCAGCTGACATCTGTAGTCTAGTGTGTAACCTAGATTGTGGGTGTGCCAGTTGGCACCTGCTTTAAGTTAAGTAGAGTGCTATGAGCCTGCTGACACCTGTGGTGATGTGTGGCCCAGAGTGCTTTGAGCCAGCTGAGACGTAGTGCATGAGCAGGTGTGCAGTGAGCCTTTTTAGTACATGAGTTTGTATCTGAATTTTCCATCCAGCCCTTTTGGGAACAGCGGTTACTAGACCGAGCCACTGACTATGGCTTTCCTCGCTAATGTTCTGTGCTCTCGAGGTTGACTTGTATCCTTACATTGCTGACCTCCATGGGGAGTGCATGTGTGTTGCTCTCATCTGTGTGCTGCGTCTCCCTTTGCTTTCCCGGCCTCAATTTTGGGTGGGTAGGGAAAATACAATGGAAAGCACCACCCACTCCTTGCTCATCCATTGTTTTCCCTGCCAATCATGCTTTTTTTCCTCACTCCTATGTTGCCTCTGCCCCTTCCCATTGGGACAACTTCTACGTTTATTACTTTTAAAGTTTGGAGCATCTGCCATGTCATCTGGTGTCATAAAATGTTTTCCCCAAATTGAAAATGGCCATCCTCATAGTGCACCTGTGAATGGATCTGGCTTTTTTTTTTTTTTTTTTTTTTACACCCATTCAAATATTTCAGCAGATGCACGCACATTCATGGCAGCCAGCTTTGAATGAACAGGACTATGGAATTTTAGATAAAGGGTTTCTGGTTTTCAGTTAAAACAAATTATAACTGAAGAGCACTGACACCGCATTTCAGTAGAAACCTGATCACTTTGAGTAAATCTTTGGCAAATCGCTTCATATCACTTTCACCCAGCTACTTTATTTGCCATAAGTGTAAGCGTATAACAAGTGCTAAATCAATAAATGTTTTCATGTTAGATGAACTCTGCAAGGGCCAGATGGGCCCAAAATCAAAAAAGTGTTTGCTTTATGTTGGCTTGACTTACATGTGCAAACATTGGATTTACTCTGAAAAAAGGATTTACATGCATGAAGTTGTCAGCACAAATCTACTCACAAGCTTGAAACAGATGGGAAGAGGAAATGCCATGGTTGGATTGCCCTGTGAATTTGTACAGACCTACAGACCTACATTTCTACCAACATTCACCAGCTCTTCTCTAAACCATTCACACTTGAAAACCTTCTTGAATATTTTTTTTTAGTACTGGCATCCATCAGATGTTTCATTGACTAATGCCTTAGATCAATGGCATTTAAAGTAGGCTTTAAAATTTGATGTTTTTAAATTTAAATGATAGTTTAGAAAAACTCTTAACTGTTTCAATTTGATAAAATTTGCAAAACAAAACACATTTGAGTACTTTTTATTTTTAAAACCATCCATAATCCATTCTTTTGTATATGTTTGCATGTAATCGAGGAGCAGTTTGAGAACATTAAATATAATCGCTTTGTTAAATTTTGTGAACTTGTGTACATGTTTTTATATTGGAATCACTGTCAGGAATGTAAGATCTTGCAGCTCAATGCATTTTCTTAAAGCTCTCGCGTAACGGTAAGGGGTTTGCATTAATGAAATGTATATTCACATTTACTGAAAAAAACAAAGGTGACTGGGACGTTATAGTTTGCTGAATTTCTCTGGGTTTTGTACGAGTGAAATGTCAGTCTGTTAGTTAGCTGAGCTACTATAACTTACACCCCTGCAATGCACTGCTTATGACCTCGCATATTACATCACTCACGGCATGGTCAGTGACATCACTGATGACATCATCCAAGGATTGTGAGTTTTCTGAAACTTACTGAGTGTTAAACATGTATACTAAGATAACTGGCTGTGGGAATTTCTATAAAGGTGGGTCAGTGGGTGTGTATGTGGTGTATACAAGAGTGGGTATGTGAAATTGGGTGTGTCAGTAACTGTATGGTGACTGAGTTGGTGTTTAAGTGGGTGTAATGGTGAATGATGGATGAATAAGTGGCTGTATGGGTGAGGGTGTAGGGGCCAGTGGCTGTAAATGGTGAATGAGTGCATGAGTGGCCAGATGGGTGACTGAGCAGGTACATAAATGTCTGTATGGCACAGTACATAGGTGACTGTATGGGTGCATGAATGGGTGTGTGGGTAAGTGGGTGTGTGAGTAGTTGTATGGGTGAGTGAATGGATGTTAGAGTGGCTATCGGTGAGTGAGAGATTGTATGGGAGAGTATTTACTTCTCACTGACTGTATAGATGAAGGAGCAGATGTTAGTGTATCTGAGTGAGTGGATGTTTGAGTAACTATGTGTAAATGGATGTGCGAGTGACTATGGGTAAGTGAGTATTTGTGTAGGTGACTGAGTATGGGAATGGCTGAATGGGTGGGTGTGCAAGTATCTATGACTGGATGTGTGAGTCGCTGTATTGGTCAGTGAGTAGGGGCATGAGTGGCTGTATGTCAGTGGTTGCATTAGTGACTTTATGAATGAGTTGATGTGTAAGTAAGTGGCTCTATGAATCAGTGAGTAGGTGTGTGAGTGGGTGTCATCCGTGGTGTAATATGTGAGGTCATAAGCAGTGCAGTGCTGGCGTAAGTTATAGTTAGCACAGTGAACTAGAACTGCTGAATTTCTCTGGGTTTGTATGAGTGAAATGTCGAACTATAAAGTCTCTGTAACCTTTTTTTTTTTTTTTTTCAACAAATTTCTAAGGTTTTTTAAATGCTAATTCCTAGCAATAACGTCCCTGTAACCTTTGGTTTTTTCAGTGAATTTATATAGTTTTTAAAATAGTTGCGTTTGCAGAATTTGAAAGAGACCATTAGTTATAGATTCCTTACCTTAGAACGTTCTCACCCGTGCAGTGGCAGAGGGTTGAGACGCAGCTAAGTTCACCATACGATGTGGGCTGGATACCGCCGACTCTCTAGGCAGAACGGTTTCCACATCAGCCTTGAGGCGCTACACCTGGTTGAGGACCTCTGGTTTCTCGGGGGATGTCCAACCCATCCTTCTGGACATGCCCTCTGATGGCAGTCGCCTGTTCGGTGACAAGGCGGACTCAGCGCTCGAGCGCTTCAAGGATTCTAGGGCTACGGCCAGATCCTTGGGCCTTGCGGCAACCTCTCTCCCCACACAGTGTCTTTCGCCCCTTTTGTTGCTACGGAAAGGGTGCCCCACCACGTTTTGCCCAATCTAGCCACAGAGCCACGCAAGCTACCCAGCCTATGCGTGGCTGAGGACGTGGGACCCAGCGACGCGGGTCTAGGGGCCAACGGGCGGGCCAGTCCACCCATAACCCCCCTGCAGCAGCCTCCAAACCCTCCTAGTCCAACCTTTCAGGGCCGCCAGAGGGCGGCAGGATTCGCCATCACCTCCCCCACTGGCAAAACATCACTTCGGACAGGTGGGTTTTACAGATAGTCCGAAGGGGCTACTCCCTCCCCTTCGAGATTACCCCTCCGTCCATGCCACCATCCTTCCATCACATGTTGGAGGGTCATGTGAGAAGTTGGCCTGGCATATGCTGTCCACTAATTATAGTGGGCACCTTGCACCAGTCCAAATCGACTCTTATGGTAGGTAGGTTAAAGACAACCTTATTGAAAGCTATCCTAGTGGTAGCTATGGAGAGCAGCCTTCAGGCTAAGTCTTGAAGGAATGTAAAGCAGCTTGTTTTACCAGTCTATAATCTCTTGAGTGACCAAATGAAAGAGCACCACACCAGGTATATATTCAAAATATATGTATTTATTACTAAACACACCCTCTAGTCTCTTTATGAGGCTAGAGTTCGAAGTACATAAGTTATAAGATCTTAAATCACAATAATAGCACAAATACACGTTTGGGCCCTAGGGGCGTACCAAACCATATACCAATAAAGTGGTATGCGAACCACGACTGAACTAGACACTAGGCCTAGAGCCTCTAGAAGTGCTTGGACCACAAGGAACCACCCAAGGTAGTGACACAGGGGACCCACGGGAGACGCGTGCAGTGTAAATGCACAACCGCGATACGCCGTTAACTTCTATGGAGAAAGTCGGGATCGGGAAAATAGAGGAAAGGGACACTTAGAGGACTAGGACAAAACCCTTTGAGATCTAGGACTTTGAAGAGTCTCTACCCACGGGAGCACCGGAGTACTCGTGTTACCTCACCCAGGGAAGCCGGGTGCATAGGTGCCTTTCGAGGTCGGGTTTCGTCGTCGATTCGAATGGCGATCTGCTGCAAAGTGCTGCTGGCGGCCAAGAAAAAGTGTCCGGGTGGATCCAAGAGTGGATCGGAGTTCTGGTGAACCTGAAAGCAGAGGGGACAGAGTCTGGGTCACTAGCCAGTGACCAGGAAGGCGATGGACAGATGCCCACCGATGTCGAGTGCTTCAGGTGCGTTGACGGTCGTCTTGACTCTTCAGCCACGAGGTCCGGGAGGCGTTGTCGGCGACCAGGAGCAGGATTCGGGCTGGTGCTCGATGTCTGTCGAGTGCTGAGGTGTCGGCGACCGGATTGGACCCAACAAGCCTTGGCAACGGCAAGTCTCGAGTAAGAGGAAGATCGTCGATGGTGCAGACCAGCAAGGTCTGTGGAACTCACCCAGCGAGGGTAAGTGAGGGCAGGCCTGGAGCAACCAGGATGCCAAGTAAGGAAAAGATTGGCCTTCGTTAAGGGCTACTAGCCAACGGGCTAGCGACCGCGAAGGAGCCTCGTGACGCCGCTCGTGGAGCTGGCTTGCAGGACACTCGTGGAGTGGGGGCCAGTGATCTTCGGTGCAGGTGGTGCTGGAGGCTAGGGCTACTCGGAGCCCAAAGCACGACTTCTTGGGAGACCCAGAAGATGGTGCACTTGCAAATGTGCTCGGTGTCCAGGGGTCACGGTCTCAAGTCACCCACGATAGCCACGGGCCTCAGCTTTGCTGGGGACTCAGGGTAGCCTCGGGGAAGTCTGAGAATCCACCTCTGGTGATGCGATGACTTCGGCGTCCGACGGGAGCTTCAGTAATGCGAACCGGACAGATGCTTCTTTGGTGCCTGCCAAGCAGGGGAGTCACTCCTTGACCCCAAGGGAGATTCTTCAGTCCTCTAATCTTGTCGTAGAGCGTCGAAGGTCCAGGATTCAGTTTCAGAGTTTCGTCCAGGTATAATCTAAAGTCCTAAGGACTGGGTTCCTACCTTTATTCTAAAAATAGGGGTTGGACTACTCTGTGGCCCCACCTATGGGTGGGTCGGGGCAGAGGGGTGGCTACACCCCTTTCCCTTTGTCCAGTTCGCGCCAAAGCAGGGGCTGCAAGCCCCTGATCCGGTTTGAACTGGGGTATGCACAGGGACACCAAATGTGCCCCCAGTGCAGGACTTCAAAGCACCCGAAAGTGCTCCCGCCCAGCCCCAATACACATTATCCTGTCTGGGGAGGTGGTCACACCTCCCTGGGACAGGAAACCTGATTGTCCAGGCCTCCCCTGCCGGAGTTTCGTCCAGCAGCAGGAGGCCAGACTCGTGTCTGTGGCAGCAGCATCCATTTTGTGATGCCAGGGCTCTGGAAAGAAGCTACCGGACTCGTCGGAGTTAACATGTCTTTCCCTCTAGAAGGGTGGAATGCTACCCCCGCCGCCAGGATTGGCGGGGGGGGTAGTATTCCAAGATGTTTGACACCAAACACGACATGTTTAGGTGCAGCCATTCCAAAGTTAGCATTTTACCGCGAGGATATAATGCGCTTAAGAGTATATGGTCAGGCTGCACTACAAACCGCATCAGAGATGGTCTCCCGAACGCTGCAGAGGGGCCCTGCTCATGCAGGGGCACCTCTCACATAGGAACCATGCACTCTGCCTTTAGGATTGATAAGGCCTGCCTTAGGAGTGACTTATAGGTTTATATGTGTGTATGTATTTCGTGATATAGGTAACCTATATCACAGTAAGGGGTGCTCGCACCACCTTACCCAGGTTGCAGTAGCAGACCTGCGGTGTCAGTTTGGATGGCCTTCCAGGGGTGGCCTAATACATGCTGCAGCCCCTGGCAGGCCTCTGAGGTACCTATGCCCTTGGTACATAGTATACCATATACTAGGGACTTATAAGGGCACTCCAGATCCCAATCAGAGATGTGCCTAAGGCACATGGAAACCATTTTAGAGAGGAAGCAGCTAGGCTGGGGTTCTGATTAGCAGGGCCCCAGCCAGACTAATGTCGAAAAACAGTGAAGCATCAGCAAAAAGTGGGGGTACCCGTGTGAAGCAGATCCTACTCTCCTACAGTCACTTGACCCTTCACCGCCAGAAAGTTGCAGCTCTCTTGGCCAGTGGAGCTGGTAAACGAGTCCCTGTGCCAGAAGTAGGTCCTGGTTGCTATTCCCACTACGTTCTAGTACCCAAGAAGGACAAAGGTCTGTGTCCTATCTCTGACCTCAGGGCCCTCAACTGCTTCCTCTGGATGGAGAAGTTCAAAATGCTCACGTTGGCTCAGGTCCTGTCTGCCCTCGATCCCGGAGACTGGATGGTAGCGTTGGACTTGCTGGACGCCTATTTCCACATCCCCATCCTGCCAGCCCACAGGCGTTGCTTAAAGTTCACGGAAGGCCCCAAGCATTTTCAGTTTACCATGCTCCCCTTCGGCCTTACCAGCGCCCCTCGGGTGTTCTCGAAAGTGATGACGGTGGTCGCAGCTCATCTGCGCAGATCAGGGGTTCCAGTCTTCCCCTATCTCGACGGCTGGCTGTTGAAGGTGTGCTCGCCTCAGGCTGTCGTCTCCCACCTCCAGACTATGCTGGACCTCCTGCACTCGCTGGGGTTCACTATCAAAGTGCCGAAGTCACACCTGATTCCCTCTCAGAAGCTCCTTTTCATCGGAGCAGTTCTGGATACAGCGCAGTTTTGGACTTATCCTCCCGACCAGCGAGTCTGGGATATTCGGGCTATGATACCGATGTTTCAGCCTCTGTCCCGGATTTCAGTGAGAATGGCCCTGAGGCTGCTGGGCCTCATGGCATCCTGCTGGTGGATCATGCCAGGTGGCATATGCAGGTTCTGCAGTAGGACGTGAAGTTCCAGTGGGCGCAGCATTGGGAGAATCTTTCCGATGTCGTCCAGATCTCGGAGGGGACTGCACATCAATTGCAGTGGTGGCTCATGAACCAGGATTGGGTCAGCGGCAGATCCCTCTCCCTTCCCCAACCAGAGTTCACAGTAGTGAAGGTTGCATCACTCCTGGAATGGGGCGGCCACCTGGGAGAGGCGGAGATCAGGTGTCTCTGGTCTCCAGTGGAGTCCGGTCTCCACATCAACCTTTTGGAGCTCCGGGCGATCTGTCTTGCACTGAAGGCTTTCCTTCCTTCTGTCAAAGGAAGAGTTGTGCATGTGTTCACAGACAACACCACACCATGTGGTATTTCAACAAACAGGGCGGGGTGGGGTCGTGGACCCTATGTCAAGAGGCTCTTCGCCTTTGGACATGACTGGAACATCAGGGCATATCCCTAGTGGTTCAACACCGGGCAGGTTCCCTGAATGCCAGGGCGGACGAGCTCAGCAGCCGGTGCATGATGGATCACGAATGGCGTCTTCACTCGGAGGTGGTGCAAAGTCTGTTTCAGCAGAGGGGAGAGCCTTGGTTAGATCTGTTTGCCACCGAAGAGACCGTGCAATGTTAGCAGTTCTGCGCTTTGGAGTTTCCAAGGCGGCTCTCTGTCGGCGACGCTTTTCGTCGCGAGTGGAATTGCGGCCTCCTGTACGCCTTTCCGCCTGCACCACTTCTGCCCAGAGTGCTGAAGATCAAGCGCGACCGGGCCCAAGTCATTCTTGTGGCACCGGACTGGGTACGAAGAGTCTGGTACCCCCGAGCTCTTGAGCATGGCCATCGATACTCCGAAGAGACTGCCTCTTCGTGAGGCTCTTCTGTCGCAGCAGCAGGGGACAGTCCTCCACCCAAACCTGTCCAGCCTCCACCTCCTTGCGTGGAGATTGAGTGGCGACAGTTGACAGCTTTCGACCTTCCTCCCAAAGTCTAACGTCATCTTGGCAGCTAGGCGTCCCTCCACTAAAACGTTATACGCCTGTAGATGGAACAAATTTGAGGCATGGTGCGCAGCAAAGGCTGTGGATCCCCTAGCTGCCCCTCTTTCGGAGGTACTCCTATTCATTCCATCTTTGGCCCAGCAGGACTCTGCTCTGGGCACTCTCAAAGGCCATCTTTCAGCCATCTCTGCCTTTCTTCGCTTTCCTGATAAGCCTTCTCTTTTCAAGTCCCCGTTTGTAAATGGATTTCTAAAGGGCATTACTCATCTCTTTCCTCCTTCTCCTTTCGTAATGCCCCAATGGGACTTGAATCTTGTCCTTATTTATCTTGTGTGCTCCCTTCGAGCCACTACATAATTGTCCTCTTAGTCTTCTTACTTTGAAGACCGCTTTCCTGCTTGCCATCACCTCTGCTCGCAGGGTGAGTGAGCTTCAGGCTCTATCCTCCAAGCCTTCTTTTCTTGCAGTTCATCTGGACAAAGTGGTCCTTCGCACTAGGCCCTCTTTTCTACCCAAAGTGGTTACCTCTTTCCACATAGGTCAGACCATCTCCTTGCCCACCTTCTTCCTGCCTCCGCACCCTTCCAAAGAGGAGGAGAGACTCCACCGTCTGTACCCAAAACGTGCGCTGTCCTACCTTTTTAAAAAAAAAAAAACTTTATTTAACTCGTTGGCATTGTTAGACATTGTAGTGAATAACAGTTTGATTGGTATGACACATGCACTATGAGTACTACTAATTTGTTAACATTTACAGTCAAGGGTCACGTTGAAATAAAAGCTCGTACATATGTGACATCATATAGAAGACCGCGTCACTCCTCCCGCCACCTCCCCCGTGGCCTCCCCGCATTCCACTGGGGTGAGACAACAGGCCATTTAGTGGGCCGATATAAGGGAAGAGAGCAGGGGGTGGAGTGTTCTATTAATGAGTAGGATGAACTGGTTGTCTCGTGGGGTATGTGAGTTGAAACCTATTCGGCTGAATCTGTCTGTGGGGGCTTTACTAGTCGGAGGTAGGCGGTGAGGGGTTCCCATATGTCGTGTGGGCGGGATCTCATTGGCATTAGTTCCCAATAGTTGTTCAATTGCTCGTGGCAGTATGCAGTGTCTTTAAGCCAGTCTCGAGTTTGTGGTGCCCGGGCCGCCCCAGTTCATTGCGAGACTGCATTTTGCTAAAAGTAGCATTAGTGACACAAGTTTCCTGACACCCTGGTCCACGTCTGCCACATATCCCAGGAGACCCACCAGCGGGGAGGGGTCTAGTTGTGCATCTGATTTTCCCAATAGTGCTAAATACCTCTGCCCAGTAGGCAGCAATCGCAGGACATTGCCAAGCAAGGTGGAGGAAGTCCGCCCCCGGCAAGTGGCATTGGGCTTAGTGGGAATCGGGAGAGATACCCATTTTGTGTCTGCACGGGGGTTCGGTATATGCGATGTAAAAATTTAAAATGTATAAGGCGTAGTCTGTAGTTGGGGGGATAAGAGTTCAAGTTGGCCACAGCAGAATGCCCACTGTTCGTCAGTGAGGGGAGATCATTGCCCCAGGCCTCCCATGCCGGTGTGCCTGTCGCAGGCGCTGAGCGTTGCATGTGGTTATAGAGGGAAGTGATGAGTTTCCGTGCAGTGCTGGCTGTGTACATATATTCTAGTGCCATTAGTGTTTGTGGGGAGCTGGAAAAGTGTCAAATACTGTTCGGCATGTTGCGCGCAGTTGATAATAAAGGAGTGTGTCCAGGGGAGCGCTTATGTCTGGATTCTGGGAAGGAGGGTCCAGGAATCGGTTGTTTGGATAAAGATCCGCAAATGTCTGGATGCCAAGCTTACTGGCGCGAGCGCAGGCGCCCCCATCTATCATCGGCGGTAGTATTGAATTTTTTGCCACTGGGACTCACGGCGCATACAAATGTGTGCATCCCGCGGGACGCGCCTGTCGCGTCCATGCCCACCTCAAGCACTGTGGAGTATCTGTCAGGTCCCGGACGTTTGAATGGCAGGAAAAGGGATGTCGATAGTGGGCACAGCAAGTCTTTGTCTATCTCTACCGCGACGTGGGGCTGAAAGGGTATAGGGTGTGTCCAGTAGCGCAAGAATTGTGCCTGGGCGCAGAGCGCGTATAATTGCAAATCTGGCGCTCCCATTCCGCCTTGTGCCTGCGGCAGTGTCAGCAGCTCGTACTTTACACAAGGCTGGTTCCCAGCCCAAATTAATGTTATGAGATTTTACCGTAGTCGCCTGAAGAACACGTGTTATTGGTATGGGAATGTTTACAAACAAGTAGAGAAACTTGGGGAGAATCACCATTTTTGCTAGGGCTATTCGGCCTGCCAGGGACAGCGGAAGTTTTGTCCATATGGGAACTCGGTCTTCAAGCCAGCTTATTGCGCTGCCAAAGTTAGATCTCCAAACCTTCTCCGTATCATTGCACACGTGGATCCCTAGGTATTTAACTGGGCCGTTTGCCCATTGAAGCGGATATTCCATGGAGAATGGAGTTGTGGCCTCCGTTAAGGGAAGTAGCATGGACTTGTCCCAATTTATTTGGTTACCCGACATGCCGCCAAATCGCACAATTTCGCGGATAAGCGGAGAGAGATTTTGCTCCGGGTGATTAACATAAAGGGTTATGTCGTCCGCGTAAAGGGACATGACTAGCCCGAGAGTGGAGAAACACAGACCCCGATTTGCATGGTGCTGACGTATTTGCGCTGTCGGGGGCTCCATGACCATGGCAAAAAGTATAGGGGATAGCGGACACCCCTGTCTCGTGCCCCTGCCTATCAGGAAGGGATCTGAGATCTGACCATTAAGGCGTATGCGTGCCATGGGCAGGGTGTAGAGGAAACGGACCTGTGCGAGAGACGCGGCAGAGCCCCATTCTCTCAAGTAGTGGGAACATGTATTTCCATTCGAGCGTATCAAACGCTTTTGTGGCTTCGAGTAGCGCAGCCACAACGGGGATCTGGGGATTTAAATAGTGCATTACCGAAAACATAGTTCGAAGATTATGCGCTGTAGACCGGCCAGGTATAAATCCTGATTGGTCTGATCTGATCATCACCGGTAGCAATAATTGCAGCCTATTTGCTAAGACTTTAGCGAAGATTTTATTATCCATATTGATAAGGGAAAGCGGCCGGTATGAATCAGTGGTGTGCTGGTTTATCACTGCCTCTCGCATGGTTGGGGGTAGCAGGCCCGTCTCCAGAGCGTCAAGGTATGTGTCTAAAAGTTTGGGAGCTAGGATGTCTTAGTATTCTTTGTAAAAAGCGGCTGTGAGCCCATCTAGTGCCGGGGCTTTATCCGGGGAGAGTCCAGCGCTTGCTTGTTGGACTTCTTCTATTGTGATGGGAGAGTCTAGGAATTCTCTGTGGGAGTTCGACAGCCACACTTGCTCAATGTCATCGAAGTATGTCTGCAGGTGCTGTCCTTTGTGCTGTGGAGTATAGTTAAGCATAAAAATCGGCCATAATTTGCAGCAGCTTAGATGTGGAGGAATGGCTATGGCCCTCCTGGTCAAGCAACTCCGCGACCTAGGATGCGGTGCTTCTTTTGGAGTAATCGAGCTAGGGTTTTGCCGGGGCGATCCCCTTCCCTGTACCTGCGTGCCTGGGACTCCTTGCCCAGGAACAGGATCTCCCTCACCGCCGCCTCCTGGTATTCCGACATCTTCTTGCGGACGCATGCTAAGACGTCAGCGCTGCCGGAGTTATGAAACTGGCCTTCGAGGACTGAGATGTCTTTTTCGAGCATTGCGATCGTGCAGCAGATAGACTTAGTACCCCGTGTTGTTTGGCCAAACATTCCCCACGAATCACTGCCTTAGTGTGGCGGGGGAGCTAACTGACCCAGTGTTGCGGTCAAAGTATGTTTGGATTGCCTCGCGTATTTCTTCCCTGAAAAAGGAATCTCTCAGCACTCCGGAAGGTAAACACCATGTAAAAGTGTGCATGAGTGTGTTGTGGGGGGGAGGAGTGGGGGGCGGAGTGTCAACAGCACAGGGGCATGGTCCGAGAGTGTATGTGGTAGGTGAGTGGTGCACGGAGGATTGCATCGCGGTCTTTGTAATTTAACAGCCGTGCAACAATCAGGAGGGGTGTTTCCCCCGGAGGTGCTCGCGGACCCAGGGTTCTATGGGCTCTCTACACTATGAAGACTGGGGACAGTTCGGTTCCGAAAAGGTCACGTAGCATTGTCTCTATGAAGTGCTCCATTCGCGGAATAGCTGTGGATTCCGGCAAGCCAGTGATCCGAAGATTATTTCTCCTCGAGCAGGCCTCGAGGTCCTCATTCTTCTGCTTGATTAGATCGAGGACCTTGTCCATTCGCAAGAGGTGTTCGGATGTGGTGGTCTGACAGTCTTCTGCCCCGCTCATGTGCGTTTCTAGTTGCTCAAGTTGGGAGTCGTGAGTATCGACTCTGTACTTCACTTTGTCTAAGCGCGCAGTGAGCAGGTCTAGCTTGGCATCAATATTTTTGAGACTGGACTTGACTTCCTGCAGGATTTCTTTAATGTCAAGATCCTGGTCGTCAAGGTCTTCCGGAGGGCTTGTTGCGGCGCCTTTGTCCACCTCGGGGTCCATCTGTCTGGCGCTGTGCTTTTTCTCAAAGGGGAGCTTAGATTGTCTACCCTCCGACTTGCCCATGATCGTCTGCATGTGATGGCTGCGGGTATGCGCAAAGGACGGCAGCCCGGTCCGCACCGGCACTTCACGTAGATCAGGCAGCTGGGGTGTCTATGCGGCGCCTGTGGCTTCTGAATGGCTATTGCGTCCTCGGCGTTTGGTAGCTTATGGGTCCACGGTTCCCTGGTGGCGTGCCAGTCCCCCACCCCTTGCGTGTAAAAGCACGTCCCGGTGCGCCAGGGCTCGACCCTGGGGGGGGGGCGGAGCCACCCAATGCCCTTTATTATGGAGGTGCCGGCTGGAGGATCTTTTTAGCGCACTGCCGACTCCCTGCAGGTACTTGTGTCCTTGGGGCCCACTTGATTTGTGCTGTCTATCCTTTCCAGTGCCTGTAACATTGTCTGTGTCCTCCAGCAGCACCAGAGCCGGCCCACCACGGCCGCGCCCGCTGGTTGTCGCTGGGCACACCAGGCCGATCAGTCCACTATCGGCCCAGCTGGAGGGCAGGTTTCTACAGCATGGTCCCCAGTTCGGCTAGAGCGTCGCAGACCTTCTCACCTTCTACTTTGACTGCATTAAAGATTTCCAGGTGGGCGATCAACTCTTCGTGGGTTACGTGGGCGCCAAGAAAGGTCGGGCCGTGCACAAAGGTGCCATCTCTCGATGGGTTGTCCTATGCATTCAAATCTGCTATTCATTGGCAAAAAAGGAACCTCCAGTGGGATTGCGCGCCCACACTACCAGGGCGGCGGCAGCTTCCTCTACTGCTTTGGGACGTGGAATTCCGCTGATTGACATCTGCCAGGCAGCCACGTGGGCATCCCTTGGGATAGGGACTCCCTTCCAGTGCCCTAGTTTTGTGGTCAGTGTCTTCCATGGCTCTGCGCTTCTGGCGTGGAAAGTCCTGTCAGAACCAACGTCAGCGCGCAGGGGCATCTAAGTAGACATCGCAACATCATCCCGGCGACCACGACGCTGACGACCGACGCGGAGTCGACTGACGCCACCTACCGACACGCAGGGGTACTGCTACAGAAAAAATTCTCCTGGTCCAGTCTGATGCCTGGGGGTAATTCTAAGGTATGTCTCTTACAGATACATCGTTACCGAAGGTGAGTAACTTGTTCGTTGTGGAGAAAGGGGGCTGGTCCTCCGACCAGCTGTCAGGAATCGCACTGTTTAGGACTTACAAGAGGTACAACGAGAGCTTCTTGACCCCCAAGGTCACTCAGGAGTAAAGTGGACTTCATCCCCCAACCAGTAGTGCGCCAAGAGGTGCGTCTGCACAGTGATAAAGACAGGAAGCGTGGCCTTCAGAGACCTCTTAGCAATCCTGTTTGTGGGACTTACTGGTGATAAGAGGAGGGGTAGTTGGCCCCCAAGGACATCCTTGGGGGTCAACTACCCCTTCTGTTTCCTCCAGTAGGTCCCACACAGCAGGATTGCGGAGAGGTTGTCGGAGGCCACACCACCTTTCTCCACCACTCTAACATGACTCCTGGTGCACTACTAGTAGGTAAAAAAAAAAATTGGAGGGGGGCTGCGCGGGCACCCCTCCCGGGCGGATTTCTGCCTGGGGGGCAAATTAGTAACCAAGCGCGGGAGCACGCGCTATGTTAAAAAAAAATGACTGCAAATTTGCCGGCACCTTGCGGTAAATTTTGTTTTTCAAAATGTGTTTTTTGCATGGTGGCGTTCCAGAGGTACCACAAGACCATGGCTTGGGGGTCCGGGTATTCCTACCCTGCCCCCCTTTTCTATATTTTCACTTTATTTTTTGGGGGACTCTGTGAAGCAGAGTCCCAAGATGGCTGACCGCACTTACTGGCTGAAGTGTTGGCAATCAATCAGAGCTGTGCATTTTCCTGCACAAGCTAGTCTTTTTATCACGAAGGCTTTGCGGCCAGAGATATCACAAACTTTTTCTTAAATTTCTCAAAAACTACTGAACGAATTTGCACCAAATAGCAAAAAGATCAATCTGCGTAACATCTACCTTTCTGCTGAATTTGGTGAAATTTCGTCCAGTGGTTCTGGCTGTAGGTACAGCTACGTGTCCTATGGGAATTTAAATGGGAAAACACACTTTTTTAGCCCCCTTTTTCTCTGCCCTGCTTGACTGATCACCCCGAAGCTTCCCATGCACAGCAGAACATTGACACTTTTTGGAAAATTTTGTGTAGATTCGTCAACCAGTCCCAAAGATTTAGGCAAATCAAAAAACGCTTTTCCTATGGAAACTCGGTCCTAACTAGAACTGGCAACCGCCAGTACGTTATTTATAATTCCTAACCTACCCCTTCTTTTTTTACTTTTTTTGTGGGACTCTGCTCAAGCTAAGTCCCAAGATGGCTGCCAACGCTTCCCGGTTTGAAGTGCTGGCAGCCAATCAGATCTCAGCCCGAGATCGGGAGGGTTTGCGGTGCCTTTTCGTCCCTATATATACAAATTTGGATTAAGGTTAATATCTCAAACTACTGAACGGATTTACACCAAATCACAAAAAGGCACTTCCCTGGACCAATATCTACCTTTCTGCCAAATTTGTTGTAATTTGTTTCAGCAGTTTGGGCTGTTGCCGTGTCTAAAGTTCCTATGGGATTTAACATGGGGAAAATGCATTTTGGGACCCTCCCTTTTTCTCAGCCCCTGCTTGATGGATCACCACGCAACTTTTAAGACAGCAGCTGAGGTGAGCGCCATACTACTTTTGAAAATTTCGCAAGAATTTTTCAAATGGTGCCTAAGTTATTGACCTAACAGAAATTGCTCTTCCTATGGAAACTAGGTCCTAACTATAACTACCTACTGGCAAATATATATATATATATATATATATATATATATATATATATATATAAATATATATATAATCTACTGGCGGTCGCCAGTAGATAGTTATAGTTAGGACCTATTTTCCATAGGAAATCCGCAACATTCTATTTGAAATAACTCTTGGGTCGGTTGACGAATCTTCGCGAAATTTTCAAACTTTATGGCCCGCTCCGCTCCTACCCTGAAAGTCTCAGGGTGATTCGTCAAGCGGGGGCCGAGAAAAGGGGGTCCCAAAATGTGTTTTCCCATTCATTTTCCCATAGGAAACTTTAGACACGGCTACAGCCTGAACTGCTGAACGGAATTACACCAAATTTGGCAAAGAGGTAGTTCTTGGTTCAAAAAGAACCTTTTTGTTAAATGGTGTAAATCCGTTCAGTAGTTGCTGAGAAAATCAAAAGTAAAAACACATATATATCTGGGCGGAGCCTAACCACACATGTCATCGTGAGATCTGATTGGCTGTCAGCACTTCATCCTGGAATTGCTGGCAGCCATCTTGGGACCAATATAAATGCATTGTAGTGAATCGAAGATTTTGAGGGTTACCAAAAGGAGAACTTTAAAGGGTGATAACAGACTTTAGTTGCATTAGAATTCATTTGTTGATGGTACCATACTAATTTCAGGAATTGTGGTGTGTTCTAAGGTGATTTTACCCTGTGAAAAACCTTCTGCTGGGATATCATGAATCCTGTTTGAGAGAACTATTTTCACATGCTTGTCCCATACAGTTTTGGAAGGTGCTCCAGAAGCTAAAATGAGAGCATATTTTCTGTAAATTCACATTATCTTTCTCAGTCATGTGAGAATGAAGTCTGACATTCTCAGTAAAACATGTACATCCAACAAGGGCAGAGACTGTCCAGTTGATTCCTTTGTGTTCTACTGCAGCTTCCCAGAGTGTTCTAAAGAACAACTAGAGTGCTAACAGCCTAACTTATGACAAAAGTATGGCACACCTGAAGCCATCTTGATTGGAATAAACTGGTAACACTTAAAACATTTAATTTAAAAAGGAACAAAATGATGGGGTTCATTTTGTCATAGAAATTATGGTTAGTGCTCTGGAAAGAAAAATTAGGACATGTTTCAAGTGTGATCTCAAATATCTTCCTGTTATATTTCAACAGGAGCAGCCTGTCAGTTGATGCCTTTGTGTTCTACTGCAGCTTCCCAGAGTGTTCTAAAGAACAACTAGAGCGCTAACAGTCTTACTTATGACAAAAGTATGGCACACCTGAAGCCATCTTGATTGGAATAAACTGGTAACACAACACATTTAATTTAAAAAGGAACAAAATGAGGGGGTTCATTTTGCCATAGAAATTATGGTTAGTGCTGTAGAAAGAAAAATTAGGACATGTTTTAAGTGAGATCTCAAATCCTCTTCTGTTTCATTAGAAAATTCTGACATGCAGACTGAAACAATCACTTTCAATACCAGCAGTAGACTTCCAGTTAACTCCTTGGTGAGCAGTAGCTTTACTACAGTGATCTAATGAACAACTAGAGTAATAACATTCTGAATTTATGGCAAATGTGTGACACATCTGAATGCCTTCTTGATGGAATCAAAGTAAAAACTGAAAGCATTTCCTACTGAGGAGACTGCAGTAAATGAGGAAATTAGGAAACTTCATAACAAAGAAGTCTTCCAAGATGGCCACCAGTGAAAAAAGAGCCCAAATGTAGCACAAATATTACCCAGATGTATCCCACATATAGCCCAATGACAAAAGTGTGCAAAACACTTTTTATTTTTAGTTTTTTTGCAGTTTTATGTAGTGCAGACTGGTCAGGTATTGGAGCGTTGCATCTTAAAACATGACCCCCTACACTACAAAAACACCACTGCACTACCCTAAACCCTAAAACACTACCCCAGCACGACCCCCTACACTACACAAGCACCACTGCACTATCCTAAACCCTAAAACACTACCCCCAGCATGACCCCCTACACAAACACCACTGCACTACCCTAAACCCTAAAACACTACCCCAACACCACTGCACTAACCTAAATCCTAAAACACTACCCCCAGCACGACCCCCTACACTACCCAAACACCACTGCACTACCCTAAAACATGACCCCCTACACAAACACCACTGCACTACCCTAAACCCTAAAACACTACCCCCAGCACGACCCCTACACTACACAAGCACCACTGCACTAACCTAAATCCTAAAACACTACCCCCAGCACGACCCCCTACACTACACAAACACCACTGCACTACCTTAAACCCTAAAACACTACCCCCAGCATGACCCCCTACACTGCTCGAACACCACTGCTCTGCCCTAAACCCTGAAACACCAGCCCCTGCACGACCCCTACACTGCCCGAACACCACTGCACTGCCCTAAACCTTGAAACACATACCCTAGCACGACCCCTACACTGCCCGAAGACCACTGCACTGCCCTAAACCCTGAAACATCACCCCCGGCAAGACCCCCTACACTGCCCGAACACCACTGCCCTAAACCCTGAAACACCACCCCCAGCACGACCCCCTACACTGCCCGAACACCACTGCACTGCCCTAAACCCTGAAACACCACCCCCAGCACGACCCCCTACACTGCCCTAACACCACTGCACTGCCCTAAACCCTGAAACACCACCCCTACACTGCCCAAACACCACTGCACTGCCCTAAACCCTGAAACACTATCCCCAGCAAGACCCCCTACACTGCACGAACACCACTGCACTGCCCTAAACCCTGAAACACTACCCCCAGCAAGACCCCCTACACTGCCCGAACACCACTGCACAGCCCTAAACCCTGAAACATCACCCCCAGCAAGACCCCCTACACTGCCCGAACACCACTGCACTGCCCTAAACCCCGAAACACTACCCCCAGCAAGACCCCCTACACTGCCCGAACACCACTGCCCTGAAACACCACTCCCAGCAAGACCCCCTACACTGCCCGTACACCACTGCACTGCCCTAAACCCTGAAACACCACCCCCAGCATGACCCCCTACACTGCCCGAACACCACTGCACTGCCCTAAACCCTGAAACACCACCCCTGCAGCACCCCCTACACTGCCCGAACACCACTGCACTGCCCTAAACCCTGAAACACCACCCCTGCACCGCCCCCTAAACTGCCCGAACACCACTGCACTGCCCTAAACCCTGAAACATCAACCCCAGCAAGACCCCCTACACTGCCTGAACACCACTGCCCTAAACCCTGAAACACCACCCCCTACACTGCACGAACACCACTGCACTGCCCTAAACCCTGAAACACCACCTCCAGCAAAACCCCTACACTGCCTGAACACCTTTGCTCTGCCCTGAATCCTGAAACACTAGCCCCAGCACGACCCCTACACTGCCCAAACACCACTGCCCTAAACCCTGAAACGACACCCCCAGCACGACCCCCTACACTGCCCGAACACCACTGCACTGCCCTAAACCCTGAAACACCAGCCCCAGCATGACCCCCTACACTGCCCGAACACCACTACACTGCCCTAAACCCTGAAACACCAGCCCCAGCACGACCCCCTACACTGCCCGAACACCACTGCACTGCCCTAAACCCTGAAACACCAGCCCCAGCACAACCCCCTACACTGCCCGAACACCACTGCACTGCCCTAAACCCTGAAACACCAACCCCAGCACGACCCCCTACACTGCCCGAACACCACTGTACTGCCCTAAACCCTGAAACACCAGCCCCAGCACGACCCCCTACACTGCCCGAACACCACTGCACTGCCCTAAACCCTGAAACACCACCCCTGCATGACCCCCTACACTGCCCGAACACCACTGCACTGCCCTAAACCCTGAAACACCACCCCTGCAGCACCCCCTACACTGCCCGAACACCACTGCACTGCCCTAAACCCTGAAACACCACCCCCTGCACCGCCCCCTAAACTGCCCGAACACCACTGCACTGCCCTAAACCCTGAAACACCACCCCCAGCACGACCCCCTTTACTACTCGAACACCACTGCACTGCCCCAAACCCTGAAACACCACTCCCAGCATGACCCCCTACAGAGCCCGAACACCACTGCCCTAAACCCTGAAACACCACCCCTGCACGACCCCTACACTGCCCGAACACCACTGCACTAAACCCTGAAACACCACCCCCTACACTGACCGAATACCACTGCACTGCCCTAAACCCTGAAACACCACCCCCAGCATTACCCCCTACACTGCCCTAATACCACTGCACTGCCCTAAACCCTGAAACACCACCCCCTGCACGACCCCCTACACTGCCCGAACACCACTGCACTGCCCTAAACCCTGAAACACCATCCCCAGCACGACCCCCTACACTGCACGAACATCACTGCACTGCCCTAAACCCTGAAACACTACCCCCAGCAAGACCCCCTACACTGCCCGAACACCACTGCACTGCCCTAAACCCTGAAACATCACCCCCAGCAAGACCCCCTACACTGCCCGAACACCACTGCCCTAAACCCTGAAACACCACCCCCAGCAAGACCCCCTACACTGCCCGAACACCACTGCCCTAAACCCTGAAACACCACCCCCAGCAAGACCCCCTACACTGCCCGAACACCACTGCACTGCCCTAAACCCTGAAACACCAGCCCCAGCACGACCCCCTACACTGCCCGAACACCACTGCACTGCCCTAAACCCTGAAACACCAGCCCCAGCACGACCCCTACACTGCCCGAACACCACTGCACTGCCCTAAACCCTGAAACACCACCCCCTGCACGATCCCCTACACTGCCCGAACACTACTGCACTGCCCTAAACCCTGAAACACCACCCCCAGCACGACCCCCTACACTGCACGAACACCACTGCACTGCCCTAAACCCCGAAACACTACCCCCAGCAAGACCCCCTACACTGCCCGAACACCACTGCCCTAAACCACCACTCCCAGCAAGACCCCTACACTGCCCGTACACCACTGCACTGCCCTAAACCCTGAAACACCACCCCCAGCATGACCCCCTACACTGCCCGAACACCACTGCACTGCCCTAAACCCTGAAACACCACCCCCAGCACGACCCCCTACACTGCCCGAACACCACTGCACTGCCCTAAACCATGAAACACCAGCCCCAGCACGACCCCCTACACTGCCCGAACACCACTGCCCTGCCCTAAACCCTGAAACACCACCCCAGCACGACCCCTACACTGCCCGAACACCACTGCACTGCCCTAAACCCTGAAACACCAGCCCCAGCACAATCCCGTACACTGCCCGAACACCACTGCACTGCCCTAAACCCTGAAACACCACCCCTGCACCGCCCCTAAACTGCCCGAACACCACTGCACTGCCCTAAACCCTGAAAACACCACCCCAGCACGACCCCCTACACTGCCTGAACACCACTGCACTGCCCTAAACCATGAAACACCACCCCCAGCAAGACCCCCTACACTGCACGAACACCACTGCACTGCCCTAAACCCTGAAACACCAGCCCCAGCAAAACCCCCTACACTGCCTGAACACCATTGCACTGCCCTAAACCCTGAAACACCACCCCCAGCACGACCCCTACACTGCCCGAACACCACTGCACTGCCCTAAACCCTGAAACACCAGCCCCAGCAAGACCCCTACACTGCCCGAACACCACTGCACTGCCCTAGACTCGGAAACACTAGCCCCAGCAAGACCCCCTACACTGCCCGAACACCACTGCACTGCCCTAAACCCTGAAACACCAGCCCCAGCACGACCCCCTACACTGCCCGAACACCACTGCACTGCCCTAAACCCTGAAACACCAGCCCCAGCACGACCCCCTACACTGCCCGAACACCACTGCACTGCCCTAAACCCTGAAACACCACCCCTGCATGACCCCTACACTGCCCGAACACCACTGCACTGCCCTAAACCCTGAAACACCACCCCCTGCAGCACCCCCTACACTGCCCGAACACCACTGCACTGCCCTAAACCCTGAAACACCACCCCTGCACCGCCCCTAAACTGCCCGAACACCACTGCACTGCCCTAAACCCTGAAACACCACCCCCAGCACGACCCCCTTTACTGCTCCGAACACCACTGCACTGCCCCAAACCCTGAAACACCACCCCCGCACGACCCCTTTACTGCTCGAACACCACTGCACTGCCCCAAACCCTGAAACACCACCCCCAGCATGACCCCCTACAGAGCCCGAACACCACTGCCCTAAACCCTGAAACACCACCCCCTGCACGACCCCCTACACTGCCCGAACACCACTGCACTGCCCTAAACCCTGAAACACCACCCCCTACACTGACCGAACACCACTGCACTGCCCTAAACCCTGAAACACCAGCCCCAGCAAGACCCCCTACACTGCCCGAACACCACTGCACTGCCCTAAACCCTAAAACACCACCCCCAGCATTACCCCCTACACTGCCCTAACACCACTGCACTGCCCTAAACCCTGAAACACCACCCCTGCACGACCCCCTACACTGCCCGAACACCACTGCACTGCCCTAAACCCTGAAACACCATCCCCAGCACGACCCCCTACACTGCCCTAAACCCTGAAACATCACCCCCAGCAAGACCCCCTACATTGCCCGAACACCACTGCCCTAAACCCTGAAACACCACCCCCAGCAAGACCCCCTACACTGCCCGAACACCACTGCACTGCCCTAAACCCTGAAACACCAGCCCCAGCACGACCCCTACACTGCCCGAACACCACTGCACTGCCCTAAACCCTGAAACACCACCCCTGCACGACCCCCTACACTGCCCGAACACCACTGCACTGCCCTAAACCCTGAAACACCACCCCCAGCACCGACCCCCTACACTGCCCGAACACCACTGCACTGCCCTAAACCCTGAAACACCACCCCTGCACGATCCCCTACACTGCCCGAACACTACTGCACTGCCCTAAACCCTGAAACACCACCCCAGCACGACCCCCTACACTGCACGAACACCACTGCACTGCCCTAAACCCCGAAACACTACCCCCAGCAAGACCCCCAACACTGCCCGAACACCACTGCCCTAAACCCTGAAACACCACTCCCAGCAAGACCCCTACACTGCCCGTACACCACTGCACTGCCCTAAACCCTGAAACACCACCCCCAGCATGACCCCCTACACTGCCCGAACACCGCTGCACTGCCCTAAACCCTGAAACACCACCCCCAGCACGACCCCCTACACTGCCCGAACACCACTGCCCTGCCCTAAACCCTGAAACACCAGCCCCAGCACGACCCCCTACACTGCCCGAACACCACTGCACTGAACCCTGAAACACCAGCCCCAGCACAACCCCGTACATTGCCCGAACACCACTGCACTGCCCTAAACCCTGAAACACCAGCCCCAGCACGACCACCTACACTGCCCGAAAACCACTGCACTGCCCTAAACCCTGAAACACCAGCCCCAGCACGACCCCCTACACTGCCCGAACACCACTGCACTGCCCTAAACCCTGAAACACCAGCCCCAGCAAGACCCCCTACACTGCCCGAACACCACTGCACTGCCCTAAACCCTGAAACACCACCCCCAGCAAGACCCCCTACACTGCCCGAACACCACTGCACTAAAGCCTGAAACACCACCCCCAGCAAGACCACCTACACTGGCCGAACACCACTGCACTGCCCTAAACCCTGAAACACCACCCTCAGCACGACACCCTACACTGCCCGAACACCACTGCACTGCCCTAAACCCTGAAACACCACCCCCAGCACGACCCCCTACACTGCCCGAACACCACTGCACTGCCCTAAACCCTGAAACACCACCCCCTGCACGACCTCCTACACTGCCGGAACACCACTGCCCTGCCCTAAACCCTGAAACACCACCCCCAGCACGACCCCCTATACTGCCCGAACACAACTGCACTGCCCTAAACCCTGAAACATCAACCCCAGCAAAACCCCCTACACTGCCTGAACACCACTGCCCTAAACCCTGAAACACCACCCCCTACACTGCACGAACACCACTGCACTGCCCTAAACCCTGAAACACCACCTCCAGCAAAACCCCCTACACTGCCTGAACACCATTGCTCTGCCCTGAATCCTGAAACACTAGCCCCAGCACGATCCCCTACACTGCCCAAACACCACTGCACTGCCCTAAACCCTGAAACACCACCCCCAGCACGACCCCCTACACTGCCCGAACACCACTGCACTGCCCTAAACCCTAAAACACCACCCCCAGCATTACCCCCTACACTGCCCCTAACACCACTGCACTGCCCTAAACCCTGAAACACCACCCCTGCACGACCCCCTACACTGCCCGAACACCACTGCACTGCCCTAAACCCTGAAACACCATCCCCAGCACGACCCCCTACACTGCCCTAAACCCTGAAACATCACCCCCAGCAAGACCCCTACACTGCCCGAACACCACTGCCCTAAACCCTGAAACACCACCCCAGCAAGACCCCTACACTGCCCGAACACCACTGCACTAAACCCTGAAACACCAGCCCCAGCACGACCCCTACACTGCCCGAACACCACTGCACTGCCCTAAACCCTGAAACACCACCCCTGCACGACCCCTACACTGCCCGAACACCACTGCACTGCCCTAAACCCTGAAACACCACCCCCAGCACGACCCCCTACACTGCCCGAACACCACTGCACTGCCCTAAACCCTGAAACACCACCCCTGCACGATCCCCTACACTGCCCGAACACTACTGCACTGCCCTAAACCCTGAAACACCACCCCCAGCACGACCCCCTACACTGCACGAACACCACTGCACTAAACCCCGAAACACTACCCCCAGCAAGACCCCCTACACTGCCCGAACACCACTGCCCTAAACCCTGAAACACCACTCCCAGCAAGACCCCCTACACTGCCCGTACACCACTGCACTGCCCTAAACCCTGAAACACCACCCCCAGCATGACCCCTACACTGCCCGAACACCACTGCACTGCCCTAAACCCTGAAACATCACCCCCAGCACGACCCCCTACACTGCCCGAACACCACTGCACTGCCCTAAACCCTGAAACACCAGCCCCAGCACAACCCCGTACACTGCCCGAACACCACTGCACTGCCCTAAACCCTGAAACACCAGCCCCAGCACGACCACCTACACTGCCCGAAAACCACTGCACTGCCCTAAACCCTGAAACACCAGCCCCAGCACGACCCCCTACACTGCCCGAACACCACTGCACTGCCCTAAACCCTGAAACACCAGCCCCAGCACAACCCCGTACACTGCCCGAACACCACTGCACTGCCCTAAACCCTGAAACACCAGCCCCAGCACGACCACCTACACTGCCCGAAAACCACTGCACTGCCCTAAACCCTGAAACACCAGCCCCAGCACGACCCCTACACTGCCCGAACACCACTGCACTGCCCTAAACCCTGAAACACCAGCCCCAGCAAGACCCCCTACACTGCCCGAACACCACTGCACTGCCCTAAACCCTGAAACACCACCCCCAGCAAGACCCCCTACACTGCCCGAACACCACTGCACTAAAGCCTGAAACACCACCCCCAGCAAGACCACCTACACTGGCCGAACACCACTGCACTGCCCTAAACCCTGAAACACCACCCCCTGCACGACCCCCTACACTGCCCGAACACCACTGCACTGCCCTAAACCTTGAAACACCACCCCTCAGCACGACACCCTACACTGCCCGAACACCACTGCACTGCCCTAAACCCTGAAACACCACCCCCAGCACGACCCCCTACACTGCCCGAACACCACTGCACTGCCCTAAACCCTGAAACACCACCCCCTGCACGACCTCCTACACTGCCGGAACACCACTGCCCTGCCCTAAACCCTGAAACACCACCCCCAGCACGACCCCCTATACTGCCCGAACACAACTGCACTGCCCTAAACCCTGAAACATCAACCCCAGCAAGACCCCTACACTGCCTGAACACCACTGCCCTAAACCCTGAAACACCACCCCTACACTGCACGAACACCACTGCACTGCCCTAAACCCTGAAACACCACCTCCAGCAAAACCCCCTACACTGCCTGAACACCATTGCTCTGCCCTGAATCCTGAAACACTAGCCCCAGCACGATCCCCTACACTGCCCAAACACCAATGCACTGCCCTAAACCCTGAAACACCACCCCCAGCACGACCCCCTACACTGCCCGAACACCACTGCACTGCCCTAAACCCTGAAACACCAGCCCCAGCAAGACCCCCTACACTGCCCGAACACCACTGCACTGCCCTAGACTCTGAAACACCAGCCCCAGCAAGACCCCTACACTGCCCGAACACCACTGCACTGCCCTAATCCCTGAAACACCAGCCCCAGCATGACCCCCTACACTGCCCAAACACCACTACACTGCCCTAAACCCTGAAACACCAGCCCCAGCACGACCCCCTACACTGCCCAAACACCACTACACTGCCCTAAACCCTGAAACACCAGCCCCAGCACGACCCCCTACACTGCCCGAACACCACTGCACTGCCCTAAACCCTGAAACACCAGCCCCAGCACAACCCCCTACACTGCCCGAACACCACTGCACTGCCCTAAACCCTGAAACACCAGCCCCAGCACGACCCCCTACACTGCCCGAACACCACTGCACTGCCCTAAACACCACCCCCTGCATGACCCCTACACTGCCCGAACACCACTGCACTGCCCTAAACCCTGAAACCCCACCCCCTGCAGCACCCCTTACACTGCCCGAACACCACTGCACTGCCCTAAACCCTGAAACACCACCCCCAGCACGACCCCCTACACTGCCCGAACACCACTGCACTGCCCTAAACCCTGAAACACTAGCCCCAGCATGACCCCCTACAGTGCCCGAACACCACTGCCCTAAACCCTGAAACACCACCCCTGCACGACCCCCTACACTGCCCGAACACCACTGCACTGCCCTAAACCTGAAACACCACCCCTACACTGACTGAACACCACTGCACTGCCCTAAACCCTGAAACACCACCCCCAGCACGACCCCTAAACTGCCCGAACACCACTGCACTGCCCTAAAACACCACCCCCAGCATTACCCCCTACACTGCCCAAACACCACTGCACTGCCCTAAACCCTGAAACACCAGCCCCAGCACGACCACCTACACTGCCCTAAACCCTGAAACACCAGCCCCAGCACGACCCCTACACTACCCGAACACCACTGCACTGCCCTAAACCCTAAAACACTCCCCCAGCACGACCCCCTACACTACCCGAACACCACTGCACTGCCCTAAACCCTAAAACACTCCGCCAGCACGACCTCCTACACTACCCGAACACCACTGCACTGCCCTAAACCCTAAAACACTCCCCCAGCACGACCCCCTACACTACCCAAACACCACTGCACTGCCCTAAACCCTAAAACACTACCCCCGCATGACCCCTACACTACTCAAACACCAATGCACTACCCTAATCCCTAAAACACTACCCCCCGCATGACCCCCTACACTACCCTAAACCCTAAAACACTACCCCTGCACGACTCCCTACACTACCCAAAGACCACTGCACTACCCTAAACCCTAAAACACGACCTCCTACACTACACAAACACCACTGCACTACCCTAAACCCTAAAACACTACCCCAACACCACTGCACTAACCTAAATCCTAAAACACTACCCCAGCACGACCCCCTACACTACCCAAACACCACTGCACTACCCTAAAACATGACCCCCTACACTACACAAACACCACTGCACTACCCTAAACCCTAAAACACTACCCCAGCACGACCCCTACACTACACAAGCACCACTGCACTACCCTAAACCCTAAAACACTACCCCCAGCACGACCCCTACACTACACAAACACCACTGCACTACCTTAAACCCTAAAACACTACCCCCAGCACGACCCCCTACACTACCCAAACACCACTGCACTAACCTAAATCCTAAAACACTACCCCCAGCACGACCCCCTACACTACCCAAACACCACTGCACTACCCTAAAACATGACCCCCTACACTACACAAACACCACTGCACTACCCTAAACCCTAAAACACTACCCCCAGCACGACCCCCTACACTGCCCGAACACCACTGCCCTAAACCCTGAAACACCAGCCCCTGCACGACCCCCTACACTGCCCGAACACTGCACTGCCCTAAACCTTGAAACACATACCCTAGCACGACCCCCTACACTGCTCGAACACCACTGCACTGCCCTAAACCCTGAAACACCACCCCCAGCACGACCCCCTACACTGCCCGAACACCACTGCACTGCCCTAAACCCTGAAACACCACCCCCTTCACGACCCCCTACACTGCCCGAACACCACTGCACTGCCCTAAACCCTGAAACTCCACCCCCAGCATGACCCCTACACTGCCCGAACACCACTGCACTGCCCTAAACCCTGAAACACTACCCCCAGCAAGACCTCCTACACTGCCCGAACACCACTGCACTGCCCTAAACCCTGAAACATCACCCCCGGCAAGACCCCCTACACTGCCCGAACACCACTGCCCTAAACCCTGAAACACCACCCCCAGCACGACCCCCTACACTGCCCGAACACCACTGCACTGCCCTAAACCCTGAAACATCACCCCCAGCACGACCCCCTACACTGCCCTAACACCACTGCACTGCCCTAAACCCTGAAACACCACCCCTGCACGACCCCCTACACTGCCCGAACACCACTGCACTGCCCTAAACCCTGAAACACCATCCCCAGCACGACCCCCTACACTGCACGAACACCACTGCACTGCCCTAAACCCTGAAACACTACCCCCAGCAAGACCCCCTACACTGCCCGAACACCACTGCACTGCCCTAAACCCTGAAACATCACCCCCAGCAAGACCCCCTACACTGCCCGAACACCACTGCCCTAAACCCTGAAACACCACCCCCAGCAAGACCCCCTACACTACCCGAACACCACTGCACTGCCCTAAACCCTGAAACACCAGCCCCAGCACGACCCCTACACTGCCCGAACACCACTGCACTGCCCTAAACCCTGAAACACCACCCCTGCACGACCCCCTACACTGCCCGAACACCACTGCACTGCCCTAAACCCTGAAACACCACCCCCAGCACGACCCCTACACTGCCCGAACACCACTGCACTGCCCTAAACCCTGAAACCCCACCCCTGCACGATCCCCTACACTGCCCGAACACTACTGCACTGCCCTAAACCCTGAAACACCACCCCCAGCACGACCCCCTACACTGCACGAACACCACTGCACTGCCCTAAACCCCGAAACACTACCCCCAGCAAGACCCCCTACACTGCCCGAACACCACTGCCCTAAACCCTGAAACACCACTCCCAGCAAGACCCCCTACACTGCCCGTACACCACTGCACTGCCCTAAACCATGAAACACCACCCCCAGCATGACCCCCTACACTGCCCGAACACCACTGCACTGCCCTAAACCCTGAAACACCACCCCCAGCACGACCCCCTACACTGCCCGAACACCACTGCACTGCCCTAAACCATGAAACACCACCCCCAGCACGACCCCCTACACTGCCCGAACACCACTGCACTGCCCTAAACCCTGAAACACCAGCCCCAGCACAACCCCGTACACTGCCCGAACACCACTGCACTGCCCTAAACCCTGAAGCCCCAGCACGACCACCTACACTGCCCGAAAACCACTGCACTGCCCTAAACCATGAAACACCAGCCCCAGCACGACCCCCTACACTGCCCGAACACCACTGCACTACCCTAAACCCTGAAACACCACCCCCAGCAAGATCCCCTACACTGCCCGAACACCACTGCACTGCCCTAAACCCTGAAACACCACCCCCAGCAAGACCACCTACACTGGCCGAACACCACTGCACTGCCCTAATCCCTGAAACACCACCCCCTGCACGACCCCCTACACTGCCCGAACACCACTGCACTAAACCTTGAAACACCACCCCTCAGGACGACACCCTACACTGCCCGAACACCACTGCACTGCCCTAAACCCTGAAACACCACCCCCTGCACGACCTCCTACACTGCCGGAACACCACTGCCCTGCCCTAAACCCTGAAACACCACCCCCAGCACGACCCCCTACACTGCCCGAACACCACTGCACTAAACCCTGAAACATCAACCCCAGCAAGACCCCCTACACTGCCTGAACACCACTGCCCTAAACCCTGAAACACCACCTGTGAGAAGTTGGCCTGGTATATGCTGTTCACTAATTAAAGTGGACACCTTGCACCAGGGCAAATCGACTCTTATGGTAGATAGGTTTAAGACAACCTTTAAAGAAAGCTATCCTAGTGGTAGCTGTGGAGAGCAGCCTTCAGGCTAAGTCTCGGAGGAATGTAAAGCAGCTTGTTTTACCATATAATCTCTTGAATCACCAAATGAAAAGACACCACACAGGTATATATATCAAATATATATGTATTTATTTCTAAATAACTCTCTACTAATCTCTTTATGAGATTAGAAGACAAACATATGCACAAATCAACGTTTCTCAATAAGTTAAGCACAAAATATGGCTGGGGCCCTAGGGGCGTACTCAGACCATATACTAAGTAAGAGACTTAGAAACAACGACTTGCAGGGAGACAAGGCCTAGGGCCTTCAGAAGTGCTGGGGCCTCACAAAACCACCCAAGGCAGGTAAGTAAAGGACCCACGGGGGACGCGTGCAGTGTGGATACACAGGCGCGAATCGCCGTTAACTTCAATGGGGCAAGTCGCGGTTGGAAATAAAGAGTTTTAGGATACTTCGGGAGAACCTACAAGCAAGTCACTTACAGGGTAAGTAGTTCTAGGGCCCACACCCACAGGAGCACCGTAGTGCTGGAGTTACCTCACCCAGGGAAGCCGGGTGCACAGGTGTCCTTTGGTGTCGGGTCGCGGCGTCGTTTTCAATGGCGAACAAAGAAGACTTGCTGCTTGCGGGAGCTGGAGAAGTGTCCGGTGGAATCCAAGCCTGGATTCTGAAGAAGGATGACCTGAAAGCAGAGGGGACAGTGTTCAAAGTCACTTGGCAGTGACCCGGGGCAAGGAAGATGGATGCCCACCGTCGTCGGTCGCTTCAGGTCGGTTGCAGGTGCCTTGACTCTTCAGCCACGTGGTCCAGGAGGCGTCGACGACGACCAGGAGCTGGATTCGGTGTGTCCCTCGACGTCTGCAGCTGACTGCGGTGTCGGCAACTCGATCGGAGCCAACAAGCCTTGGCAGCCGCAAGTCTCGGGGAGATGAAGAAAAGTCGATGGCGCAGACCAGCAAGGTCTGAGGGACTCACCCAGCGAGGGTAAGTTAGGGCAGGCCTGGAGCAACCAGGGGAGCCCTTTGGTTTCTTTAAGAAGTCTTCTGGGGACCCACAAGCCAGCGGGCAAGGGATCGCGAAGACACCTCGGGCGGAATCACTCCAACAGGGGCCCACGGTCACTCGGGACGGTGTAGGCCTCTGATCTTCGGAGGGATTCCTGCTGGAGGTCGGGACCACACGTGGTCCAAAGCACAAGTTCGTAGAACGTTGTGAAGGGGTTGCACTCGACAATAGTGCACGGTACCCAGGGGTCGCGGTTCCTCGTTACTCGTGGGGTCCACTTGCCTCAGCTTCGCTGGGGACTCACGATGGCCTGGGAGAGGTCAGGAAATCCACTTCTTGGGCTGCAGGGACTTCGGACTCCGGCGGGAGCGGCGTAGTTTGCGACCGTCGTTGTCGTTTTGGTGCCTGCCAAGCAGGGGAGTCACTCCTTGACTCCAAGGGAGATTCTTCTGTCTTCCAAAGGTAGTGGAACGTCGAAGGGCCAGGATTCTTCTGTAGAGCGTCGTCCAGGGGTTATCTGCTTTGCAATGGCAAAGGTTCCCCTCTTATACTAAAAAGAGGGGATGGACTAGCTCTATGACCCCACCTATGGGAGGGTCAAGGGAGGGGTGGCTACACCCACTTCCCTTTGTCCAGTTTCGCGCCAGAGCAGGGGCAGGTAGCCCCTGAGCTGGTTTGAACTGGCATATGCACAGAGGAGCCTTCTGCTCCCCCAGTGCAGGACTTCAAAGCACTCTAGGAGTGCACCCACTCAGCCCCAATACACTAAACCCTGTCTGGAAGGTGGTTACACCTCCCTGTGACAGGATGCCTATTGTTGGGCTTCCTCCACTGTGAGTTTCGGTCATCAGCAGGAGGGCAGCCCAGTGTCTGTGACTGGTGGCATCCATTTTGTGATGCCAGGGCTCTTTAGGATTCTACCGCGTTTCCACAGCAGGTACATGTCTTGTCCCTCTAGAAGGGTGGAATGCTACCCCCGCCGCCAAGATTGGCGGGGGGTAGTATTCCAAGATGTTTGACACCAAACACGACATGTTTTGATGCAGCCATTCCAAAGTTAGCATTTACCGCGAGGATATAATGCACTTAAATAGTATATGGTTTAACCGCATCCACAAACAGCACCAGAGAATAGACTCTGAGAGCTGCAGAGGGGCCCTGCTCAGGCAGAGGCACCCCCTCACATAGAAGCCAAGCACCCTGCCCTCAGGATTGATAGGGCCTGCCTTAGGGGTGACTGATAGGTTTATATGTGTGTGCAGGAGAGATATAGGAAACCTATATCTCAGTGAGGGGTGCTAGCACCACCTCACCCAGGCTGCAGTAGCAGGCCTGTGGTGTCAGATTTAGACTGCTTCCCAGGGGTGGCATAATATATGCTGCAGCCCCTGGTAGGCCTGTGAAGTACCTATGCCCTTGGCACCTAAGGTACCATATACTAGGGACTCATAAGGCACCACAGTATCCAATCACTAGTGCACCTAGAGTGCACTCCATGTCGTTTAGAGAGAGCAGATAGACTGGGGCCCTGAATAGCAGGGTCCCAGTCCAACTAAGTCATAAACCAGCAAAACACCATAAAAAAAGTGGGGTCAACCATATAGTCAGATTCCACCTTCCTACACCACCCCCTACACTGCACGAACACCACTGCACTGCCCTAAACACTGAAACACCACCTCCAGCAAAACCCCCTACACTGCCTGAACACCATTGCTCTGCCCTGAATCCTGAAACACTAGCCCCAGCACGACCCCCTACACTGCCCAAACACCACTGCACTGCCCTAAACCCTGAAACACCACCCCCAGCACGACCCCCTACACTGCCCGAACACCACTGCACTGCCCTAAACCCTGAAACACCAGCCCCAGCAAGACCCCTACACTGCCCGAACACCACTGCACTGCCCTAAACCCTGAAACACCAGCCCCAGCATGACCCCTACACTGCCCGAACACCACTACACTGCCCTAAACCCTGAAACACCAGCCCCAGCGCGACCCCCTACACTGCCCGAACACCACTGCACTGCCCTAAACCCTGAAACACCAGCCCCAGCACAACTCCCTCCACTGCCCGAACACCACTGCACTGCCCTAAACCCTGAACCACCAGCCCCAGCACGACCCCCTACACTGCCCGAACACCACTGTACTGCCCTAAACCCTGAAACACCACCCCCTGCACGATCCCCTACACTGCCCGAACACTACTGCACTGCCCTAAACCCTGAAACACCACTCCCAGCAAGACCCCCTACACTGCCCGTACACCACTGCACTGCCCTAAACCCTGAAACACCACCCCCAGCATGACCCCCTACACTGCCCGAACACCACTGCACTGCCCTAAACCCTGAAACACCACCCCCAGCACGACCCCCTACACTGCCCGAACACCACTGCACTGCCCTAAACCATGAAACACCACCCCCAGCACGACCCCCTACACTGCCCGAACACCACTGCACTGCCCTAAACCCTGAAGCCCCAGCACAACCCCGTACACTGCCCGAACACCACTGCACTGCCCTAAACCCTGAAACACCAGCCCCAGCACGACCACCTACACTGCCCGAAAACCACTGCACTGCCCTAAACCATGAAACACCAGCCCCAGCACGACCCCCTACACTGCCCGAACACCACTGCACTACCCTAAACCCTAAAACACCACCCCCAGCAAGATCCCTACACTGCCCGAACACCACTGCACTGCCCTAAACCCTGAAACACCACCCCCTGCACGACCCCCTACACTGCCCGAACACCACTGCACTGCCCTAAACCTTGAAACACCACCCCTCAGGACGACACCCTACACTGCCCGAACACCACTGCACTGCCCTAAACCCTGAAACACCACCCCCTGCACGACCTACACTGCCGGAACACCACTGCCCTGCCCTAAACCCTGAAACACCAGCCCCAGCACGACCTACACTGCCCGAACACCACTGTACTGCCCTAAACCCTGAAACACCAGCCCCAGCACGACCCCCTACACTGCCCGAACACCACTGCACTGCCCTAAACCCTGAAACACCACCCCCTGCATGACCCCCTACACTGCCCGAACACCACTGCACTGCCCTAAACCCTGAAACACCACCCCCTGCAGCACCCCCTACACTGCCCGAACACCTCTGCACTGCCCTAAACCCTGAAACACCACCCCCTGTATCGCCCCCTAAACTGCCCGAAAACCACTGCACTGCCCTAAACCACCACCCCCTGCACGACCCCCTACACTGCCCGAACACCACTGCACTGCCCTAAACCCTGAAACACCACCCCCAGCACGACCCCCTACACTGCCCGAACACCACTGCACTGCCCTAAACCATGAAACACCACCCCCAGCACGACCCCTACACTGCCCGAACACCACTGCACTGCCCTAAACCCTGAAGCCCCAGCACAACCCCGTACACTGCCCGAACACCACTGCACTGCCCTAAACCCTGAAACACCAGCCCCAGCACGACCACCTACACTGCCCGAAAACCACTGCACTGCCCTAAACCATGAAACACCAGCCCCAGCACGACCCCCTACACTGCCCGAACACCACTGCACTACCCTAAACCCTTAAACACCACCCCCAGCAAGATCCCCTACACTGCCCGAACACCACTGCACTGCCCTAAACCCTGAAACACCACCCCCTGCACGACCCCCTACACTGCCCGAACACCACTGCACTGCCCTAAACCTTGAAACACCACCCCTCAGGACGACACCCTACACTGCCCGAACACCACTGCACTGCCCTAAACCCTGAAACACCACCCCCTGCACGACCTACACTGCCGGAACACCACTGCCCTGCCCTAAACCCTGAAACACCAGCCCCAGCACGACCCCCTACACTGCCCGAACACCACTGCACTGCCCTAAACCCTGAAACACCACCCCCTGCATGACCCCCTACACTGCCCGAACACCACTGCACTGCCCTAAACCCTGAAACACCACCCCCCTGCAGCACCCCCTACACTGCCCGAACACCACTGCACTGCCCTAAACCCTGAAACACCACCACCTGTATCGCCCCCTAAACTGCCCGAAAACCACTGCACTGCCCTAAACCACCACCCCCTGCACGACCCCCTACACTGCCCGAACACCACTGCACTACCCTAAACCCTGAAACACCACCCCCTACACTGACCGAACACCACTGCCCTAAACCCTGAAACACCACCCCCAGCACGACCCCCTACACTGCCCGAACACCACTGCACTGCCCTAAACCCTAAAACACCACCCCCAGCATTACCCCCTACACTGCCCAAACACCACTGCACTGCCCTAAACCCTAGAACACTACCCCCAGCACGACCCCTACACTACCCGAACACCACTGCACTACCCTAAACCCTAAAATACTACCCCCAGCACAACCCCTACACTACCCGAACACGACTGCACTGCCCTAAACCCTCACACTCCCCCAGCACGACCCCTACACTACCCGAACACCACTGCACTACCCTAAAACACTTCCCCAGCACGACCCCCTACACTACCCGAACACCACTGCACTGCCCTAAACCCTAAAACACTCCCCCAGCAAGACCCCTACACTACCCAAACACCACTGCACTGCCCTAAACCCTAAAACACTACCCCCGCATGACCCCCTACACTACCCAAACACCAATGCACTACCCTAATCCCTAAAACACTACTCCCGCATGACCCCTACACTACCCTAAACCCTAAAACACTACCCCCGCACGACTCCCTACACTACCCAAAGACCACTGCACTACCCTAAACCCTAAAACACGACCTCCTACACTACACAAACACCACTGCACTACCCTAAAACACTACCCCCTACACTACACAAACACCACTGCACTACCCTAAACCCTAAAAAACTACCCCAGCACGAACCACTACACTACCCAAACACCACTGCACTATCCTAAACCCTAAAAAACTACCCCCAGCAGTACCCCCTACACTACCCAAACACCACTGCACTACCCTAAATCACTACCCCCAGCACGACCACCTACACTACCCAAACACCACTGCACTACCCTAAACCCTAAAACACTACCCCCAGCACGACCCCCTACACTACCCAAACACCACTGCACTACCCTAAAACAATCCCCCCAGCACGACTCCCTACACTACCCAAACACCACTGCACTACCCTAAAAAACTACCCCCAGCACGACCCTCTTCACTACCTAAACACAACTGCACAATTTGTTACAGGCGTTGCAACGCAGGCCTGTGGTGCTTACTGGAAGTACCTAGTGGGCTAGTTGGGCCCCAGGGACCCTCAGGATTCAAGGTGACCTAATCCCTCAACTTAAAACGCACCACGGGGCGCGTTTGCACAGTGGTGAAGGGAGGGGCGGGGCCTCAGGTGACATGTGCGCAAACACGCCCTGTGGTGCGTTTTAAGTTGGGGAATTAATTCCCTTTGAATCCTGAGGGACCCTGGGGGCCAACTAGCCCACCAGGTACCTTCAGTAAGCACAACAGAGTTGCGTTGCAGAGGTGAAAAAGGTGCGTGGCCTCGGAACGCCTCTCTGCAACTCAGCTCTGTGGTCCTAACTGTAGGTACCTGGGGGCTAGTTGGGCCCCAGGGACCCTCAGAATTCAAGGGGACTTAATCCCGCAACTTAAAACGCGCCACGGGTGCGCTTTGCACACATGTCACCTCAGGCCCCCCTCCCTTCACCACTGTGCAAACGCGCCCTGTAGCGCGTTTTAAGAGGTAGTTTTAATCCCCCTGCCCTATTATGTACTAGGGACTTGCAGAGGAGGTCATGCTAATCACAGGGGTACCCCAACGCATAGTGTTCCCTAGTGTATGTAGGTGTTTTCACTGTATTCTAAGTGTCTTTTAGCATAGCACTGGCTCTGGTTAGTCAGAGCCAGTTACCACCAGTACCCGTCTGAAAAAGTTGTGGGCACAGGATGATTTTGCAACAAGGCCTCTTTCTGCTCCTCTGTTGGTTCTTTCTGCACATCTTTTGCTTCTTTCTGTGCGTTTTTTCTTCTTTCTTCACATGCCCTACCTCTGTAGGCATAGTTAGAAACTAGCATTTAAAAACCTCTTGAAATTCACTTAAAAATCATAGGTTTCAGGCACGTTATGGTTAGAAATTAGCATTTAAAAACCTTTGAAATTCACTGAAAAAACCATAGGTTTCAGACACGTTATAGTTAGAAATTAGCATTTAAAAAACCTTTGAAATTCACTGAAAAAACCATAGGTTTTAGGGACAGTTATAGTTAGTTGGACATTTCACTCGTACAAAACCATAGAAATTCCCCCGTTATAGTTAGTTCAGCTAACTATAACTCGCGCCCCCGCAATGCACTGCTGATGACGTCACATATTACATCACTCATGACATGGTCTCTTCAAACAGCAACATATCAATGACTTTATTTGGACAATTGGCACCAAGTATAGTTAAGTTACTTTTTGTGAACAGAATAACCGTTTAAATATGGCTGCCAGAACCGAAGGATTAACACCACGAAGGTAGCAGTCCCTCTTCTTACATCATGAACATTTCACCAATGGGAGTGTGCCAGCTGAATTTATAAACCACTACCTGCTGTTAATGCATTTTCAAACAAGCATTGATAAAGGCCAATGCCGAAACGCGTCTGCTTGAAATAAAAAGATTACATTATGCCCCGCGAGTGCCCCGTGATTTCCTTAATGATTTTGGAGTGTGATATGCATGTGGGTCCACCCCCACAACACGGAATGGCACCCGTCCTGAGTGCAGAATAGTGCTTGGTGGACCTTTGGAGCTGATATATATATATTCACTGGGGGAAAAAACAACAGTTACAGGGACGTTATAGTTGGGCTCAGATTTTACTCATACAAAACCAGAGAAATTCAGCTGCTATAGTTACCTGAGCTAACTATAAGTTGCGCCCCCGCAATGCACTGCTTATGACCTCACATATTACATCACTCATGACAGCCAGTGACATCATTGACATCTCATGAGTGTGTTTCGTAAATGTTTCTTTAATGAATTCCTAAGGTCTCGGGGCGTGTGTGAGTGCATGAGTGTCTCACTGGGTGTGAGAGAGGGTGGATGATTGTCTGATTGGGTGGGAGTGTCTGAGTGGATTTTTGAGTGCCTGTGTGTCAGTTTGAGAGTGCATGAGTGTCTAAATGGGTCTGAGAGTGGGTTTGTGAGTCTCTCACTGGGTGTTTGTGTGAGTCGGTGCGCGAGTGTCTTGGTCTGAGTGGGTATGTGAGTCTGAGTGGGTTATGTAAGTTTGGGGTGTGAGTCTGTAGATCTGTGAGTGGGTGAGAAAGTATGAGGGATTTTTAAGTGGGTGCATGGGTGTCTGGGTCTGTGAGTGGGTGGATAAGGGCCGGTTCTGCTCGTTCTGTGCTAGTTTTCTGCTTTTTTTCTGCTCACTTCTGACCTTTATTTTGCCTCTTTCTGCTCGGTGCTGGCCTCTAGTTTTCCTGTTTCTGCTAATTTCTCAACTTTATTTTGAATTTTCTGCACGTTGCTGAGCTTTATTCTGCCCCTTGCTGCTTCTTTCTGACCTTTATTCTGCCCCTTGCTGCTCCTTTCTGACCTTTATTTTGCCTCTTTCTGCTCGTTGCTGGTCTCTATTTTCCATCTTTCTGCTAGTTGCTGACTTTTATTCTGCCTTTTTCTGCTCGTTTCTGACCTTTGTTTGTCCTTTCTTACTTTCCCCCAGGACCGCGGGGCGGGGGGAGGCTCAAGGTACCCAGGTACTCGTGGTCCCAGCCGGCTCCTTACTCCGAGCCGCCCTTGAATTGAATGAATTGCCCCACGGAGGTGGTGGTCCCTGGGGCGCGGGCGGGCACAGCTCCCCTGCATTAATTTAACTTGATTTGCCTGGGGAAGGTAGCGCTACCCGGGGCGCGGCTGGGCCCAGCAGGCTCACCCGCATACATATTTAGCTTGGCAGTTGAGGCTGGACTGTTGCCATGAGGAGCAGGGTCAAGACTGATTTGCATATGGCTGGGTCTAAACTGGGGTGACATGGTGAGCAAAAGAACAATGGATTTAACTCCGATCTCTTGACTGGGGGTGAATGTTTGGTTTGTCTGCATTCGTCCATCATTTGTGTCTTTTACTGTCACAAGAGGCCTTTCGACTGCTGCTGGGCACGCTGGATGTTTTCCGTAGCTTATGTTTAAGCTACCTGAATATCTCATACATGGACAACTGTTTATTTGCATTTCATGTGATTTCGTGCATTTCATGTGACTTTTATAAGCTACGATTTGCTGCTGCATATGGGGTTCAGCGCCCGCTGAGCGTATGTTGGGCAAGTGGGAAGTGGTAGCGATTAGCAGTGATAACTTCCCCCTTCTCACAGGGTACGGAGAAAAACTGTAACCACCTAGTGTGCTGCTGCCTACTGCGTCTGGCAGTTGGCTAGTATGGGGAGAGCCGGTGACGCCTTCCCTTAATGTTAGGCAAACTTCCAGAAACACACCTGGGATTTAGGGCCCTACTGACGGGGCACAATGTGCGCAAAGAGGGTAAGCTTATCCTGTTGTCTGTGGGGTCCATCACCCACCCACCGAGCATGGGAAGAGCAGTTACAACTTCCCTTGCTTCCAGGAGTGACACACCTGGGATGTAGGACACCAAACCAAAGGAATCTGTGAAGATAGGGTGAGCCTGCACTGTTGCCTGCAGGGTGCAGTACCCACCGAGCATGTCATGAGCGGTGACAAATGTACCTCCTCACAGGTGGGCAGCCAGAGACAGAGTGTAGGACCCTAAATGGGGGTATGCGTGATTACGGGCTGAGTCTGTTCTGGTTCCCTTATTTGAGGTTGAGCTGCCAGCAGTACATCAGGAAGGAGGACCGTGCACGGGGGGGTGACCACAGGGTGATTCTGTGCTACTCCCCTTACTTGCGGTTGTGCTGCCAGTAACAAACCGGGGTGTTGGACACTCCACACTGGGAGATGTGATCTAGCAGGTAGAGCTGCTGACTTTGGAACCGGGGGATCCTGGTTCAAATTCCATCCTCTGCGCTTGGCTCAACATTGTGTGATGCTTGGCAAATCCGTTAACCTTCTTGTTCCTAAAAAATTGGTATTGTAATGTGGAACCATACGCATGTCTTACTATACAATACATAGGCTTGTTAGGGTTCAAGGTGGGTAGTTGGAAGCGGAGCTCCCCTGCTAGAAGTTGGTAGTTCCAGATAAAATATTCAGGACTTGTACAGGCATCCCCTTTGCATCAACAACACTGGCAACAAGTGCTTGTGAGAGGCTGGCATTGACCACCGACCTTCCCTGTCTTTAAAACACAAAACTCCAATCATTTGTCACTTTCCTAGCACTAGAAAATTCAGTTAGCGAATACATCTAGTCTTAATTAGTTTCACTAGTGCATTAACTTTAACCTTATCCACAGTTATTATCCCCACTGTTCTCTTTGCATGACGGCAGCTGAAAGCATGTCTCAGCCACTTTTATTTCTGCCTGAGATTCTCAGCTTTCCTGGATACAATGGAAAAGTTATTTGACCACTGCCTTCTCTCTCTACAAAGAGAAGTTCTCTTCAGTCAGTAAACAGGAGGTGCTTCACAATTAGGTGTGGAGGGCAGTAAGATATGAGTCTGGATGAGATATCTTTAGGAAATACTGAAGGTGAACCTAGACACTTAATTGAAATGTCTGTTTTTTATATTAGAAATACACTGGTAAACGGATGAAGGTTGTCCTCGAATAACCCATTTTTTTGCAAGGGTTTCAGGCAAGTCTGCGTGAGTAGTTGTGCCATCCTTAAATTCTGGCAAGCATGTGTGACTTTGGTACACTCACTTACTTTGTTTAGGAATCAGTTGGTGCAGGAGTGCCGACAGTCAGAAGGTGCAAGAAAGGCTTTTGGCCAAGAACCCAGATCTAAGAGGTTGTGGCCTTAGATGAGGGTTAGGAAAATATCACCATTTGGGATCATAAAATGAGGGACAGACGTGGTAGTCTAATGGCGGAGATCAGAGTCCATATGTGAAGTTATTACAAATGAGAATTGGGACTGTAGTATGCAGAAGGTGAGTAGTGATACTCAAGGAAGAAAACTCCAGGACAGACTCTCCACCCACGCACACAACAGCAAGGAACTCTTCAGCATCATCAAAGAATTCGCCCAACCCAACAGCGAGACTACAGACATCCCACCCTCCCAGGACCTCTGCGACACTCCGCGCCTTCTTCCACTAAAAAATCAAGACCATCTATGACCACTTAAACAACGACCTCGCCCTGGAACCCTCTCCCACCGTTCCCAACACCACGCAGCCGACACTAGACAGCTGGACCGCCCTCAGCATTGAAGACACCCTGAAGATTATGGAGACCACCCTCTTCGGGCCCCCCATGGACCCCTGCCCCCACCACATCTACCACAGGGCCGCAGACAGCATCGCCCCCAAGCTTCAACGAATCATCAACCGCTCCTTCGAGACCGCCTCCTTCCCCGACGACTGGAAACATGCCGAGATCAACAGTCTCCTGAAAAACCCTCGGCGAACCCCACCGACCTCAAGAACTTCAGACAGATCTCCTTACTCCCATACCTGGCAAAAGTCCTGGAAAAGGCCGTCAACAGTCAACTCGCCGCCTTCATAGAAGAAAACAACATCCTCGACTCCTCCAAATCAGGCTTCAGGAAGAACCACAGCACCAAAACCGCCTTTCTCGCAGCGACAGACGACATCCGCTCCCTCCTCGACAGAGGAGAGATTGTGGCAATCATCCTCTTGGGCCTCTCAGCGGCCTTCGATGCAGTCTCTCATCGCACCCTAGCCCGCAGACTCCACAACGTGGGAATCCGGAACAAGGCCCTCGACTGGATCCACTCTTTCCTCTCTGGCAGAACGCAACGGGTCAGACTCCCTCCTTTCCTCTCGGAACCCACACCGACCACCTGCGGAGTTCCACAAGGATCCACCATCAGCCTGACCCTGTTCAACCTCTACATGGCCCTGCTCGCTTCCAACGTCAGATAACACGGACTCAACATCATATCGTACGCAGACACCCTACTCATCCTCTCCCTATTCAACGAACCCACATCACCAAATACAACTTTCAAGACGGAATGCAAGCAGTCACCAGGTGGATGAAGAACAGCTGCCTACAACTCAACACTCACAAAACCGAGGTGCTCTCATGGTCCCACACCCTGGCGCCTGGAACACCTGGTGGCCCCCCGCCCTCGGGAACCCTCCCGCCCCCACGGACCATGCACGCAACCTTGGAATCATCATGGACCCCCAACTCAACGCTGTCACCTCTTCCTGCTACCACACCCTCCGCCTACTCCGAAAGTCCTTCAATTGGATTCCCCCCCGAACACAGGAAAACTGTCACTCACGCCCTCATCAGCAGCAGGCTGGACTACGGCAACGCACTCTACACCGGGATCAACAAGAACCTCACCCGCAAACTCCAGAACGCTGCCACCAGACTAGTCCTCAACATACTGCGCCACTGCCACATCAGCCAACACCTACGGACACTATACTGGTCCCCGTCGAGAAGAGAATCACCTTCAGGATCACCTTCAGGCTTCTCACGCACGCTCACAAGGCTCTTCACAACACCAGACCCGCATACATGAACCATCGCCTCACTTTCCACGCACCTAAACGATCCCTCTGCTCAGCCCAGCTCTCCCTTGCGACGGTACCTCGCATCAAGAAGACCAGATCAGGAGGACGCTCCTTCTCCCTCCTCGCGCCCAAGGTTTGAAACTCCCTCCCTCTCCACCTCTGTCAGACGCCATCACTCCCCAAGTTCTTGAAGGACCTCAAGACCTGCCTCTTCGACAGAGCGGCATGAATAGTCTGTGAGCTGCCCCTGCCCCCTCTTTCCCCCCCACCTCCAGCACCTAAAGACCCTTTTGGGTGAGTAGTTGTGCTATATAAACCTGTGATTGATTAATTAGTGATAACAGAATTCCTGTCTCCTGTAAAGAGAATGAGTCACAAAACAAATGCTGTAAGTGTGGGTGTGCAGGCAGTTTTTCAAACAATTCTCGATGTTTTGCCAGAAGTTTGATATGCAAGAAATGTGGCAAGAAAGGCCAATATGCCAGAGTTTGCAGGAGTAATAGTGAAAAGTGTTTGCCCTGAAAAAATTATTTTGCGTGTAAGAAAATAGTGAAGTTAATTAATCTGAGTGTTTAGTCGCCGTGGGTGGTAAGAATTTGATGGTGTTGACTGATTTTGGTTCTCCATATACCATGGTTGGTGACAAGTGTTTTGGTAGGGACAAGATTTAACTATTACCTTCCAAAATTAATCCTGCAGGGTACGGAGGCACAAGTAATGAGGCGCTTGGTTACACAGTGACAGTTCAGCTTCATGACTGGAAGACAGTTGACAAGGTTTATATTGCCAAACATGGAGACTGTTTGCCAGGGGGCATCACCAAGGTGATATGGGTATCTCATTGAATCCCAGTGCACTCGAACAAGTGCTTTCATTGTCCTACTCTGGGAAATTCCTGAAAAATCGGTTACCAAATCAATGTTTCTGAGAAGTAATTTGGATTGCATTATGGTTTCAAACATAAGATCATACTTTAAAATAAAAACTAAATAAACTGCTATGCAGTGTGCGCACAAGATGAGGAGAGTACCCAACATGATACTGGGTCTGCTCAAGGAGGAACTTCAGATGTTGAGGCTTAGTGTGATGGTGGAAATAGAGTCCTCAGGGTGGCTCGCTCTAGCTTTATTGGTACCCAAGGAAGGGGGAAAAATAAGTATCAATCTGAGACATCCACAAACTAATTTGGGTCGACCGTTAGATGCTCACCAATATCTCAAACTCTTGCATTGCTTGGGGAGCAAAGTTGTTCAGTGTTATGGACTTATTGGCAAAAGGAACAAATGATGGATGGAATGCTGAACAATGCAAAAACTCACCCCGTCACAAAGATCCGGGTTTAATCCATTGTTTTGCTCAACACGCCACCCCAGTTTGGACCCAGCCATATGCAAATCAGTCTTGACCCTGCTCCTCGTGGGAACAGTACAGCCCCAACTGCAAAACCAGGTCCCCCCTAGACCGGAAACAAGCATCCTGGGACTGGTTTCGGGGCATTACCCCTCATCAGCGCGGCTAGCTTGAATCCTGTGGCAAAGTGAGCACGGGAGCCACATCTGGGCATACCTTTCCCACTTAGGGTGACAAATGGAGCAAATGATTGAAGGAATGCTGAACAATGCAAACACTAACCCCCAGTCACAAAGATCTAGGTATAATCCATCACTCTTTTGCTCACCACGCCACCCCAGTTTGGGCCCAGCATATTAGCAAATTACTCTGCAGGCCGAGTTCAGGCACCATATATCTTCTTTTTAGGTCTCTAGGATAATTCAGGTTCATCTGAATATCTTTTAGATTAGCGTCCTCTGCTGCTTGCTTCCAGAGGGGGAATGAAGACAGTGCTTCGAGGTATACTACAGGACTTTTAGAACAATATCCTTTAGTCGGGGAAATACAGGAAAATCTTTGATTGTGAAGTGCTAGAGAATTGCAAAATTCAGCTCGAACTCTTAAGGATACATGTAAATTCAGAGTGACCACTGACTCATTTGAGCAACATCATAGAAGTTGAAGGAATAAGTCCTGAACTAAATTGTCTGAAAGCATTATAGATGAACCTAGACCAGAAGATCATGATCAAGCATGTTTGTTCCCGAGTCTCGCAGAATTTTGTTCAAGATTAATTGCTAATGTTTCCTTGGTGGCACTGCCACTAGAATCATTAGAGTGGACGGGAAACTATGAGGGAGCCTTCAAACACATTAAAGAGGTGCATCAGTTCTTTGCCAACACTTGGGCATTTTTATGCATTTAGAAAGTTTATCCACTGATGCCAGTCTTTGCCAGAGGCGTGAAACGGAGTAACACCCAAACAAAGAGTGGTAGCATTTGTTTATTGTCCTCTCAATGAGGCAGAAGAACGCTTAGTCTTTGAACGAGAGGCTTTATTTAACTTTAGCTCATGTGGGTTATTCACATTCCAATTTTTTTTAAATGGCGAGGGGGGGGGGTTAGTATTTACAGTGAAATCTGACCTTTGTCCCTTAGTGCAAATCGTTTCGTGTGGATATTAGAATTTAAGCCCAGGATAAGGAGGTAGATAGAAGACTTAGCAGACTAGAATTTTCAGGTATAATACATACAAAGTGTTGGCAGTCATGTAGCTGATTGCTTATTGTGGGTGCCAATCACTTGTGACATTAATGTAGACGAATCTACCCTAGTTGAATGGGTATGAGTGGATACCATTAATACTAGTAAGTGGGATCAAGCAAGAGATAGAGATGGAGTTTTCAAACTTATTAGCAGTCAGGAGATGGCCTGAAAATGGGGAGCTACACAGGCATTTGAGACATTAGAATGTGCGGAAAGAGTTGACCCCCGTCAATGAGGTAGTTATAGTAAGGTCAGCGTTTACATAGGAAATGCTTTTTGGTGTTGCTATTAATCTATCTCCATAGGGCCGCTTGCAGCAACCCTGGCACTCCCTCCCTGGCCCCCAGTACAAAAAAAGAATGTGGGGACACCAAGAACAAATGTACTAGATAGGAATAAATGTAATAATAAATGAGCAGCTGCGGCCGCTCATTTAATATTCCCTGCTCCTTTAAGGAGCGCCCCATAATGCCCTGGGAGGGCTATTTACATTTTTTTGTTTTTGATTCCCTAGAAGTGGCAGGGACAACGCCTCCTTTTTAAGTCGAGCCTATAGCGGCAGCGCGCATGCGCTGCTCGCTCTGCGAGGCATGCCGTAATGGAGTATGGAGTGGAAGCTCCGCCCACTCTCTGCCATTGTTTTTAATTGGCTCGTGTCATTGTCTTTCGTAAATGCTGCCTTCTGATTGATTGAGGCTTGTTTGTCCCTCCTTATTATGGCCATGTCATTTGTACCCTCCCATGGCTACTGGCCGCTTTACTTCGAGTGTTACACAGTATGGTACGTGTTATTTGGACTGTGAGCACTACTTTGTCCGTGCTTTCTCGCCCTCTTCTCCCCCCTCCCGCACTCCCATTGTCCGTGCTTCCCCCCTCCCGTTGTCCGTGATGCAATGCAATAGGTGTCGCATAAATGCGAGTCCTATTGCATTGCAAATGCTTGTTTTTAAATGGAACAAGCCTTTTCCTCGTTCAGCGTGGCACCCGCGAGGTCGCGTTAACGAGGCATGCACAGTGAGGAGATAACTTACATTTCAATTTAAGTGCTACAAATCTTTATCTTAAGTATATTTGTATTTTCATTATTAGTAGACTGTTTCAATAAAAAATTAATTATCAGACTCAGTCTGTTTTTTAACTGGGTCAGGGTTTTAAAGTTTAGCAGGGACTTAACCATTCTGCAGTGGCCGTCAAGTTTGATGCCTTTCGTCACAGCACTCGTCCTGTTTAGGCAAACTGGTCCCTCTTTCCTTTCAATTGCCTTCCTTATGTAGACTTCATCCAAGCTTTACACTGGGTCTTCCATGCTTTGCCGGCTGCAGCTGTAGGAGCAGACAGACAAGCTGCCATGCAACCATGGCGCTGTACAACTTCAAGAAGATTATGGTGGTTCTGTCATCAAAGGCACATAGTAAGACGCGCAGACGGTCAGTCAAGGCCTCCAAATTTCTTTACTGCCGTCTCCGTGGCCCGGTGTAGGTTGGATGCGGGGTTCCACCTCACCCTCTCAGGACACTTGTTGGCTGTGGAAGTGGGGTCTTCAGTCTCGTTTGCTGACGTAGGAAGCTTTCGGGAATGGGAACTGCTGTAATCCGTTTGCTCTCTCACACTGTAATAGTTGTTACCGAGTGTTCACCCTTGCACAAATTTCTCCAAAAATAGGTTTGAGAATAGAGCCACATTGAATTTATTTATTTATTTATGCGTTTTTATATAGCGCGGACTTTACCCAAGGGTGTCAGAGCGCTTCACAATAGGAACAGTAACATTACATAGGGAGAAGGATACAAGTGAGCAAAATACAAAAGCAAGCGTTACATTGCATGAGGAAAAAGTGACAATTGTGCAAATAACAAACCAACCAAATACAAAAAGAGGAATACGTTCCAAGAGGAAAAAGTGACAGGTGTGCATGATACATGGGGTACAAAATACAAATAGAGATATAATACTGCAGTAAGTGGCAGTCACTCATAACACACTGGGAAGGCACTTCAATAGGCCTGGAGTACAGAATTTCCTATAGTGGAAGAACTTCCTTGAGGTAGTAGAGAGGGCGTGAATTCAACAGGGGGTACATGGGGTACAAAATACATGATACATGGGGAACAAAATACAACTAGAGGAATAATACTGCAGTAAGTGGCAGTCACTCATGACTCACTGGGAAGGCACTTCTATAGGCTTGGAATACAGAATTTCCTATGGTGGAAGAACTTCCTTGAGGTAGTAAAGAGGGCGTGACTTCAGCAGGGGACTTGTAATGAAGGCAACACGCACATAAAAACCAACACAACACGCAAGGTAAGGAATGAACAGAAAAAAGTACAAATTTACACTGACGAGCGAACTTCCTAGAGGGGCCTGAGAACGAAAGTATTAGTTCTGGAAGTGTCTTTGGAAGAGAAGAGACTTGAGGTCAGCTTTGAAGATCCGGGTAGAGGAGGTGGCACGGAGCAGTGGGGGAAGCGAGTTCCAGATTCTCACCGCATTGCCCGAGAAGGATTGAGCCATCGATCTTTCCCTTTTGAAGTCGGGGGCTCAAGCAGAAGCTTTTCCGCATTGCGAGAAGGGCGAGAGCCACCGGACAACTTCAATTTATTCGCCAGGTAACGAGGGAGGACGTGTGTAAGGCTTTGTGTGTGATGCAGGCAGTTTTGTAAATAGATCTTGCCTCGATCGGAAGCCATCGAAGAGAGGACAGGATAGGAGTGACGTGGTCGCTTCGCTTAGACCCTGAAATGAAGCGAGCTGCTGAATGGAGGATGGATTTGAGAGGGGAGAGGTGGGATTTGGGTAGGCCCGTCAGAAGAGAATTGCAATAATCCAGTCTTGAGAGAACCAGAGATTGTACCAAGGGTTTTAAGTCTTTCTCTGGGAAGAACCGACGGATCCCCCAAAGAAGGCGCAGCTGGTACCGTGCGTTCTTAGCAATAGAGTTGATGTGGGAGATTAGGTTGAGTCTTTTATCAAGAATGACACCTAGGGATTTAGCGCTGTCGACAATGATGGGTTTGTTGTTGAGTAGGTTCAGCTGATCCATCCAAGATTGAACAGGAGGAGGTGAGAGAGGTAGTGAGGAGGAGGAATTCAGTTTTGGCGGGATTCAGAATGAGTTGATGAGCTGACATCCAGTTGAGAATAGAGTTGAGGGTAGAATTGAGTAGGGAGAGATCGTGTGCGGAGGACACCTTAAGGTAGATTTGCGTGTCGTCCGCATACAGATGGTAAAGGATCCCAGATTTGCTTAGGAGGTTCCCTAAAGGTTCCAGGTAGAGATTAAACAAGGTGGATGCCAGGATAGAACCTTGAGGGACGCCTTGACCTACGGCCACAGGAGATGAAAGACTGTTCCCTATCTTGATCATTTGGGATCTGTCCGAGAGGAAAGAGGCAAACCATTTGAGCACTGTGCCATCCAGTCCCATTCTCTGTTGAAGAGTGTTGAGGAGGGTGTTATGATTAACCGTGTCAAAGGCTGCAGAGAGGTCTAGAAGAATCAGAAGACATGATTCCCCAGAGTCGAGTATATGCAGCGCATCGTCAATCACTTGCAGCAGGGCTGTTTCAGTGCTGCAATTTTGGATGAAGCCCGACTGGAAGACGTCGAGGAGGTTATTGTCCATAATATGTGAGGAAAGTTGTTTCGCAACACATTTTTCGGTGATTTTCGAAAGAAAGGGGAGGTTGGTGATAGGGCGGAAGTTGTTGAGGTCGTTCGCATCGGCGGCGGGTTTTTTTAGAAGAGGGGTGACCTGACCTGATTTGAGGGCAACCGGGAGGGAGCCTTGACTGAGGAAGAGATTGACTAGCCTGGTCCAGTAAGAGAGAGTATAGGTGTAGAAATCGATGGCGATGTCGCTAGGGATGGGGTCAGAAGAATGGTTGGAGGGTTTAGTTTCGAGGATGCATTTGAGGAGGTCATCTTCCGAGATGCCGTCAAAGTTCTGCCAGGTAACTAAGGATTTCCGCTCCTCAATGGGGGGGGGGGTGGGGCGACCTGATCCACCAATGCTTTGACCTTTTCATTGAAGAATAGCGAAATCTGCTGCTTTCTTTGAGGAATCCTCAGGCTTAATGGTTGGGGGAGAACAGTTTGGGTTTTTGATGAGGTCAAAAAGTTTTTTGGGTCTGTTTTTGGCTGAGTCAAGGAGGGATCTGAAATGTGATGCTTTTTCAAGGAAGATGTGGTTGTGATATTTGGATCTTGCTGAGCGTAAAGGAGAGATTGGAGGTGGAAGGAGATTTTCTCCAATGCTTCTCCAGGAATCTAAGGTTTTTCCTTTCATCGTAGAGCGTTTTATTGAACCAAGGTGCTGAGGGGGTGGGTCTTTTTCTTTTGCTTTGGAGAGGAGCGACAATGTCGATTTCGACTGCTAGTACTGAGAGGCACTGAGAGGTGAGAACGTTGACATCCAGGCTAGGGTCTAGTCTAGGAAGTGCCCGCATAGCGGAATCACAAAAAGTGTCAAGATCAATGTTCTTAGTGTTACGGAACCAGGTAGTAGCTCTTTTAGGTTGGCCGAGAGTTATAACGTGCGATAGGTGAAAACGGAAGGGAATGAGTAGGTAGTCAGACCAGTCTACATGGATGGGGGGAGCAGTAGTCAGCAGGTCTGCTTTGGAAATGACAAGGTCCAGAATTGAGCCCTTGGAATGTGTGGTTTCCGAGCACTGTTGGAGGAGAGAAAGGAGGCAAGCTTGTTGGCAGCCGAGTCTTCCAAAGAGCCCCAGTGGAGATTAAAGTCACCCAGGAAGATCTGTCTGTCACTTTGAGAGCATTGGTCACTGATGAAGTCAGTCAGTTCCTCCACAAAGGAAGAGCAGTAACCAGGCGGGTGGTAGATGGCATGGAATCTAAAGGGTGAGCCGTGATGTATTTGAAGTTCTAGGGAAAGGCATTCGAATGTACGGAAGAGGGTGGTCGGGAACGCTTTAATTTGAAGGGAGTTTCTGAAGATGATAGCGACACCTCCCCCAATTTTGTCTGCCCTGTCATTTCTGAGGATAGAATAGTCCGTGGGTACCAGAAGATCAAACAAAGTATGAGAGGAGTCATTAAACCAGGTCTCAGTGAGGAAGAACATGTCAAGATTTTGGTGTGTGATAGTATCAGCGATTTCCACTTTGTGTTTGATTGCAGATCTGCAGTTGTGGAGCAAACAGTGCAGCTCTGACGCAGATGTTTTGGTGATGGGGGTGTTAGGGTTGTTCAGGGAGATAGGGATAAGATTCTTGAATGAGGGAGCCCGGTAAGAGGGAGGTTGGTGAGGTCTGACTGAGGAGATGATCTGAATAGGAAACTGCGTAGAATTCTTAGGAGAGGAAGGCGGAGGGGGAGTGACGTTGGTGGTCTTGAAGCTGGCCAGTAAGTTGGTGATGTCTGCAGAGGGCAGACTGTGGTTGGTTTTATTGGGGCGCGGGAGCAAGGAACTCCTCGGGAGGTTGTTAGGGACAGGGGACAACTTGCCGCTTAAACGTGAGATGGACGCTACAAGCTGGGAAATGGAATAGATGAGAGAATCAAGTTTATTTTCCAGAGAGGAGAGCTGAGCACGGAGTGTTTGGTGGCTTGTTGGATAAAGGAGGGAGTGCAGAGGGTGAGGGAGGACAGGGAGGGGTGGGGGAACGAGTTGAGGGCGGTGGTACAGACGGGAAGGGAGGACAGGGCGGGCTGGAGGAGCAGGATACGGGAGGGAGTGCAGAGAGTGAGGGAGGACGGGGCGGGGTGGTGGAACGGGATAAGGGAGGGAGTGCAGAGGGTGAGGGAGGGCGGGGAGGGGTGGGGGAATGGGTGGGGAGTTGGGGAGCACGGGTAGAAGGTGAGGAAAGATGGTGGACAGAGGGAGTGGATGGTGAAACAGTGGTGGGAAGAGAAATATTTTTACTGGAGTTGAACAGAGGGGATGAGAAGAGGGCATACGTCAGAGGAGGAATTTGAGGAGTAGGAGGAGGGACAAATGAAGGCCGGAGGTAAGGGGAGAAGAGGGGAGACGAGACTGACCCGGGCGGGGTGGGCGGGGGGTCAGATGAGGTCCGAATGTGCGTGGAGAGGGCGGGGGGTCCGAGGAAGGCCAGAGGAATGGGGAGAAAGGAGAGGATGGTGCGAGATAGGTACTATAGGCTGTGCAAGGTGAATGTAGGGGGATAGGTAACAGTTGGAGTGGGGGGGAATTGACTAGAGGGAAACTGAGGGAGGAGTAAGGGACTGCAAGGTCAGAGGGAGGGACGAGGAAGGAATTGTCAGGGAGGGAGACAAGGTTGGGAAGCAAGGGAAGAGGAAGGTGGGGTTGAGGATAGATGGGAGGTGGAAGAGAAGAATTTAGGGGACGGGGAAGAGCGGAAAGGGATGAGGCGAAAGGGGGAGGGAAGGGGGAAGGAAAGAAAAGTTGATCGGTAGACCAGGTTGTAAGAGAGGTGAGTTAAGAGGGGGGGCGGTGGGAAGATGTAGTGGGATTGGGGGGGCGTCGAAAACGGAGAATCAAGCAGGTGCAGGGTGGGTGGAGGCCAGAGGCCGGAAAGACAAGATAGGGGAGGGGCATTTTGGGAAGGGGGAAGGGAGGGAGATGAGGGAGCAGAGGCTGTGGGGAACAAAGGGTAGGCCTGTGCCTCCCGGGATAGCGGCCTGCTGGAGTATCGGGGGGGTCAGGGGGGGAAGAGAGGGAGAAAGGAGAGGAGTTCAAAGAAGAGTCGAGGGAAATCATAGTTGTGTGGGTTGGACGAAGGGAGTGGAAGAGATGGTCAAAGAGGGAGAGACAGGAGTCTGTCGCTTGAATCATGACGGTGCCATTATTGTAGAGTGTTATGGTGAGAGAGCCCTTAAAGCTCGTGGAGGGGGAAATTTTTAGCCGCTGTCCATGCGGGATAGATGAAGAGGAGGAGACGTTTAAGAAATTGAAGAAGCTGGTGGACCAGGAAGGGATGTCATGGGTGAAAAAAATTAAGTCATTTTTTAGCTTCCCTAAGTGCCCATTATGGAATTGATCAACAAAGAGGGAATCAGGGAAGTGTTCAATGGTGTTGTGCTTGAACCGTTTTGCTGCTGCTTTGGACAGATTAGGGGGATAGATGACTTTGAAGCAGTTAACTCCCGACTTAATTCGAATGGAAGCCATGATGGGGAGAAGAGGGGCCACTAGGGTAGCGATAGAGCACAAAAGAATAAAAGAGGAGGGCACATAAGCCGGAAGACGAGTGAGGATAATCCAATGAGATAGAGGTCAGGAGGCGACTAGGCATGCAGGGCCAGGGACTCTGGTCTAACTCACTAATAAAACATCATACCGGTGGGATAGAAGGCTGGCTTGCCTCCAGCAGTGGAGAGGGTGTGGGATCATACCGGGGCAAGCCCTACCACCCGGGATTGGGACCTCCCAGTGTGGAAACCCGCATGGAAATGGGAGTCGCCTCTAGGATCGCAGTGATGGGGAAGGACATTCTTCGGCTCCCCAGGGAGGAGGCCCAAATGGACACCAAACCTCAACCAAGAGCACAATTAGAGGAGAGCAAAATGGGCGCCAGTTATGTGATTTACTCATCCCATGGGCCACCGATCGAGCCAGGACAGCCCAATAGGAAACAACACACCCAGTCAGGGACACCAGTTAGAAAAATGTCAGCAAAATGTGAGAGACATTAAACCAAGGTGACAGTGTTCCCGTACTTGTTACTTGCAAAACGAAGGGGTAGACCGGGGGGATCAAACGGGACCGTAGGAGATCAGACTGATGAACGCATTACCCTCAGCCTTATCCAGCGCCACGTCTGGTTCACAGGACGCTCTGGGAACCTCACGAGCACAGGATTGTTTTACCGCAGCAGGACTACTAGGAACCAGATAGCTCCTCGGACCAAAAAGCACCACTCAGTCGGAGTGCACACTACGGTGGTTGACGGTACCAGCCAGCTAGCTGATCAAACAACTCCAATCAACCATCCTGCACTAAGCTTGGAGGCTCCACCATGTCTCAACAGCAGACTGCACCCGACACCCACAGTGAGGAAGAGTCGCAGGTCTAACAGGGCCCAGGAGCACCCTTCCACCGTAGTGATCTTTCCGGGAGCACCCCCTGAGATGGCAGAAGAGACACGGGCCGCAGATCCTGGTGCGGAGGCCGGCGTTACAATTCCAGTCCAAAATAGCCTTGTCACTAGCGAAGTTGAAAATTAAACTTGTATCCAATATTAAAATCAGCTACTTTAATCCCCGGTTTAGGTATAAGGGACGGTTGGGGTCCATTCTAAGAATGCATTTTTTGCCTATCGGCTAGTTTACATCGGCTATAGATGTGGCTCGTTCAGTGAACCTCATTCCAGGCTTCTATTTCAGTACGACTGTCCTTTGATATCATTTCTAACATTATCATCATTGCCGTTCCTCTACTATATTAACATATTACACATTCCAAAACAAAACTGCTGATTTTAACCAGCCAAACGTAAACAATGTCCCACGCATAATCAGGCCCCTCTAGCGTCCACATCACAACATTGCTGCGCCCGGTCTACGATGGTTTCCCAGTAGTGGTGCCTGGGGCACGGTGCCCCCGCCTCCCTTGTTGATCTGTGCAAGCCCGAGTCTGCGTACTGGGGTACTTTGACAAATACTATGCTGCCAACGGGTAAAATAAACATTTAAAGATTTGCAAATAATATCGTGAGCATTTCTTGACAGACCCTGTGCATTCTAAAATAGCGTCATATTCTAATAACTCAAGGAACTTGCTGTATTGTTTGCAGCAGGATAATTACCTCTGACTGGGGAGAGAACTGGGAAAATAATGGAGCTGTTCAAGGCTTAATGTGCAAAAGGCTGTTGGATAGAAAGCGCAAAGCTGCTGCAAGAGTCTCAAGACTGATGCTCAGAATAACCTGCACACAAGAGGTTCCCATCTCTAAGGGAGCAGGACGCGTGGACGCTCACCCTGCCGGACAGACAGGCAGTAGAGTCGAATCTGACCAGAAAGAAACTAACCTCCGTTTCACAGCCTGCAAAACAGCACTCTCTGCAGTGCAGCACACTTGGGTTTGGCCAGGGGAAAGTGACCCGGTTTAATTGTCGTAAACTTTGACATTGATTTCATGTTGCCTGTGCATTCTACTTCTGCTGCTAGTGTGGCATCTTGCATTATGTCTCACGAGGCATGGGTGTTTTCCTAATAAAGAAAACACGTTCTGATTTTTATACAGATAAAATTGAGAGCCAGCAACTCCCACAAAGAAATGTTCGCTATTCTGAAATCTCTGGAAACAAATAAGAGTGCGGACAACGATACAAGTGTTTCTGTGGAGTACTGTAATAAAGTGGCGGACTTTTTTTCTAATAAAGTGTCTAAAATATATGATTCCTTCCCAGTGGAAGCACAATTAGGTTGGACACAGAAATGAAATGTCTGTCTGATTTTAGAGGGGAACCCCTGGAGGTTTTTAAAATACAAGAGTTAGAAGTATTGAAAACCACTGCAAGAAGTATTAAATCCGGATCTCCATTGGATCCTACATACCCAGAGAGATTAATGCAGGGTGAGGATCTGATCATGCCATATATCTCGGAACTTGTTGAATGTTCATTTCAAACAGGAGAGGTCCCCTGAAATGGAAACAGGCAATAGTCAGACCTCTGAAAAAGAAATCAACTATTGACCAGCTCATACTGGAAAATTTACGCCCAATTTCCCTACTCCCGTTTGTTGCAAAGATCTCGGAAAAATTAGTGAATAGACAACTTGTTGATCATATAAACAAAAATGATCTTTTTCACCCTTCTCAATCGGGTTTTAGGGCCAATCATTCAACTGAGTCGGCGTTGCTAATGGCTACGGAAACGCTGAGAAAGTTTGCCGATGAAGGTCAGACAGTCGCGCTGATTATGCTGGACCTAAGTGCTGCATTCGATACTGTCTCACACACGATACTACTCCAGAGATTGGAGGAGTGTGGTATCAAAGGAAACGCCTGGCGATGGATGTCATCTTTTTTGTCAGCGCGGAGTTTCCAAGTTCAGCAGCAATCTCTTAGATCTAAGGAAATGCCTCTGCCTCAGGGGGTTCCGCAGGGATCCATTTTGAGTCCTACTTTATTCAATTTATATGTAGGACCCCTTGCCGAACGAGTTGAGAAATATAAGGTGTCTATTGTGTCGTATGCCGACGACACTCAGTTAATTGTTATGCTATCTCAAAAGAGGAACAGGCGGCAATCCAATTTTCTAGATGCTTAGAAGAAGTATCTAAGTGGATGTTTGAACACTGCCTGAAGCTCAATGGTAGCAAAACTGAGGTGATGATTATGGGCAGGACTCCGTCTATCTGGTCACCAGTATGGTGGCCAGGTTCACTGGGAGATTTTCCTCTTCCGAAAATAGAAGTAAAAAATCTTGGAGTATGGTTCGATTCGAATCTGACTTTCGATAAGCAAATCCATAATGTTGCAGGAAAATGTTATGGAACCATGAAAATCTTAAGAAAGGTTCTAGATCTGCTGCCTACAAGAACGAGGAAAACCATTGTACATGCAGTGATTACCTCACAGTTGGATTATGGAAACGTTTTGTACCTGAGGGCCACAAAGAAGGGATTAAAAACTCCAACAGGTACAAAATGCAGCAGCGCGACTGGTTCTTAGCCTGCCAAGAAGAGCCTCCATAAAGAAAGCACTGACAGAATTACACTGGCTGCCAGTGGAGAAACGAATAGTGTTCAAGGCTATGTGCTATGGTCATCGTGATACTGCAAAAAAAGGCCCGGAGTACCTACATTCCATGCTAGTGCAGTATCGTCCGAGTCGAAATCTGAGATCCAAGGACAGAGCTTTGGTCACTGTCCCCAGAATTTTTAAAGCCAGAATGGGGGCTCGTTCCTTCAGATACCAAGCAGCAAGGTTATGGAACTCTCTCCCAATGGATTTAAGAGTCTAGCAATGCGAAATGAAATTTCGCAAACAGCTAAAGACTTGGCTCTTCTCCAATAGCGGAACTGTCTAGGGGATACAGGGGTGTCCCCGCAGTCATTGTCTCTCCTGTCTCTCAGAGTACCATTATAGCGCGGGGACGCACCGGTGGTGTAACCAGGCGCTTTATAAATGGCTAAACTAAACTTAACTTGATTGGTACAAGGCCGAGGCTGCTCAGTGACAGTGAGATATGAAAAGATTTCCCTTCACAAATTTCTCTACAAAGCTCCCATTCGCAACACATTTGCTGTGAGCCTTGTGACTTTGTTTTGGGGTTGAATACTGTAGGGCACCAATTAATATAACCTTCTCAAAATGTATCTGTAGCGTGTCCAGTTTTGATCTTTATTAATTTTTTTCTCTCTCGAACCATCTTTTAGACCTCTCTCTCACGCACTCCTCCCTTGTTCCTCACGCTGCTCTTCTCACGTTCCTTCCTTCTGCCTCACGCTGCTCTTCTCTTCCTCACTCTCCTGCCATGTGCCTCAGGCTGCTCTCTCCTCTGCACAAGGAATAGTTACTGTACAAGGGCTGTACACGATTACAAAAGTGTTACACAGTCCCTATAATGCAGAACTAGAGGGGCACATGCAGGTACGTAATTTGCATTTTTTTTCTCATGTTTTTGTTAGTGCACAGAATTGAAACGTGTATGACACGGATTCGTAGCATTTAGTGTCTAATATGGTTGCCCGTGCACGGTGGCATTAATAGAAGTGGTTTTGTCTGGAATACTGTGGGTAAGCAGGGTGTAGAGAAGTGATGTATGGAGTAGTAGATAAAACATCCAGGAGTTTTCTTTTGAAGCCCATTCAAAGGACGGTCTCTTACACAATGGAGATGTGTCCCAGGGTCACGTTCAGGCCCTGTGCTTTCATTTCGCCGAGCATTGGTGTCGCCGCATTAAACAGTTGGCGCATCAAAGCGGCCCAGTTCCGTGTGGATGTGGCACTGGCCGCCCTCCTGCTCCTAGCGATGTTGTGGTTTGTGCCCTTGGTCCTTTCGGTGCCAGGTCCCAGCTGGCAATTTGCCCTTGAACAGATAATAAAGGCCGCCAAATCGAAAGGCAGAGGGAGCGTGAGCAGTACCACCCTAGGGGCTTCACAAGGTTGCACTGCGCCAGAAGGCCTCCCGAGCACATATTTAGCACAGTTAGTTGTAGTGTCGCGCTCTAGTCGTTACGCGAGAGCGTGATGACGTAGAGCGCGGCCGCCATTTTGTGGGCGCACTGAGCGCCGAGATCGGAGCGGTACGGACGTGTTTCCCGGCGCTCTCCTGTATAAATAAATACACTTGATTTACACCCTTAATGTGTGGAGATCCTTCATTAGGGATACAGATGCAACTTTACAGTGGCGACGAGACTGGGACCCGAAAAAGAAAAAAAAAGAGCAACACCAGGACCCACCAGAGTACAGCAAGGGAGGCCACGAGGAGCATTGGCCGGGGAAGCTACACAGCAGGAGAGCGTGGCAGAGGACAGCACCACAGCAGGCAAGCACCCACGTGGAACGTAATCACAGCCTTTGGGGACACAAACAGACCATAATAAAGGGGAAGGGACACAACCAAACCCCATGGTGAGGGCAGAATCAGAGCCTCAAGGAATAAACACCAAACAATCAGCACGCTCAAGAACCAAAGAAGGGCGCAAGAAAGGGGGAAGCAACCCACAGAGAGGTACCACCCACAACGGGGTAAAGAAAGGGAGCAGAGGGAAAGACCGTGTCGCAAGGCACAACGTCACCCCGCTAGAAGCACCAATAGGATGTCTAGGGCCCTGGCGGAACAAGTGCAGCACGGAGAAGAGGGTGCCTTAGAGCCCCAACAGGGCCAAGCACACCATAGAAGCACAAGTGCACCGGGTAGTCCCAGAGGGGTAGACGCTATACCAGAAGGACGCGCCGAAATGTGTGCGCAGGCGTCTTCACTTACGACACCAATCCCATTCTTACCTAAACCAGGCGATCCCTTGATGAAATGGGAGGATTGGAGAGATTACTTCATGAACTACTTGGAAGCCCTAGAAGACGAAAGTGGAGGAGCATTCCCCAGCAAGAGGAGGAAGAGAATATTACTCCACAACTTAGGCCCGGAAGGAATCAGGGTCTTCCAGAACCTGGTCCCCACCCAGCAACAGGCCGCTGATGATGACATATTCCGACAAGCGATAGAAGACCTCAACAACCATTACAGACCGGCAGTGTGCACGTCCATTGGCAGATATAACTTCCAACAGAGGAAACAAGCAGTGGGTGAGTCCATAGACGACTACGTGGCGGCGTTAAAGAAATTAGCGATCACATGCAAATTCGGTGCCTTGCATGATGAATTCATCAAGGACCAAATAGTCATGCACACGACAAACACAGCGATTCAAGACAAACTATGGGTAAACTGAGAGGCTACCCTGAAGGAAGTCATAGCCATGGTGAAAAAGGCGGAACTATCCAAAAGATGCGCTGAGGCAGCGAAGAGAGAAACTATTGAGAGAACCATGGTCAACAGTCACCGAAGCAGAACCGCCAGAGAGGGGCAAAGTGACGGCTGCAGAAGGGAAAGTGCAAACCAAATGCAAATTCACGGCCAACACAGTCAAAGAAACCGAATAAAGAAGGCACAAACACGTGCTACAGGTGCGGCAGTCCATCCCATGCGGCATATGATAAACGTTGCCCTGCCTTTCGAGCCAAATGCATGTACTGTGGAATCGTAGGGCACTTTGAAAAGGTGTGTCGCCGTAAGGTGAAGAGGCCAACGGTCAAGTACGTAGCACAAGACATGGGAGGGGACGAAGAAGGAAGTGAAGAAGACGACAATGTACTGTGCATTGAAGAACAAGTATTGGGCATAGACTGCAGACGCTCCAAGAAACCACAATGTGACATGAAAGTGGGAGGAGTTCCAATCAAAATGGTGGCAGACTCCGGATCGCCGTATACCATCATTCAAAGGACGGTGTGGAACGAAAACTTCAAACCCAGCCTAGGGTCACACCTCGAAACCCCAGACATACGCCCGGTCACGTTCACAGGAGACCCCATCCCAATGGTCGGATATCGAATGCTGAAGTTTGAATTCAAGGATCGCAGTGCAGAGTGCAAATTATATGTGGCTGAAAAAGGTCCTCGGTCCTAGGATGGATGGACCAAGGCGACTTGGGCATACAATTGAACCCAGGAGGGGACACGCAAGTCCTGATGGCCAGCATAGACAATCAACCCAACTTCACAAAAATGAAAGGCGAATTCCCCACAGTGTTTGGAGAAAGAGTGGGAAAGCTAACGAAATTTACACACAAATCGACCTTAAGGAAAACGCTAAACCAGTGTCCCACAAGGTGAGGAACATACCACTAGCAATTAGGGATGCAGTGCAACAAGAGCTGCAGAGATTGGAGGACAATGGGATCATAGAACCAATAAACAGTTCGGAATGGTTGGCCCCGTTGGTGGTAGCGATGAAACCCAATGGCAAGGTTCGTTTGTGTGTGGACCTACGAGAGCTGAACAAGTGCATTATAGTGGAAAAATTCCCATTACCGAGAATAGAGGAAATGCTAGCGAAAACAAAGGGGGTAAAATGGTTTTCCACCATTGATCTCGCCTCGGCCTACCACCAGATAGCCCTGCATCACACGAGCTGTAAACTGACATCCTTCATAACTCCCTTTGGATGCTACCAGTTCCGCCGGATGCCATTCGGCCTGGCGTCAGCAGCTGCGGTATTCCAAAAGTTGATGCACAAACTGCTCAAGGATATAGAGGGAGTACAATACTTCCAGGACGACATCTTGGTGATGGGCAAGGATCAAACAGACCACGACAAAAAGCTAGCCAGTGTTAGAAATCTTGGAAAGAAATGGCCTGACGGCAGAATGGGGAAAGTGCAGATTCGGAATGGCGTCAGTCACATATTTGGGGCATGAGATCGGTGATCAAGGCATCACGCCTAAACACACCAACGTCAAAGCGATATGTGAAGCACCCGCACCGCAGAGCAAGGAAGAAGTAAGATCATTCTTAGGGATGGCGGAATATTATAGTAAATTTGTGCAGCATTTCGCCACCAAGACACACCACCTGCGACTATTGATACGAGACAAAACAGCCTTCAGTGGACAGTAGAGGCACAAGAGGAGTTTATGAGAATCAAGGAGGACATCAGCAAAGCAGTTCCTCTACAAGGATATGATCCGCACGGCAAATCCATATTGACCACTGATGCGAGCGAAAAAGGACTAGGGGCAGTCCTAATGCAGGAAAGGAGGACCGGAGAGATGGCAACCATCAGCTTTGCGTCCAGGTCACTGTCACCAACAGAACAGAAATTCAGTGTAATAGAAAAAGAGATGCTAGCTGCGGTGTGGGCCATGGGGAAATTCCGCCAATTTATATGGGGCACGAGATTTCAGCTTAAGACGGACCACACACCTCTGGTCAAAGTACTCACGTCCTGTGGTCACGAGAGCGCTACACCCCGCATCGCCAAAATGACCCTGAAATTATTAGACTACAGATATGTTGAGTACATCCCGGGAGCTAAGAATAAAGTGGCAGATTATCTTAGCCGAGCTTCAGCAATGGAGGACGCCCCGACCGGTGCGGACGAAGATGAAGTCCAGGTGGCATTCATGGAAGATCATGAGAAAGTGATAAGTGGTCAGGAATGGAAACAAGCCTATGATGATGACCCAGAAGTCAAGGAAGTCAAGAACTTCATACTGCAAGGATGGCCAGAGAAAAGGCACCTGAAAATGGAACACAGGAAATTCTTTGAAGTGCGTGAGGAGCTATCCATAGGAGACAAAGGAATATTCCTGTTCAGAGGGAATAAAGTAGTTCCTCCAGCGTCGGTAATACCACACCTACTAGCCGTGATTGCATGAAGGACACTTGGGCATTGTGAAAACAAAGAGGAGAACCAAGCAGATGTACTGGTGGCCGGCAATGGACAATCAGATTGAGAGACATGTTCGGGAATGTGACCAGTGCCAAAGAGCGGATAAATCACAAACATTGCTACGCCCGTCATTGGGGAAGTTCGACAACCCTGCTAACCCGTGGGAAGAAGTGTCAATAGACATTCTCGGTCCAGTGTTGGACGCAGAGGGAACCCCAAAATATGTAGTGGTTCTCATGGATCGGTATTCAAAGTGGCCCGATTAGACATACAGGAGGAGATGGACACGGAGACTGTTCTCAGATTTCTAACGGCTATCTTCCTCAGAGAAGGCATCCCCGCTCCATTCTGAGTGATAATGGACCTCAATTCACATAAGAAAAGTGGAACAAATACATGGAACGAAATGGCATCAAAGTCAAACACACATCTGTCTACCACCCGGCGGGCAATGGTCTAGCCGAAAGGTTTAACCGTGTCATAATGGGTTCCATACAATCAGTTATAGGAGTAGGGAAGGACTGGGAGAAGGAAGTGAGTATGCTGTGGGCCTACCGAATTACACCCACTGGCACCGGATACAGCCCGTTTCAAATCCTAAGGGGACGAGATCCTTTCACCAAGGACAATCTAGCATGGAAGGAAAAGACTGTCACAAGTAAATGGTCCCCGGCAGTAGTTCACCACAACTTGGAGAGAGCACAGAGAATATACACAGAACAGTACAATAAGAGACGAAATGTGAAGGAGACATCGTTGGAAAGAGGAGAGTGGGTCAGTCAAACTCGCCCAATTAAGGAGGAAAGGTGACAGCAAATACAGCTTGCCCTTGCAAGTGGAACAGGTGTATAACAGAGCAGCATTGCTTAGTGACGGAAACGTCTGGTCGCAGGATCGCATGTCCAAGTGCAATAAGGTACTGCAGTGGGACAGAGAGGAAAGATCAAGGACACAAGAGAACCAAAGTTCACCAACAGACAATGTATCACCATGCGAAGGAGAGAGGGACTTACGGGTAGAAAGAAGAGGAGAGGAGCAGGAAGAGGATGACAATCCCATCGCAGTTGAACATGAGAATAAAGGCAAGACTCCAGAGAGAGAGAGAGCCCCAAGGGAACTGGAAAGAGACAAGCAAGCATGGCAGAGGACTGTGCGGAGAGTTCCACCTCTACTCCGGTAAGACGTACACGGGCAGGGAGAACAGTGGTAAGGCCAGCCAAATACAGAGACTATGACTTAGGAGAAGTGAAGTAACTTCCTCTCTAAGAGACTCACAGACTCTTATCTATTTGTTGTTGCTCCATAAAGAAGGGAGATATGTAGTGTCGCGCTCTAGTCATTACACGAGAGCATGATGACGTAGAGCGCGGCCGCCATTTTGTGGGCGCACTGAGCGCCGAGATCGGAGCGGTACGGACGTGTTTCCCGGCGCTCTCCTGTATAAATAAATACACTTCCTTTACACCCTTAATGTGTGGAGATCCTTCATTAGGGATACAGGTGCAACTTTACATTAGTGTTTCTTGTGAAGGTCTCGGGTGTTAATGTACACATAGCAGTTGTCGTATTGCATGTGTGACGGCGCTATCAGCCAACACTGGTTTTTTCGTGCCTAGAGCAGGTTGCAGCTTGCAATTTGTAGTTCCACATTTAACGTTGCAAAATATGGGCCAGAAATGGGATGCGGTGCTCATGTTTGTTACGAAATGTAGCCATGTTGTTTTTCTCTGTACATAAAATATTGCCTTTCCCACTCAAATCACGCCGTGTAACTGTAACCAAACTCGCTCGCATGTCTTCCTTCTCTGGCAGTAATAATGCGGGGCTTTTTGTTCATCAGAAACAGTATTCACAGGAGTCATTGATAAGTTCCAAAGTATTTAATGTGTTGTAGTGATTACCGTCATCTGAGGATGTCATTGTGCTAAAAATACATGTGAACGAAGCTAAGTTGCAGTAATGTGCATTAATGTGCTGCATCGCCAAATGCAAATAAGGTCCCAAAGGCGAGACCGATTGTATTGCAAATGCTTGTTTGTTGTGGGGGACCATTGGGGGGGGGGACTACAGGGAATTCTTCAGCCCCCCAGCAACACTGGGAAAACAGTAAATCTCCTGGGTCACTGAAAGCATGACCACAGAGCTTACCATTTTTAAGCTCTGGAGCTTTTACTCTACAGCTGAGACTGCACTGCTGCCTCGTTATGATTCTGTTTTTTTGGGGTGAAAAATGCTAAAAGGTAGACGCAGACATGTTTAATTTTTTTCATCAATGTGGTCCAGCACTCATTGTAATATATCACAGTATCCCTTGTTCAAATGACTTCAGCAAAACAGAATACAATGCAAAATCAGTTATTCCATTTAAATATGACATAAATATTGGTCGACCAGTGAGGAGACGCGACCCAGTTCCACTGTTTGCTTCACATAATACAGTGATCAATCGGGGCAACACCAACGGTAGTGATTTGCCTGGACTAAAAAGACCGAATAATAGAGCGACTTCTGCATGCATGAACCTTTGTTATTTGACACATTGGTTTTAGAGCGCACCAAACTCTTGAGGTTTCATTCATTTCTGAACGGACAGTACCTGCATAGACAGTGGTCAAGCTAAGAAAACAACATCCAATGCCCTGAAGAAGTCCGAGAGGACGAAACGCGTTGGCTACGTCTTAATGAATTTTTGAAGAAAAAGAATCATAAATAAAGGATTACGGAACACACATGTGGTATTTGTCATATTTAAATGGAATAACTGAATTTGCATTGTATTCTGTTTTGCTGAATTCTTTTGAACAAGGAATACTGTGATATATTACAATGATGAGTGCTGGACCACATTGATGAATTGGCTGTTGTAGGTTCTTGAACCTAGGGGGTTTAGGGGTATTGAGCCTCCGGTCCTGTGCACCATAGCTAGATTTACATTTCCCCGACTACTAGATAAGTGCAGTTGTAGGTGCCTCAATCCCCGTGAATTTTGGAATATGTTAAATTTTCTTCTTAAGCAAAAAAATATATTTTGCCTGTTTTTCACATTTTACACCCCCAAAATGGGTTAACTATGTAAAAAGAAAGTCAGGCATGTAATTTAATAAACACTTATTCAATATTTAAGTACTCAATATTAATAAACATTGTGTGTATTAAAATATGCATTTGATTTAAATTATTGGTAGTTTTTTAACAAAGATGATAGATCTGCTTTCTATATAGGGTATTGGGTGCGGAAAGGGAGGGAAGGTGGTTCTGAGGCCAAACCCTGGCCATGCGTGGCGGGGTTGGCTTTACCTGTGGTAATAAAATATTACTTAATGCAAAAAAACCTTAGAAATTCACAGAAAAAAACAAAGGTTAAGGTAATGTTAGTTAGGTGAAATGTTTAGTGACAACGCAACATTTTTAAACTAAAAAAATAAGACATTCACCAGTTATAGTTATCTCAAGTAACTATAACTTGTGCCCCAAGGTTATATATGTGTTTACATTACATCCTGCAGGGGTTCTCACGACTCTCGACGTCTTGTGGGCATAATTAAAGCTTCCCTGGGAATGCATTCTGCCCATTGCTTATCTTTGGCTTTGTGGTTTATAAATCAGTTGCTTGTTTTCTATTTCACTTCATTAACTTTAGGCTGTCAAACTTGAGTTTGTCCCTCCCATGGAGCATTGCCTATTTACTGTTTTCTTCCATGAACTTGCTCTCTGTAAACAGCCTTTAATCTTGTTCATTTCTTGTCACATTTACTGTGCGTTCAGAGACAGGGGTCAAATGTCAGGCTCTGTCTGCTGAGGAAGCTTAGTGTTTGCTTTTCTTCTCTGACTTCAAAGTGAGCGAATGTGACACCCTTGCTGTGAAAAGAGATACTTTTTACCAGTGCACAACAAAATGTATAGGTCTGTAAATGAAATGTGCAGAATCTATAAGAATTAGGAAAGTACAAATGAAGCACATTTTTTGGGCAATTCTGAAGTATGGTGGAAACAAATATTTGAGTACGATCTAAACACCACAGATCTGTGACTGGGAATGAATGTTTGATTTCTTCTGCATTCCGTCCATTTGTTTTTTTGTTTTGTTTCCCAAAGTGGGAAGGGTATGCCCAGACCTGGCTCCCATGCTCACCATACCAGTCGATTCAAGCTAGCCTAGCTGATAAGGGGTGATACCCCGAAACTGGTTCGAGAATGCTTGTTTTCCGGTCCAGTGAGGGCCTGGCAGTTCGGGCTGGAGTGTTCCCATAGGTAGCAGGGTAAAGACCGATTTGCATATGGCTGGATCCAAACTGGGGTGGCATGGTGAGCAACAAAACAATGGATTTAACCAAGATCTGTGGCTGGGGGTGAATGTTTGATTAGTTCTGCAGTCTATCCATCATTTGTGTTTTTTTAGGATCAAAAACGATTAACACTAGGTGATGACATTTCCACACTTTGTGCGCAGTAAAAGTCTGTGCAAATGTAATGGCCATTTCAATTGAAAATGTGTCGTCTGTAATGGCAGTGTGCCACCACACCATGCATACTCAACACTACACCTCTCTACAACACTCTACTCCACGCCTCTCCACTTTATTTCAGTCCACTCTACAACAAGCCACTTCACGACACTGTCACTCCACTCCCTTTACCCAACTACACTCCAGTCTACCCTAATCTACAACTCTCCGCTCCAGTCTACCTCACTCTACCCCAATCTATCCCACGCCAATCTAATTTTTCTCAATCTACCCCACCCCAATTTACCCCACTTCACCCTAATCTACTCCACACTACCCCACTCTACTCTAACCCAATCTACCCCACTCCAATTTACCCCACTGAATCTACTCCACCCTAGTCTACTCCACACTACCTCAATCCACTCCTCCCCAGCCTACGCCACTCCATTGTACTCCACTCCAATATGCCCCACTCTCTCAATCTAGCTCACTCCACCCCAGTCTACCCCACTCCAATCTAGCCTGCCCCATCCACCCCAATCTACCACACTCCACCACATCTACAATCCACCCCAATCTACTGCACTCCACCCCAGTCTACTCCACTCTACCCTGCATCAGTCTACCCAACTCCACCCTAATCTACCCCATTCTACTGCAATCTACTCAACTACAATCTGCATCAATCTACTCTACTCCACTCCACCCTAATCTACTCCACTCCACCCTAATCTAAACCACTCAATCTACCCCACTCCACCTAATTCACTCCACACCCCTGACTTTTAGCCATGCCGAACAGCATCCGCACTGGTGTACAGCGTGGCTACAACACATTGCCAAAGCCAATAGCGATTGCATAGGCGAGACCTATTGGCTTTGTCAATGCTTGTTTTTATTAATGCTATTGTTTGATATTGACTCTGGTTTCAGATTGGCTTGTTTTTGCAGACAGTCCAATTTTAGGCGGCTGGCGTTGTTCTAGCAGGCTTGGCCTGTTTTTTACATGATGGCTGGACCAACCGTGCTTTAGATTCAGATGGTTTTACAGAGGCTTGCGTCTTTTATTCTATGTCGGGGCTGGAGGCGAGGATTATGATCAACTCTCTTTATTCCTTCCAGCAATGTTCAACTTTAAAAAACCTTTCCCATCAAACACCGGGAAAGGACTACAAAACAAAAGTTTCACAGCTCAGGTCATGTCCATAACATTGACTGTATCCTGGTCAACCTACTCTTTATTTCCTGCTTCCAGCCAGATGAATATTAGTTTCTCTTTACTACGAAATTGTCATGTTTATTTACTTTTCTTTGGTGGCTACTACTGCTTTTTTACTTTAGAGCCCTGCTCAGGAGTGCGAGTCAAGTCTCCATTTGCGGCTTACGTGCTCTGATGGTTCCTGGGACCGCTCGAGTACGGTGAGGCAATTCGCCCTTCAGAGGGTGTACGGCGCTTCAGAGAACGTGTGCCATGTCTCGTTGCTCCATGGGGGTCGCACTGTTCTGTTATAAAGTTGTATTTAGCACCTGTATACCCGAAGGTGTCTTGGCGCTGCAATGCGTGATGGCGGTCCGTGAAAAACAGGATGGATACAATGTGGCATCTGGATTCAAATATCGAAGTTTTCAATGCTTTCCTAAAATGTAAAAGGGTCTGGGAGTTTTTTCAATTCAAAAGGGAGGGAGTTCCATAGTTTAGCAGTGCGGGTTACAAAGTTTTTACCGCCCCAACGGGCAAGTCTGAACTTTGGCACCTCAAGATTTTTCAAGCCCGACGAACGTAAGGGTCTAGAAGATGTATACCAGTACAAAAGCTGCCTACGGGCAACTGGTCCGATGTTGTGTAGTGCCTTAAAGGCAGTGCACAAGGCCTTGAATGCAAACCTTTTCTTCATAAGTAGCCAGTGCAGTTGGTTCAGTGCCATGCAAGCTGAAGGAAATTTGGGGAGACTGGAAATGAGGCGGGCTGCTGTATTTTGTAGGGTCTGAAGTTTAGATATCATTTTTTGTTGTAAGCCGATATATAGTCCATTACAATAGTCCAGTTTGGACAAGACCAGTGCTGACATGATCAGTTTTTGAAGATTAGAGGAGATGTAGGCTAGCATTTTTCTCAGAATCTTTAAAAGAAAGAAAAGTGAAGAAGCTTTGGTTCTTGAAGGAGAGTTTTTTGTCAAAAATTACCCCCAGGTTTCTAACCTTTTCCTCTGGGGATGGGGCAGGGCCCATATCTGATGGCCACCAATCTGGGGACCAAAAGTTGGTATTGTTTCCTAAGAGTAGAATTTCGGTCTTGCCTGAGTTTAATCTTAGGCAGTTTTCCGCCATCCATGTTCCAATTTTTTTCATAGTCTGAATTGAGAGGCTGTATGGACAGGCTTTTCTGTAACGGATTTCCGATAGAGAGCCTTAGAAGAGCCGACCTCCCGCGGAGCCCTCGAACTACCCAGGTCACCTTGGAAGCTCTTTGACGCCCTGCTGGGTCTGTATAAAGCCCGCACAAGCATTATCAACAAAGCGTCTGATGCCTGGTTTCACCGGGCCTGTATCTCTGCATTTGAAAACGTCCCAAATTAGTGCATTGCTCATGTGGCCGCTGTTTGGGCTGGGGCTCAGGCAGTTAATGTTTATTTCCCTATAAAAGACTGAGGGAGTACTAGCCCCATGGTGCAGACCCCAAAAAGGTGCATCTGTGCTCACACAATTGATACTGGTGCCATCCAGTGCCATAATCAAGCCTTCTAGGGCTACCTAAAGACCTGTAATAATAGGCACTCTGTAAATTAAGAGCCTTTGTTTCCTCTATTAAGACAACCATGCAGGACTACCAAGAGGAGGAATCCATCTTGATCCTTACCTTGGGTGATGAGTTCTGTGAAGCAGTTGATGCCTCCACTCACCAGGCTGTAGCAGCAGGCATGGGGCCTTTTGAAAGGTGCCTCATGAAATTGACTTACTAATATGCCAGACCCTTTGATCTGTCCCAGACTCACCCTACACCCTCCTAAACCCTAACGGAGACACGACCCCACAAACGCAAAGGGGGCCCCTCCATGGATCTTAGTGCCTTTGAGAGGCTGAAAAAGGCCGCCTTGGCGCACACGACCCTCCGGAGGAGGACGCAGAGGACGCATTAGACGCGCAACTCGAATTGCCCTCCCCATTCACCACTATTATGGGAAGGTGAAGATTCCCATGCGCAATCTAATGATGAGGCGGGCTCCGCCAAGCCCTAGCACCCCTCTCTTGACCCTTCGCAGAGGTTCCCTCAGCCGCTCGAGCAGAAGTTCTCTGCAATGCTGCATCCTGATGACCTGGTACACCCACATTCAGCAGACTGTTTCCCATCGGCCAAGGTTGGCAATTATGTGGCAAGCCGACTAAGGAAACCCTTAGAGAAGGGGGCACGCGCACGCCTTAGAGCAGAATGCCCGCGCCCTTCCCGGCAAGGTGGCCCATACGCCGGATATAGATACTAGGATGGCTACTTTACTTCAGAAATACATTCGCGATCCCAAAAAAGGGATCAACAAATTGTGGAAGTCCTGTCAGGACTAGTTATTGGATGTGATGGGTCCCCTCACACAACTTTTGGAGCTGGTGGAGGAGGCCAAGGCTTCAGGTAAAGCGATCTCCACAGACTCCGTCAGGTTGGGCACAACGGGCAGTCATTTTCCTGGGGAACGCTAATTGCACTCTATCAGCAGAGTGGCACCACTCCCTGTTAATAAAGATGGAACCCAAACTAGGGGACTTGGCGACCAAGGAGGCAGGGGCAGTGGCGCAAGGAGGGCTGTTCAGAGAGCCTTTTATAAAAGAATTAGGCAAGTTTGTCGCCTCGTTTACCTCTCTGGACAAGGCTCAGGCCTCAATCAAGAACATTTTTCACCCTTGAATTTTTTTGGGGGCCAGCTGTGGCAAAGGGCGCTCGGCTGGCTGTTTCTACACCCAAGGCCCTCCCCAGGCTCAAGGCTTTCATAAAGGGCAGGACCAGTTCCGCTCTGGGGAATTCTTCCCCACCAGAAGAGGATACAAGGGACGAAACCGCGGAGGCGCCTCCAGAAGACAGTTCCTGTGGTCCCAGTCTTGAGTGTACTCCATTCCTTTGAAAGGTGGGAGGTCGTTTGGCTCTATTGTTGCACAAATGGGAGCCTCTTACTTCCGATGCATGGGTTTTGTATATCGTCCAAGTTCTTCACATAGGATTCTGTGGTTCGCCCTCCCAGACCTCCAGTCCATTAGTTTTTTTTTCAGACACCCAATCAGCCTTGATAGACCAAGAAGTGGTGGACCTGCTCAGGAAGGAGGTTATCCCCCTACCAATCTTTATCCACGGGGGTTCCTTAGCAATCTTTTTAGTGGAGAAGCGGGACTAGGGGGGGACAGAGGCCCATAATCAACCACAAATAATTCAATGGATGGCTCGTGTATCGCTACTTGAAGATGGAGGGCATACACCTTTTGCGCGATCTCTTGACGCCAGACAACTGGATGGTATGTTTGGATCTCAAAGACTCCTATTTAACAATCCCCATCTTCTCCCCCCATCGCAGATTCCTACAGTTTACATGGCAGGATCAGGTTTAAGGGTTCAAGACCCTGTTTGGTCTGCCTTTGGCCCCGTGGTGTAGTACAAAGGTTTTGAAGCTGGTCATGGAACACCTCGGGGCCCAAAGTTACCACCTAATCATCAGCCTGGATGATCTTTCGCTAATGGATCAGAATCCGACCACCTTGGTGCACCAACTGAAAACTGCCATTCCACCTCCTGGAAGACTTAGGATATATCACCAACGTGAAGAAGTCCCTTTTGACTCCCTCCAAGTAGACCACCTTTCTGGGTTTTGCGGTTAATTTGAAGAGAAAACGCCAAGTCTCCCATCTCGAAAAATTTCAAAAATCTGGCAGGAGCTTCGGAAGACAATGTCCAAACCACAACTATGTTGAGACAGATCGTGAGGGTGGTATGTCTCCTTTCATCTGCGATTCAAGCAATTTTTCCGGCCCGCTACATTACATCGCCCTTCAGCGGCTCAGTCTCCCAACTCCTCGGTGGCATCCAGTACTCGAAACAAGTCCGTCTAACAGAAGAGGTCAAGGACGAAATGCGGAAGTGGTTGGTGCACATAGAGGGCTGGAATGGCCAGGCCATTTTCGTCTCTGATCCCGATCTGGTCATAGAGTCCGAACCAAGCAAGTCTGGATGGGGGATCGCTGTGGGGTCTCATTTTCAGGTGGAAAATGGTCCGCAGAGGAGCAGACAATGTATATCAATTGTCTGGAGCTTATGGCGTGCTCTTTTGCAGTCCAGTGGTGGACCAAGGACAATGTGACTGGTAGTATCCTTTTCAAGATGGACAACCGCTCGGAGGTTCGCTGCATCAGTTATCTGGGGGGCTCCAGCTCAAAACTCCTGGCGGTTCTAGCTAAGGATTTCTGGGCCTTTTCCCTGTCCAACAACGGGTCAGTGACTGCTGAGTGTCTTCCAGGATCATCCAACGAGGTAGCGGACTGGTGCTCGAGAGGATGGTTATACACTAGTCTCTAGCAACTATATCTGAAGGTCTTCAAGAGGCTGGAGGAATGCTGGGGCCCGTTCAGTCTTCCTTTTTACGTCCAGGTAGGATCACCAAGTCTCCAGGTACTTCAGTTTGGAGCCAGACCAGTTAACGGCGGCGACCGATGCCTTCCTCCAAGATTGGTCTTCCTGAGCAGGGGTTCATGTTCTCCCCCGTTCCTCCCCACCCCCCCCCCTTTGCAATGATCATGCGCGTCTCGACTCAGTTACGATGTCAACAGGTGACCATAGTGATGATCAGCCCGCTTTGGAGGTCGCAAGTGTGTTTTCCAGTTCTTCTGGAACTTTCTTGAGATTTTCCAATCTTTCTACCCCACGCTGCAGATCTCCTTTGGGATCCTCTGGGCAATTGTTAACCGTTCATTCTCTAACAGAGAATGCCGCTCATAGTGTGGCGGATTACAGGGAATGCTGGTGAATCTCAGGCCTTTCACAAGAAGCTGAAACTATGTTGGCCACTGTCTGGGCAGCTGCAGCCAAGAAAAGATATAAATCTGTGTGGTCCAAATGGGTTTGTTGGTGTTTTCAAATCTGAAGATCCTTTGGGATGCGATGTTATTCCCATATTGAATTTTTTGGCCTCTTTAAGTCCTCTGGTCCTTGCATACCTAACAATCAACTTGTATAGTTCGGCGATCTCAGCGGGCCATTTGCAGGTCCAGGGAGTGAATGTTGGATAACATCATCTGGTGTGCAAGTTGATGAGGGAGATTTGGTTGGCAGTTCCGCCAGTGCCGCGTTACTCATCGTTGTGGGATGTTAACAAGGTGCTCCACCTCTTTAAGTCTTGGCAGCGTAATGATTTTCTGTCACAATAGGAATTGCCTGCAAAATTGGCAATGTTATGATTATTAATCTTCTGTCGCAGAGTTGCCGATGTCAGAGTGCTGGACATTACCGGGCGGGTTTTTTCCCTACAAGGGGTTACCTTTAACATTTCGTGGCAAACAAAATCTTAATTCCAGAGTGATATCCTATCCGGCCTTCGATAAGTCTCCAAAGTTGTGTGTTGTACGATGTTAGAAGGCATATGAAAATATGACTGAGGAAATTCGCCCTCCCAGACAGCGGCAGTTTTTGATAGCACTGAAGAAACCTTTCAAAGCAGTTTCTTCGCCCACCATTGTCCAATGGATCAGTTGGGTTGTGCAAGAGGCAGGCATTGATGTGTCACAATTTGGAGCTCACTCGGAGAGGGGCAATGGCCTCTAAAGCCTTTACTCTATGGGCACGACAAGAGGATATTCTTAATGAGGCAGATTGGTGTTCAGATTCTATGTTCAAACTGTTTTATTTTAAACCGGTGATTGATATGGCATCTTTGGTGGCTGACAAGCTTTGAACAAGCATTGTCCTCTCCTCCAGTCCTATCCAAGAATGAAAATGTTTCTAGCAGTCTTAACAGTTTCAATTCTATTAAGGACATGGAGGCAAAATTATTCCCGCCCGGGTTTCTGTAAACTAACCACACGAGAGGTTTATCCATTGGAATATGGTTGGAAATCATGGATTGTGGCCCACATGGTCGTAAGGTCTAAGGATCGCTCTTCTTTAACTGAAAGTATGAGTCTTTTACGTGCTATCCTGAAATTGCTTGTTCATCATTTTGTTGTCTGCATTGAGGCTTCCTTTTAGTCCAGATAAGTGAATAATACCTCTTAATTTCTTTCCCAGGTTTCGAGTCAACCAAAGGGGAGTAAAGAATAATACAGGAGAATTTTAGGTAGCACTCAAGAAAGAGGAGGTTGACCAGGATACAGTTGACGTTATGGACATGACCTGAGCTGTGATTGGATGAACTTTTGTTCTGTGGTCCTTTCCTGGTGTTTGGGAATGGTAGTTTTTTTTAAGTTCAACACTGCTGGAAGGAGTAAAGAAAGTTGAGCAGAATTCTCTCCTCCATGTCCTTAATAGAATTGAAACATTCTGTTACGATAGGTAGGAATTTTTTCTTTTCTCTGCCAGCATGGTTGTACAAAGGTTTGCATTTTTCTTTAGATTATTGTGGTTTCAAATTACTATGGTGTTAGGTTGACACAGGGTTACATAGGCTAGCCTGGTTACTTTTAGATGCATTGGCTGGGCCGGAGAGGTTTGAGATTAACATGAATATACACACATTATTAGCGTGGCTTTAAGTAAATGTGATTTTTAAAATATTTATCACTGCTCCCTGGATTTAGATTACTACGCCTGTGACTGTATGAGTGTTTGTTGTTCGTTTTATTAGTGTTTTTACACAGTCTCCGATGTGCATGTTCGCTTGTATGTGAACATTATTGTTCTGACAAATGTTTTTGTATTGAAATAGTACTGAAATGTAAAACTAAATTGTGCTTGCTGCTGAGTATCTCTGGAGAGTTACAAACAGAATCACATCTTTAATGCCCCTCTCCTTTCAGCTTGGCCTGGAGCGCTACCACGGGGTAGGGATCCTCGGCTTCAACTCTCCGGAGTGGTTCATTGCTGATGTAGGAGCCATCATGGCCGGGTAAGAGTACTACCTCTCTCCTCCATTTCCTTTCATTCGCTGTCTTCCTCACCATCTTATCTCGTGTTTCTCCCTGATTTAATCTGTCCGTTAACCCCTGCCCTCTCCGTTGTATTGTATTGCAACATTTATAATGTGCTTATTACCCCAGTGTGGGGCTCTGAATTGCTTCTCTGTTGCAGGGCTGACTGTCCCTCTTCCTGTGTCCGCACCTGAATGTATGTAGCACTACTTAAGGAGTGGGTGAGCTTGATTAGAGGTTATTTACACAGTGAAACCGGAGACCTGTCCAAACAGTGTGGCGGAGCTATCCTTGGAGCCAATGCAAGAAAATAGATACATGTGGGGCAGAGTAGAGTGCTGTGGTGCAGAGTAGAGACCATGAATTGAGCGGTGTAGAGTGCATTCAGTAGAGTGTAGTGGTGTAGAGATCTGTGGAATACATTGCAGTGTGGTGGCGTAGAGTGTAATTGTGTAGAGTAAATTGAAAGCATACTGCTAGATCCCCAAACACCACTATGCATTATACTACAATTTGAGAATTGAAGTGTGCACATGTGTACTATACAACTAAGTATCTTGTCATCTCGCCTTGTATCTAGAATGTATTGGACACATTGCTCTGTGCGCATTTTAATTTCTGGAAAACCCAATAAAATTTGTTTAAAAAAAAAAGTGGAGTATGCATGATGAGGTAGCACACTGCCATTCGACACCACATTTTCAATTGAAATGGCCATTACATTTGCACAGACATACGGTTTTACTAATAAAACTACACAGCAAACAAATGGTGATGTGTGGAAATGGCATCACCTAGTGTATTGATTTGATCATATTAAACTATTTGTTTTCAACACTTCAGAAATAACAAAAAATGTACTTCATTTATGCGTCACTATTCATTCAGAAATACACAGTTCATTTAAATGTTGTGTACTAGAAAATACCTTTTCTACCCACAGTATCCAACAAGATTGCCACATAAATCCTCTCACTTTGAAGTCTGAGAAAGTAAACACCAAGCTCCCTCAAAAGAGGGCCTGACATTTGACCTCTGTCTTTGAATGCAAATTAAATGTGACAAGATGAGGCCAAGATTTAAAGGCCTGTTTACAGAAATTGCCACTGATGGAAGACTACAGTAAATGGGCTTTGGGCAATGGGAGGGATGAACTTAAGGTGGACAGCCTAAAACAAATAGGCAGCCAATAGAAAGCCAGAAAATGTGAGTTGCAAACCAAAAAGCCAATGGTAATTAACGAGCGGAATGCATTTCTGGGTCAACTCTCTGAAAGTCCCCAAGATGTCTTTAGCAAACCAGGCAGCGCAGTCTGGTAGGCTGAGACCTAAAAAGTGTTCTGGAGGAATCAGCAGGCAGGGAGAGTGGGAGGAGTAGGAAATAGTACCTCAATCACGTCGGGAGCAGAGGACTGGCACTGATTACCTTGAATCAATCTGTGCTTTGTCCCTGTGCCATAAAAAGGATCGGAAGTGACGTTTGTCAAGCACTGGTCAATTAAGGAGGCTGCAGAGAAGAGGGACACTGAGCCAACAAATGGGAGGGCTCAAATGCCTTTCTGTAAGCAATAGTATCTCATAAGCGAGGCGCTAGTGCATGCTTAACCCTAATGAACTTTCTCCTTGCTCTCTCGACAGCAGCCTCCGGACTGACATATGTAAAGTAGGAGTCCAATCGATTCTAGTTCTACCAACTATTCGAATGGTCATATCCATGTCATTTTGCAGTGGGAGAGACTGGGACACAGCAGCAAGCATTGCAGTGGCCCCCAGTCACATTGTCCTCTTTGCCATGCGCAGGAGCAGGTGGCAAGGTAGCTGGGGATGGAGGTGTGGACCCTCTCACATTTACCATCTGCTTTCAGCAAGTGGTGCTGTAAGTGTGTTGGGGCTGTTTTAAGGCAGGGTTGGACAGAGGGGGTGGGAAGGGTGAGTGAGGATTGATGAATGTTGGCTGGCTGGAGACGCATGTGATGCCCCACCAGTGCCTTATGTGAGGTTTGTGAAGGTGGCATGGAAAGGTTTACATTGCATCCTTTTCTGTCATTGACTGTAGCTGCTGGGTTTCCCGGTTGTTAAAATCGGGTTTGTTTCTGCATCCAGTAAATCGGGGTGCAGAAAAACTGGACCTTTTATGATTGTGTGGCATGGGTTTGCAAGAGGGAATTCTGCTCCGCATAGTTGGTGGGCTGAGTAGGCAGAGTGTAACACCATGAGGAATGAGAAACCATGAAAAGCAAAGCTTCCTCTACCAGTGAATGGCTTTTGGATTGCCTCAGTGGTTGAAGTCATTGGCATCTATTGGGAATTACATTCCCAATCTTTTCTAATTTTTCCAACAGGTTTCCATGCTTTAAAAAAAAACCTTCCAGAACAGTTAGGACCTTCAGGTGCCTCTGGCTGAAAGGAAGGGAAAAGAGGGGGGGACATGTGTTATGTGAAGCAAAGGGAGAGGCAGGCAGCAAGAGAAGAAACAAACCTACTTGCCAGGGTTCCTGCTACCTGTAAGAAATGTAAATGTGTGCAATTGGTTAACAACCAATCTAAAGGGTGCTTGGGAGTCAGTATATGGCTATAAATGATGGAATCATTGGAGGCTTCGTGTTGGCAGATTTATTCTTTTCGAGAGGTATTGTAAGGGAATTATCAGCTGCGTTCTGGAGTGTCTTTCTAATGGAGACTTATTAAAGGTTTCTTGGTTCGTATTATTGATTGCGTATTACTGAAATTATATATTTTAGCGCACTTTTGTTTTTTACATTACACATATGGACATATTTACTAACCGATTGTCAAGTTATTGTCACAAAAGTGACGCAGAGTGGTGCAAAACATTTTATTTGGGATTTACTTTCTAGTGCAAATCTTTTTTGCACTGGAAAGTAGCCCTAAAGTAACGGAGTAGCAATAGCGCTGCTTTGTGTCAAAGCAGTGTACCATGGGGTTCTCAAATGCCACCCATTGTTTTTAACACACAGCCCTATCTATTAACATTTTTAGACAGGGCTTTGCACAGTAAATGAACACATCTTTGATACTTACTTCAACTTGGAGCAATGTTTTTATTTCTCCAAATCTTTCCCACTTTGCAAGCTGCCTAGCTGAGAACCACCAACTTTTCAGGGATGTCCAAGCCTTGCTCATGGACTTGCCCTTTGATGGCTCTCGCCTCTTGGGTGAGAAGGCGAACTCAGTCCTGGAGCGCTTCAAGGATGGCAGAGCTACGGCCAATTCCTTGGGGCTGTCCATGGCCACTCGACAACCCCAGTCTGCCTTTTGTGGCTACTGAAGAGGCTTCCAATCAAGATCATTCTCTCCCAGCCACCAAAGCCAAGAGGCTTCTGTAGGAAGGTGGAGTATTATGTGGTAATGCTGGTTAGACTTCACCATGCAATACCGTCACAAACCGCAAAGATGGTCTTTGAATTCACAATAATAAATCCTTAGCTCAGTCCTGGTAGTGTGGCACAGAGCAGTCGGGCTTTAGTAGAGGAACATGTGTTAAGCATTTCAGAGTACCAACGTGGTCGATAAGTAATTGACACAACTCGAGAGAAATCCAACACCAATTTATAAATAGTGTTTTTATTTTAATTTCCACACCAAAACGAGTGGAATAGCATACATATAACCGGAGTTATAGATTTAAGAAGCAATATAAAATTAGTGCAAAATAAAACCATGAAAATGTAACATTGCGGTTAGTTGGGGAAAACCACAAGTGACAATTGGTCACTTGCAGGTTGAATTGCAAGGAACACTTGCGCAATAAAAGTGATGTTGGTCCCAGGACCAAGCCACGTTAGTCAGTTCAATTTTACCTGGCCCGTGGAGCCCAGGTGCAGAGTTGTCCTGGCTGTCCCTGGTCTCGAATGGGAGCTGCGGGAGAGCTGCTTTTACCGCTGATACTGTGCTGCGAGGGAAAAAGATACCAAAGCACGACAACAAGGTGGTTGCTGACATCGGTCAAAGGTAGGATGGAGTTCCTTCTAGTTGCGTTGTCGAGTGAATGGATCGGTTGCCGGACTGGCGACTAACAAGCCTTGGCAGTGGTAAGTGGAGCAGAAAGTTACTTGGACGTCCGGAGGTCCCAGGAAATGCGGTAGCTGCCTGTATCTTTGTGGAAGGCAGGACTACAGTTCCCACAATGCACTAGACCATCTGGATTTGAACGATTCCTCGGAGGGCCCAACTGCTAGCGCTTCTTCAGAACAGGAGCGTCTGAGGGTGCTTCAGGCTTCCACAGGGGTCCCTCTCAGGGAACAAAGATCGCCAGGATAAGTCTCGATCGGACACTTACAGGACCGTTGCCACAGGTGTAGACTATCCCTCTTTTGCTTTGGGCAAGTCCTGTTGTCGCAGACATGGGTCTCTTCTGTCCTCTTAGTACTGAACAACCTGCATCAAAGGTTTTGGTGTAAGGGGTGTCCCTTAAATCCTAGATTTAGGGGAGTGGTAGCAAGTAGCCAATGAGCAGATAGTCCACCCCTGAGAAGACCACATCCGGGTTGTGAGTCAGCTTTTGTACTCAGAACACTCTATTCTGCCACTTCTAAAGATGGCAGAACCCTTCTTCCAGTGTACAGACCGGGCTGCTCTCCATGGAGATGTTGCTAGCCGTCTGGGGTGTACACCTCCTTGACTATCTAATTTCCCAACTGCCCGGATGCAAATGTGCCTGGTATAGGGGGAGGGCTGTTTCCTCCACTGGGAGTTAGCCTGATGCATATCAAAGGTGGTGCAGCCTTTGAAGCTCACCACCTTGATGCGTCCCTTTACTAGCCTGCCTAGTAGGAAGGTGTGACCTTCTTCCTGCCCAGGCCTTTGTTCCTGACTCCTGGGAGTGATCACACTGCCTGGAAGTTCAGAAACCTGTCTTGGTTGCAGCAAGTGCAGAAAACACGGGCTTGCATGCCAGGGCACACAAGTTGGGACAACCAGGTGGGTAACCTCTAAGGTAGCCACCTTGGTGCATGCCATATGACCCTCGACACAAGATTTGTGTCCGGGATGAGAAGGCATGTTTGATACCACACATGACATATTTAGGCGGTACCATAATGGAGCTGCCAACCCCTGGTTTGCCCGGGTGCCAGCCCATTTTATCCTATGGCCCATCTATCACTTAGTGTTCTCTATTGGTAATGGGCACTATAGGGTCATATAAACTTGCACTTACATGTCCACACCTTTGAAATAATGCACCCTGCCTCCTGGGATTTAGGAGGCTTTTCTTAGGGGTGATGGGCATATATCAAAAAGAGTGCATTGACTTTGCCACTCAAGGTGAGGACATAGTCAAGTTCAAGCAGTTTGCACTTCTCCTTCAGTCTGCAATGGCAGGGCTGCTGTCAGTAGTTTATGTGGGTCACTCAGGGTGGCACAAACAGTGCTGCAAGCCCTGGGGAACCCTTTACCCTCCCCCCCCCCTTATAAGTCCCTAGTATATGGTACCAGTTGTACCCAGGGCATTGGGTGGTAAAGTCCTTGTCAATTTGGATTGCCAATTTACAATTGACTGAATTGGGTGTAAGAGGTGATCGGCGCCAATATAGAAATCACACCAGTAAGTATAATTATAGCTTACACAAATATCTTGCGGTGCATTCAAGAGGAAGATACACCCTACTTCCTCAAACATCAATCAGAGATTGAACAAAACAATTTAGTTTTTGAAGCACACGCATTCCAGGTCAAATTAAAGAACAATACAATTAAGAAACAAGAAAGCAGTAATGAAGACTTTGTTTCATCTTTGATGTTTATTATTTCTTCCACTCCCTTTAGCCAACGCGTTTCGTCGTTTGGGGTTAACAACCCTACGACTTCCTCAGGGCTTAAGGTATTTGAATATATTCCAGAACGAGATCTGACTCGAATTCAATTCAGGAGATCATGTATCCAATAGAAAGTATCTCGATATGAAAAGCTTTACTTGTAATCGGGTACGGCTGCCACTGCCCTCAGGTTTTCCCCGTACTTCAGGGACCTGATTTACACAATAGGAGCGTATTGTCTCCCAGGGAGGAATTTGGAAACACTCGGTCCTTTTCAGGTTTCCCCGTACTTCAGGGACCTGATTACTACAACAGGGAGTCTCTTGTCTCCCCAGTAATTTCTGTGCGCAATATACCGTGAAATCTGTGCATATTCATATCTACTGGATTAATTTACATTTCATATCGAGATACTTTCTATTGGATACATGATCTCCTGAATTTAATTTGAGTCCAAGATTTTCAGGTTATAAAACTGATGTTTCAGCCTCTATCCTGGATTTCGGTGAGACGTCTCTTAAGCTGTTGGGCCTCTTGGCTTTCTGCATCCTGCTAGTGACATGCCCGTTGGCATATGTGGGTTCTGCAGTGGGACCTGAAGTTCCAGTGGTCCCAGGATGCTTGTTTCCGGTCCATGGACTGGACTGTTCCCATGATGAACAGGGTCAAGACTGATTTGCATATGGCTGGGTCTGAACTGGGGTGGCAAAGTGAGGTAAAGAACGATGAATAATTCAACCCACATCTAATAGTGACTGGGGTTGAGTGTCTGAAAAGTTTCAGTGCTCCGTCCATCTCTTGTGTTTGCTTTGTTTGCCCTAAGTTGGCAGGTTATGCCCAGACGTGGGTCCCTTAATCACTTTGCCACTGGATTCAAGCTAGCCTGGCTGATATAGGGTGTTACCACGAAATCGGTCCCAGGATGCTTGTTTCCAGTCCAGGGAAGACCTGGCTTGGCAGTTCAAGCTGGAATGTTCTCATGAGCAGGGTCAAGATTGATTTGCATATGGCTGGGTCTGAATTGGGGTGGCAAAGTGAGCTAAAGAACGACAATGGATTCAACCCGGATCTAATAATGACTGGTGGGGAGTGTGAAAAGTTTCAGCGCTCCGTCCATCATCTTGTGTACCCTTTCATGTAGGCCAAAATATCACTGTGCCTGCCTTCTTTGCTCTCCCTCACCTTTCTAAAGAAGAGGAGAGACTCCACCGCCGGTACCCAAAAAGCGTCATTACCTTCATCGTACCAAAGAGTTTTGAGTTGATCATCAACTCTTTGTAGGTCATGTTGGGACTCCGAAGGTCAAAGCCGTGCAGAAACAGACCTCATGAGGGATAGTGCTCTGCAGAAAGATATGCTGTGCATTGGTCAAAAAGTCACCCCCTGAAGGCTTGCATGCTCATTCTACCAGAGCCAAGGCTGCGACAATTGCGTTAGCTCGCTGAGTCTTGGTCCCAGACATCTACGTGGGCATCTCTGCACACATTTTACTAAGCACTACTGTCAGGTCTGTCATGACTGCCATTTTGCCCATTCGGTCCTGCTGGACCTTTTGGTATAAAAATCCAATTTGCAGACCCACCTCTGGGGAGGTATTGCTTGGGTATTTATTCTACAGAAAGGAATCTGGGGCTAGAAGTCTCTATCAGCTGAAAAAGTTACTTATCTTCAGTAACTCCTTATCTGGTAGGGACTTTCGCTACAGATTCCTCACCAATCCGCCTGCTCTGTCAGCTGATTACAATGTTAGGGTCACTCTTCTAAGGGCCGGAGACATGCGTACCAGTCTGTCCTCGTGACTCCGTGCTTTTGGCATGGAAAGACGCTAAAAGAAACGGGCATAAGCACGCTGGGGTAGAGCTTATATAGACACTGCAGGCATCACTTCGGTGCAGAATGCGTTGGCGTGAAGCCAAACGACGCCACCTACTGGCACGCACTGGTACTGCTTGAACATTTCCTGATCCAGTCTGACACTCGTAACATACACTTGAGATGTTGGTGTAAGCATCTAGGTGAGTGCCTAGAAGTGGAACTTAACACGAGTGGGCCAGAAGGCCTCCTCTCTAGTGACAGTTGACCAGCATTGGCAAAGCCAGTAGGTCTTATCAATTAAGGATTTATAAAATGTGGCAAATCACCCGTGGGGATCTCAAGGCGCTGTTTACCTTTTGGACCCATTAGTTTTGCCAGTATATTTTTTAGTAATGCTCTACAGCATCCCTGATGCTCTTCAGAATTATTAAAGAATTGTTTTTTAAACGATGGCGCGCAGATGCAACACAGGGGGTCCAAGTTGGTTAGAAGCAACATGGAGAGCATGGTTGAGGGGTGGAGAACAGCAAACAGGCAAGGGAGCAATGTCGACTTTGTTGGGGGAGAAAAGCAAACTGACTAGAGAGCAACATGAAGCTGGGGGCAGAAGTATTGGTAAGAAAGCAACATGGGGGCAGGAGAAGCACGTAAGTATGTCATGGAATGGGGCAAGTGAGCAACATAGCGCGCGGAGGGGGAAAAGAAGCACTCCAGGGGAAACTGCTGCAAACTCATGCATGCACTCTTGTGGGGTAATTAAGACAAACAAAAAAAGTAGTTCCCTAAAAGTGGCCAGCAGAAGGACACAAGTAAATTGGTGATGTCCAGGGGACGGACAGACACTACAGACAAGGTGATCCATTAGATGCGAAGCAGGCAAATGAGCATCTGTAAGCCAACCAGTGTAAGCAATGGGTAGCGCAAGCCCCTCTATGTAAATGCTATGCCCACAATGTCACTCAACCAAAGGTCTGGTCATAACTATGGATACCCTGCCACCACTGCTCCATGTGCTAAACCCATGACGGTGAACGTGGTCCGCTGTCCGGGCAATGACGGCAGACTTGGTGTGCCCCTCCTGGCCACAGGATAGTTTCAGAGCCTCCTTGGTGCCATAGCACAGGCCTAGGCCACTGCACGTGCACGATCAGTGTGAGGCTAAGGCCAGAATCATAAAACAGAATGCCAGATACATGCATTTGGGCACTTTGCGTTGAGAAACCCGTCTGCATACCATGCAGTGTACATTCCATCTCATTCATAAAATCTTTATTTCGGTTTGTAATACCATAAAAGATACAAACCTACTTCCTTTTCAATGGTGCTCGAGATAGAATTAGTTAAGTCTTCCGTACACCAAATTCTAAGAAGTAGAGTATTCCAAGTTACCATTTTATAAACACGAAATAGATCAACAAAAAGCATAACCCATTTTGATATTTCTATTAAAAATAGTTAGGATAAAAACTAAAGTGCAAATGCATTCATTTAACTGGCAAATTTCACAGTTGTTACTCAGTGGGGCGCATCAAATCTGTAATCATCATTAGGGTCCCTCTACATCTTATACGTTAAAAATACAAATAATAAAAACACATTAAAATACTTTAGAATCAAATATTGTAATCATTCTTATGAATTGGAACACCCTCGGTTCATAACAATTTTCTACAATTAAATCACAACACTTGAGGGGGGTAGTCAGTAGCCTCCGCCTAATAGCCCAAATTGACTAAGAAATTTCGCAACTGCACATACAATAAGAGGTCTTGTGTCTGATTTTAAAATGCGTAGAGCTTCATAGTGACTTTGGGTCCCCAACTGTCTACATACAGGAGCCAACCAGTTCCTTCTTGGTCGAGCATACGCAGGACATGCAAAAAATACATGGCCGACGGTTTCATTTGGGTTTGAGCAAGAGGAACAGCCCTTCGACTGGCTTTTATTATTTGCCCAGGAATTGATAAAAACATTAATAGGTAGACAGCCATATCTAAACTGGGTGTACAGTTTCCTATCCCCAGGCTCCTTAATAATATCAAAGTAGCTCTCGAGATATTTAACAGATTTGATGTCTAAGAAAGCATCAGCTAGGCTGCCATGGCGGGTTTTCGAATAATTAGTCTGCTCTAGCCAAAACCAATATTGGAGTTTTAATTGGTCCTTTGTATGCTGGGGCGGGGGACCAAAAAACTCATTAGAGAGACCAATTACTGCCTGGGTGGTATTCACATGTTTAATCCACCCAATTTTTTTATTTATGTCTAGGGCACGTACTTCATTAAAAGCAGCAGCGTAAAGGGCCAAATCAGGGGTGGTGACCAATCTATACCAAAAAAGCAATGGGCGCAAACTCGCTAGGTCTTTAATTGCCCTAACTCCCAGGTCCAATTTCAAGGGGAGTGCTTTGGCGGAGGGATACCAGGCTCCTAAGGAACTTATTTTCCACAGTTGTTAATTTGCTTGCATCTGCTGTACCCCACAATTCTGCCCCATAGAGCACACTGCTCACTACCTTCGAACTATAAAGTTTGAGAGCTGGGGCTACAGGCTTGGTATATGATAGGCCAATCTCCCGCCGCAAGGCCCCAGTTAGCTGTGAAAATTTCAGGGAAGCCTTATCTAGATGGTTATTCCAAGTCATACTATCAGACAACTTTATACCCAGATACTCGAAGGAGCGAACCCTTTCTAATGGAACATTATCCAAAACCAGATTTCGTTTAAAAGTTTTGGGGGCATTCAACATAATCAGCTTAGTTTTGGCGGTGTTGATGACCAAGCCCCTTGTATCGCAAAAGGCCTTAAACTGATCCAAAAGCTTTTGAAGGCCCATGGGGCTTTGATACCAAAACGGTATCATCGGCAAACAATGTTGCGATTTTCTGGTTCGCCAAAGTGGGGGCATCGGCCGGAATTGAGCATAGCAGGTCAGCAATTTGATTAACGTACAGGGAAAAAAGGGTAGGGGCCAAAACACACCCTTGGCGTACCCCCCGCCGGATCTTAATCGGGTCAGTGAGTTGCCCCTGGTTGCCCCATCTCACACGAGCAAAATTATCGTCGTGCAACCTGACCAATGGTTCTAGAATACCCAAAGGCATTCCCATATTCATGAGGACCTGCCAAAGTAGATCCCTGGGGACTAGGTCAAAGGCAGTTTTGAGATCAATAAAGGCAAGATATAAACTGCCTTTGCCCAGCACAACCACCTTCCAATACAGCATGACGAGGCGAAACGCCTGATCGATAGTGCTGGTTTTCCGCCGAAAGCCCTTCCGCTCCACCTCAGACATCGCTCCCCATCTTCGCAAGAAACCTCAAAACCTGGCTCTTCAACAGACCCCCTCCTTGATGGATGGAACCTGCAAACCCTCCCCCCCCCCCCCCCAGCGCCTTGAGACCCTTACGGGTGAGTAGTCGCGCTTTAACAAACCCCTGATTGATTGACACAACCAAGGCTCCTCTGCTCAGTCATTCCCAGGAGTACCCATACCTCATGACTGAGGCATCTGAGCGGCAATCTGAACTCCTTCAAATGCTGGCAGATAAAGATCAAGAAAACACCGCAATGCATCTCAAAGTGGGGACTCAGTGATGTTTGTACTGGATAGCGGTGCAGCCTGCATCAAAATGGGGTGAACAAGCCACTACTGTGCCCTTTCAATAAGGACGTTTTCCAACGGAGGCCAAAGCACCCAGTCACAAACCTAGGAAAGTTCGAGACACTAACGTGTGGCATGAAATCACTACAAGAAGTAGTACTAAAGTCCTAAAGAGTGAAGTTCAGGTGCAGTATCTTCTCAGTAATGTCACCGCACAGCTTATGGGACTCACTGTGATGAGGTACGTGTCCACAAGACATTGCATCATGAAAGACCATCCACTGCTGTTTCAGGGCTTAGGAAACTAAAAGGGGTACAAGTGTCACTCCACATCTGAAGCTGTCAAGGTGCATCCCATAATGGACGTGCGCTGATGCATCTTTAGCCTCAGAAAGAATTATTAAGCTTCCTGAAACAGGACAGATTTGAGCAGGCAGATGGTCTTACCCCATGGTCCTACCCCGTGGGTTTCCCCATGGTTGCTGCACATGAGCGGAACACAAGTAAAATACACATCTGTGTAGACATGCGTCCACTAGGCAACCATTGAGAACGAGTGGCATCCGGTCACACGTCTTACCGACATAATCGGCTGTTTGAACGGGCCTTGCATATTGTCCAAACTAGACCTCTATAAGAATGATCAAGTGTAACTAGATCCATAATCTCATTATACCACCATGCTCTACACACAGCAAGGACTATTCTGATACAAACGCCTTCGTTTTTGTCTCATCGGCAGCTGAGATTTCTCAAATGGTGAGAAGAGTCAATAGGCCCATAAACTGTTCAACTACAGTGATGACGTCCTGGGGCCATATTACGGAAGTGCCCCGGGGGCACAACGGGCATTAGTGCCTGCTCTGCACACCCCCGGGGCACTTTGGTATTACAGAAGGGGCCGCAGACTCTTGTGCAGCCCCTTCTGTAATACAGATGGCGCTGGCCCACATATAGCGATATCACTAGAGGGCGTTTCCTCATTTGCATAGGGGCATGGCCCCATGCAAATGAGGGCACCCCTTTGCCTCTGCGCCCATGCCGTATTATAGACGCCGGTGCAGAGGCAAAGAAGCTGTGAGGAAGCCCCCTGATGGCAGCCCTCTGGAGGGGGGAAAAGGGGGTCCTATGGACCCCCAGACATCCCCTTGCAGGCAGGTGCAGTCCCTCACTGCACAGTGAAACACAGTAGCAGCTTCAGAGCCGCTCCATTTTTAGGTCGAGCCCTGAACCAGCGCGCAAGCGCTGGGGTTGATCTGGGGTAGTTGAGTACGGGAGAGAAGCCACACCCATTCCCCACCCATCTTTTTCATTGGCTTGTGCCTTTGTCCTTTACTAAATGCTGCCTTCCATTGGTTTATAGGCCTGTTAGTCCCTCCCTATGACGGCCATGTCGTCATTTGTATCCTTACATGGCTACTGTCCCCTTTACTTCGTGTACTATTTTCTGTCGTGCCTTCTCGCCCCCCCCCACCCCCAGCACTCCCGCTGTTCGTGCCTCCCTGCCGCCCGCAATGCAAAAGGTCTGGCGTAAATGTGAGTCCTATTGCATTGCAAATGCTTGTCTATTTACAATACACTTTCTACATGTAGCTTCTATGCCAGTAGGCACGAGAAGCTGGTGCGCCTTTCGTGTAAGTGGTAATATCCTTCCAATATGGTCGCCATTCTACGTGATAGCGATCCTACATTACCATCCTGCTAAAGATATGCTATGTGTATCGCTCACAGACAGAGAAGTAAGACAACGGGTATGCATTCTCTACCGGTCGCCATCTTGGGAGTGGCGCAAGACTTGTGAGGAAACAAAGGACGGACTTGTGAGGAAACAAAGGACGGACTAAATCCCCCTTTGAGATCCTAGAAAGCTGCTGCTGTTGTGGCCCCGAAAACCGAAGAGCGAGGTACGGAGGATCCCGGGGACTGTGGGACTTCACCTCCCACTGATAAATGGGACATCCGGGGGAACAGAGTTGTCATGATGGAGCACTTAGCAAGGGGCGGAACAAAAGGAAGAGCACCTGCTCCGGCTTTCAGACCCCCCCCTTCTATGGCTCCTGTCCAGCCACCATTTAATGTGGCTCATCGTCAGACCCATCTTTGTGGCATCCACCTCGGCCTGGCTCCAGGTCCCTTCTCCTCCTCCTAGCCCCCATCCCCGCTCTGCAGGCCCCCCACACCCGGGAGCCTTTAGTGCCCCGGATGCCCAACTGGTGCCCATCCCCATCCTCTTATGTTGCACCTAGGCTCCCCTTCTACCAACAGGCTCCCCTTCTGCCTCCTGCGAGGCTCCCTTTTGCTGCCCCCACTTCCATCCTCTTTTGCCCCCATGTACTTGTCCACCCTCTCTTTGAAGTTCTGCGCCTTCCTCACCTCTCCTAATTCTTAGCATATCTTTTCTAGCCTTCATCTAAATTCTCCTGCTACCATCCAATATCTGCCCCTTTCCTACCCGCCCCCCCTATATTCCTTCAGGTACCTCACCCATTTTAAGGTCTGCTATTTGATTGCACAGATTTCAAACAGACACGTTTCCAACATTGTACATCAAATGGTCTTTGCTGTGCTGCCTCCCCTTTCCCTGTCAACCTGAGTTCCTGTCGCTCCCTTCTTTTTACCCCACACACACCAACGTTTCACTGTGTACATCACATGCATGTAGGTGATGAGTCTCAAGCAGTGATCCAGTAAGACGAGGCATATCATTACTGGTTTAGTCTGATGGGATCATGGTAATGAGGGCCCAGCTCAGCCGTATGGATTCTCATGGTTCCAGAACCGCCCTGTTCGGGTCAGCACAATGAAACTGGGACTAACTAATCAGTTTAGGTTCTGATAAAAAAGAAATCGTGACTCAGATCTGAATATGTTAATTACACCATGAGTGTATATGGCTGATGCCATGTGCAAACTGCCAGGCAAAGCCTGCTAAGAATGACCAAGACATGCCACTTAGCGATTTCTTGAACATGCCAGGGAACCACTCTGGTTTCAAAGAGATGGATTTGCCCAATGGTCATGGTGGTCAGCAGTGTTTTGCCTCCTGTTGGTGGGACCTCTGGGATTTGTGAGGCAGGGACCCCTCTGCGCACTCTGAGGAGCAGATTCTCATTCAGGTGACGACTACTAATGTGGAAGGGGATACTAGAAATTCCAATGCTACTGTACTTATGCCCGCTGAACCCACATATAGTTCACCAAACAGTTGCAATCATCACACCTATAAATTATAACATATTCTTGCACTCCTTTTCTTGGAACACAGCGCTGTAGTTAACTACTGCAGCTTCCTATATATTGAGTCACAGCATATCAGATCCGTAAGCTGTATCGTGTGCAGAATGGCCCATCAAGATCCTCACCAACGGAGATCATGTCACTTTGGCAAGAAGGTCACTTCTCTGTGTAGTGATGAAGAGAATTTAAACTGACTGTATTGTTTACAGGTGCTTGAGCAATCGGGTTTCCCGAATATTCAACTGAAAAAAATCCATCTTCCTATCCATGTAAGAAACCAGTGGAGCAATGATAGTTGCCTTCTGACAATTCCACAACTCAAACACTCCTCCAAAGTCACCCGAGTCCTGGGAGACTTTATCTTTAGGCTGGATGTTACCTTTGATACACTTACAAGAAGCTGTTACCCAAGACCTTTTAGTTTACTACAGCCCCATCCATATTAAAGGTTACTAGTGATGCTCTTTTTGCAAAAGATGCTCCTGTTAATCTTTACACTGCCATGCCATCCATCTGGTCTCACCGTTCACTCATTTCTTTCTCGCTAGAACATCCAGGTATAATATTAGGACACCCCACTGAAGTATCCTAAGTTAAGAAGTACAGCTCTGCCCTTCTTGTCGCGTTACCCAATGCTACCTAATTGTTGTTGCCACATTGAAGAGGCCTTCAGGCTCTGCTCTTTCAGTGTGAAATAATTAATTGTAGCATTAAGGACCACATGAAAAACTTGTATACAAGCACACGAAGCTAAAAACCCTCAGTCAGAAACTCGAGTCTAAATAACATAGGAAAATGTGTCCCACTCTTAAGCACAATATCAAGCCAACACACAAGCATATAAAGCACGAAGAAGGTTGGTCAGGTTCAGTTTTAGTTTTGAATAACACGAGCAATCAATACCCCATTCTTTTCAAAATCGTTTCTGTCACTTTTAATAATGCCCAAAACAATTTTCACATCACTCACTATATTGAACTTTGCAAGCAACTTAATGACTTTATTTTAAATAAGATTATGAAGACCTGCAGTAAACTAGCCACATCTGATAAACGGCGACAGTTATTGTCAAACTGTCTTTCAATTTTATTTTGAAAACTCCTTCCTTCTTACCCAGGCTCTCTTGAAGAGGCCTCCAACAATGAAATGTGCATCACTTCCTCAAACAGAAGCCCACAAATGTAGACAGCAACCCAGTTCTACATGGCTCCTAAAGCAAAATACCTTGCTCTTTACCCCTTTTATTTGCCATTTGATCAATTTCACCACATACCAGCTGAAAAAAAGTCAAGTTACCCCTTTGTTAAAGAAAACCAGTCTTTCTACTTCTAAGCTGTCCAACTTGAGACCTATTACTAAACTTCCAGTACTAGCCAAGATATTAGAACATTTTATTGTCCACCAGCTACAGCTTATCCTAGACCTTCACCATCTTCTCTGGTTGTTGACCAGACCATGGCCCATTCTGGAAATTTGGGATGATCCCAGCAGTTTAATGACGAGACTCTCCATGCATGCGCTTCTGGATCTCGCTGGGATCTTTTACACGACTGACCACTGCATTTCAGTAGAGAATTTCTTCGCCACACTCAGGCCTAAGAAGGCACAGCAAGGAGGTTTAGTTCCTTTCTTGATAAGTTTGGAAAAGTTTAATTAGGCCCTCGATATCGTGAATGTTTGATTATGGTGTTTTAACTGGAGTCTTCACTGCCCGTGTCCCAATTAAATGTTTACTGTCAGCCACATTTTGACCTGTTTGTGTACTGTTGGGTATCAGTTCATTCATATGCTGACCAAACTCAGGTTAAATCAAACACACAAAAGGTGATGGTAAGAATGCTTGCAATAAGTCTAGCCACTTGCTATCGCTTGGATTAGCATTCCAACCCATCGTTATTTTGACCACCATGCCACCTCAGCTTGGACCCAGCCATATGCAAATCAGTCTTGACCCTGCTCCAGTAGGAATAGTCCAGCCCAAACTCAGGTGTCTTGGTGGGCAAAAGATGATGGTCTGGAATGCTACCTTGAGTAGGTACAAGTGGTTAGACTTATTGCAAGCGTTCCTCTTATCACCTTTTGTGTATTTTCTGTGTGTTTGATGATCAAACCCAGCTAAACAAATTTTCTGGCCTAAAACCCGTCAAGAACTTCAAGTGCTCTATTCGAGCTCCAGAATTGGATTGCAGATAATTTTCTCCAGTTACGTAGCTGCAATATGGAGTTGATGATTTCCGGGTAACCTCCATTCCACACAAAGATTTCATGTGTCTCAAACTTTGAAACTGATAATGTCAAAAACATTGTCTTCCTTGCAGATATGTGCAGACTTTACTTCCTCATCAGAAAGAATAAACGTACACTTCTAGTGCTGTCCGTTAAATATTGAGCCCCAATAGTTGTAGCAGCTATTAATTACCCGCTAAACTGTTGTAATGCCCTCTACTCCTATCCCTGCTATGTAGACTCCAGCGAGCACAAAATGCTCCTAATGTTGGTCTGAAGATGAGAAATCTCATTTCTACAGTTTGCAGGAATTTACAAAAGGACGGGATCTGCTTGAAAAACATGTCTCTTCGATAAATTCCCCCACCAGCACGACCCACACCCCCCGCACTTCAAATTACAATCATAGATACCACTTTGTAACCGGCAGAACAATGACAAGTCTATGCTAGTTACTCCATGGGTCATCCTTGTTTCTTGGGGCAATCTGGCTTTTTCAGTAGAAGCCTCCTACATCTCAAACTCACTTCCCTTGTACATCCGCTTTTTTCCATGACTCGCTCTCTGTGGTCAAAAGCTGAAGACGGGGCCTGTTTAGTTGGCATGAGTTACAAGACCAGCACCTAGAAACCGAGCCAGCTAGTGTGCACCATGGAATTGCTGTTTTACAGAAGGTTAGGGCTTTCTCCTTTCAAAGTTTTTAACTTTATTAATTCATATAAATTATATTTTTTATTTATTAATTGCACGTATTAATAATTAATTTTTTTTATTATTCAGAATACGTTGCCAGTTGTATTATGCTGCTCTTAGAGCTTTGCATTTTTCAAGAAGGCTCTGAAACCATACCCTTTATAGGCCATAGTAGTTTATTAGACCAAAGTCCATATAACTCATCTCGAGGCTGTGTGTGTGCATTAGAAGTGCTGCCTAGTCAATAAGTGTGAATTGATTGCCCTCACCCGATTAGATGACGAAAAATAAAGCTTAATCTCGGGCACATAGATTTAATTCCCCAGTGTAAACAGAGCCCTAAATGCAGAGACGTGGCTCAATAGATTGTGCTAGACACTCCTATCTTAACAGGTGAAATGCTCCTAACAGACTCAGTGGAACCAAACGCAGCAAATCTTGACTTCCTGCACGCCCCATTGAACACGTGAGGAGGTAGCTGAAGAGAATTTGGACATGTATTGAACTAGGTTTACAAAACATTTCCAAGCAGTTGTGGGCGAGAGCAGAGAGCATGCAAGCAGAGCAGGAGATGTGGAGCATTTTGGAACCGTGTTATAGGCTCTGTAGTCCAACGGCAAACAAAGCTGGGGAGAGTGAATAAACTGCAGGAGGTAGCAAATGTGAAAGAGCTTCGAGCAACAAAGATGCCTGGGGATGTACATGCGTGCCTTGCTGTTCCAAGTGCTACATCCAAGTGGAATTGGCACAGAGAGGACGCCATCAGTAAAGTTGTAAGACCGGTTCAGAGAAGTAGGAAATGAAGGAAATCCCATGAGGGGGATGGGCCTTGTAACTTTGGCAGACCCCTGTAATGAGAAGGCTTAGTGCCATTACCGGCAACTTCTCCCACCCCCAGTCTGAGCATGCAAGAATGAATAAATACACAAGACAACTTTGTAGTGGGAAAATATTGCTGCAGGTTTATTCCATACAGGAGTATGCAATATGTGGGTTATCTTACGGGCGATCCAAGGGCGGGCAGCTGTGCCAACCTATGCTGCCCCCGCCCGCCTGGTGAGCCAGCACTGTGGGACACCCAGTCAGTGCTACCTTTGATCCTCTTCCGGATCACGTGACACGTTGGTCTGTTCTACTCACGCCCTTTTCAGGGCGGAGCGTAGCAGGACAAACCCCCGGTTGGTCAGGCCCCCAACCGCCCGAAGGACTAACGGGGCGCCGTCGCGGTTTTCCAGGAACCTGCCATGAGGCTCCTGGTCTTTGGCTCTGGCACCCCTACTGTGCCGCGCAGAGGCACCCTTACTGTACCGGTCTGCCGCAGAGGTACCCTTACTGTACCAGTCTGCTTCCAGATCGCCCTGTAACTCCGCCTGCAACACAAAAGGAAAACATTAAAACATTCAGAGTACCCTGTCCACCAGCCAGGACGCCGGGTAAGAGGTGGGGTGGGAGACGGCGTGGCTGGCGAACAGAGACCGCCAGGAGGGGCAAGGGAGGCATATATGCCCTTCCCCCCCTCCCCATCGCACCGGAAGGACGTCACAGAGGTGACCTAGCTGGAGGGCTCCACAGCCCCTCCAAAGACTAGAGCGGGTGGGCAGTGCCAAAATGGCACTAAAGGGCCGCCCTTTTAGGGTGGCCCCCTGCGGGGGCCGCGGACAGCCGCATAGTGCCATTACCGGCAACTTTTCCCACCCCCAGTCTGAGCATGCAAGAATGAATAAATACACAAGACAACTTTGTAGTGGGAAAATATTGCTGCAGGTTTATTCCATACAGGAGTATGCAATATGTGGGTTATCTTACGGGCGATCCAAGGGCGGGCAGCTGTGCCAACCTATGCTGCCCCCGCCCGCCTGGTGAGCCAGCACTGTGGGACACCCAGTCAGTGCTACCTTTGATGATCCTCTTCCGGATCACGTGACACGTTGGTCTGTTCTACTCACGCCCTTTTCAGGGCGGAGCGTAGCAGGACAAACCCCCGGTTGGTCAGGCCCCCAACCGCCCGAAGGACTAACGGGGCGCCGTCGCGGTTTTCCAGGAACCTGCCCTGAGGCTCCTGGTCTTTGGCTCTGGCACCCCTACTGTGCCGCGCAGAGGTACCCTTACTGTACCGGTCTGCCGCAGAGGTACCCTTACTGTACCAGTCTGCTTCCAGATCGCCCTGTAACTCCGCCACAGCTCTGGAGGCGGCTCCCGTCGCCGCGAGAGCCCCCCACCAAAACAGCTCATTTCCGACCTGCAACCTGCTTTCTAGGGCCTCGTGCATGTCCAGTGGAAAGTGTCCATGCCCACCTGTGGCAATTGCACCCAAGTTTGTCAACCTAACCTAGGCGTACGCCTGGATGGCCATGGTGACAATGGACCCCATCTTTAGCAAAGTAGCCTTTAACATTAGCCTGGAACAGCTCGTCTCTGGTCTGCGAACTTACGCCATGAACTGTTCACTCTTACAGGGATGTTCAACGGCCTCCTCTGACTTGGCTCTGTCCCACCTCTGCGGGGGTTCATCTCGGACCACCAGAGTTGCATTGACCCATGTAGTTGCTGATCTCACCAAAACAGCTCCTTTCTCCCAAAACAGCTCATTTCCAGGCCTCCTGCAAATCTAAGGGAAGGGATCCCTCCCTACTGGTGATAGATGAACCCCATCTAACACAATGGCCCTTCCGTTAGCTTGGATCAGCTAGTATCTGATGAAACCAGAGGCCCTTCAGGCCTGTGAACCTGTGCCAAGAACTAATCCCCCTCCTGCGGGAAAGTTCCACTGCCTCACATGACCCCGCCCCGTGCCCACTCTGAGCGGGCCGAATTCAGACACCATGACTCACATCGCCCCATCTATTCGCTGAACTCACCTAGCTGCCGTCCTAGCACTGTGTGTGCCTGGACACATGTGTCCCCATCTATGGGACGGCAGCCCACTGGTTAGGTAACCGCTCCCAACCCCGCCTGCCTACTTTGGCTAGTCGGGCGAGGAGAATTGTGCTTACGTTTGCACTGTCCCTCTGCTTTCTAACTCATGACGCATGGGCATGGTCATCACTGGGAGTATGTGCCAATGATCGAGGGTGCCCTCCTGCCCTTGCCATGCATCCCTTATTCCTTATGGGAATCTCACCTGCTCAGTTCCCTCTGTGGTGAAACCCCCTAGGCATAACAGCTTAGTTAACATGGCTGCATTAATACAGTGCGCACTGTCTGCAATATGGTGCCTGACGTTACCCTTGGGGCTAATGTAGACTCCCCCTCCTGCAACCTTTAGTTTCAATCCTCCCGTATTTAAAGTGCTATAACACCATTTTCCACAAATTTGTGGGACAGCGTCACCCTTGCTAGATGACTGCTTCCACAACCAGCCTATCTGCTGGGGCTGTCAGGGCGGAGAATATTGTGCTAACGAGCAACCCAAAACCTGCCCATAGAGCAAGGTGCCCCTACTCTGATGCAGTTGCCCAGGAATTTGCACTGGACCCTTAGGCTTGCTTAACTACTGCTAGATCCCGTGACCCTTGGAGCTCAATCCAGCTGTGGACCTCTATTAATTAGTTATCCCTGGAATGATTGCCCTCCATAACTTCAAGACCGGATTCAGCTTCCTTTCCAGGCACCTTAAAATGCAGGGTTGGGCATACCAACCCCACCTGACCAGGGGGTCATGTGTGTATCACCCATGATAATGTTAGAATCTAAGGTTCCCAGGTTCAAGGATTTCCGCAGCCCTCTTTTGAGGGTCTGCTGAGACCACACTGCCTCACAGCATGTTACCCCGCTACCTCCTGCAGCTCCATTAATGCCCTGTTGTGTCCCTGAAAAGATACCTGACAGGGTGAACTGTCTGATGAAACCAGGAATCAGTGAAAATAGGCAAGAGTGCCCTCATGTACTTGCCATGAATCCTTCCTGTCTTACAGAATTACACCTGTTCAGCTCCTGCTGAGGGGACTTCCCTTTTTCTTAACTGCTAACCCCGTGTGCAGACGTGACATTAAATGGGTAACATCCCGGTTTGTGCCCACCTAATGTGCTATGCTGGGAGCAACTAGGCACCCCACATACCTTGTTTCCCTAATTGTTGGGACAGCAGCACCCTATGTTGGCTTCCAGCGTCCCCAACCCGCCTGGCTGGTCCCGCTCTCCAGGCGGGGCATTCGAGCTTAACGGAGCAACATGGAGCCTACCCTTGGTTCTAGGGTGCACTTACTGCGCCCAGTTGACCAGTTTGCACCAACCTTCTTGATTGCTAAACCCTAGTGAACCTCCTAATGGTGTCACATCTGGTTAGAAAGGGTAATGTATTGTGCCCACTATTAGCACCACCGCACCCTATCGTGGAGTGACAACTGACCGTCCACCCTGCAGCTGACCCTGTTGCTTAATAGGGCCCATTAATGCCCTTGCCTGTCCTTCAACGACACTGGCAACATAATGCCCAGCAGTTTGGTGAAGGGGGGGTTTTTGGTCCCAGCGTGCGACCCAGCTCATACTAATTTGCACAGTCCCGGTTAGCCTAGGTGAATGGTCCCTCTGAGCTCTGTGTGGGGCCTATTTCACACTTAAACAAATGCCTATTCGCATGAATTTAGAGTGATGCATGATTGGACTGGCGGCTACCATTCTCACTCACGCCTGCATATACTAGGCTCAGAACACGGAACACTTGCTCTATAATCCCTTGGATACTTATGTCCAGCTACGCCAATCGATAATGGCTCTGCTTGATCATACTGACCGAAGACACATCAACCCTGCGGAAACCAGGTGGGGATGCTAACCTGCCCCCAAACTCTGCAACAAACATGACCAGCTGCCCACCAACAAACCATCCCCAGCACCCGGGGGGCATGCCGCCATTCCTTGGCTTGTACACCGACGAGCTTAAGATTAATAATGGTATCGAAGGACCCATCTCTGAGGGCATGCGTGCAACACTATCCACTGCCTCACCCTAGTCCTAAACATTTTGGATTTGTCCATCGAATTGAGCCAAAGGTGGAGTCATGCCTTCCCAAACTTCTGCTAGTATAACAGGGAGAAGACAAGACAGTGGGGACAGGAGGGGAACAATGTGTATCAATACCTGCCCTTTCTTGAATACTGGGGATGCCAAATGTTCTTTAATACATTGTGGCCGGTTTGTGCATTAACTTTAGCTTACTGCTCCAGCCCATTTTGACCCCAACTTTGGTAGTAGCATGCCCTTAATGGTACGTGACCTTCTACAAGCACTGCGCAGAGTTCCCCATGACCACTGGAGACTCCTCTGGTGACGCATGCCCCCGGTGAGGGTGAAGAGCTCATCCTTTCAAGGAGTCAGACCTCGTTATACAGCGAGAGAGGCACGTGGGGCACTCGAATAAGACAAAATAACTATTCTTTGCAAAAGAGAACCTGTCCGTCACTATTGTCTATCTTGGGACAGAAGAAGAACCATGATATTATCACTGATCAAATCCGATGTCATATTCGCTACCTCTGTCATTCTCATAAAATCGCCATATCTGACTGACACCGCACTCTCATCCTATGCTTTGTGTGATCTTGGCCCACTTTAGTGTGAGCAAAGCACCGCGATGCATACTTGGCTTCATGGTCGGTAATGCACAAGTAAACTACCCCCCTCCCATCAAGTTGGGTTGCACAGTACATAGTAATGGGTGCAGTGGGCTAGTTACTCTCCTGGGTCCCCAATGCCACTGCGCTTGCAGTGCTAATGAAAGCTTTGTCGTTTTGGCTGTCAACTTTGTTGCCTGCCCCCCCCTACAACCTCATGGAAATAGCGCTGAACTCTCGCTTACTACACTGCGGGGTGAGCCCACTGTATTCACCAAAGTTCTTCACAATTCCGCTTCTACTAATTGGGAACACGTTCCCCCCATGGTATCTTGGCGCTGCATAACATGTTTATTGTTACTCAACTCCATGGTACTCGTTTTATCGACCTCAGAAGGATACATGCTGAGTGGACCTACCAGGATCTGAACCTGTGACCGAGACATTGAAACAAGCCACTTTCTGTTCTGCCACTCCCCAGGCCTGTGGAATAGTCTCCCAGGGCCGACATCTGGCACTTGAACCCTTACTTGGACGGGCCTGGGCTGGAAACCCAGATCTAGACAGCCTGCCAACCAGCTGACCACGTCCAATACCAGAGTGTCACACATCCACTCCGTAGCCTGGATACTAAACCCGGCATAGATGTATCAGAAGACCTATCTCTTGGCGCCTGTCTACCACAACTTTCGCTGCGTGTCCTAGTCTGTTAAAATCCGGGCACAAGGTAGCCTGCCCCGCTAAGCCCACGAAGAAATCGCAAGACACCTCCAGCAAACGCCTGGCCAAGCAAACACTACCGGCCACCTCACCCCCGTTACCGTACCTCTCGTTGCAGTCGTTGCGTGAAACCAAGTCCACAACATGCCAACACAGGTTTGCCCCCAAATGGCAGTACGATTCACGATGGGAAACATGACATGAGAAAGAACACCACGTCCCCGCAACACTTACTTCCAAGTAATGCCCACCGCGATGGAGAGCACAGACCCCTGTTGCCGAAACCCAAGGAACGCAAAGCAAGGAGGCCCCCAGCAAAATATTTCCTAGTAGCTCCATATTTGCCAAAACACCGAATTGCCCGTCAATATCAGTGAAATATAATCCTGGTACTATGGCATATTCCTCAAAAGCACTTTACCAATGTAATTATCCCCTGGTGCTAGCCGAATAGGTGTATTACCCAATTAAGTTATTTTCCTTCATCTTAGAAAGAGGACGGTTGTATGTGCTAACCTGCAAGTCAAATCTAGGCAGCACTCGCAATAACCACCTGAGCTACACTCTCAGACTCGGTCCTACAGCGATCTCCGCTGGAGGCGGTCAATGGGTATACCATCAGTAATATCCATCCACTTTATTTTATTAAGGAGGAGCGCAGCTCAAAGTGTTCCAACCGCCCCCCTGGAAAATTCCATTTGACAGCAAGCTCCTAGAAGCTTTCATCGGGTGACCGCGCTCTACGATGTAGAGAAACACCCGCCAAGACCGATGTATTCCCTTTCTCAGGCTGCGCAACCGCTGGCCCCCGCTCCAGCAAAGGTAAGTCATTATGTCAAAATAATAAATAATTACAGGACCTTGAGCAGTGTCTGCGCACTAGGCCAGATGTAAGGGCTCACACAGCAATAAGATTGCGATGTGTGACATTTTCATCATTTCCGTGTAATGGGTGATATTTCACCAGCTATGAGTGACCCCATTTCACAAGCATAGTCAAACAATGAAGACGATACAACTTATTACTATCAGAAAATGCACCAATCTAGGGCAACCACATCCTTAAGCTGCTCCTACCCCTGCTGGAAAATGCCAAACCATAGAGATGGAACAAGGGCCGCACCAGTGATGGCGTTGGGTCAGGTGACTTAGCTGGGTGCCCACCAGACAGGTGTGAGTCCGCATTCGTGGGTCAGCATGGCTGCGCCACTGCCCTCGGCATTAGTTTGTGGTGTCATGATACGGCTGTTTGAGGCCCCCAAACTCCTCTTGGCCATCCGCAAGAACCGATTTCCCCTACGAGTCTAGCTCAACATTGAGTTAATCCAATTACAGCAATTGCCAAAGAATAGTTACCCCTGGAGATTGTCTCCGGAATAAATCTGTAATTCATAAAAACTGCTGGCTGTAAATCGGTGCCAGGGAAAAGGACTCTGAAATGCAGCTGGTATGGGCGGTTCCGTCCACGGTAACTACCGGCTGGGCTGGAGATAATGCACTGGCGTGAAAACCTCGCGAAACGCTGCCAATGCCGGCTGTAGCACAACAAGAACCGTCATACACATTTATGCAACTGGCAAAACATTTACAACGTGCGCAGGGACACTGCAGCTGGCCTTAACACCCGAGTGAAACCGTGACCATTGCTTCTGCCGGCCGAAGCATGCTCAGTGGTACCTTTAGCCCGACGCTCCTGCTAGCCATCGGGACGCCGCAAGGATCTGCTGCTCTGTACCCCTCACAACCCTGCGCCATGCCTCAGTCGTGCGGCATGCAACCAAATCTAGAAACCATCAACAGTAGCCACTGATCACAGCATGATCCTGAGCAAACCGTCTATTGATTCGCCCGTACTTAAGCCACACGTGAAGGAAGGCCCATAGCGGACCCGGCTTCCCTCCTGTCCCTACAACCTGAAGTCCAATTGTCCCTGCTGCCCAATCGTAGTAATGCGGGACCCGCAACCTCCGCCCAGAGACCTTCCCATGGATTATTCACAGTCCAGACCCGCTGGCCATGGACTGGGCATGAACTTCCGGTACCATGTTGACCACTTACGAGTCACCTATGGAATGCGTGCGCAGCAGCCGCCATCTTGGATCCTCAACTAACCCTTAATTCCCTGCACCTTCGAAACCGTCACGGACCCCTGTCCAACGTCCCGCAACATAATACGAACCGTCATTCAATAGTGTACCAGTGGTAAAACATTTAAAACGTGGACAGAGGAACCGCTGCAGGCCTACACACTCGCGGGCCACGGCAACCAGTGAAACAGTGACCCCTGCTTCTCCGGACCGCTGCGTGCTGCGAGGAACCTGTAAGGCAGTGCCCAACAATTCCTCCTGTTAAGACCCGACAAGCTACTGGGCCCTGCTGCTCTGTGTCCCCCAACCACGCGCCCTAGCTCCATCGAGCGGCTTACAGTTGATAAAACCCTTCTTACCACCCGGCACCGCTATACCGTTCGCAGTATTTACGGGCGTCCGTGACTTAATAGCCCAGACCGGGATTCACGGCTAGCCGCCGACCCCCCCTAACATTCCCTTGCCGCTTTTCACCGTTAATTAGCGTTTCCACAAAACAGCCACATTACACATTAATTTTTTAGCGCGGGGGCCATGAAGCCGCACCCCCTTTGCGCTAACTCATACGATCTCCCATCACGCCCGGTCCTACAGCTCCTACCCCGTCACGGCGTGACTTCGAAAGAGGGGCAGGGAGGGCTGGGTTTGGCTCTTTCCGTGAGCCGCTGCAAGGGCTGGCCAAGTGGTTGAATGCTCAGGCAGGCACCCCTCGATCCGGCCCCCAGCCAGTCCTCACGCTGCACCCCCAGCCGCAGGACAGGCACAGGGAGGTAAAGTGTTTTGCCCACGATCACAGGATGCAGACGCGACCCCTGAGGCTCGAGACCTGGTTTCCAGCACCAAGGTCGGCAGTCCAACGGACCACATCCTCTCCCCACAAACAACCACCGAAGACACACCGAGAGAGGCAGGGGCGGAACACACCAACCCCGACTCACCTAGACAATCCCGACGGCACGACGATGACCCCGGCGAGCCTGGACAACGTGTCCAGACGGCGTGGCTGGCGAACAGAGACCGCCAGGAGGGGCAGGGGAGGCATATATGCCCTTCCCCCCCCCATCGCACCGGAAGGACGTCACAGAGGTGACCTAGCTGGAGGGCTCCACAGCCCCTCCAAAGACTAGAGCGGGTGGGCAGTGCCAAAATGGCACTAAAGGGCCGCCCTGCTGAGGTGGCCCCCTGCGGGGGCCGCGGACAGCCGCATTCCTGCATCCCACAGACCTGCAGAAGGACATGAGGCTGCAGTGGAGGCTCATTCTGGTATTTTCTAACCTCTTCCTCGATAGGAGAAAGGCAATGCTGGCTCTACATGGTAAGGTAGCCTATGTAAGGTTTCAAGCCTTTGTTTCGGCGTCCAGCCACGCTGCGTTTCCAGCTTGAAATCGGGGTACAAATTTGCTTAAAAAAAGAAATTATGAAATGTGTTGCTAGTTTAGAAGATGAGGACAGTCTCAGTCGATAAGGCGGCTGAAGAGCGGAGTTTACTTGGTTGCAATCAGACTTTATGGATATGCTTGTTTTCTTCACTCACTGGATTGAGATATATATATATATATACTGTATGTGTTCCCTGTCCGCGGTCCCGCACTGAGTAAAATTGAGGCCTTTTGGCCAAAACATGCCCCACTTTATATATGAAGTCATTAATGTGTGTCCCTAGTGATTTCTGACTCGTATTCAAGGAAATGAGGTCACCTGGGGGCTCTGACCCCAGCATCTATTTCATGATGAGTTCTTATATTAGGTACAACATTGTATAGGTTTCCATAAAATCTAATAAAGATCATTTTAAAACTGTTTTAGGTAAAATATTTTGATTGAAAGTGGCAGCCCTTCCTACCGAAATGTAAGTGCAGTTGGCTGGAAGAGGTTTCAGGCAGTTTGTTTCAAGCTTTTGGTTGTAACAACACTGAAGAACTACCAAGGGCTTGTGTAAAGCTATGGGAGTGTAGTAGCACAGACGTAGAGCAGCAGTTTGACTCGCAGGCGAGGGCTCAAAACAAGCATTTGCAATGCAATAGGTCTCACAATTGCGAGATTTTGAGCTATTTGCATTATAAATGACAATGCCTTTTACTTGTGTTAAAAAAACCTGCAATAATAAAAGGCAGTCATTTACAATACCAATAGGTCAAAGTTTCAAAAATGCGAGACCTATTGCATCGCAAATGCTTGTTACTTGAATGCGATGCCCCCGGGGCAGCGCAAGTTTCCGGCTGCCCTGGGGGCAAGCGCGTTCAATGTAATAGGGCGCACTTTCCCTGTTTGCACGCGGAATTCCTGTTTTGAGGTGCACCGTGGCGCAAACGGGGAAAGAGTGCCCTACCCTGGTCTTTGGTCACACAAAGGAAGAACATGACAGATCCCTTAAAGTTGTGCAGTTGGCTAGCGAAGGCTGGACTGGCACTCAATTCAAACAATTGTGAGCTAGAAAAGGACAAACTTTCCTTCTATGGGCACATATTCTGTCATAAAGGAATGAAGCCAGATCACAGCAAGACTGAGGCCCTCGACGAGACTCGAGCCACAACAGATTTGGCGGATGTAAGATCCTTTCTAGGCTTGACAGGTTACTGCCTTCATCATAATAAAGATTTTGCCACAGTAAGCACACTGCTCTCGGAACTCTCCAAACAAGGAAAACCATTTGCCTGGCTGTTGAATGCGAGGAAGCTTTCAAAACGCACTGTATCACCGGACATACTTTGACTTCTCTATGTGAACAGGACTGACAGCTGATGCCAGTCAGGTGGGACGAGAGGGGCTTTCTAGCTCCACAAAAACCTAATCAAGATTCCCGAAGGCGGGCCATTGCATACGCAAGCAGAAGTTAAACGTACTTGAAAAAAGCGTACTCCCAACCAGAAAAACAAAGCTTAGCTGTTGTATGGGCGTGCGAGCACCACCACATGTACCTGTATGGAAAACCGTTCATGATGGTAACCGATCACCCAGCACTAATGACAATATACAGAATTCCCAGGGCGAAAATTCCACCAAGAATAGGAGATCGATAATACACCTAATGGAATATGAATTTAAAATCGTACACATGTTGGGGGAACAGCCCCACTTACTACGTTTCCATACACCCTCTTCGAAGTGCCATCACCACACCTTTGCTGGTACAAGAGAACATCAATTTGGTGCTGAGAAAGTGCACCGACTCAAACTTCCATGGAAGAACTAGAGCAGGAATCACAAGAGGATGTTACATGGGGAAAGTAGGAAACAACATGAAAACACTTCGCTAGAGGCATGTCAGCCGTCATTTCAGGGAAGAAGGTCAATAACAAAGATGTGATCGCCTTGAAAACCATGCAGGAGAAGCAGTCAGATGGAGCAAGGCATACTTCTATCCGTGACCAGAGTACTCCTACCAATATTGCTACGCCGACGGGCTCAACTGTGCACACAAGAGCCACTGGGGAATAAAAGCAACCAAGATGATGCTCAAAGGAAAATGTATGGTTCCCAGAACAAGATCATATCATAGAAAATGTCGTTCAAGCCTGCCACTTAATGCCAAAGCACTGGGAAACCCTCTCAGCTAGAAGATCTGCGAATGTCTGACCTCCCAGATATCGTATGGTCAAAGTTGGCATTGACTTCCATGGGTTATTGGACATAGGGTGATACTTGTTGGTGGTTATTGTTGAATACTCATTTTCCCCTGGTACATCAAGTGTCAACATCCAGAGCTGCTACACTACCTGTTTTAAACTAAATCTTTGCAGTATGGGGTGTCTGGGTCAAGACTGACAATGGACCTCTGTTCTCAGGCCAGGATTTTCGCGAATTCATTACGTACCTTCGGATTCACCACAGAACAATTGTGCTGCTGTGGCCTCAAGCCAATGGCATGGCAGAGCATTTCATGGCAAACCAAGGCTGTGCAAAGAGCCAAGATTAAGATGTCGATAGGCCAGCCCTCTGTAAGGTGACTATCAAAACACACCTCCTAGCACCACAGCACGGTTCCCATCGTGCCCATCGTAACTAATGTTTGGGAAAAGAAGTCAGACTCAGCTACCCCAACCAAAAGACAAACCTCCATAGGACCATGAGAAGATGGTGGCCTGTGACCAGGAAGCCAAAGCAAAAATGAAGCAGGCTCCGAGCAACAGCCTTCATGCTCCATCCGGATGACATAGTACTAGTGCGGCAATGGCAAAATCAGATGCCCCATTTCTAGGCAAGTCACTGTCACCAGAATCAAAGGTACCATGCTCACTGCAACGACTGGATTGAACTAAATAACCAGCCCTTCAAGAAATTCGACACACCGGAAGAGGAGGAAAGTCTTGAACATGAAGACATTAGAGAGGATGGCATGCAAATGTCAGACTGGGAGGAGGTGAGAGAAGCCAACTAGGTGCCACACACCACCACTCAGATGATGGGCCTCAGCAAGACCTAGGGGACTGTCAGCACCAGGCTTGAACCATTCGGAAACCCAGGCAGCTAATTGAACTGACACACTGTGGATCCAGAGCTCCGGTGCTGCTAGTTGGTTGTTTCCCTAACCTTTGTCTCTTCCCTTTCCCAACAATCCTTTTCTCATTTCTCTCATCTCAATTTCCTCCCACATGAGAACTCAAGGAAAGTCCCTGAAACGGTCTTTCTCTTGATGAAGAACGGGCGGAGACAGGAGATGTAGATGTCGTGTAAACAGGGAGTTGGGAACCTCGGAACCTCTGGGGAATGGAAGACCCTGACTAGGGACAGCAACTAGACACTTCCTGACAAGGGTGGCAGGGACAAGGAATAAGCACACAAGGATGCACTGCCGACAGCAGCAGGGACCAGTTTTCCCCAGTGTGGGACACTTGTGCATATGGTAGGGAATACCACGTGCACCGGTATCCGGACTCCTGTTTTCGTCACAGCATCTGAGTACACAACACACCCTGCTCATGCCCAGTGTCTGCTCCAGGCTCTAGTCACGACTTCCATGGGAGGTGCTGGGTATGTTGGGTGTGAGCACAGGCAGAAGAGGGAGGAATGGTGCACACAGCATGAGTGGTGCACATGCTCTACAGTCGCAATCCCAGTGGTGTTTGCAGTCCTGCAGTTAGTTTACTCCAAATCAACCTGTAACATGTCCACGCGGTTACTTGTACACTTACATTATAGGCACTGCGCATGTATGCCTCTGTTTTGTGCATGTGTAGAGCTCCATACTATTGTAGAACTTGCACTGCAGACCTAAGACCCAAATGGTTTTTCACATGTTCTCTTGCACACTAGCAGTGCAGATCTTGAGCACTAGTGCTGCCTCCATGCACAAAGCAGATTAATGTTATGTGCATGAGACAGCAGCTTTCTCCTAGGTGGCACGCACAGAGCACTCTATTCAGACTTTCGACAGCAGCACTATCTCCTAAAGTGAGTGTACATTGTGAGGGAAGTTAGGTCGGGAATAGTTGGGTTGTCTCGTAACAAGGCCCCGGGACCAGATGGGATCCCCCCCCCTCCAATTTGGGGTTGTGGGTCCCCGTCCTTACCTCAGTCATCAATGCGGCAGTCAGAGTTGGTCCTCAGTCTCTTGGGCCACCTCTACCATTGTTCCAGTTTTCAAAAAGGGAATAGAGACAGTACGCACTGTTACTGGCCCATCTCCTTGTTGGATTTAGTGGTTAAAGTGGTCGGACGTATTTTACTGGACAGGTTATCTAGCTGGGCGGCTGATGACACCTTGTCAGATGTTCAGTACGGTTTTCGTCCTGGTCCATCAACCATGGACCAATGCCTTAACCTGTTCATGATTCTTAACAAGTATATAGTTGCCTGTCCTGGTACCATTTATCTGACATTCATGGACCTGTCCTCCGTGTTTCATCGTACATCTTTTTGAGACGTCTTCTAGCTGTACCTCAGGGTACCTCGACCTTTATTGTACATGAAGAGCTTGCTATGGCCCATCTCACTGACATGTTGGCTTTTCGCCCCCTCTAATTATGGTTAAAAATCTGGACCAGTAAGGGGACGTCATTAAATAAATCTATCTTAAAGGACTGCATGGCCCTTGAACATGCCTGTTAACCACAATAAGAGCTGCTCCTAGTATAGTGACCACTGTGGGTTTTTGGGTTATATTGTGAGTGAAGGAATCTCACAAAATGTGACGGACTGGTCTCACACACCACCTGTTGTCATGCTTCATCATTGACCAGTCCTTGCCCTCTAAAACCTTGGTTTGATAGAGGGCGGGCATACACCTGACGACAGGGATGCACTTCTAAACTAAGTGGGGGCCCGTGAGAAAGTGAATCTGAATAAAAATCATTATAGTTATCAAATAATGTTTTAATGTGATTGGTAACTATATGATATTAAAATCAATAAACAGTGTACGGAGAAGTTATTGTCCCCTAACCGTAGTGTAAGCGGTCAACATGTTTCTGCCGTGTTGGCCCAGGTGGGTCCAGGGCATTCATCAGGACCTAAATGTAAAAAGGGGGGAGGGGGGGCTCTGTTCTTACCAACTGGTGGCAAGAAGATACCACTGTGCGGGTGTGACCTGTGTCACTCTCCACTATTGAATGGCTTCCAAGTTCAAGCCTGTAATACAATATGAAAGGGAAAACATATAACAACAAACCTTGGTCACGGTGAGGTACTGAACACAATACATGCACTGATTCAGTAATAAGTGAGTGACTACTCGTGTGACATGTGACACTGTGTGTACATGATTACAAAATAGCATGAAGTGAGATAGGATCTCACTGTTCTTACCCTAGATACCAAAGCTACTTGCCCCATGGAAGGAGGGGAGGGGAAACCCCTGTTGTCAAACCCTGTAAAGAGAAACACAGACCACGATCGGCGTGAAAATGTGGTCTGAAAAAAATAACAAAGAATCAATCACACTTACACCTCGAGTGGTCCGTCGGGCAAATACCCAGTCATTCAACATTCAAACTCTTACTGCCTCAAGGAAAGTTTCCCGCGTTGCTCCTAGGTGACTGCTCCCATTCCTCCCCGATGTAGGAATGAGGAGAGAGTCATCGAGCTATATATAGTGTGATCAATTACGGTGATTAATGTTAAGTGGATCGGCAAAATGGGAAAGTTTCGCCAGGTGCGCGATTTCCGGTGTCCTCATGAGAACAGTGATCGCTAGAGAGGAAATGCCTGATTAAGAAATGGCGGGGGTTCACGCATGCTCTGTCGCGCGCTGAGGCTAGATCTGCCCGAACCTGCGTGTGCTCGAGTGGTGCCAGCGACGTGATTGAAACGCCCTTACGGTTGTGACTCCGTCATTGTGGGAGAGGCTGCGAAAGTAAGCTGACTCTGAATGCAGCCGGAACCCGCCCAAGTGTGGGCGTGGCTGCGCATGTGTTCTGGGTCCAGAAGAAGTCGGCGACTGCCCTAGTGTGGGCGCGGATGTTATGTTCACAATTAGGAAAACTTTGCAAAACTGAGTTTAAACCCCGAATAAAGGGGTTGGAGGGAAATCTAGATGGCAATCAGTACAGTGAGTTAAAAAAGCTCCGGTCTCTATTGCATAGAGCACGCAAAAATAAAGGACGGGTGCTAAGTGCGCTAATATGGGCAAAAAATGTGTTGTGCTGTGCCCATCTGTTGTGGCAGCATCTAGAGGGACCGTTTATTGATTTTAATATCATATAGTTACCAATCACATTAAAACATTATTTGATAACTATAATGATTTTTATTCACATTCACTTTCTCACGGGCCCCCACTTAGTTTAGAAGTGCATCCCTGTCGTCAGGTGTATGCCCGCCCTCTATCAAACCAAGGTTTTAGAGGGCGAGGACTGGTCAATGATTAAGCATGACACCAGGTGGTGTGTGAGACCAGTCCGTCACATTTTGTGAGATTCCTTCACTCACAATATAACCCAAAAACCCACAGTGGTCACTATACTAGGAGCAGCTCTTATTGTGGTTAACATTTAGTGCTGGAGGCTGCTAGCTCCTAGAACCCCGTGCCTCTTGTTCCCTTCTCCACGCACTGTGGAGCTCATGTGTAATTATAATACCTTGAACATGCCTCCCATATTCCGTGGCTCAAATACATCAGGGAGTGCCTTGTGAACCTGGGGATAGCAGACCTTTTTTTTTTTTAAACCCAGAACAGAGTAAAAAGGAGGACCTGGTCTGTATTAAGGAAGCCTTTTTTAGACCGCAGACAGGGAAGAGAAGGAGCTTTTAAAGCCTAGTGTGCGTCTCTTTATTCTCCTAAGAACTATGCAAATGATCGACCCTACTTATTAGGGTTTGTGAATTTGTACGATCGTTGTTTATTGACCAGGTTCCGGTTTGACCTTTTTCATGTTCTTCTCTCCCGCCCAAGGGGGCTGTGTAAGGGACAGAGGTTGTTTTTGATCTGCAGTTTTTATGAGTTACCCAGGAAGTCCTAATCGTTCTGATTTTGAAAAAAGCTAGCTTTAGGCAAGTGCATCCTGCTTAGTTTTTTATTAATGCTTAAGGGCAGTACTGTTTTCAGTGTGCTTAGTTTTTGTGTTATAATTTTTTTTTTTTGACATTTTGAGAAAATTGCATCATAAGTACAACAAAGTTAATAATAACTTAAAATTTGAATGATATGAATAAATATACGGAATATATGGAAAAGAAAAAGAGAAAATGCATATATGATAAATACTATGCACCAAAAAATAACACAACTATAAAGATAAATAGTAAGATATACAGTTGAATAAATATGGTGAGAAACGTTAAATATTTAAATAATGCAAGCAACATATAAGAGATATAAGTCTTAAAGAATCAATCATAGGTTAACTCAATAGATACATAAATTGAGTATATAAATTAAACATGTATAACTACAAATATAGAAAATAGTAACATGACAAATCTCCTCAGCCCGAGGAGTAATTCATTTGTAAAATCGAAAATTGTAAAATATATGAAGAAAGGAGTATTGAATAGAATATAGAAAAATAGTTGATATAAGAACTAACAAAGCATATCAATAGAAGTTATATGAAGCGAAATGAGAAATGAGATGTCAATAAGATATAGTAAGAATAAAATAGAAGAAAATTAGAAAAGATAGAATAATATAATAGAATAATAAAATAATAATACAACAAAACTATAAGTTAATACAATAATAGGAAAGCATGAAAACCAGGGGTAGAAAGAGGGAGGGAAGGGAGAAAGAAAGAAAGTATATTGTGAAATGTCAGCTCAAGGGGTATTAATATCCACTCCTGGAGTGTTATCATCAATATCCATGCCACTATTCAGGTTCAGGAAAGGTGACCAAACACGAAGAAATATGTCAGTTTGATTTTGAAGATTATAAATTAACCTCTCATGTGACGCTGTTTGGAACATAGTTGTTAGCCATTCTTCTTGCGAAGGAGGAGATGGAGATTTCCAATGGCGTAAAATACATATTTTTGCTGTGTGAAAAAGACGACATTGGGGTTTGGTGAGTTTTGGAGATAACTGAAGGTCATGAAGGATAATAACAGCAGGAGTGAACGGAAGATGTAAAGGCATAGTAGAAGATAAGATTTTTCCCACATATGCCCAGAAAGATTGAATCAACGGACAGTCACATATAATGTGTGCTGAGTCAGTTAGTGTTATCACATCTCCAGCAATTGGCATGGGAAATTAAACCAGCTTTCTTTAATCTTGCAGGAGACCAATGCCAATCATGAAGAATCTTAAATAGGCAAAATTTAAGTCGAGCTTCACGGGTTCCTTTATCTAGATTCTCCATTATTGTCTCCCATGCATCAGTAGTGTAAGAAATTGAAAGTCGTGACTGCCATTTAAATTGAAGTGTCTGTGTTAGAGGTTGAGAAAAAAGATTTGATGTAAAAACTCTGTATAAACCAGATATCACTCCTTTATGTTTTCCCCAAGTATTTAGGTATGATACTATCTGTGAATTTAACAGCACCGGAGAATGTGAACCTAATTGTTTTTCCAAACATTGCTTGAGCTGGTTATATTTTAGGGATTGATGCAATGGAAGACCGAATTCCTCTTGTATTTGTGTGAATGTTTTAAGGTCACCATTATAAAAAATTTGATCTAATGTTTGAATACCTGCTGCTTCCCTTAATGGCCATGATAATACCTTCTTATTAATACGAACACCGGAATTATTCCATAAGGGTGCCTTTTCATGTATATGGGAATTTAAAGCTAATATACGGTGTGCTCTTTGCCACGATTTGGACATGGCTGATAGGACTGGGTTTGTGGGTTTTCGACGTGCAATTTTAGTGCCATAAAGTGCAGAAATATCAGAGCCCGAAGATAAAAGATGGCGTTCTAAATGGACCCATTGCGGAACATCAGAGACTCCCGGTAACATGTATGATAATTGAGAAATCTGCAATGCTAAGTTATAATGTTCAATGGATGGAAGACTCATACCTCCAGAAGAATGGTGAGCCATTAATTTCGTCACGGCCAAGCGAGGTTTCATTGAGCCCCATATAAAAGTTTTTATTTTGGAATCTGAGTCTCAAAGTAGACAAGGGAATATGAAGAGGGAGCATACCTAAGGTATATAGAAAACGAGGAAGTGTAACCATTTTAACAGCTTGAACTCTACCCCACATGGAAAGATTCAAACTTTTCCACTTATCAAAGTCACGTTGCATTTGAACAATCAGTGGGTTCAGGTTATCTGTAATCATACCTTCCATACCCTTATTCACTAAGATACCCAAATATTTAAGACGTGAGGGTTGCCAATGAAAGGGGAAGTTGTGTATTGCCGCTTTAGTGGTTCCATCAGAAATAGGTAAGGCTTCACTCTTGTCCCAATTTATTTTATACCCTGAGAATGAAGAAAAAGTGTCTATAATTTGAAGCAAAGATGGCAATGAATTAGGGAGGTCTGTTAAGGTGAGTAATATGTCATCTGCGTATAGATAAAGTTTTGATTCACTTATAGGGAGGGATATGCCTGTAACTGCTTCAGATTGACGAATCGTGGCTGCTAAAGGCTCCATTGCTAAAAGAAAAAGTGGGTTATAGAGGACATCCCTGACGTGTTCCTCTTCGGATCGGAAATGATTCTGATATGAAGCCTCCACAATTAACTTGTGCGGAAGGATTATCATATAGTAGTCGTACTTTCTGAATAAACTGGTTTCCAAGTCCAAAACGTTCGAGTACTTTAAAAAGATAGTCCAATTCTATGCGGTCGAAGGCCTTTTCAGCATCTAGTGATAAAGCTAGTGCGTCTTGTGGGAGGTTTTTAGCATAACATAGGGTATGTGCCAGTGTACGCAAGTGATTCCTAGAGGAACGTCCTGGAACGAATCCTACTTGAGTTGAGTGAATTAAGGAAGGTAATACCTTTTTAAGACGAGAAGCCAAAATGCTAGCAAATATTTTTATATCTCCATTCAGGAGTGAAATTGGACGGTAACTGGTGCAAAGCAAAGGGTCCTTTCCAGGTTTATGGAGTACTGCAATTATTGCCTTGTTAGAAAGAGGATTTAAGGAGTTATCTCGCTCTGCTTCTTGAAAAGCAGCATATAGGGAATCAATTATATTATGTCCAGCCCAACGATAGAATTCAGCTGGAAAACCATCTTCCCCAGGAGCTTTATGGTATGGCAATTTAGATATTGCTTGCACAATTTCATCCCTGCTAATTTCTCCTCAAGAAAAGCCCTTCCATCATCGGAAAGGTATGGAAGATCTACTTTTGAAAGAAAGTTGTTTAGTCTATCTGTGCTTACTTGTGTGTCTGGTGTGTAGAGGGACGTATAAAAGGAAGCGAACTCATTCACTATGTCCTGTGGTCTAGTAAGAATTGGACCGTGAGATGATTTAATAGCTGGGATAGCCATGGCTGCTTCTCTTTGCCTTAGTTGTGCCGCTAATAATCTACCTGCCTTTTCACCTTGTTCATAATGTCTTGTTTTCATTTTATGAAGGGCAAACTCCGCCTTAGATGTGTAAAGCCCATTTAGCGCCATTCGAGCTTGTTATAGAGATTTACGATTTTGCAGTGTTGGTGCTATGGTATATTGACGGGTATACGACTGAATGTTCTGTTCCAATTCTTGTTGACGTGCAGCATTTCGTTTGTTGGCTAATGCCGCCTCGCGCATCAATTGACCTCTGATAGTAGCTTTAGCCGCAGCCCATATCACTTTACTTGAGGTTACCAAACCCCGATTCATAGAAATATAGTCTTCAAAAAATGTTTGTAATTGATGTTTACCCTCTGGAGACTTGTGTCGTATGTTCATGCGCCAGGGTTTACGCCCTGGTCTGGATATGCCTTCTTCAATGGCTAAGAGGACCGGGGAATGGTCAGATAATGCTGCTTCCAAAATACAAGATTCTTGAATGGATTGAACTAATCTTTGTGATACTAAAAAATAATCCAAACGAGAGAGAGTACCATGCGTTGGAGATGAAAATGTGTACTCAGTATCTGACGGATGTGAAAGACGCCAGTGATCAATTAATCCATGATCAGCTAAGATGTCGTCCATTAGTGCCCTGTCAGCATTATTATTTTTATCTAAGGGTCCTGTTCTATCTAAAATTGGTTCCCTTACAATGTTCCAGTCGCCACCTATGAGATATTGTGATGCACCTATCAACTAACAAACGATTTAGATGAAGAAAAAATGATTTTTTTGATCCCGTTGGAGCATAAACAGAGCCAACACAAATGTAGGCATCTCCAAGACGTAGCTTGGCAAATACATAACGACCTTCAGGATCTGTTCATGTTTTTGATATTGTTACTTGGAGAGATTTACGGATTAGAATTGCTACTCCACATTTGCGTGTGGGGCCTGCGGTTGTATGTTCATCCCTTTGTATACTACTGTGAATTACTTTGCCTACCCAATCTCTACAGAGTTTTTCTGACTCCAATGTATCCAAATGTCTCTTGAAGTAATGCCACATCTGTCCTCTTGGATTGAAGATATGACGGTACTTTCTTTCTTTTGATGTAGTGAGTAAGTCCATGCACATTCCATGTAATTACAGAAAGAGGGCGTGTGTTGGGCGTGTTGGACATATTTACGAGGTGCCAATGAGTTTAAGAAGAAAAAAAAAAAGGGGGGGGGGAGAAGAGGGTAGAAAATAGGAAGAGAAACCCCTGGTTTAGCAGAGATATAGATAATCAGACACAAAGGGAGTAAAAGTTGTGAGAGTAGGAAATGTGTAGAGACAGTAAAATTAAGAAAAATAAGGTAAATATAATTTAGATATTGATAGAGAATAATATAAGTGCCAAAAATACTAAACTGTGAACCGCGGGTCTATATCTCCCGAAGCTCCACCGCTTAGAGGGGCCCCGACGAAGGGACGGCAAACACCGCCAATCCATATATTATACACATCACAGCATAACATAGATTACCATAATATGCTGAGTCTATAGGAAAGCACATAATGCAAATACATATATAAAATCAGATGAGAAGGTCCCTTAAGCATGGTATATGTTACCATCTCGAAAATGCAATAAATATAATATATATTAGATATGAGAACATTCATTGCTATATATAAATGCACACAAATTAAAAATTAATTGATCTAATATAATAAATATACGAAATAGAACAGAAAGTGAAAAGCTGAGGTAAATATTATTAAATATTATAGTACGATAAAATGGATCATGCTAATGAAACAGTATAATTCAATACATATTATAAAACATGGTGAATAGATAGCATTCTATTACGCAAAACTTGAATAATATTTCCATCTATATCGCATAGATTTACACTGTCTAATCAATTCAACTTTTACAATAAAAATATAAGTAATGCAGTAGTTATCTTATTTTAAATTAAATTTAAACAATATGAAAACTTATTTAATGACTAAATTTGTCATATTACAATTGTCAGTCCTCTTCTGAGGCAGGTTTCAAAGGGGAACAAGACTTATCTCTATGTTGATCTTGTGTAAAAACAGAAGCGGCGTGCAACGCTGAAGATTTATCATCTTGGGTACGAGTAAGTCTTTCTAGATCTCTTCCTCTTTGGCGAGGATTGCTAACATTACGTCTTCTATTATCAGGTATTTGTTGTGTGAAACTCAAGCTCGCATAGCTTTGATCAATTGAAGCATCTTGTGTATCCATATCTTGTGTTTTCATTTGATCTAGGAATTGCTGCAAATCTGCTGGATCATAAAAGTCTCTGGAGTACCCATTTTTCGTAATACGAAAACTGGCTGGTTCGAATAGACATATTTAATGTCCAGTTGTCGTAACTGAGGTCTAATAGCAAGGAATGCTTTGCGCCTCTCGTTAGTCTCTTTAGAGAAATCCGCAGCCATGTGTATGACGTGACCCTTATATGAAAATGAGCCATGCGAACGCGCTGTGGTTAGTAGAAGTCTGGTTTGCTCATGCCTGAGAAAACAAGCGATAAGTGGTCGTGGTCGAGCTGTGCTATTTTTTCGTGAAGGACCTATGCGGTGAGCACTTTGGATCTCTAAAGGAGGGTCAAAGGTGATGCCAGTTAGCTTCGGAAGAACGTCACAAAGAAATAACCTAGCATTTTGATTTTCAATATTTTCCGGAAAGCCAAAAAAGCGAATATTGTGTCTCCTACTACGGTCCTCCAAGTCAACTATCTTACTGCGAAGAAAGAGCAATTCTTGATCTTTATTTTGCACTGCGTCTAGACGATTTTCCACAATTGTCAGTCTCTAATCTAGAGCATCGGTTTTTGTGCGAAAACCCGCCAGTTCTACACCAATGGCTTTGGTTTCAGCTGTTAGAGAGGAGATGTTAGTGTCCATACCTTCTAGACGTTTACTGACTGCGGAAATTTCCAGATATGTGATTCAGTATATCACCTTGCGAAGAAATGTTAGCATGTTGAGGTGGTTCTTTTGATGCAGGAGCAGATCCTTTGCCAGACATCATGCTTTATTCCTTAAGAACGTCAGCAAATAGAAGTGGCGTAGAGAGTTTACTGTCACTTTTAATGTTTGACAATATCAGCCCCACAGCCGCGCACAAAATTGTATCTTGACCTCTGTAATATCTTTCTAAAATGACGCTTCTGTGCACAGAGTTATCAAATATGTCTTAGTGACAGTAATTATCCACAAGAGTCAAGACTGAATATCAATTCCCACCACTTCAGAATGTCATATATCTTTTCCTATTACTTCAATGCTTGATATCTGGTGAGGTTTAATTTGTGAGCGAACGCTATATTAGGCAGTAAAACATATACAGAAAGGGTCACATTTCATTAGGTATATGTTGTCACCTCATTTCATTCAACATGCATTGAATTAGGATTGCATCATAGCGATCATAACCACCACTACTGTATATGTACAGTCATATATGCTGACTTCAGCGTTGCACTTAAAAGTATTCAGGGGAAGAGCTTCAGCTTAGTATAGGAAAATAGCAGACAGAAAAAATGGTAAAATCTCAAACTGGCATATTCCCCTCAATAGAATATATTATAGTATAGTGGTTTGTTACCTCTTAAAATAACACCACTACAGGCAATGTTCTTTTGCTTCACCAAGAAGTCAGGGTAACAGCAAAAGTATAAAAACACCTTGGGTATGTATTCGTCATAGGTTCCCCCTTTGAGCACTATATATGTGACCAATATTATAATTCTTCACCTGATATATTATATTGACATGCCTACTAAGTTTGACCTCCAGGAAATATTTCTGTCTGAATAGAAACTCATAGACAGAAGGCAGCGCACTTCAAAACACAGCCACAGAACAGTCATGAAGCTAGAGGACGTTTGACGTATTCTCTGCTTTCTCCTCAGCTACTTGCTCATGTGACAGGCCTTAATTTTTCGTGCTTTGCCAATTTCACTCAGGTGTCTGCCATTAAGAGTCTCCTCACTGAGTAAAATATCATGGGTAATAGGCAGTAACACATGAAATCACCTCAGGCATTGTCAGTATGTAGCAGCAGCGTGGTGAATTTCAGAAGTGGACCCAATTCAATTAAATCCTCTAACTTCGTCACATTGCTTCAATAGTTTATATTTCCAGTTTAACAAGTATTCACAAAGGAAAAAACGGAGCTGAAAATAGTTTCCATCTGAAGAGCCAGCCACAGTAATTATAAAGTCTCCTCAAGGGCTCTTGTCATCCAAAATAAAGCATATGTCATTTCTTACTTTCGTGAATGACTGGAGTTTGTAGAAGGGTTAATGCTACATGACAGGAAGACAAACGTTTTAAATAGCACACTCAAATTACCTCAGTAGCACTGCACAGAAGTTTAAGTGGAAGCCGTCGTATACAATGTTTCTATTAATTCTCAAACTCCACAGTTTCTACTGACGGAAATACTGAAGCTGTGCAAATCACCTCATTAGGCAGCCTTTTGTTACAGCGTGTGAAGCGCTTTATGTTTAAGCCATAAATTAGCTGGAACTGCTCTCCACAGTCAGAGAGAAGTCGTCGCCTCACCTCCAGCCCTTCCGGTCTTCAGCTCTGCTCACGCAATCTGTGAGGTGATTTTCCGTCCAGTATGAAGGCAGTTAATTGCGTAGGCTGAAGCGCGCAGAAGGGATAAAAATAACACTGCCTCTTCCTCGGTCCTTGCGCTGTCAGGAGAGCAGTTCAGAAGCTGCTCCAAAATCGCCGAAGAGCCGCTGCCTCCGTCCGGGGCCCCCCCACGGCGCGGAGCTCTGGATCTAAGCGGCCATCTTCTCGCGTGGCCAGACCACGCCCCCCAGTGTGCTTAGTTTTTAAAATCTGCAGTTGGGCTTAGATCTAGCTGTGATTAATCAGTGTGTTTTAATACTTTATTTCTGCCACAATGCACTTTGCAACGTCCTGCACATTTTACTTGTTTATTAACGGTCTATACCGGATGAGACTCTGGTTCTGCCTTTGTGAGTCTGATGCCCTTTGTATTTTGTACTTTATACACAGTCTAGGTTATTATTCTAGTTGGCACGTTTTATTCGAGGAAGTTTTCATCTGTATTTCATGTGTGCTTTTATGGTTTTTGTGCAAGAAACCGAATAAAGATAATGATTTGATTTGAGTGTATATTGTGCACTAAGTTAACCCTGAAGACCTCTGGAGGCTGGACTCTCTCCCAGTAAACTACTTGCACACACTAAACTTGTGGACCCTGGGCAGCGGACCTCTTCCCCCAGAGGCTTATTTTCTGCTACAATGGACACTAATATTTTGGATTAAAAGTCGAAAGAACTATCCTAGAGCCCTAATTGATAAATCTTTCCAGGGAATCCTGCCTTAAATTAATGGGCAGGAGTCAAAGGCTATATGTAAGAGGAAGGGTGATGGTGCTTTCAGCAGATGGGATACAATTGCAGTGGGCCAATGACAGTTGAATTAAAGAATAATTCAAATTTCAAATCATTGGGAGCTTGTCAATCAAATCTCGTACGATGGGCTAATTTGGTGGAGGGAGATCTTTCCTGATTACCTGCCACCTTGAAATGTAAAAAGACAGGCCTGCCTCCAATCTGTGGGGTGATAATTGCTAATTCACTCCTGTTATTAGTATGTATATATAGGTATTTATGTAGCTTGAAGCTGCCCAAGAGGCAGTGGAGCACTGTACATGTTCAAAGACCAGCATAAAATCAATGAGTGGTTGAAGAGGAAGCTGGGTTACGAGCACTTAATACATTGTGATGTAGTGTTCTTTAAACAGTCTTCAACTCTTTCCTAAACTGGAGCAGTGTTGCGGTGGTTCCAATAGAGACTGGGATATTGTTCCAGATCCTGGCTGAATAGATTGAAAAGTCCTACCGTCTTGTGTGTTTTTTCATTTTTACACGTGTCTGCCAGTCTGATGGGGCCCTGGCTGCAGATGTGCTGAAAACCAGAGATGTTTAGATTCTCTGCAAGATGCACGAGAAGTGCTGGTTGTGGTGGCTTTGTAAATGATGCAGTTGGTTTTGAAGATTGTGCAGGCCAGCCAATGGACTTCCATCAGTGTTAGACTTGCCATCCTTAAGGCGGCCTTTCTCCAAACTTGTTGCCTGCTTACCTCCTCTCTTGTTGGCTTTAGGACTCTGAGCAATTTACCGCTGCTGACCAGTGCTGAAGTGCACGTGCTTCTCCCCTAAACATGGTGACATTGGTGTGTACACAATTAAAATATATTTAGTTTACTTGTAAGTACCTTGTAAAGTGGTATACCATCTACCCAGGGCCTGTAACCTAAATGCTGCTAGTTGGCCTGCAGCACTGATTGTGCCACACACAAGTAGCCTTTCAAACCTCTCAGGCCTGCCTTTGCAGGGCTTGTGTATGTAGTTTACTGCCACTTCGACTTGGCATTTAAAACCCGTGGCCAAGCCTTAAACTCCCCTTTTATTATGCATAAGTCACCCCTAAGGTAGGCCCTAGGTAGCCCATAGAGCAGAGTGTGGTGTAAGCAAAAGGTAGGACATGTACTTTTACGTTGTGCATTTCTTGTAGTGACAAACAGCAAAATGTGTTTTTCACTCGTGAGGCCTATTGCCCTCATAGGCTGCCATTGGGAATTCTTTAATGCACTATTAGGTTGTAATTCCTGATAGAAAGTAGTAGTTGCATCATGTTTTATATCTTTGGAATGGTAATGATAAATCCTCTTACTGGTAAAGTTTGATTTAACATTAGTATTGTAGAAATGCCACTTTTAGAAAGTGGGCATTTCTCTGCTCAGTGTGCCTTCAGCCTGTTTCCAATACACGTCTGGGGTGTGTGACATCAACACTTTGTGCATTCCCTCTAGACAGCCACAAACACAGAAAGGTTAGGTGCATCTGCTTACTCATCTGCATTCTGATGGATCTTCCCGAGCCGGAATTGAGGGGGGAGCTGACATATCTGAATAGTCATTGTCGTGTTTCCCACACAAAGGGCTGATTAACCCCTACTGATAGTCTGGAGACAGAGCTGGGAAGAAGGGACCTGTGGGCACTTCAAAGACCCTTCTTTGAAGTCATCCCCACTTCAAAGGCACAACTGGGTATAGGTACTGGGGCTCTGACCCTACCAAAACAGTACACTACTGGACCTGTGAAGAACTCTGCCAAGAGAAAAGACTGCTATGCAACAAGGATTGCCACTCTGCCTGACTGCTGCTCTGAAAGAACTGCTTTTTTGCTTTGCTCTGCTGCCCTGCTGTCTGCTGATCTCTGGCCTGCTTAGGACTTGGACTGGACCCTTGAACCCAGAGTGACTTCAAGGGCTTTCTGGCTTGCTACCTGTTCTGAAGTCTCAGGGCCATCAAAGACTTCCTTCAACAGCATCTTGACTCTGCCATCTGTGAGTACTGCCATTCCAGTTCTTGACACCTTAAAATGTGATTTCTGCTGTGCTGATTCATCAAAACCGACGCATTGATGACTTTGCGGAGATGGAAACTGACGCATCACCCTTCGCCAGTGCAGCTGCCACTCGACATCGTTGTGATCGACTGCGTGGCTTGACAATAACACATCGCCTGCATCTTAAAGGGGTTGGCCAACGAACCCTTCATCGGCTGCTCAGATCGGAACTGACACATCGCCTGCATCCACGGGATCGACGACAATGCGTCGCCTCCTCTGCTCCTCGCATAGTCTTTGACATCGGGGTTTCCTCCATCCAAGATGCTTTTTCAGCTGGACCTGCATGAGTCCTGTAGGCTTCTGCTCTCCATCACGGTAGGCCTGAACTTTGGAATTACCCCGGTCTAGCACAACCTAGGGTGACCAACTGGCATGGGTGCAATTTCAGGACGGTGAGTGTAAAAATTCAGGACAAAGGGTCAAAATTCAGGACAAAAATTCAGAACAGAAGGTCAAAATTCAGGACAAAAATCTGCACCAAAAGGTAAGTTTTATAGACACATCAGAGGAGGTTGCGCAATGGTATACAAGTAAGTAAATAGACAGCCACTTAAGTACAAGTCGAAATAAGCTTATATTAGGTTGAGACACCGTGCACTTTACGTTTTTCGGTATGCGTGCAGCTTTGAGCAACTGTGCAGGTCTTTTTGTGGTATTTCATATGATCATAATCTATTTATATGGTTACTGCACTGGGTTGTCCAGTATATTTTGTTTACAGTTCATGGTCCTGAGCAGGCACACCAGCCTGTCTTCAAGTGTGCAGCCCAGTAGTAGGGCAAGTGGTATCCACATTTACGCTGCCCAGAGCTCTGCTTTTGCTTTAGTAGTTATTACTACAAAGTCGGAGCCTTGAAGCCAGCTCTACTTTAAACATTAACATTGTTCAGTCAAAATAACCCACCTTTCATGAATTCCAACAATGGTGTACATATTTCGTCCTTTATGGGATTGTCTGGTAATGCAGTGGAAATGCTTTCAGAATGTTGAAGCTCTAGGTAATGGCAAAGCTAGCACTTAGGCAACGGTGGTTATACAAAATAAAATGATTGATAAAAGCATCCTCCTTAATATTTTGCAATTAAACTTTTTCAAACATCTTCTTACAACCGACCTTGTACCATTTCCCCAAGGAATTCCACCTACAGCCCTCCAGTAAATCAAGACCTTTTCTTTGCTCTCTTTCATCCTAATTGCGGAGACACCGCGCTGCTATACTACCTTGACCTTGAAGTGATTTTGGCCTTTGGGATTTGCTGAAACTTTCAGTGATAGGACAACTTGGGCAAAAATGAATGCATGAAGTGAGTGTTGGCAGTAGTTTTACATGCAATTGTGAAATGGCAGGCAAACTATCGAATGGATGTGCAGCTCATGGGGCAGAGAAGTATATGCGATCATCACGAAGAGAAATTGCACTTGATGGTAAAACATTTTCTGCATTACCTTTTAGATGCAGAACTAAAGATGTAAAGAAAGCAGCCCTTCTGTAAACCGATCGCATCTCAGATGTTTGGAAATTGTGTGTCCTAATCTGTTATGCTTGTGACTTGCTTTAAAAACAATGGAGCTTTGGTTTTTGCTTGCCTTGGTATAAAACATCTGTGAGATAGCATGCCTTCTTACATTCACGTTCACAACATATCACACTGCATTGCCTCATTTAAAGTAGGGCATCCAAACCGAGAAACTCAAGATAGCCACAAGAAGCAAGTCTGAGAGATGAATGAAGGGGGTTACGGGCAGCGAGCCAACCTAGCAAACATCTCGAGATGAGCTCCCGCATTTTCAGTTACAGCAGAAAGAAGGAATGGTTCACTTCAGGCAGTTTAACGTGTACTCTAGCAATTAACACCCGTTTCAAATCCAAGCAGCCTTTACATGCGCAGATTAACCACTTGCCCGCATTTACATTTCTTTGAAGCAGCCCGGCACCCCGGCTGCCCCTCCCGCTGAATCACTGCACAGGAGACCACCTCCCATCTGCTTCAGCTGAGCCATCTCAACTTCTGAAAATGTGTCCTTTAGCACAAAGGCTAAAATTACGGACAAATGCCGTCCGTGGAAACTTCCTTCACGGACAACAGACATTATAGAAAATACACGGACAGTCCGTGAAAATTGCGGACGGTTGGTCACCCTAGCGCAACCAGATGTCCCTGGTTGGCACTTTATGACTCTGCACTATAATTTGATTTAGAACGATTAACTCTGCACCCTGCACTTTGTTCTCGGGCCCTGGACCTAGCACATAGCACTTTCGACCGGGTCCCTGCCAGCCAGTGAGGAGGGGTGTAGGAACGCCATAAAGCCTACGAGGAGGTCCCGCAGCGTGGGAGACCGATTAACTCTGCACCCTGCATTTTGTTCTTGGGCCCTGGACCTAGCACGTAGCACTTTCGACTGGGTCCCTGCCGGCCAGTGAGGATGGGCGTAGGAACGCCATAAAGCCTACGAGGAGGTCCCGCAGCGCGGGAGACCGATTAACTCTGCACCCTGCACTTTGTTCTCGGGCCTGTAGAGGCTTAGGACCAGCGCGTGTCGCTTGCGTGGCCTAGGCTAAAAGAATGGGACGCCACACGGTGTGCTGTTTAAACTCGCGTCGTCCCGACTGCCGCCGCGGGCCACGCCTCCTTTATTTATATTCGCGTTGGCGTCGTACGCCAACGCCAGTGCGTGCACTACGGGCGCGGGAGCACTAGACTGCTACCCGGTCCCTTTAAACATTACATTCCTTCTAACCTTTAAATAAAACACAACCAAACAACAAAGTCTATCTGTTACCAGTTCCTGGTTCGGGGTCTCACGTCCACCACCTGGCACCCCTAGTTCGATCAGCTGGGCATTCACTGTTCCTTATACCAGAAACCCGGCCAACCGGGATGACTGGGCAGGATTGCCCCGTAGGCCGTAGCCACAGCCGGCTCCATGTGTCATTGTCAAAACGACACCTCCCCTCGGTGAGCCTCTGTCCAGTGTACCACTCTCCCTGGGACAACGCCGTCGACCCTCCGGTGTTCCGGCCGGCGACAGCTGGCCGTCACTCGCTCCAGCTCCCCCAGCCGCTGGTTCCTCCTCCGGAATGGTTTCTCCCACATCATCCTCCTCGGGTGCAGCTCCCGGGGTCCCTGTTTGGACTTTCTTGAAAAATGAGATTTCTAGTGTGTTCCTCTGCTCCTTTTCGGGCGGTCACCATCGTGCCTGTCCGGCGGGTCACCGTCCAGGGCTGGCACTCGTAGGGGAGACGGAATTTGCTCCCCGGATATCGGTCTTTCACAAACACCTGATCCCTCTCCTGAATGTTCGCCGGGCATGCTCTCCGGTCCCGGCTAGACCGGTCGTTGGTGGTGGTCCTCTTCGCCAGAATCCTGGGGCCATCAATGGGGTTTGGGATCCACGTCGGGTGATGGGGAAGAGTGTCCCGTACCAATCTGCCCAGACAGGCGGGGCCTGGTGCCCTTTCCGTCGTCGAGTGTGGTGTCATCCTGTATTCCCTCAGGAAACTGTAAATGGCTCTCTCCAGGGGGGCATTCTCAGCATGCGCTATCCAGATCACCCTATTGAGCGTGCGCATGAATCTCTCTACCTCCCCATTTGCTTGGGGCCAGCGCGGGGAGACTTTGCGGTGTTGTATCCCCCAGGACTTTAGGTAGTCGGCAAACTCTTGCCCTTGAAAAGGGGGGCCATTGTCCGTTTTGACCATCTCGAAGATCCCATGGGTTGCGATGATCTTCTCAATCTTCGTAATGACCTCCGTGGCGGTCTGGCTTGCCACCACCTCTACCTCTGGATACTTCGTGTAGTCGTCAATGACTACAAGGGCATGTCTCCCATCTGGCAGGTGCCCAAAGTCCATGCTGACCCGCTCCCATGGTCTCCGGGGATTATCCTCTGTGATGACTGGGTGAGGGCGGTCTGGTTGGCCCGAGACCTGGCACCACTGGCAGGTGCGAACAGTTTGTTCAACCAGGTGATCCATCCACGGGAACCACACCTTTACTCTTAGACGTACTTTGGTCTTCACGATCCCCTGGTGCCCTCTATGGGCAAGGTCTACGGCTTGTTGGGCCAAACCTGATGGAATTACCAGCCGAGGGCCTCTTAGTACACATCCGCTGTTGTCAACAGACAGTTCATCTTTCACTCTGTGCAGCGACTCCAACGCCGCCTTGGCTTGGGGCGTCCTCCGGGACAGTGTGGTCAGGATGGCCCGCCAGTCATTGGCCCTGACTGCCGCTTTAGCCAGCTGTAGGCACTCGTCCTTTTGGGTGACCTCCACAATGGCTTCCAAACTGAAGGGTAGTGGTCGGGACCTTTCCGCTATGAATCGGACATACTCCTCTGTCATTTGATTCGTCTTCCTCAGCTCTTGTGGCCGCTCTTGGGTGCCTAGACAGGTAGTCCGCCGGGTTGGACGACCCTGGCTTGTACTCCACCTTGTAGTCCTACTCCTGCAGCTGGAGAATCAATTTTTCGATCCTCGGTGGCGGCTTGGACACCGAACCCTGGAATAGTGGCACTAGGGGTTTGTGGTCCGTCGTGACGGTGAACGGTTTGCCGTACACGTAAATGTGAAAATAGCGGCACGCCCAGTGGATGGCAATCGCTTCCCGTTCTATCTGGGAATAGCGTTGTTCAGTCTCCGTCAGCGACCTGCTCGCTTACGCAATGTGGATCCACTCCCCGCTGGACCCCTGCTGGGTGAGCACGGCCCCTAGCCCGTGCGGGCTGGCGTCCACGGCCACGTAGGTGGTACGAGCCGGATTAAAGTATGCCAAAGTGGTGTCGGAGGATAGCGCTGCCTTTGTGTCCTGAAAGGCTTGCTCCTGGTCAGGACCCCACTGCCATACGGTGGTAGACTTGGTCAGTTCCCGGAGGGGCTTGGTGACGTTGGTTAGGCCTGGCATGAAACGTCCACAGAAATTGACCATTCCAAGGAAGCTCCGGACTTCCGAGATGTTGGAGGGCGCTGGAGCTTCTCTGATGTCCCTCACCTTGTCTGGGTCTGGAGCCACTCCTTGGTCAGAAAAGGTGTAGCCAAAAAAACTGAACTTCTTTCTCAGAAATTGGCACTTCTTTGTGGAGCGTCAAACCTGAATCCCTGAACCTCTGCAGGACGTTGCGTAGCCTCTGGTGATCATCCAGCGAGGTAGCATACACCAACAGGTCATCACTCACGTTCAGGACCCCCGGGAGCCCGCTGAGGACTTCTCGGATGGTGTTTTGGAACACCTCCGCGGCGCTCGATATCCCGAAGCTGAGGCGTTTGTACCTCCGGAGGCCCACATGCGTTGAGAATGTGGTGATGTACCGTGAGTCCGGGTGTAAGGGAAGCTGATGATACCCTGACCGGAGGTCCATCTTTGAAAACCATTTTGCTCCGTTGAGCTCCCCGAGTATATAGTCTATGGTAGGCGTTAGGTGACGCTCTCTTTTTATCGCGGCATTGGGGAGTCGCATGTCGACACATATGCGAACCTGGCCAGGCTGCTTCGGCTTCCTAGCCACTACTATAGGGGACACCCATGGGGTCGGTCCGTCAACTTTCTCAATGACCCCTTGTTCTTCCAACGCTTCAAGTTCTGCCTCCACTTTCTGCCTCAGGTGGAAGGCTATGCGCCTGTGCCTCAACGCCACTGGTTGGACCGATGGATCAATGTGGAGGGCGACTTCCTTTCCTTTGAGGCACCCGATTCCTGTGAAGATGTCACCGAACTCGTCCATGATGGTAGACAACTCCTCCTCTTGTACCGCTAGTGCAAATGATATGAGCCGTAGCTCCTCAGCCGTCTGGCCGCTCACCAGCATGCCGTTGCCCTCTTTAGTGACATACACGGTGGTAGGGGTCTCTTGCTCCTCGTGTTTGATTTTCGTCGGGAAGCATCCCAGCAGTGGGATGGGCGTCTTCTGGCCATATGCGAATACGCGAATCTTCGCTTCGCGCAGTGATGGACGGGGGTCCAGCCGGTTGAATACATCCTCCGCCATCAGCTCAATGGATGCTCCCGTGTCTATGGTGGCCTGTACTTCCTGGCGGTGGACCATTACCCTGCACTTCGGCAGCCTACGTCTCTTCGGTATTGGTTGATTTGCTGCGAACACGTAATGGACAGGGTAGGTACCCTCGTCGTCGTCCTCCATGTCTTCGGGCTCGTGGGCCTCTTCTACAGTCTGAGCCAGCTCTTTTTTGTGTCCTGCAGACTGCTGCAAAATCATTAACCTTGCCACATGCTGAGCATCTCCGTCCTTTCGCCGGGCATTCCTGCATGCGGTGTGGCGTTCCTCCACAATAGCCACATTGCCTCTTTCTGTCCGGTGCGCGCTTCCCTGGGTGCGGGCGCGGCTTCACTTTGGCCATATTCACTTGTTCCATCTTGATGGGACGATGAAGGGCTGCCTCCATATGGGACGCTCTCACTCGCGCCAACTCTTTGGATCTCACCATCGTGAGGATGTCCGCGAGGGGCTTCCTCGACTCCTGGAGGATGTGTTCACGGAGTTTGGAGGAGAAACACCCTTGGATAATTTGGGCCTGGATCTCTTCCTGCTCATCGGTGAACCCACACGTGGTGGCTAACTCCTTCAACCGCCCATGAAAGGCGTCCAATGACTCCTCCGCCTCCTGCTTTGCCTGACGAAAGATAAATCTTTCGTAGTCTGTTAGCCATGGGCTCAAAATGTGCATTAAGGGCATTGAGCAGTGTAGCGTAGGTCTTGGGGGTGGCCTCTACCAGTGTTTTGTAGATCCGGTGAATGTCCTTCCCACCCAGATGAAGGAGCAGCGCCCTGCGCCTCTCACGGGAGATGCCCGCCCCCTCGAAGTAGAATTGGAGCCTCTCCGTCCAGTCTTTCCACCTTGGGGCCAAAGCAGAGGGAGCGCCATCGACTACAAAAGGCTCCATGCCGGGATTGCCGCCATTTTGGGGTAATTAGTGGTCCTCCTCGCGGCACGTGCACTGTCCCTCTCTCTGGAACGGGGAACAGCCGCCTGGCCGAGGGCACTAAGGCTGAGATGACCCTGTGCGCTGCGTGGGGCGATGGGGGCTCAGAATCCAGGTCACTGCCCCTTACCTTCACTCTCTGGGAGCACTAGAGCAGCCTGCCCGATGCCTGCCGGTGATGATGGGCAGCAGGCCTGTCTGGTCGCTGTGTGCCTCTCCTCCAGGGCGCCTGATGCTCAGGTCCAACAGCAGCTGGACCACCTTGTGAGGAGGCCTGTTGGCAGGCCTTCCCTGCAGCTCCATGTGCCTCGTGGCAGAGATCGGCCTGCAGGGTGCAGTACCGCTGTTCGCCACCGGGGGGCCCACACGGCGCCCTCGATGACTTGTGCTGCGGCGCGGGCCGTCACCCGCCTCGTCGCCAGTGTAGAGGCCTAGGACCAGCGCGTGTCGCTTGCGTGGCCTAGGCTAAAAGAATGGGACGCCACACGGTGTGCTGTTTAAACTCGCGTCGTCCCGACTGCCGCTGCGGGCCACGCCTCCTTTATTTATATTCGCGTTGGCGTCGTACGCCAACGCCAGTGCGTGCACTACGGGCGCGGGAGCACTAGACTGCTACCCGGCCCCTTTAAACATTACAGGGCCCTGGACCTAGCACGTAGCACTTTCGACCGGGTCCCTGCCAGCCAGTGAGGAGGGGCGTAGGGACCCCATAAAACCTATGAGGAGGTCCCGCAGCGCGGGACGGGCTCGGCGCGGGACGTGCCCGGGCTCGTCATAGACCGGACGAGGCCGGGCTGGGCCACATCTGATATCCACTCCAGGGATTACAGTACTTGAGGGTGAGTTTCCCACGTTTGCTGTATGTTCCGGGATGCTATCAAGCCTACAGTCTAAACTGAACTCAATTAAACTCAAATCTGGGACCAATAAGGGGACTGAGCAGGAATCTTATTACCCTCCGCTTGATTGACCCTGGGACTATTTTTAACTTGGGTAGTGTTACGGGCTTTTTAGTAATTGTATGGGTATGTTGGAGATCACATATTATTTGATAGCCAGAAATTCTGTGGGGACTACAATTGCGTGTTATAATTAGTCTGAGGTTAAGTATAATAGTCTGAGTGGGAGAGATGGGTAAAAGAAAAGCTGAAAGTTTGCTAAAGACGGCAGGGGGGGTCTCAGAATTAATGAAGTATCTATCGGGAGCAATGGAAGCTATAGAAAAGCAAATGCACTCAGTGGAGGAGACGTTAAATCAAGGTAACAAGGTGGGAGAGGGACTTTCGGGATCCTCAAATTCAGAGCGCTCAGTCTCATGTTCCTCACACCCAGACATCACAAAAAATCCAAATAAAACAACTAACATGAACGGGTGTGTGCAGGATGTGTCTGATCATATCTACGTTTCCGACCAGGAACGTGAGACACAACCACCGTCAAAGCACCCTAGGAACCCAGAGGTAACATCAAAGCCCCCTGTCAATGAAACACCTACTCCTAGGCCTAACCCTCTAATTAAAAAGCGAAAGAAAACAAATCAGTCTAAATCTGATAAAGGGAGAAAAGGATCATCATCATCATCAACTATTCACAAAAATAGCTACGTTGTGGACCATGACAAGATAGGTCTTAAAATAGACTGTCTGCAAAATATATTTACCGATGCCTTAACGAATTTAATGACCAGGGTGATAGCTATTGAAGACACATTGAGGAAACGCTCAGGAGAACCTCCCGACACCACTATGACCAATATGCCTAACTTGGCAGTAGGTTCAGATAACGATCTACTTCCCCTCCAGGCTGACCACTCATCGAAGGGGGTTTACCAACATGAGCCACATATAAAGAAAGGATCACTCGAGATACATAACAATAACCAAATAGCCAATGCTCGAAACTCTTCGAATACATATGTAAGTAACAAGAAAGGACACATGCATATTAATACAGGGGTACAGGCTTGTCCAGACATTGGGACTAACCCGCCAATCCGTCCATTCCACTTAAATAACCCAGATATAGAAGGAATTAGGTTGGACCTGTGGCCACTCCCTACACTATAGTCTTGGCCAATGTCCCCCGTTTATCAACGCAGGCGACTGAAACATGGGACTCACTGAGAAATAAGGCCCTCTTTTGGCTCGGTACTAAAACCGAGCTAACAGAGGCCTTATTCGGAGAATTCAAGATGGCAAGAAGGGTAAGGTGGGTTCGGAGAAGTGATAAAACACTCCCAGGAGATTGCATAATCCTGACATTTAGAACGCCGCAATTGACACACGAGATCCTCACTAGACTCGGCAATGAATATACCACGACCATGGACATTAATGTAATGCCTCTTGGTTATTTTTATCCACCATCTAACCGTATGCAGATGAACAACCGCCTGAGAGGCTCTTGTGGTATTCCACCATATATATATGGTATTACCACACAGAACCGATTCGATTTATTGCCTTTTCTAGAGCACATCGATTGACTTGATATAACGGGCAGTCGTGTAGATCCAAACAAGGTTGAGGCGCTGCACTACCATTAAGCAGACTCTCCATGATCCTGTGGAATCCCCCCCCATTGATATAAATGCAATCAATAACACACACATTCCTGTTACCAGCCAATATCCAAGGTTATTTGTAGATCATCACCCTAGTACAGTAACCGACAACTTTAGTATCAAGACCAGTAATTATGGACAGGGGAGGACATCATCAAGCAAAGTATTATTTTGGAATGTGGCAGGCCTGCAAGCAAAACTTTCTAACCCCTCATGGCTAGACTTTGTAGAAGTTTTTGATCTATTATGTCTACAGGAAACCTGGGTAGATAGTACGGTGCATATTATAAAACATTTCACACCCCGGCGGTATCCTCCACCCACGGGAGGAAGAAGGGAGGCCTATGTATATATGTTTCTCATAGGGTGAACGTTACAAAACTAGAATTTATGGTTTCAGACACTTTCCACCAGGTATTGAAATTGTATATCGATAACATGCATTGTACTGTCCTTTTTGAATTTCTATAACATACCAAAAGACCAGGTTGAGGTGGTTTTGAGACCTCTACAGAACGAAATGCATATTATGCAGATGGAGACCAATAAGGATATGTGCGTGATTTGTGGGGGGGGGGACTTTAATTCTGCATTGTGTTCTCATGCTGGTAGAGGTATATGCAGTCTAATGCCTGATGATGGGGTAGATGCTACCGACTTTTCTCATTCACCGCTTGGGGACCAGCTAAATACAATCAAGTTCTCCTCTGATCTGGGTTTTGCCAATGAATTATGTTCTCCCATAATACCATTTAGTTGTACTTTCAATGGACGAGGGATGTGTTCTATTATTGACCATGTATGAGTACCAAATAGACACGCAAGTAGAGTACATAATTTCACAACCCACTCTGTTGCTTAGTGATCACTTTCCTATAAGCATCACTATAGATTTTCCATCTAACGTGTTAAACATAAGAGGCCATTCTGAACATTTTGTACAGGATATTGCACTAAATAAACGTAATGGATATACAATTAGGTGGTCCAGAATGGATCCTTTTGTATTTACCAAGATACTCCTAAATCCGATTTCGCAGTTTCTCGACGAGACTGCTGCAGATCCTGACCTTAACTCCTTCTTGAAAATATCATCTGAAACGAAGAGGAATCTACTAGTGGAAAATAAAAAATCTCATACTAAAAAGATGGGTTGGTTTGATACACATGGCTCTAAAGCCCATGCGGCACTGAAAAATGCACTACATAAATCAGCTAGAGACCAGATCGAAATCAAGGTGGCCAGAAAAGCATATAGAAGTGCCCTTAAAGATCTCAAGGAGGCCATAAGATCAGAAACTTGGCGGGGCCTTCAAGAAGCCTCCGAACTTCGAGATAATACAGGTTTCTGGAAAGCTGTGAACGCTCCTTTTCTGGCCCCTAAAAATCAACCCTCAATTGAGATCACCATCGGCGGGGACCAATGTGTGACCCATTTCTCTAAACTGTACAACGATAGTGCTTGTATGTCATTGTCAGTAATCTCCTGTCACGCCCTGGGGACTCAGTCAGCAAATCGTCTCCCAATCAAGATTGATTTTACTGTGGAGGAAGTCATTCACGCAATTAAAGCAACTGCTGGAGGCGAAGCCCCTGGCCCAGACTGCATGCCAGTGGATTTATATAAATCTAATCCTTTACTTTGGGGCCCATCATTAACTACTGTTTTAAAAGCCTGTTGTGAGCAGGGCTTCATCCCTTCCTGGTAAGAATCAATTCTAGTCACTATTTTTAACAAGCATTTGCAATGCAATAGGTCTCGCATTTACGCGAGTTTAAGCTATTGGCATTGTAAATGACAATGCCTAATATTTTTGTTTTTTAAAACATAAATAAAAGGTATTGTCATTTAAAATGGCAATAGCTTAAACTCGCGTAAATGCGAGACCTATTGCATTGCAAATGCTTGTTTTTTGTGATTTCAAGAGGACATACTCGTGGCTATTTCAAAGCTGCTGAGTGATCTGAAGCTAGTTTAAAAATATCTGGAGTATTAGTATGCAAGTCCTTATTGGCCCTGCATAGAGTTCTAAATATGCCTCTTTTACTTACCTGGCAGCCATTGAAGCCATTTCCATGCAGAACGTACATTGTCAGATTTCCTAAGGAAAATTGTGTTCAACAAGAGCTTTCGAGCATTCTTTCCTTGCATTAGTGCTTTGTAAATATCATTCATAACTTCTCAGTGTCAGTAAAGTTGCTGAGCATAACGCCATGGGATAGGAAGAGAACGACAACACAGCATCTAGCAACAATGTTTTGTGTTTGCAGTTGGCTCACTGTTTTTGTCATTCACACTTCTCAATACAGTAGTCTGTGTATGCAAGAACCAGCCTAAGACCATAGTAATTTAGTGATGAGTGAGTAGTAGAGGTAAGGTACTGCAACAGATGTTTGATCACTTTTTTTTTAAATTGTAGAATGAATAAGAACTTCAAGTTGTAAATTACCCTAAGATTTTTGACCAAGCTTGATGAACTTGGGCAGTAGTCTTGAAGTGGGGCCAGGCAGAAGCACCAGAAAATGTCCAAAGCCTAGTAGCAAGATTTCAATTGCCACTAAATTCATGCAGAGCCATTTGTGAGGCGTCTATTTTTGCATGTGGAAAAGGCAGTCCTTGATGGGAGAGCAGCTCCCCAGTTCTTTCCGAACATGGTATTGATCCGAGAGTCCTGGCATACAAGGGATGCCCATCTTTCTGACTATTGAATAGTCGTGAGTGGTTCAAGATGGGAACCAGGGTTGGTGAAAGAGAAGGAACTTGGAGCATTCCGTAATTCACTTTGGGATATTTTGGAAAGGAAGATACCTTGATTTATCAGTTGCGTGCTAGAACTGGTTTTCTGTGCAGAGGGAATGGACAACAGCTGGTGCACTTTTTGCTTGCCTACTTTTTGTGGTACACCCATTGGTAGCTGCAGTTTTGACACGTGAATTGAGGAAGAGAATTGGAACTAATATTCAGTAATTACTATTACAGGAGAGTAATGTATTCCATATTTCTGATATCAACTTTGACCAAATCCTAGAATCCTGAGCCGAGTGGCTGGTGGTACAAGGAAATTTAGTAGATTTGAAGCAAGTTGCAGATTGTGAGCCTTGGTCTCGGGGCCGCTGCGATGAGATTCTGCAAATTTTCTTCATAATAGTTTATGTACCACACGTGACACATAACCCACCATCTGCTGCATGATTTGCGGATGTGACCAAAACATGGGTTCTAGCTCAAAGGGATCAAATATTAAGAGAAACGTACATGTGGGGCCGCCACGCACTACGACCCTGCATAGATACTGATTGATGTATTCAGGTGTTCAACTAGCACAATTGAGGTAAGATGTTTTCCCAGAAATGTATGATAAAAAGACAAAATCGTGAAATAATGCTTTCCCAGAATGTGCCGGATTATGCCCATAATTTGCATTCGTTTTTGCTGGCTGTTCCAGTCAGCCCTGTACTGCCGCATAATGTCGGTGCTGCCTGAGCCTCGGCCTAGTGTACTTGTTACCATCGCCTTCTTTCATATCCTAGTTTGAATATTAAGAGCTCTAGCAGTAAACATTGTGCTGGACGCCTTCCCTGACTTACCTATGTATATATCCGCCCCATCCTTGAAGTGCTCTACAACGGAGAACCTCCCAAACTCCTGGCGAACACTGGCACATTGTGCAACTTGGATCCCACAACATCCAGCCCAGGTTGGGTGGCTGGCATTGTTTACGATACAGGAAACCAGCGTGGAAAGCAGCGATGTAATCACGTGGCGCGTGTGTTGTGTATGTATAGCTGCATGGACTTTGACTTCTGCAGTGTTACTAGTTAACATTGCATCTGGCTTGCAGGGCATGGCTTGGGGTGTGCCTGAAAGGAGCAGGCCTGGAGCTGCCGCAGCAGCCGTGGCCCAGCTCCCTTCCCACCGCCGGTGCTCGGCAGGAGAATGTTTTCATAAGGCTCGCACTCCACGCCCCTCCTCTGTCACATCCCTTCCGTGTTTACTTTCCAAATTTGGTGCGTGTTTGCGCCGCTTCTCTTTGATTGGCTGGGCCAAGGTGGTTATGGCAGCAGCTCTGAGTACGGACCACTTTCCTATTTGGAAACTGTTTTTTTCTGCACCCCTTCCTACCCCTCACCTTGTCTCCAGAGAACTGTCTTTGCTGGGTATGCTGACAAGCGTCCGGAATGCTCAAACACACACACACACAGCTCTCTGGTGAAAACAAACATGCACAGCCTACCCCCTGACCCACACTTGTTTACATTCAGCTGTGACGCCGCTGCCGCCTGGGAACGGTCGCCTTTTTAAAATAAGCATTTGCAATGCACTATGACTCGCGTTTACGCGGGACCTACTGCATTGCAAATGGAACTGCGGGCGTGCGAGAAGGCACGAACGTGAGTGGAGGGGGTGGGGGGAGGCGGCAGGGGAGCAAGAAGGCACGGACTCTCGAAGTAAAGGGGCCAGTAGCCATGGAAGGACACAAATGACGACATGGCCGTCATAAGGAGGGACTAACAAGCCTAAAACAAATCGGAAGGCAGCATTGAGGAACAACGAAGACACGCCAATGAAAAAGATGGGCGGAGAGTGGGCGGAGCTTTCACTGAGCTTCCACTCCGTACTGAATACTGCATGCCTCGCAAAGCGAGCAGCGGATGCGCGCTGCCGCTATAGGCTCGACCTAAAAAGGGAGATCGTAATGATCCTATATGCTACAGACAGATTTCACTTTAAGATTCATTTGTAAAAGGGGCCGGCCAAATCATACTAAACAGACTACAGATGTGGGCTGAGGGCATGGGTGTAATCACGGAACTGCAATACGGATTCCGTCAAGGACTGGTACCATGGAACAAGGCCTAAATTTAAATATAATCTGGGGCAAATACACACAAGCTAAATGTGGGAACCTTTTCTTGCCATTTGTCGATCTTAGCTCAGCATTTGACTGCGTTAGCCACCGTAAACTTTGGAACATCTTAGAAGCCATGGGTGTGGAAATCCAACTTGTAATTTTTTTGAAGCAGTTATATCAAGATGCACAGGCCAGTGTTCGTTATGGAGGCTCAGGAGAGTGTAGTTGCAAATTTCCAGTCAGGAAGGGGGTAATGCAGCGGTGCGTGCTAGCCCCCTTTCTTTTTACTCTGTATATAAATGGACTAGGTCCAGTATTAACTAGCGAATGCCAAGACTTTCCACTCATTGGCAATCGTCCAATCCCAGCATTGTTATACATGGACGATGCCGTTTTATTGTCCCGCACACAAATAGGATTGCAGAGAGTTGTTTCTAGCTTCGTAACCTTCATGTCGAATTTACGTCTCCATGTAAATACCACTAAAACTTATGTTATGAAGTGTGGTAACAACAGCGTGAAATGTCGAGACATTTTTATTAACAACAAGAAGGTCGAATTAACTAACTGCTTTTCATATTTGGGAATCCTTTTTGAAAAAAGGGGCTCTTGGTCAAATGCCATACTATCTAAAAAATTGTTATTCGCAAAAGCGAGGGCAGCACTGGTGAACTTCGCAAGAAAACTGGGTAAACGACCTATTGTCAAAGATAAAGATTTACAAAGCAAAATGTGTTTCAACCGCCATGTATGGAGCCGGAATTTGGGGTTATGTTGACCCACAACCTTTACAGCTAGTCGAGAATGCTTTCTTGAGATATTTACTAGCGGTCCCCAACAGTACAGCTACATACATCTGCCATGCGGAGCTTGGATTGCCATATATATCGGACCTAATTAAGATACAGCCGGTCTTACTATGGCACAAGATATGGTCTAGCACCATCACTGGCTTTAATCGGGACGTGTTAAATGACAGTCTTAAGCTGCAACGGGTGTTTCACATCCCGTGGCTCAAATATGTCAAAAACTTTATGGTTGACTTGGGTCACCCAGAATACTTTTTTAATCCGGGCAGCATTACTTCAACCTCAAGGAAATCCATAAAGACTGTTTGTTTGGATCTTTTGGAGACCAATAGTCTATCTACCGACATAATAAAACTAACAGAGAATCAATTGCTATTAATACAGCCAGGGGTGCAACCCTATCTTGTAACCGTAAAGGGAGGCTACGATAGGATGCTGTTGACCCGTTTTCGCTTAGGCAATTTTTTTTAGATTGATATCGTTCCCCAACATGAATGATTGGTCCCGATTATTATGCCCATGCGATGACATATCTACTCAGTCCACTATACGCATACTGTTTTTTTGCAAATTTTACACCCTATTGAGAAAAAGGTGGATTTTGCCAATACTAAGGGTGTTCGGACTGAGACGATGCCGTCCTGCCTTTTTCAAATTGCAACTTTCAGAATATGATGCACATACCAGTCACCTGACTAAATATTTGAAGGGCGTGATTAGAAGTAGGAAAACAATGTAATTTCTTCATTTTATCAATTTAATACGACTGTTTTAGACCTTGTGTGATAATGTAAGTGTAAGATATGGTGATTGTTTTTATGCACTGTGCTTTTGATTTAATCTTTTAAATCGAATGAAGTTTATTTTGAATTTGATTTAATCTTTCGAAATATTTAACTTCAGTTCTACTTATTGGATTTTTGTCATTTTGGTCTCGTTTTACTCATGAAAATATAATCTATTCTAACCATTTGGTGTATTTTTGTGGTGTTTTCATTGTTACTGTGTGTGTGTTGCACAAATACTTTACACATTGCCTCTGACTGCTCTGTACCAAGCTACCAGAGGGTTGGCTCAGGTTATCTTTTAGTGTGTATCTAGCTAACCCTGGCTAGTGGTGATTCGTGCTTGTACAAGTTGCATACTCTAACAACCAGAAACCCCATTTCTAACCATCAGGATGGGGGTCATGTGATCATATTTCTTCAGGACCTGGATGAGACCTTCTGCAATGTGTAGGATGCCAGTAGGGGTGAAAGTATGCCGTTTGGGGGCCATTGAGTAGGGCATTGCTACCATCCAGATGTAAGAGTACGGTTAATAAGCAGTTCTAAAGCCACTCTCTGGAAGAAAAGGTCTGCCTTTCCTTTGAAGAGAGCTGGTGCAAGGCTGTCTTTTTTTTTTGTTGTTGTTTGTTTTAGCAATGTTTTTCTTGAGGGCTGCAGGGTCTAGGAAGAATCGAAGTGACCTGGCATTTGGTGAAAAATGGGATTCAAAGAAGTCAAGGTTCATGTCATTGATCCAGGTGTGTACAGTATCCTGATGTTCTTGGCAAATATCAGGAATTCAGTCTTCGCTGTGTTGAGCTTCAGGTAAGCATTGGACATCCAGGTCTGGATGATGTGCAGGCAGAGTTTAAGACGGATGTCTGAAGCAGAAGACACTTTCAAGGAGTTGTAGGTCATTGGCATATTGGTGAATCTTGATGCGGTTATCTTTGAGCGGACCACCAAGTGGCTTCCTGTAACGGTTGAAGATGACAGGAGACATGATGCAACGCTGAGGGACTCCACAGGTGATGGGGATCTTTTGGGGGCTGGAGCTTCCTAGGTGAATAAACTGTCAGTTGGAAAGATAGAACCATTAAAGGACATTGCCAATGAAGCCCATTTGAGACTTCTTTTAAGCGTTTGAGAATGTTTGTTCTTTTGTTCTCTTTAATTGTGAGAAGTACAGTTCTAGATCGGTAGCCTCTGGGTTTTTTTTTTTTTTGTTAAATTATCAATTGTTGGTTGATCTGCAATTGCAGAGAAGGTAAGGCACACCTTTGGAAAAATGAGGGCCATTGTTCAGAATTAAACCTACCCCTGCTACAGTGGCTTTTCAGCGACACTTGTTTGGGAGGAAATCTCTCCATCCTTGTTAAGGAGCAGAGTGGATATAATCCTGTCTACTGCGGGTGGCTAGTTAAGCTGCTGACGGGGACAAGATACCTTTCGTTCTTCAGGAGTATGCTAGTGATTTGGCTAATAACCCCTGTTACTTAACAGACCAGGAGACCGATCATGTGTTGGTGTGCAATAATTTATCTCATAGTATTCCACATTGGATTTTAGTTGTTTAATACAGTACTTGCTTAATAAACCGACTCTGTGATGCTTGTTCTTTTATTCAGAGCTGAAGTCTAGTAGACTGTGAGCCCTTGTTTAACTCTTGTTCTTTAGTGTCTTGCTTGTTCATTTTCTAATTCACAATGGATTCAGCACCGAGGACTGATGCATGAAAGTCTGTAGCCTGTAAGGCAGCCACTCTGATGAGTACAGAATTGGGGTATTGTGGAAAGAAACAAGCACATGAATGTGCCTGGGTGAAGTGGTTTGTCAAGGCCCTGATCCAGACGCCTGACCAGCAGAGTACAACATAAACCTAAAACTGAGGCCTACAACCTTTTCTGTAGTAAGAGCTATTTATGATCAATAAAAATCATCCTGAGCTACTATCATTACTGTTGTAGTAGTACAGAGCACATCAGACGAGATTACGTTAGCGGCCACCCTATATGAAGTGATCACTCCAGTGCAGCAGGTAGAATTGGCAACATTAATGTAAAAAAAAGGACTTTGTCAATTTGGAATGCCTTTACGTGGGTAATATAGAACAGCCATCCTTAAATGCCCCTGTAACCGACGTAATATTAGTAATAACCCTCCCCAACACCACATAATTTATCACTCAATAAAATCAGCTTAGCAGCTCTGAAAATGCGCACATTTTCGTCTCTAATAGACACTTTACAATTTTAGTCTACATATATTCAGTAAAGCGAAAGCTTCTAATTTAAAAGTCTGGGTTGGACAAAGGAGAGCTCCTCACAGGTAGCTGGAGAGCTACCAGTAGCTCACAAGCTACTCGCTGGAGTAGCCTGACCTAGAATCTCTGTGCTTGATTCACGAGTCAGTTTATTTACACTTGCTCACATAGAACGATTTAGGTATGCACTTAGTCCCCCACCACTTTATTTCACCAGCTGCTTGCTTGTGAAGCATAGCTATTGTGTGCAGTACATAACATAAACTTGGAGTGAGTTTTTGATCGGCCCTTTGCTAATGTTTGGATGGCTGTGGTCTCATTTGTCTGCTGTTTGATGGCTTTCTTTCCTATTCTTGCTCGTCCCCTATTTTCAGGCTGGTTTTTCATTAGATGAGTTGTCCTTCCATGGTATACTTGAGGGAACTTGTTAATTTATTATTGAACTCCTTGAATTTTTTTATTGAATTAATTGGGAGTCCATGTGTTTACATGCTGTTTTGGTTTTTCCAAGACTGCTGGCCATGCGTGCACATGCGTCTTGATCCATCCGTTTGCATTTAGTGCCAACAAGCATTGACAATGCAATTAGCTCAGCATTTTGGAAGCTGAGTCCTCTTGGCTTTGCCAATGCTTGCTGTAGGATTCTAGTGAGTCCAGAGAGAACTTCACATAGCATTTTAGAAAGGGAGTTCCAAAAGGCTAAGTCCTAGGATTGTCAGCTTGCATAATAACAATAGTAGCAACAGGATCAACTAAGTCATGGCTATCCGCTGTGATGCCGTCCGAAAAACTCTAACAACCAATGCATCTTAGTAGCCTTTCTTAATCTTAGAAGTTTGTCTATGGTAGAAGGGGGCAGAGGAAGCCTGTTCCAGAGGGAAGAGCATTATGCATGTGTTCTGCTCCCAAACCTGTGAATCTTGACTGAGGTAGAAAGGTACTGTCTGGGTCGCTGACCTTATGTGCCTCCATGGCTGGTATGGCACTAGCAGATTGTCTAGCTAAAAGGTTGCTTATCCTTCTAGGGCCTTGTATCCTGTTGGAACAGTGTGTTTTCCTTGTGCCTGGCAGTTGGCAGTTGTAAAATTGTAGCCTAATTCTATGTACCACAGCAAAAAGCATTTTATAAAGATTTACCTTTGTTACACGCCCTGTCCTTCATTGACTTTCCTTGCTAAGGAGAAGCACCCTTCAAGCTGCATCAGATGAATATTCCGTTCTCCTGTGTAATGGTGAGTGTAGATTCCCTGTTTACACGCGGCCTGAGGTGTGCTTCCCGTTCTTCCAGACAGCTTTAGGTGGCATCTTTCTCACTACCGGTTTTTGTATGCATTCAGTACTTTCTCCCAAGCAACTTCAGGTGGGCTCCTCCTTAGCAGCTTTAGTTGTGCATCCCTTCTGAGCAGCTTCGGTGGGGTTCACCTGAGCAGCGCATCCCTTCTTCCGAGCATCTTCAGGTGGGCTTTCGCTTAGTAGACTTTGCTGTGCATCACTTCTTCTGAGCTGCTTTAGGTGGGCTTCTGCTTAGCAGCCTTATCTGTGCATCCCTACTTCTGAGCAGCTTCAGGTGGGCTTCTACTTAGCAGCCTTAACTGTGCATCCCTTCTAAGCAGCTTCAGGTGGGCTTCTGCTTAGCAGTCTTAGCTGTGCATCGCTTCTTCTGAGCAGCTTCAGGTGGGCTTCCACTTAGCAGTCTTGGCTGTGCATCCCTTCTGAGCAGCTTTAGGTGGGCTTCAGCTTAGCAGCCTTAGCTGTGCATCCCTTCTCCTGAGTAGCTCTGTTATGTTATGTTAAGCTCATTTGTAGAGCGCATGGCTGCCCCAGCAACAGGGCGTCCCAGCGCTAGCAGAAAGGTGGCCAGAAAGAAGGGGGCTAGATGGAAGAAAAAAGCCAAGTTTTAATCCATTTTCTGAATGACCAATGATCTTGCGTACTGCGGGCAGCCAGTGAAATAGAGTTCGATAAAGCAGGGGCCTGAGCCTTGAAGGAGCGTCCCCCAGCTCTACACCTGCGCACCCGGGGAGTGCATGCCAGATGCAGGTCAGCGGAGCGCAATGCTCGCGATGGAACATATGAGGTGCACAGTCCCTGTAAAATTTGGGGACCCTGGCCATGTAAAATCTTGTGTGGTGCAGAGGGTTTTAAACTGGACCCTCTGTTTGATTGGCAGCCAGTGAAGACGACGAAGAAGATTGGAGGTGTGGCAGTACTTAGGTAGGGCAAAAAGAATGCGTGCCGCCGCATTCTGTGCCCGCTGTAGTCTTTTAATAACTGTTTTATTCACGCCAAGCAGAAGCCCATTACAGTAATCCTAACGCGATTGGACTACAGATTGAACATTCAATTGGCGGGTAGGGGCATCAAAAAACCCCAAGATGGGTTTTAGGCCGCGTAGAAGGCCAAAACATGTACCAGCCACTTTTTTAGCGTGAGGCTCAAATGAGAGGGCGTTATCGATCAGGACCCCTATGTCCTTGACTGCAGTCTTCGGTTGGGGCGGGGTACCCAAAGCCGCGGGCCACCATTGGTAGTCCCATTTATGGGTATTGCGGCCTACCAGGAGCACCTCTGTCTTGGCGGAATTAAGTTGTAGATAGTTGTCCGCCATCTAGTCTGAGATGGCCAGGACATCCTCACGGAATTTCAGTTGGTCCTGTACTGGATTGTTAGAGAAAGTGAATACCAACTGGGTATCATCAGCATAGGATACCATATTAATGTTCCGTGCTTTGGCCAAAAGCGCTAGTGGGCGGACATGCACGTTGAACAACGTGGGACTCAAGGCAGAGCCTTGGGGAACACCACAGCTAAGGGGGTGGATACTAGACGGACAGGAAGGGGCATGGACCTGTTATGAGCGCTCGGATAGAAAAGAGGCAAACCAGGCCAAAGCCCTTCCTGTGACCCCGATCTCCTCTAGCCGTTGGAGAAGGATCTTATGTGAGACCGTGTCGAAGGCCGCACTGAGGTCAAGTAGAAATAGTGCCGAAGTGTTGCCCTCGTCTAGCATGGCCCACAGCTGCTCTGTGACCGCCAGAAGGGCTGATTCCGTACTGTCTGGACCAGAACCCGTTTTGTGAACTGTCTAGAATCTCAGCTTCCAGATATTTGGTCAGAGTGACGTTAACATGGGACTCCATAATCTTTGCCAGGTATGGGAGCAGAGAGATTGGCCGAATGTTCTCCGGCAGAGACGTGTCTAGTGTGGGCTTTTTCAGCAATGAAACGACCTTAGCATGCTTCCATGACTTGGGGATCTCTGCCAATCAGAGCGATCTATTGACGAGTTCCCTGCCCTCAATCATAAGACAATCGTAGAATTTCCTGAAGATGTCCGGTTTTATAGGGTCGTCAGGAGAGCCTGATTTAACCTTAGCTGCTAGGACATCCAAGTCTTTAAGAGACATGAGTGGCAGATTTTGTAGGGAGTGAGGAAGAACTGTTAAGGTGGAGATCACCAAAGATTCGGAGGCACTCCGCCTCGAGTGCGCTGTAGATGCATTCAACCTGGTTGATGAAATACCTCGCCAGTGACTTACATTGTGTATTAGTGGATATGGTATCATTGGTTCCTGTCGGGGATTTTAACATATCTTTCATAAGAGAGAAAATAGTTTGAGGGGTTGGAGCTCGACAATCGAATTGGCGTAGAACGAGGCTTTAGTCTTTTGCACTGATTTGTGGTAGGCATTTATTGCCTTCCTATAGGTATTTTTTGCAGTGGCGAGTGGGTGACCGGTTTCAGTAGCCACCCTTTGTCAAAACTTATAGTGGCAATCCCCTTTGTCCACAGTTGTAGGTTTGGAATGCCTTATTCCTGGAATATTTAAGTGGCCATTTATGCAGCGTTAAGTGGTCATTCTTTTCTTCCGAGCAGTGTTAGGTGATCAGTCCCTTCTCACGAAAAGCTTTAGCTTTATCACTTTCGTGTGAGCAGCTTCCCGCTCGGCTTCTTTTAATCTGGCAGTGTTAGCTTAGCATCTTTCTCCCTGGCTGCTTTAGATGGACACACCCTTCTCTGTAGCAACTTTAGATGGCAATCTCCTTCTCCATAGTCTTGTTGGCTTTGCCTTCTTCCTAAGAGCTTTCAGTGGCATTACCTTCTCTCCTGCAGTTTCAGGTGGGCATTCCTTTCTCCCTTCTCAATTGCATCTTTAGGTGGACATGTCCTGCTTGTCTGTTTGGGCATTCTCCCCCTTTCTGTGGACATTCTCGTGTCCATATCTCGTGTCCATATTGGCGTTAGCTAGACCCTCTACTCCTCAACAGATTTAGGTGGCCGTCCCCTCGTCCCTGTCAGTTTTTAAGCCGATGCCCCCTTCTCTCCAGCAACTTTAGGTGGCTGTCCCCGTCAGTTTTTAAGCTGAAGCCCCCTTCTCTCCCGCAGATTTAGGCGACCATCCCCTCGTCCCTGTCAGTTTTTAAGCCAATGCCCCCTTCTCTCTCCAGCAAATTTAGGTGGCCGTCCCCTTCCGTTTTTAAGCAGATGCCCATTCTCAGCAGATTTAGGTGGCCGTCCCCTCGTCCCTGTCAGTTTTTAAGCAGATGCCCCCTTTCTCTCCCATAGATTTAGGTGGCCGTCCCCTCTTCCCCGTCAATTTTTAAGCCGATGCCCCCTTCTCTCCTGCAGATTTAGGCGGCCATCCCCGTCAGTTTTTAAGCTGATGCCCCCCTGCTCCTCAGCAGATTTAGGAGGCCGTTCCCTCAACCACGTCAGTTTTTAAGCAGATGCCCCCTTCTCTCCCTAGGCAGCCATCCCCTTGTGTTGCCAGTTTTTAAACAGATGCCCACTTCTCCTCAGCAGATTTAGGTGGCCGTCCCCTCGTTCCTGTCAGGTTTTTAAGCCGATGCCCCCTTCTCCTCAGCAGGTTTAGGTGGCTGTCTCCGTCAGTTTTTAAGCCGATGCTCCCTTCTCTCCCGCAGATTTAGGCGACCATCCCCTCGTCCCTGTCGGTTTTTAAGCAGATGCCCCCTTTTCTTCAGCAGATTTAGGCGACCATCCCCTCGTCCCCGTCAGTTTTTAAGCCGATGCCCCCTTCTCTCCAGCAGATTTAGGCGGCCATCCCCTCGTCCCTGTCAGTTTTTAAGCCGATGCCCCCTTCTCTCCTGCAGATTTAGGCGGCCGTCCCCTCGTTCCTGTCAGGTTTTTAAGCCGATGCCCCCTTCTCCTCAGCAGGTTTAGGTGGCTGTCTCCGTCAGTTTTTAAGCCGTGCCCCCTTCTCTCCCGCAGATTTAGGCGACCATCCCCTCGTCCCTGTCGGTTTTTAAGCCGATGCCCCCTTCTCTCCTGCAGATTTAGGCGGCCATCCCCGTCAGTTTTTAAGCTGATGCCCCCCTGCTCCTCAGCAGATTTAGGTGGCCGTTCCCTCAACCACGTCAGTTTTTAAGCAGATGCCCCCTTCTCTCCCACAGATTTAGGCAGCCATCCTCTTGTGTTGCCTGTTTTTAAACAGATGCCCCCTTCTCCTCAGCAGGTTTAGGTGGCTGTCTCCGTCAGTTTTTAAGCCGATGCCCCCTTCACTCCCGCAGATTTAGGCGACCATCTGTGAGAAAGTGCCATCTTTCTTACATGGTATGCCCCCACTTTTTGCTGAATGGCTGATGTACTTTGACTGAGTGTGCCCTGGGCTCCTGCCAACCAGGTACCCAGGGCCTGTGTTCCTTCCCTAAAATTGCATTGATACCTACACCCAATTGACATCCCTGGCCACAGGTCAGCCCCTGGTAAATGGTACCATGGGTACCCAGGGCACTGTGACCAGGGAAGGCCCTAAGGGCTGCAGCACTTGTTGTGCCACCCTTAGGGACCCTGCACCTTACACACACACACTGCCTTTGCAGGCTGCGTGTCTTGGTGCAGAACAAAAGTGAAGAGTCGACATGGCTCACATCCCTGTGTGCCATGCCTACAAGCCACTGCCCTGGCCTAGGTCAGCCACCCCTCTAGCTGGGTGCACTATGCCAGTGGTGAGGGCATAGAGGCATGAGCCCTGTGCCCCTACAGTGCCCAAGTCCATTCTTGGGCATTGTAAGTGCAGTGCTGCCATTAAGAGTATATGGTGCTGGGAGTCTGTCATTACGAACTCCACAGCACCATAATGGCCCCACTGAAGACTAAGAAGTTTGGTATCAAACTTCTCAGCACATTAAACCCCCACTGATGCCAGTGTGGGATTTAATGTAAAACGCACTCCAGAGGGCATCTTAGAGATGCCCCCTGAAACCAACCCGACCTCCAGTGTCCGGACTGAGTGGCTGCCCAGGCTGCCACCACCAGACATGTTTCTGGACCCCTGGGTCGAGAGCCTCTGCTCTCAGGGGCCTGAAACAATGCACATCCCGGGACGAGGTGCCAAAGCCTCCTCCCCCAGGATGGGCAGGGGGAGCTTCAAAGGCCTGCCGCCTTTGGAGTTTCCCCAGACCATTTGCTGCTTCCAGCAAACTGGTCCCCACTGGTTCTACCCCACTCCTGGCGGGAGAACCGGCGGGAAAACCAGAAGCAGGAAATGGGTTGTGCCCACCTCTGCCAACTCCACCCCTAAGGTGGGGGAGGCGAGGTGAAGCACAAACTCGAGTCCCCGCCATCTTGAGGATGGGGGGACCTGGCCAACCAGGGACAGGCTCCTGCCCCCTCCCACTGGAGAGGAACAGAATAGGGGTGTACCCACCCCAGGGAAGGGACCCATTGGTCCCTGCCCTTACCTACCTGTAACCACCCCTAAATTTAGTATTTAGGGGCTCCTGAACCTTCCTTCCGGAGTTCCCAAATCCGAAAACAAGAAGAGAAGACGAAGCAAGAAGACCAGCCGTGCAGCTGCTAAAAGGAGGCGACAACAACTGACTTGGCCCCAGCCCTACCGGCCTGTCGACCTCTGAACCTGCTCCTGCGGAATCCCGGCCTCAGCAACCTCACAAACCCCGGAGGACCTGACTTCTGTGCTACAGCCTTCGACCCAGGGACTCCCACCGAGCAGTGGTACTGCTCAAAAGAAAACCTACCAAAGACCCGGCCCTGGCACGGAGCCGCGAAACCTGCACACTCTGCACCCGCCGAGTCCAGCCTGTGCCTGAGTGACCAAAGACCTCGAGGACGTCCCCCGGCGATTCTGACCTGGAATCCAGTGGCCAAGGACCCTCCTCGACGACGCCTGCAGCCTCAGGACAAGGGACCCCTCCAACCGCGACCAGCAGGGGGTAAGATTTCCCGACCTCAAAAGACACCCCTGCACCCGGCGCCCCACGGCCCCTGTGCCCAACTCCTGGGTGTCTACCTATCCTCCAAGACCCCAACTTACCTCCTGAAGTGTTGGTTGTCCCTGAAGAATCACCGTCCCCGAGCCTGCAGCCTTTCTTCACCTTTCACGACCTCTATTGTTTAACATTGAGCGCCCGACGGCTCAAAAGCACCCTGCACCCAGCCGCCCGAGTGCCCCTGGAAGTGCAACCTCTATCCTAACCTACTTCCCTACTTGCCCTGAGCAAGTGACCAGGAGCCCAGCTCCCACAGTCGCGTGGCCTGCTTGCCAGCAGCCACCAACCCGGGGCCCCCGCCTGCCATAGGATAACATTGGGCCTTCCCACTCTGCACCCGGCCGCCCCTGTGCCGCTGAGGGTGTAAAAACTGTACTTACCTGATCCTGGGGACCCCTGAGTCTTACCCAGAACCTTAACCCTGCCAGTCAAGTACTTACCCGAAATCCGATAACTCACTTTTCTTCCATAGGGTTCCATTGACTGGTTTTCTGCGAAATTTCTTCTAAGTGTGGAGTTCTGAAACTTTAGAATATTCACCAAAAATCAACCGAGTCACGAAAACGAAAATACTCACCTAGTATTAGAAGGGGCCTCAGTGCTGGACCCGAGTGCCCAACACTGGCCCTAAAAGTAATCGCAACGTTACTTACCGCTAACTCACTTTTCTTTCATAGGGATCCATTGACTGGTTTTCTGTGAAATTTCTTCTAAGTGTCGATTTCTGTATTTTACAAAAATTCTTTAAAAATCGAACAAACTACAAAACGTAATTACTTACCTGTTTTAAGTAAATGTCCCAGTGCTGAACCTAGGAGTCCAGCACTGGATTACAAAAATAACGTAAACATACTTTGCTTGCACACTGTATTTCCTTTCATAGGATAACATTGGTAATTTTACCCAGAAAAGTTTCTAAGTGTCAGCTTTTGAAATATAGTAATATTCTTCAAAAATCACTACAATAACCAAAACGCTTTTTCTTACCTGTTTACAGGAAGTGTCCCAGGACTGAATCCAGGATCCAGTCCTGTGGTTAGAAAAGTGCTCTGCAAAGTAATCAATTGTAATTCAGCATAATTTTCCATTGAGCTCAATGTTGCATTGAATTTGACCCTGTGTTGCCTCTTGCACCAACTGTGATAACCACTATCAAAAAAGTCTACTGCCTATCTGTAAGGTGAATAACCAAAGCATCTCATACTGAGAAAGTATATTTTGATCCTATTGTTGGTTCTAAAATAAAACAAGCATATATTTTTTTATATACAAACCATTGGCCTAGAGTTCAGTTCTTGAGTGTGTGGCTTCATTTGCTGACTGAGTGTGTACAACAAATGCTTTACACTGTCCTCTGATACTGCCTTACTGCTCGACCAAGCTACCACTTTGGAGAGTAAGGTTATATCTAACTTTAGCCTCTGTCAACCCTCTGGGGACTGTGGACTCTGTACACCCTGAACCTTACTTGGGTACAGTATATACAGAGCCACTTTCCTACACCATCCCCTCGTCCCTGTCGGTTTTTAAGCAGATGCCCCCTTCTCTTCAGCAGATTTAGGCGACCATCCCCTCGTCCCGGTCAGTTTCTAAGCTGATGCCCCTTTCTCTCCCGCAGATTGAGGTGGCCGTCCCCTCGTTCCTGTCAGGTTTTTAAGCCGATGCCCCCTTCTCTCCTGCAGATTTAGGCGGCGTCCCCTCGTCTCTGTCAGTTGTTAAGCCGATGCCCCCTTCTCTCCTGCAGATTTATGCGGCTGTCCTCTCGTCCCTGTCAGTTTCAAGCCGATGCCCCTTTCTCTCCCGCAGATTTAGGTGGCCGTCCCCTCGTCCCTGTCCGTTTTTAAGCCGATGCCTCCTTCTCTCCCGCAGATTTAGGCGGTGTCCCCTCGTCCCTGTCAGTTGTTAAGCCGATGCCCCTTTCTCCCGCAGATTTATGTGGCCGTCCCCTCGTCCCTGTCAGTTTTTAAGCCGATGCCCCTTTCTCCCGCAGATTTAGGTGGCCATACCCTCGTCCCTGTCAGTTTTTAAGCCGATGCCCCTTTCTCCCGCAGATTTAGGTGGCCATACCCTCGTCCCTGTCAGTTTTTAAGCCGATGCCCCTTTCTCCCGCAGATTTAGGTGGCCATACCCTTGTCCCCGTCAGTTTTTAAGCCGATGCCCCCTTCTCTCTAGTTGGCCGTTTATTCTCATCAGTAGGTTTTGCATGCACACTGGTACTGATTGCAAAAGCTGGCACTGCCCATATCTCAGCTGAACCCTTGTTTTCTCTTCGCAGTGGTTTTGCTGTTGGAATTTACACCACAAATTCCCCGGAGGCGTGCCAGTATGTGGCAGGCGACAGCGATGCTAACATCCTCGTTGTGGAGAACCCTCGGCAGCTGGCCAAGATCCTGCAGGTGAGTGGATGGCACCTTTAGGGGTGCCGTGCAGTGAGGGCACGGAGTGGGTGGGATCAGGACAGCGGATAAGCACAGTCCCTACTGCCCGTCATGGGTGCACTGCTGACACCTGCTGTGACCCTCTGTGCATGAATCCCCACCCGGAGGCACCGCAGGGTTTCCACAGGCACAGTCGCCAGGCATCACCTTCAATCTTCATTCGGATTCATAAAGATCAATAAAAGAATACAACACAGACACAATACATAGGCCGCATTACCGTATCACTCAATATTAGAACTTCAGAACATGAATGAACAAGATTAAAACAATGCATCTTCAGTCTGGAAGGGCATAAGAGTCCTGTAGAGCAAACATCGCAGGGTTAGACGAAGATAACACGTGCATGATTTAAAACCCTCATCTTAACGGTGTCATACCATAACCACGTTAGACACGGGCGCCTAAACAAACTGTAATATATTGTGCAAAAGAAACGCTGCAGTCCCTCATAGAGAAACACATGTTAGGGAACCATCCCCTTGGGAAACAATAGAAAATTCACTTATTGGAAATGATAGTATAAAACGTCATACATACTAGGTTAGTACAAAAACAGACAGTCTGTTTTAAGATTAAAACTCTAGACTATTAGGACCGTTCAAACTTAGCTCCATTATTCTGTGTCATATGTTAATCTTTCCAGGTGTTTGATAGATTTCCTTCTTTTAATTGCAAGCGAGATATATGTGGAAACTGCATGACATAAACCAACGTCTGCCATTTAACTTGAACATTTATTTTTAAAAAATCTGCTGCAAAGAAATTGGCAACCAAGACAAATGTACCCGCAAATCTGTTCCAGATTACTTAATTGGTCGCCTAGAGCCTGCATTTTAAAATATCTTACAGGGTTAAGGCAGCTGCTGCAGAGATCTTGGGGTGCCCAGCTATTTTGAGGGGATTATAATAGTGGTAACATAACTCTGGTACTTAATGCAGTTCTAGGAGAGCTCTGTGCTTTGTCCAATCAGTTTTGACTCCTAAAGTAGTGCAGAGGGTTCATGTCCCTGCTGCAAAGCACATCGTGTAACACGCAGATCACAGATTTGTATTTGTAAGTGGTTGCTGCCTTTGGCTGCTCATGTGGTTACCTCCAGTGCGTAAGTTGCGATCCTGCCGATAGAGGGCAGTGATCCTGCACGAAGGAGCTGCCTGCAAACTGAGTCATGAGTTTAGAGCCTTTCTGTCCCTCAAACTGTTCATCCAAGATTGCAGAGAAGGGCTCCTCTGGGGATCAGTGGTCTTGTTAGTGCAGACATTGAGTTACACTTCATATGGGGACTTGGTGTTTCTCCCGACTGTTTATTCTTCACACATAATGTCTACAATTATGGATGCCCTGTGATTCCTACACAGTTTAGCCCTCATTGTCTTAAGTACCATTTCCTGTACATTGATTTACACACTTGTGTGAATTATTGTCTGTGCGTGATGTAATGCGCTGACACCCTACACCAGGGTGAGTAGAGGTATAAAAGAACTAAATAAAACATTAATTAGTAGATGCCATGTAAATCATTATAAGCCTGATTACTTCTAAACACAGCTAGATCTTGCCTTCTTACAATGCATGCGCATCTCTTGCGCATAGTCCAGCCCTGCCTCAGTCATGGTTTTTCGAAAGTACTCGTCAAGTGATCAGCTGTGTGCCTTGGTCTACTTCCATTACATTGGTATCTAGGAGTTGGGCTGAGATGGCTTCCACCCAGGATGATATTTGACCAAAAGGGCTCCTGGGCCTTTGAAATCAGACCTTGGTTGGGCCCAGCTGGAAGTGAAAGTAAGGAAGCCCCTGGCTGGCAGACAACGCGCGGGCGCTGCTGAATTATGTCCCAGATGACACCAGGACCATTTCAACCTGGTTCGTTGGGTCGGCTGATCCCCCTACTTTCCTGCACAGGTCACAAGAGAGTAACAAGGAGACCTGAGCCATGGCCACATCAAGGGTGTCTTGAGTCTAAACCCGAGCCCTGAAAGTGTTTTTTGACATAAATTGTGCATCAAACGTGGAAATAGGATGAAGTCTCTTCAAAATTCAAAAAGTGTATTTCTTTAACATGCAGAGGTTGCACCCTCATGCTAAATATTCTATCCCTGCATTGAGGCCTTTATTATGTGATGATTTCTAAACATGAACGTAAAAACAATCACGCTGCACCCCCCCCCCCACGCCAGCACCATTCGTGAAACAAGAGGCGTCAGTTGTCTCATGCACCCTATATGTGACAAAGATTCTAGTCGAAGTCAAACACAAGCAGTTTTTGCACCACGCGCATCCGGGACTGAAGGATTTGAAGCTGTTCTCATGATAATGAAGAACAAGCATTTGCAATGCAATAGGTCTCGGATTTGCGAGAGTTTGAGCTCTTGGCATTGTAAATGACAACGCCTTTTATTTATGTGTTGGTTTTAAAACATAAATAAAAGGCATTGTCATTTACAATGCCAATAGCTTAAACTCTCGCAAATGCGAGACCTATTGCATTGTAAATGCTTGTTAATGACTGCTATCAAAATCCTCCACAATGAAAATGTGCTTTGTGAGCATGACACCTTAGTTTCTTTCCCTCTGCTAGTGTATTAGTAGGGAAGCTCGTCAAGGAAGCCTCGGGTGTTTCACCGTGAAAGTTAATAAATGTGTTCTATTATTGACAAGAAATAAGAAACGCAGTTAGACAAACAAGGTATGAGACAACAAATAATTCATTCATGAGCATCAAGGGGAAGGGGCATTAAATAATGAAGCTTGTACACAGCTGTTGAATCTGGCAGGTGGGGCACAACATATGTCTGGAGAAAATCACAACTGTTATGTAGAGAAAGCTTATGACTGGGAGTTCAGTTAAATAAAATGCACGGCTAGGCTGGGGTCAGATTACAATGTATATATGAGCATGCAAATCTTTGCTATGCAGCAGCACAAGTGGGCAAATATCGGTGTGCAAAGAGCTTACCTTACTCTCCCACGTGCACACTGGGTAAAATAGGCCTGGAATGTCAGTGTGGCATATCCTAATACCAGCACACACATTGTGAAAGAGGAGATGTATTATCTTTGCACTGGTGAAGGTGCATTGTATAGAGTGTTGGACGCGGTCTATTGTGTGCTGTTCAAAGTGCCCTCCAATACGTTACAGACCTGGCTACTTGACTTCTGAAGACATGGAAATGAAGAAATCTCAACGCGGTGCAGAAAATGTTGATAACTGCTCAGTATTCGCTGTCATACTGGCAGGCCCAGCTCAATTCTTGTGTTTAGCCACGTACAATTTCCGGTACAATCTTCAGTAAGTTCTATGAGCCCCACCAGATGTTTTAATGCAGGCCAATACTCCTCCTAGTGATTTCTCCAACTGGCTCCGGGTGAGATGCTCAGGACTCTCGCAGCACACAAAAGAAAAAAGTGCCGGTACTCCTTACCGGCCCATTTAAAGCACTGGTTCTACATTAATTTAAGCGGGTCAATTCTAGATCAGAAACTCGGCCCACTACGATAGTTATCAATCAGTCTTCATCGAGAAGATAGTTAAGACGTACCCTGTCCACAATGGAGATAAACAATGCATGTAACTAACTGTAAGATGGAAAAGATATCTGAATGGGGAAAAGATGCTCCTTACTGAAATACTACATCTGTCCATAAACACTGGCCTTCCACATCCGCTGGACACCGACATGGGCTAATTTCGCTATATGAAAAGGCGTTACTGCCATGGAGGAACATTCCGGCGCCTGGTGACACCTGTGAAGTGACCTCTTAGTTTACTTATTGTTGATAAAAGGCTTTTCTGAAGTCAAAAATATTTCTACCGAAGCATAGTATTTCATCAAATACATTAACAGAGTGCTATTCCCGTGACGAAAGATTTGAGCTCTTGCAAAAGTGCAACCAACAATCTGGCTACGCTGTATGAATTGCGTTTTACATCTTAACACTGACCTCTAAAGGGCAAATGGTGCATTTTTAAAAAGTGTTTCTGCTTAATTTCCTTTTTTGTAAAAATCAATACAAATGCGCAGTTATGATTTCATTTACGTGCATATATCTTATTAGAAACCCATTACATGCAAAAGATCATCACCTGGGCTGCTTTTCTTTGTATAATTCATGCTCCTCGGTAAAGACATTAGGATCTCCCGAATGGGCGGCTATTTCCAACAAGCACGGAATCTAAACCAACGCGGGAATCGAAACCAGTGGTGCGCGCGCACCACAGAGGAGCGGGGGGGGGGAAGGGAGCGCGGCAGCGAGGCGAACGCGCGCTGCTGCACGTGCTAGCCATCGATGGGAATGGGTGGAGCAAAGGCGGGACATGCGCCCGCCTTTGCCCAATTGCGTGCATTACTTAAAAAAAAAAAAAAAACGCTAAAGCCAATGGCAGCCGGAGAAAGCAAAACCACACTCACGAGCGTGTGGTCTGCTTTCAAAAGCCCATACAAGAGGTCTTGGGCTGTGCGAGCAGTGTTGCGCACTGCAACGCTAGGCCCGAGACCTAAAAATTAGGGACTTTGAAATTAAATATCTGCCAAGGATCACACAATTTGGAAAAGATGGAAAGGTGGATTGGTCCCAGGTATTCTGGTTTCAGATTGTGCAACTCAAGCACTAGTGTACCACCTCGGGCGCATGGGGTCAGAGTGTGGAGGGCAGGTAGAAGCTGCATGAAAGGTTGGCTCTTTTAGGGCTCGAGGCCCAAGAGCACCTCGAGTTGAGCAAGAGCCAGACTCCGGGATCGAGCATCGTTCAGTTGCACTCCCACCTCGAACTCTCCTCTCAACCGAATATTCTTCTAGTGAAATCACCAGCTTGTCATTTTTGCTGTCAGTTTGGCCCCTTTACTATCCAACCTATCCCTTTGCCCCCACCCCTCCTTAAGAGCTTCATCCTGCTTGGCCACACTTGTTACCACTCTCTGGTTCCTGCTCACAGTGCTGCTTTTCATCAGCTGTCTCTCCTGTGCCCTTTGCTTTTCTACCGCCCCTTCCTAGCCCCCTTTAACTTTTGTACATCTCGTTACAGAAACTTGGCTTAGGGAGTGTTGTAGCCCAGATATCGCTCAGGCCCTCCCTCAGGGATATACTATACATAGACGAGATAGGCCAGAATTACGGGTAGGAGGACTTGGCATAATTTACCATAATACGCTTCAATGCTCTACCTTCGAAGTCACAGACCTGAAAGGGGCAGAAAGTCTGGGCTTCTGCTCTCAAGTTGACGACTCCACCTCCTTCCCCGGAGCCCTGATTTTTCGACCGCCGGGTCCAAATTCTCACTTTCTAGATACACTGGGAGACTCTCTAGGCCCTCTAACTCTCAGATACTCCAACTTCACCCTTCTAGGGGACTTTAACGTACACTTAGAATGTAAGAATGAACCTGGAGTCAGAAACTTTCTAGATACCTTGGAGACCTTGGGACTAGAGCAGTTGGTATGTTCCTCCACTCATAGCGCTGGACATACCTTGGAGGGTAGCTGCTCTAATCTCTGTTCCTTAAAAGTTAATGCTCCAGTGCCTATGCCCTGCACAGATCACTGGTTCATCCCATTTGGGATAAAACACAAGTGTGCCAACGCCATATTGGGTCCTACCCATGACACCCCCAAAACAGTGCGGAAATGGAGCAAAATTGCTAATCCTGACCTCAATAATAAAGCACTGGATCTCAGACCCAACATATCAGGAGATCCTACTAGGGACACACAACATTTCAATTCCTGGATGTCCATGCTCAGCAATTCTCTGCCCCCCCCCCGTCGCCTTAAAAAAAAAGCACTAAAATTTCATCCCCCTGGTACACTCAAAAGCTGATAGGCCTACACCTACAATGTAGACAGCTAAAACGCAGATGGCGAAGAGACTATAAACCAGAGGAGCTTCCAGTTCAAACGGGCACTTAAAGCTTATCACCAACACATCAGCTTGGAAAAAAAGTATACTACCCTAAACTACTCGCGTTAGCTGACTCCGACCAAAAAACTATCTTCAAAATTGTGAAATCCTTCACGCACCCTAAATCACTCGAACAGGATATCCCTCCTTCACAGACTCTCTGCAACTAAATAGCCAACAACTTTGAACAGAAAATACAAAACTTGCATATTGACTTTATGGGGATGCCTCCCCCCGACATAGAACTAGTATCAGAACCCCAGAACAAGGGTCATAACCTGCATTCTTTTCATATGATTGATATGGAATAATCCCGCCAAGCTATTCTTTCCTGCAAGTCAGGATCCCCTTTCGATCCCTGCCCCCCGGAGGTACTTCACGCCATCATTGACACTGTCAACCCACTCATTAACAGCATAATGAATCACTTTCACTAGCAGAAGTACCCCCGAATTGGAAAATCGCGGCAGTCAAGCCTCTTCAGAAAAAGCAATTATCTGATCCTACTACTCTCTCTAAACTCCGGCCCATCTCATTACCTTGCCTCAGTAAAATTACTGAGAAATTAGTCAACAGTCAACTAACAACCTTCTTAGAAGAAACTAATACGCTGTATCTGAATCAATCAGGTTTCAGGCCATTACACTCTACAGAATCGGCACTCTTCCATACTTCGGAGACCCTTAAATTTGCCCTGGATGAAGGGAAAAATGCAGTGCGAATTCTTTTAGATGTATCAGCCACCTTTGATACTATTTCCCATGACATCCTATTATACCGCCTTAAAGCCTGTGGCGTCTCCCATCTGGCCCTAGCCTGGCTGAAATCATTTTTGACAAACCGTTGACAAGTAGTCACGCTTGGACACTATCAGTCAGCCGAGAAACCGCTGTGCACAGGTGTTTCGCAGGGTTCTACATTAAGTCCAGTATTGCTCAATGTATATATGGCTCCCCTCATAGAACTGATATCATCATTTAACCCCTTCGCTGCTAGGCCTTTTTTTGGCTATTTGGGGTAGTTCACGCTTAGGCCCCTGTAACTTTTTGACCACAGAAAGTATCCACGCCAAATTTGTGTCCTTTTCTTCCAACATCATGGGGACTTTAAAGGTACCCAGGGTTTGTTGATTCCCCTGGAGGGGACCCGGAAATTAGCCAAAATACAGCAAAAAATCTTTTGGGGGGGGGAAAAATGGGAAACAAATGCTGCAGATGAAAGAGTCTGCTTTTTTCCCTGCAAATGGTATCAACAAAGGGTTTGTGGGGCTGAAATCACCATCTTCCCAGTTTTCAGGGACTGACAGACTTTTGTCAGAAAACCAAACTTTTTTACACAGCTTTGGCATTTTGCTGGGACGTAGCCTATTTTTGTGCTTTCAACCTCCTTCAAGTTAATGGTAGAAATGGGTATGAAAGCAATAATGGAACCTGGAAAGCTATACATTTCAGAAAAGTAGACAACATTTTGAATTCAGCAAGGGGTCATTTGTGTAGATCCTTCAAGGTTTTTTTTATAGAAACTAACAGTTGAAAATAGGAAAAATTGAAAATGAGGTGGAAAAAAACAGGCATTTGTGCCAACGTTTTCACCTGTAACTTCTTCTAAGTATGACAAATTTTTTTAAAGCAATATACCGTTACATCCACTGGACCCTTCTGGTTGTGGGAATATATAGGACTTGTAGGTTCACCAAGAACCAGACGAACCCAGAGCCAATAACGGAGCAGCGTCTTGCAATGGTTTTTTATTGTGTACTGGGTATATAGCAATTAATTTGGGAAAATATAAACAGTGAAAAATCGGTATGAAAGACACCTATCTTTTTCTGAAATGGAACAAAATGTAGAGTTTAGAAACAGCTATTTGCACATCTCCGAAATTGTGGGTACCCATACTAACATTTGAATTATAGGACATTTTTCAAAGTGACTTCTTTTTTACACATTGTCTTACATTTGGAATGCAGAAATGCATCGAAAGTCAATAGGTAATAACAGTTGCTCTACAATTCTGTTACCCTAAGTCTCCTGATAAAAATGGTACTTAACTTGTGTGGGTAGGCCTATTTCCCGCGACAGGAAACGCCCAAAACGCAACGTGGACAGACCACATTTTTACAGTGAAAACTGACCCTTTTTTTCAAAGTGCCTAGCTGTGGATTTTGAACCCTAGCTCTGCCGGCACCTAGGGAAACGTAGCAACCCCATACATTTTTGAAAACTAGACACCCAGGGGAATCCAGGATGGGGTGACTTGTCTGGCTCTCACCAGATTCTGTTACCCAGAATCCCTTGCAAACCTCAAACTTTGTCAAAATAAATCACATTTTCCTCACATTTCTGTGATGGAAGTTTCTGAAATCTGCGTGGATCCACAAAATTCCACCCACCTCACATTCCCCAAAGTCTTCCGATAAAAATGGTACCTCACTTGTGTGGGTGGGCCAAGTGCCCGCGGCAGGGAAGGGCCCAAAACGTATTGTAGAGACATCACAATTACCTCTTACGAAACGACCTGGTTTTGCAAGGGAGGTCACCTGGGTTTTTGTCCCAGGGCTCGGCAGCCATCTAGGGAAACCTACCAAACGCACACATTTCTGAAAACTAGACACCCGGGGAGTCCAGAGAGGTTTGGCTTGTGTGGACCCCCCAACGTTTTCCTACCGAGAATCCCCTGCAAACCTCAAATTTAGCTGAAACAAAATCACTTTTTTCTCATTTGTGTGGGAAAGTTGTGGGATCACTGGGTTGACACAAATTTCCTACCACCCAGCATTCCCCCAGGTCAGAAAGACTGAATTTACCCAATTAAATTTGGGGGGAGCAAAGGCCCTTGCCCAAGGGGCCACCCCCCCTCCCTGGTGCCTAGTGGGTGGATCTCTGCTTGGGGATTGCCCTCCTGGGGCAATCCCCAAGCAGGGATCCACTAGGGAGGGGTACCATTGGAAAGGGGACATTCTCCCCTTTCTGATACCGCTCCTGACTCAACGTGCTCAGGGGGCTGAGTTAGCCCCCTGAGCACGTAGAAAGCGAAACTGAAATGAGCCTCTAGGCTCATTTCAGTTTCACTGAAATGACGTCAGCGCGACGTGCGCGCTGCTAGTCATTTTAGGGAAACCAAACAAACAGCCCCGGGAGGTGGGGAAGCTCTTCCTCCGCTCCCGAGGCTGTTGGGGAGAAAAAGAAATCCCTCTGGTGCCCGCACCAGAGGGATTTCAGTAGGCTTGTGCAAGGACGGCCGAGAGCCGTATTGCGCACACGCCCACCGTGTCTCAGGACAGCTCCCGTACGTCCTGAGCACGGAAAGGGTTAATATTGAAACCACCTCTTACGCTGATGATACTCAGTTGATCTTAGCATTGAACAAACACTCTGCCAGTGCAGAAGAGAACTTCCAATGGTGTCTCACGGAGGTCATACACTGGATGAAGCGGAACCACTTGAAGTGTAATTCTCAAGAAACTGTAATCCTGCTACTAGGCAAATGTAATACTTTCACCCCTAGTCACTGATGGCCGTCAGACGCCCCCCCACTTCCCCTAACACGGTAGAAGTGTAGTCAACAATCTTGGGGTGAAATTTGATACAACTTTATCCTTTCGCCCACAAGCGATATCAGTGGCTGGGAAGTGTTTCCAGCTGATAAAATCCCTAAAAAACGTCTGATTTACTCCCAGTTACAGCAAGAAAAACTGTTACAGCAGCCCTAATCACCACCAGACTAGATTACTGTAATCGCCTTTATGCCGATGCCAACAAGCCAATTTTTAAAAAGCTCCAGACTGTTCAACATGCGGCAGCCTGCCTGGTGCTTAAACTGCAGCATCGCTCCTCAGCAGCCTTAATGTCATGGCACTGGCTTCCTTGCCTGGTGCTTAAACTGCAGCATCGCTCCTCAGCAGCCTTAATGTCATGGCACTGGCTACCTTGCCTGGTGCTTAAACTGCAGCATCGCTCCTCAGCAGCCTTAATGTCATGGCACTGGCTACCTTGCCTGGTGCTTAAACTGCTGCATCGCTCCTCAGCAGCCTTAATGTCATGGCACTGGCTACCTTGCCTGGTGCTTAAACTGCAGCATCGCTCCTCAGCAGCCTTAATGTTATGGCACTGGCTTCCTATCCATACGAGTATTATTCACGATACTTGTCATCACCTTTAGAGCTTGTAGGGCATCAGGACCTAAATACTTAAGCCAGATTTACACCCTATGTCACCACATGCCTTCTTAGGTCCTCATCAGCAAATCTACTAAAACCCACATTGTTTAGATGTAAACAAAGGGAGGGAAATCAGTAGACGTTCTTGGGGTAAAAGCATGGAATACACTCCCCTGTCATCTCCGCCTCATTCACTCAGAACTCTGCTTCAGGAAGTCCTTGAAAACCTGAATTTTTGGAGCGGCTGACTCACTCTGCCGTTCACTTATCTAATTCACCCAAATTTGTGGTAGCAGAATCCTTTTGAGCATCATGTATGTTTCTGCATAGAACCAAGATACTCCTACGGAGTGATAGCTGAAAATAATAGATACAATACAATTGTGCTCAGAGGACAGACCCCCGCTCTCTCTACGCAAAATGAGACCTGGTTTGTGGGGTCAGAGGGCACTGGAAACCAACTGTAAGAACTGGAGTCCTTTATCACAAGTGTCCTCGACCTACTGTGGTGATGGACCCCAGACTAATGCCTTGTTCGCATGGACTCTCAGGGAAGCAGTGCAGAGCCATCCAATGCTTACTCAGGGAGGCGGTCTGGTCTGGACACTGAGTGCGGTGATAATGTTACCACTTGGGACAGTGCTATGCGCTAGCCAGCAATAGGGCTGCCGACTTTGGAGCTGGGGAACCAGATCAGTCTCGACGTTGGCTCATCTTGTGATTCTGGGCAAATCACTTCATCTCCCTGTGCCTACCAAAACTGAATGTGTCCGTCCGTAATGCAACTGGTGCTCCTGTAAAGCTCTCCAAAACGTTCGGGTTGAGTTTGCGCTATATAAAACTGCAGAAGAAAACAAGCATTGGTAAATGCATTAGGTTTCGCCTATGAGATTAATAAGCTGTTTTTTGTTGCAAGTTGTAGCTTGCTGAGTAGTTGTACAATATAAATTACAGAAAGTCTGTTAAAGTGTTATGACTTGTTTATGTACATAAAGGCAATATATTGTGCTGTTACTAGTGGTATAATGCGGGTAAGAAATAGCAAAATTTTGAAAAATGAAAGAGGGAAATAATAGAATTAATTGATGTAATAGCAATATTATGTGCTTAGAGGAGTCCTGACAACTTTGGGGCCCGTTGCCACTGCACCCGCTGCCCCATTGAAATCATGACCCTAATGTCTGCAAGGTAACTGCACTTGTGACTGCCTGTTTAGTAGTCAAATATAGCAATATTGTGTTTAGAGGAGTTCTGGCAACTTTTGGGCCCAGTGTTACTGCACCTGCTGCACCATTCAAATCATGACCCGCTTGTCTGCAAAGTAATTGCACTTGTGGTTGCCTGTTAAGGGATAAAATATAGCAATATTAGATGTTTAGTGGGCTGCCTGGAGCTTTTGGTCCCGGTGCCGCTGCACTATTGAAATCATGACCCTAGTGCTTGCTAGATAACTGCACTTATGACTGCCTGTTTAGATGTAAAATATAGCAATATTAGGTGTTTAGAGGAGTTCTGACAACTTTTGGGCGCAGGTGCCACTGCACCTGCTGCACCATTTAAATCCAGCCCCTTTCAACTGCTACGTAACTGCACTTGCGACTGCCTGTTTAGTCTTAAATTTTAGCAATAATCTGGATTTAGGGGGGACCCTAGAGCTTTAGGCCCCGGGAAAATATAGCATAGCTCTTGGATATTAATTTTATTTTTAACAGTTTATTACAACATTTAGAATTTGATCATAAAAACCAAATAGATCAAGTTGAGAATCAATCGGATAATGTCTACAAAGTGCAAAGAAAGGTACTGAGGCATGAATAAGAAATGCCACAAACGTTCTAAGGCTAAAGCATCTCTGCTGCCTCATGCTGTAATACGAACCCCCAAATCCAGTGTTTCGCTGAGTGAGCAGCACCTGACCCTCCCTGACCCTCCCAGATCCTGCTCCCTTCCCGTATACCTTATCCTGCTCAGCGGAAAATGGAGAGGGGTGGGGGGGTATATGTATTTATAGATCGCACTGCGTGATCCTGTGCACTCACCACGGCCCCAGCTGGCTGCTTTCATGTGTGAACACGTGATCTCTGGCCCCCACCGTGCAGCTGAGGCTCCAGGCCTGCAGTCCTCAGCAGAACAGAGCACACCTGCTACCAACCCTCGGAGGCCTGACGCGCCTGTGAGGCCAAACCAGCCTTCTATCCTACCGAGATCGGCAAATTCCACCAGGTACAGCAATGATAGTGCCTGGTGTTACAGCGCTGTAAAACTGCAGAAGTGCAACAGGAAGCGCTGTGTCAGAGTGCTGCTTCTACCCCAAGGGGGCCCGCCTGCTGCTCTCTACTGCCCTCATGCAAGCCCGATACATCCCTGTAGCCCCCGCCGTGCTGTCAGCCCGACCCCCTGTGCTGTGGTGCACCACATACAGTGTGGTCCAGCCCCGCGGGAGGGGCCGCGCCCACCCCCGCCATTACTGGAGTCAGCTCTGGACTCCAAGCACAGCAAAAGTGGTCCCGTCTCAGCAGCGTCCTCTCGCAAATAAAACGGGATAGAAGGAAGGTATCGCCGTGTCCCGCGTCTAGGCGCTCCCCCCTCCCCGTGTCTAAATGTACTGGCACCTCTCCAGTTCCAGGTGCAGGCGAGGACATGTGATACCGACCTCACTGAATGCCCCCCCTTTTAGCATGTGCCCCTGCATCCGATGCACTGTGGACCTACTCCCCCGGCCTCGCGTCCGGTGTCCTCTGAACCGCTGGCCTCCTAGCACCTAAAAGACAGGTTATCGGAAGAACTGTCGCCCTACCCTACGGTGTTTACAAAGAATGTCGGAACCAAAAATATCCTGGGACAAAATATTGTGGAGGTAACTCTCTGTAGCTAAAGTTTTACTATATGTAACTCCACATATATGTATCTTGACGATGTGTATATCTTTAAGGTATGTAGATGTGGAGTCAAGAATGGTAAATCTATGCCCCCCCCCCTTGTAATTACCTCCTTGATATTTGCTCCCTGACACTTTTCTTTTCCAATATTCTGTCGGTGATCCCCATCAAGTCCCCTGGTGCAGCAGGTGCAGTGGTACTGGGACCCACGGAACCCTGCTTATTGCTTTATTTCAGAGTTCAGACAGCAGCACTGTAGGGCTCGTGACACAGGCTGTGCTACGGAGGATACTATTAAGAAATGGATAGAGGTCGGTGTACCCTCGTGGGTCACTTGGGCACTCGGTCGGGTACTTGCTACGGGGCGGACGCATGAGTGCTTCCTGCCCTCGGGCAAGGGGCATCCTCGTCTGCCTGGTTCTTGCACGGGTGCACAGACTCCTACGAGGCAAGGGGCATCCTCGTCTGCCTGGCTCTTGCACAGGTGTACAGACTCTTCTGAGGCAAGGGGCATGCTAGTCTGCCTGGTTCTTGCACGGGTGCACAGGCTCCTACGAGGCAAGGAGCATCCTCGTCTGCCTGGCTCTTGCACAGGTGTACAGACTCTTCCGAGGCAAGGGGCATCCTCGTCTGCCTGGTTCTTGCACGGGTGCACAGACTCCTACGAGGCAAGGGGCATCATCCTCGTCTGCCTGGTTCCTGCACAGGTGTACAGACTCTTCCAAGGCAAGGGGCATCATCCTCGTCTGCCTGGTTCTTGCACGGGTGCACAGACTCTTACGAGGCAAGGGGCATCATCCTCGTCTGCCTAGTTTCTGCACGGGTGCACAGACTCCTACGAGGCAAGGGGCATCATCCTAGTCTGCCTGGTTCCTGCACGGGTGCACAGACTCCTACGAGGCAAGGGGCATCATCCTCGTCTGCCTGGTTCTTGCACGGGTGTACAGACTCCTACAAGGCAAGGGGCATCATCCTCGTCTGCCTAGTTCCTGCACTGGTGCACAAACTCCTATGAGGCAAGGGGCATCATCCTCGTCTGCCTGGTTCCTGCACAGGTGCACAGACTCCTACGAGGCAAGGGGCATCCTCCTCGTCTGCCTGGTTCCTGCACGGGTTTACAGACTCTTCCGAGGCAAGGGGCATCATCCTCTCGTCTGCCGGGTTCCTGCACGGGTGCACAGACTCCTACGAGGCAAGGGGCATCATCCTAGTCGGCCTTGTTCCTGCACAGGTGTACAGACTCCTACGAGGTAAGGGGCATCATCCTTGTCTGCCTAGTTTCTGCACAGGTGCACAGACTCCTACGAGGCAAGGGGCATCATCCAGTCTGCCTAGTTCCTGCTCGGATGCAGAGACTCCTACGAGGCAAGGGCATCCTCGTCTGCCTGGTTCCTGCATGGGTGTATAGACACCTACGAGGCAAGGGGCATCCTCGTCTGCCTGGTTCTTGCACGGGTGTACAGACTCCTATGAGGCAAGGGGCATCATCTTCGTCTGCCTGGTTCCTGCACTGGTGCACAGACTCCTACGAGGCAAGGGGCATCATCCTCGTCTGCCTGGTTCCTGCACAGGTGCACAGACTCCTACGAGGCAAGGGGCATCATCCTCGTCTGCCTGGTTCCTGCACGGGTGTACAGACACCTACGAGGTAAGGGGCATCATCCTCATCTGCCTGGTTCCTGCGTGGGTGTACAGACACCTACGAGGTAAGGGTCATCCTCGTCTGCCTGGTTCTTGCACGGGTGCACAGACTCCTACGAGGCAAGGGGCATCATCCTCGTCTGCCTAGTTCCTGCACAGGTGCAGAGACTCCTACGAGGCAAGGGGCATCATCCTAGTCTGCCTGGTTCGTGCACGGGTCCACAGACTCCTACGAGGCAAGTGGCATCATCCTCGTCTGCCTGGTTCCTGCACGGGTGTACAGACACCTATGAGGTAAGGGGCAACCTAGTCTACCTGGTTCTTGCACAGGTGCACAGACTCCTACGAGGCAAAGGGCATCATCCTAGTCTGCCTAGTTTCTGCACGGGTGCACAGACTCTTCCGAGGCAAGGGGCATCCTAGTCTGCCTAGCTCTTGCACAGGTGTAGAGACTCTACCGAGGCAAGGGGCATCATCCTCGTCTGCCTGGTTCTTGCACGGGTATACAGACGCTTCCGAGGCAAGGGGCATCCTCGCCTGCCTGGTTCTTGCGCAGGTGTACAGACTCTTCCGAGGCAAGGGGCATCCTCGTCTGCCTGGTTCTTGCATGGCTGTACAGACTCTTCTGAGGCAAGGGGCAGCCTCGTCTGCCTGGTTCTTGCGTGGGTGTACAGACCCTTCCGAGGGAAGGGGCATTCTCGTCTGCCTGGTTCTTGCGCGGGTGTACAGGCGCTTCCGAGGTAAGGGGCATCCTCGTCTGCCTGGTTCTTGCGCGGGTGTACAGGCGCTTCCGAGGCAAGGGGCATCCTCGTCTGCCTGGTTCTTGCGCGGGTGTACAGACTCTTCCGAGTCAAGGGGCATCCTCTTCTGCCTGGTTCTTGCATAGAGGTACAGACTCTTCCGAGGCAAGGGGCATCCTCGTCTGCCTGGTTCTTGCACAGGTGTACAGACTCCTCCGAGGCAAGGGGCATCATCCTCGTCTGCCTGGTTCTTGCACGGCTGTACAGACACCTACGAGGCAAGGGGCATCCTAGTCTGCCTGGTTCTTGCACGGGTATACAGACGCTTCCAAGGCAAGGGGCATCGTCGTCTGCCTGGTTCTTGCACAGGTGTACAGACTCTTCCGAGGCAGTTGGTTACCTCGTCTGCCTGGTTCTTGCACAGGTGTACAGACACCTACGAGGCAGGGGGCATCCTCGTCTGCCTGGTTCTTGCACGGGTATTGTTGGAAAGTGGGTTATTGGTAGGGGCAAATGTAGGTCTGCCACTGGCAATAAGGCCACTAACACATGATAGGACTCAGCATAGGTCTTAGAAAAGTATTCCTATGCTCAACCCTTGGTAACGTGGCTGCGAGCAGACCGGCTTAACTTCAAAGACAGGTATGTAAAGCATTTAAAAAACACCATTTCAGTACATAATTAAGACACAACACAAAATAAAAATCCAACACCAATTTATAAAAATAGGTAATATTTTTATATTTTAAATGACACCAAAACGAAAAAAATCCACTGTAGGGAACCAGAGATATGAATTTTTAAAGATTAGTCACTTTCTAGTGCTTAGAGACCAACAGTGCCCCTTTTAGTCATTTAGTTTTCTCTGACAGGGACACACCTTTAGAAATTGTTCTGAAGAATTTTCTCACCACTGTGTTGTGCCGCCTTCTTCAGCAAGCGGGGTCCAGTTAGAACTCCTTCCTGAAGTTCTGCTTGCGGGTCCCAAAGTATCCAACACACAATCCAAGGTTCTGGAATCTCCAAGAAGGTCCTTGAAAGTGTGAAACTTCAATTCCGCAATCCACTTGAACAAAACCCTTACAAATCCACTGGTACTCCAGGCTGGGAATTCTTTGTGGGGATGTCCAGGTGAGCTCTGTTAACCTGTAGCTTGCAGGGAGTCCACTCTTTAGTCCTTTTGCAGCAAGGTAATCCACAGGGCTGTAGTTTGTTGGTGCAGTCTTCAGAGGTCAGGCCTTAGAAATCTTTGCACAGCAAAACTTCTCAGCAGGGCACTTCTTGCTTCAGTAAGTTTCAAGCAGCAGATCTGGAGGGCTCTGCCCCTCTCAGATACTTATTCAAAAGTCCATGGGTCAAGCAACAGGTCACCTCTGACCAATGAGAGCAGGGTAACTCCTCATAGTTATGACCACATCCTGTAGAGTGTGGCATTATTTTGTCCCAGAGTGCATCAAATCTTCCAAATCCATAATGGCCGATTTTCCAGCAAGGAGGTAAGAGCTGGCTAAACCCACTCCCTGGGATGGCTTATTTCCATAGACTCTCCCCCTACCATCTGCACATACCTTCCTTAAGCCTAGCCCTGCCTCTGGGTCAAGAGTGTAAAAGTGTAACTGACACCCAGGCCTCCCCTCTACCTTTGAAGAGCGTGGTTTATGACTCCACCCCCTGGCCTGGCATTCCTATGGACCAGCACACTGCCCTCCCTGCAGTGTTGGTAACCCCAGGGGCTCTTTAGCACCTCTCCAGGCAGGCTGGCTAATCCACTTAACTCTCTGACCAATCAGGGCAGACCACTGGAAGGCTGAATTTGGACTTACAAACAAGAAAGTCTTAACTTCTTGTATGTACACTTTAGGAGAAATTCAACAATATAATATTGTTGGATTTACTACTACCATTCTGGGAAGTCTTTGAATGGTCAGGCTAGTCCTCTCCGATCAATAGTTATTAATCCATAACTTCCTACCATGTTAACCTATGGGCCATGGGATTTGCAATGGGGAAAATGACTTGGGCCAGTTTTCTAGAACCAGGGCTTATAAAAACATATTTTATAAGGATTTCCCTAATTTCTACAGGACCCCCAACCCCTGTGCAACTAGGGGAGACTTTAGGGGTTCTGAATCTGCAGAAATATTGCAGATCCTCCTTCCACAGTGCTTTTTTTTTTTTTTGAGGGGGCGGAAGGATGCTTCTAGCATCAAAGTCAAATTTGAGCAGCACTTTACCACAATGTGGGGAGTGAAATGTGAAATTTCACTTTACCCAGGCATATAAAAACTCATTTTATAAGGGTGTACCTTATACATATGACCCCCCACCCCTGGGATACCTAGGGAAGACCCTGGGGGTCCCTAATATGCCAAAACATTGTAGGTTACCTATTTTTTAGTGCCCCTACCCCCAAAGTCGAGTTTGGGCACAATTTACTTTTTAAAAGCAGTCCTGGCAGCCAGGGCTGTTTTTAAACTGACCCCAGGCTTCAGCAGTGCACACATGCAAGTGCAAAAAGAGCTGCTGGCCTCTAAACTGCCATGCCCCAGGATACTGGGGACTTCTAGGAAGTTTCAATCCCCTAACCTATTATATACTAGGGGCTTATGGGGTAGGTCATGCCAATTACAGGGGTACCCCACCATACCATAGTGTACCCTAGTGTATGTTGGGTGTCTTAACTGTATTCTTATGTGTTCCTTTCAGCTTGGCACTGGCCCTGGGCCTGGTTAGACAGAGCCCAGGGTCACTCAGTCAGTTACCACCAGTTCCAGTCAGCAAAAAGTTGGGGGGTGCCCAGGGCACAGGATGACTTTGCAACAGGTATACAGACTCTTCCGAGGCAAGGGGCATCCTAGTCTGCCTGGTTCTTGCACGGGTATACAGACACCTACGAGGCAAGGGGCTACCTAGTCTTCCTGGTTCTTGCACGGGTGTACAGACCCCTACGAGGCAAGGGACATCCTAGTCTGCCTGGTTCTTGCACGGAATATACAGACGCTTCCGAGGCAAGGGGCATCCTTGTCTGCCTGGTTCCTGCACGGGTATACAGACGCCTACGATGCAAGGGGCATCCTCGTCTGCCTGGTTCTTGCACAGGTGTACAGACTCTTCCGAGGCAAGGGGCATCCTAGTCTGCCTGGCTCTTGCACGGGTGTACAGACACCTACGAGGCAAGGGGCATCCTAGTCTGCCTGGTTCTTGCACGGGTGTACAGACACCTACGAGGCAAGGGGCATCCTAGTCTGCCTGGTTCTTGCACGGGTGTACAGACTCTTCCGAGGCAAGGGGCATCCTCGTCTGCATGGCTCTTACATGGGTGTACAGACTCCTATGAGGCAAGGGGCATCCTAGTCTGCCTGGTTCTTGCACGGGTGTACAGACTCTTCCGAGGCAAGGGGCATCCTCGTCTGCATGGCTCTTACATGGGTGTACAGACTCCTATGAGGCAAGGGGCTACCTCGTTTGCCTGGTTCTTGCACGGGTATACAGACTCCTACGAGGCAAGGGCCATCCTAGTCTGCCTGGTTATTGCACGGGTATGCAGACTCCTACGAGGCAAGGGGCATCCTAGTCTGCCTGGTTCTTGCACGGGTGTACCGACTCTTCCGAGGCAAGGGTCATCCTCCCTTGCCTGGTTCTTACGCAGGTGTACAGACTCTTCCGAGGAAATTGTCATTCTCCCTTGCCCGGTTCTTGCGCGGGTGTACAGACTCTTCCGAGGCTAGGGGCATCCTCGTCTGCGTGGCTCTTACATGGGTGTACAGATTCCTATGAGGCAAGGGGCATCCTCGTCTGATTGGTTCTTGCACGGGTGTACAGACTCCTGCAAGGGGCATCCTAGCCTGCCTGGTTTTTACACTGGTGTACTGACTCTTACAAGGCAAGGGGCTACCTAGTCTGCCTGGTTCTTGCACGGGTGTACAGACTCTTCTGAGGCAAGGGATGGAGCCTTTGGACTTGTATGTCTGAGCGAGTGCACCTCGCTCTTCCGGTCAGAAACCCTCTTTTAATGCAGAGCACTTGATTCCTGTTCCGGAAGACCTGCTTCTCCCTCACCTGCTCAGGAAAGGCCTGGTATTCTTTGTTTCTTTTTGCTCAACATGTTACCGCAAATCAACAAAATCTGCCAATGTACAGCTTCGACCTGGCCAAGCCCAGCCGATGCGCACCCCTCCGCCACCCCGTCAGACAACTTCCCCTGAAGGCCGCCTGGTTCACCACCGACCTCCAAGAAGCCAGGCGCTCCTGCAGACGCTTCGAGAAACTCTGGAGGAACAGGAAAACCACCGAAGACCAGAACACCTACAGGAATGCCATGTCTGAATACCACCAGCGCATAAGAGCCCCAAAGAGGACCTTTATCAAGAACAAAATCAACACCATCGCCAGTAACGCAAAAGAACTCTTCAACGTCATACAGCAGTTCACCAAACCCCCCAGCGAAGCCACGGACGTCACACCATCCCAGGACCTCTGCAACAAGCTGAGCTCCTACTTCCACCTGAAAATCAAGGCCCTCTACGACAACTTCAGCGAACAGACTCCAGACACCATCCTCCTCTCCACCACCGACAACCAGCCCACCATCACCACCTGGAAACCGGCTACCACCAAAGAGACTGCCACGACCATGAAGAACACCTACTCAGGAGCCCCCACGGACCCCTGCCCTCCGCACATCTACCACAGAGCCGCCGCCGCCATAGCACCCGAACTATGCCGGACCATTAACACCTCCTTCGAATCCGGCATCTTCCCTGACTGGAAGCGGGCAGAGGTCAAGCCCCTCCTCAAGAAACCCTCGGCTGACCCGACGGATCTGAAAAACTACTGGCCCATCTCTCTCCTTCCCTTCGCAGCCAAAGTCACTGAGAGACTAGTCAACGCCCAGCTTCATCGAAGAGAACACCATCCTCGACTCCTCCCAGTCCGGATTCCGCAGCAACCACAGCACTGAGACCGCCCTCCTCGCCGCCACCGATGACATCCGCATGCTACTCGACCAGGGCCACACTGCGGCCCTCATCCTACTAGACCTCTCCGCAGCCTTCAACACCGTCTCCCACCACACTCTCGCCGCCAGACTCCACGACGCCGGCATACGGGGAACCGCCCTCGACTGGATCCGCTCCTTTCTCACCGGCAGAACCCAAAGGATCAGACTCCCACCCTTCCTCTCCGAACCCACAGAGATCAACTGCGGAGTACCCCAAGGATCCTCGCTCAGCCCCACGCTCTTCAACATCTACATGGCCCCCCTCGCCGCCATCGTTAGCATGGGCTCAGCCTAGTATCCTACGCCGACGACACCCAGCTCATCCTCTCCCTCACGAAGAACCCCGAAGACACCAGACTCCGCTTCCAGGAAGGAATGAAAGACGTCGCAGCCTGGATGAACAGCTGCCTTAAGCTCAACTCGGAGAAGACAGAGGTCCTCGTCCTTGGACCCTCCTCCACCGCCTGGGACAACACCTGGTGACCTTCCGCCCTCGGAAACCCACCCACCATCAGACCACGCCTGAAACCTCGGCATCATTCTAGACTCCTCCCTCACCATGACCCGCCAGATCAACGCCGTCGCCTCCAACTGCTTCAATTCCCTCCGCATCCTCCAAGACCTTCAAGTGGATCCCCCCCCCCGAATGCAGAAAGACAGTCACCCACGCACTCATAACCAGCAGACTGGACTACGGTAACGCCTTCTATGCCGGAATCAACAAAACCCTTCTACACAAGCTCCAAACCATCCAGAACACCGCAGCCAGACTAGTCCTCGGAACCCCACGACATGAGCACATGACCCATCACCTACGAGACCTCCACTGGCTCCCCATCGAGAAGAGAGTAACCTTGAAGCTTCTCACCCACGCCTACAAATGCCTCCACAACATCGGACCCATATACCTCAACGAAAGAGTCTCCTTCCACGTACCCAAAAGGAACCTCCGCTCCGCCGACCTCACCCTGGCAGAGACCCCACGCATCCACAGAAACAGAGCAGGTGGAAGAGCCTTCTCCTACGTTGCAGCAAAGACCTGGAACGAGCTCCCAGTCAACATCAGACGCTCCCCTACTCTGCACACCTTCAGGAAGAGCCTCAAGACCTGGCTCTTCGACTGATCCGGAGCTGCACCCCCAAACCCCACCCCAGCGCCTTTAGACCCTCACAGGTGAGTAGCGTGCTTTATAAAACCCTGATTGATTGATGCCAGAATGTCCTGTGTACACAGGATTGCGCCATCACATGAAGGCCTCCTTTGTGTGCTGCTTAAGTTCTAACCTTCCTTTACCTATCTGTGCAGCACACTTGGCTCCAGGGAGACATGTTGAGCCCTTGACTGTCTAGCTCGCTTTTTGTGAGAAGGAGGATCATCCGTCTAAGGAGATGAGTCCTCACCAACTAGTGCCATGTTCTGTGCCAGCCCCAGTTGGGTCTCAGTAACTTCAAACTGAGCTCACCCCTTGGTAGCTGTAGCACAGAGCAGACAGGCATGATTTAGGAGAAATGTGTAAAGCATTTAACACAAACAGTGAAGTAGAAAAAACAGCACAATAAAAAAATAAACCTCCAATTTATAAAAATACAGGAAATTATGATGAAATTGACGACAAAAATGCAATCCGAGGAACCGGAGATATAGCAGTCCAACGAAGTCCCAGTTAAGCCATTGACATTTGGCGAGAACACTCCATGAAGGAGAAATTTAAAATTCACACCAAAGAAAGATCTCACCGACTACTTTTGGCGCCTTCACCTGGCAAAGGTTTCTACCTTTGGGTTTAGTATCTTTTTGGAGCTCCGATTCCTCCAGCGGAGCAGCGCTGCAAGTCCTAGCCACCTGGGGCTCCACGGCTCACGATGCGTTCTCCGTGACTTTTGGTGAAACACATTTGTTGCTGCAGAAAATATCCCAAACAAAGAAGACAATGGTCCCCTCGGAGAAAGTGCAAGCCTCATCTTCCACGGCTAGTTATATACATAAAGAAAAATTGTATTTTGAAAAATTCAAATTGATTTATTGACTGTGGCTTTGTCATTATGATGCCAAGCATTGCATTCCAACAAAGGTGCTTCAATAAAAACGACGCAGTAAGGGTTGAATGGTGATAACTGATGCCAGGTGCCCTGGTGCTACATACAAACATATGTACAGTGCCAGGGGCTAATATACAGACAGGTTTTTAACATGACTCAAAATAAGTGCATTGAGAATATTAACATATAGGATATCAGTCCATTAGTATAGTTGTTTAAGTTTTAACTCTTTAAAAACAATTTTAACAGGGTCCTCATCGGCACCAAAAATGGTAGTAACCTAAGGGAAAGAATGAGCCAACTTCATTAATCTTACTGTGCGTGCCATGGCCAAAAAAACGAGATCTTAGGAGTTTGTGGGAAAGAGGGTTCTTGTTGCAGTGCCCCCCCTCGCTTTTTGCCTGGGCTTTGATGCAACTTTGACTGTAGAGTACTGAACCCTGCTGTCCAGGTTGCCAGTGTTCTGTCCCTAAAACTGTACCGAGATTGGCACTTCAGACCCCCTGTAAGTCCCTAGTAAATGGTACCCTAGTATCTGGGTCATTGGGACTGAAGAGGGTCCCCTAGGGACCCCTCACCAAGGCCGTGCAAACTGCCACTGCAGCCTGCATGCCTTGGTGCAGAGAAATACGACAGTCAACATGCCAAGCAGCTCTGACTAAGGTATAGGTAAGTCACCCCTCTAACAGGCCCTACAAGCCCTAAGGCAGGGTGCCCTATATCTCAGATGTGGGCATATCTGCATGAGCAGGTATGCCCCTACAATATCTAAGTCTATTCTTAAATATTGTAAGGGCCAGTGAAGCCATAGAGAGTACATAGGCTGGAAACTCGACAACTCGAGTTCTCCAGTACCATGATGGTTTCACTGAACACAGGAGTGTTTGGTATCAAACAACGCATCTCAAACCCACACTGATGGTAGTGTGAGATTTATTGAAACATGTATCCCCCAGAGGGCACCAAAATCTACCAACCCTGGTGTGGTCTCTGACTGGCTTTAGGCAGCCTGCCACCACCAGACATGTTTCTGGACCCCTAGGCTGAAGGCTGCTGCTCTCTTTAGCCAGAAACAAAGCACATTCTGGGCAGAGGTCACACCTCCTCCCCCAGGTTGGGCCAGTGCTCGAGGGGGAAGCTTTAAAGGCCTGCCACCTTTGTAACGCGACCCCAGCCTCTGCTACTAGCAGCAGATGACAGCCCCCAGTTCAAACCCTCACTTTTGGGCGGGAGAACCAGCGGGAAAACTTAGGAAGAACAGGAGGTGTGCCCCCCTTCGCCAACTCCACTCCTCAGGGGCCGTAGGCAAAGTAAAGCACATTTTTCAGTGCCCACCAATCGGGGCTGGTGGTATGCCCTCCTCCCACAGGAGGGTGGCATACAATGAGTGTAGAAAAAGTTACATTCAAGTTTGCACTCCTTCCCTTATTCGTTTGTAATCATTCAAAAACGCTGTGATCTGTAGATGCTTGTGATCAGCTGCTGTGAACCGTCCCAGTCACAGCACTTTAACAAGAATTCCAAAGGGCCCATTGCTCACGCACCCAACTGTCGCACTGCGATATAGGAAATGTTCCCCACAATAAACCATTTGTTGCTGAGTTATCCATTTAAACCATTTGATACCAATATTTTCAAAATTCTTATTTCATCAATTTTCCTCATGATTTTAGTCACTGCGGAGACAGCGAGATTTCACCAAGATTCTTTATTCAACTTTTCTCATGCTTCCTGCATGCCCATCCAGGCTTTTTAACAGTGACACGTCCAGGTCAATCATACAACGGAGTAGGCTCATTAGATAATACCCAATGCATTTCAAGCCATAAGGCTCTTCGTCAGGGGTCTCTAAAACAGATGAAAAAAACTGCTCCGCCGACTATTCAAATAAAACCTTCAATATGCAAAACTGTGTCCCAACAAACAATCCCCCTTCCCAAATCACCTATCAACCGTCAATATCGCAGTTCGACAGTTGGGTGCGTGAGCAATGGGCCCTTTGGAATTTTCATACAATGAGTGTAGCCACCCCAGGTAAGAAACCCATTGGTCCCTACCTGTTACTCCCCTGTAACGCCCCGAAATCTAGTGTTTAGGTGGCCCTCTCAGACCCCGAAGGCAGTTCCTGCCGACATAAAAAGAGAGAGCATGAAGAAGAGGCAGTGCAGAGAAGACTGAAGACACCAACTGAGAAGACTGAAGACACCAACTGACTTGGCACCAGCCCTACTGGCCTGTCTGCAGCTTCAAATACCCCGGGGAAGACTGCCTGCCTTCGAAAAGAACCACAACTCCTGCAGACAGCGAGCATGTTCCTAAGAAACCAAGACAAAGGACTGTGGTGCCCTCCCTGATCAATCTGCACCTAACGCCTCCGGCCTGAGTCCAGGGGGCCCACTGGTCCAGAAAGGGTTCCCCAGTGATCTTGAGTCCAAGTCCAGTGTTGGCTGAGCCCTCCTGGACTCAACTACGTCTGCAGTGTAAATCTGAAGGCTCCCCCCAACCGCGACTGGCTTCGGTAAGAGAAACCCTACGTCAAAGGACACCCCTGCACCGAATCCCCTGGGCCTTCGAGAGCTTGGCCAATGGTGTCCCTGCGATCCACAGCATCCCAACTTACCTCTGCTTCGTGCAGCCTCCGATTCAACGCCTGCAGCCTGTTTAAAAAACATAGTTCCTCCATCGACAGTGTTTTCACCCTGTGCTGCTGGTGATGTATGTTTGGTGCTGCCTTGTGGCCCCCCCTCCTGTGCTTGCCTAAACCTCCGAAGCTTGAACCCAGCAGCCGCTTTACTTACCTTAAAGCAGCGTGTCTTCCAGCACCCCCAGTCTCCATTGGTTAACATTGGGCCCTATCTCTAGCTTTGACCTCTGCACCCGGCCGCCCCTGCGCTGCGTTCTGCTGCAGTGTTTGTGCTTACCTGAACCTTGCCCTCTGCTGACCTCCAACCCGAAGACTGGAACTAAGTTGTGTACTTACCTGCAAATCCGCATTGTTTTTTTCCTCCCATACGTTAGCATTGGAAAGACTGAAAATTGCGCCGTGTCCACTTTTGAAACTGAAAAGCATTTTTATTTGAAAACGTACTTGCTTCTATGAAAGTTTTGTGGTCTCAGTAAATAAATATACTGGAGTACTATTTTTATAAATTGATCTTGGATTTATTTATTGTCTCATTTATTGCCTCTGAGTACAACAAATGCATTAATACAACCCTCTGATGAGCCTAACTGCTCGCCCACACTACCACAAATGGGAGCGTTCGTGTTATCCACTTGGCCTCTGTACAACCTCTGGGGACCCACTGGACTCGCTACACAGTATACCCCTTTGTGGTATAGTATCTGGTGAGCCAGCCTCTCACAGAGGTAATAAACGTACCAGAAATGGATGAATCCAGAATGTGTTTGCGAAGCCCCCACCTGTCGGGTCACTAAAAAGGCAAAAGCGTGGGCAGAATGTGTAAGTCATTTGTCCTTCGTTCACATACAAGAGAGCTCCACCTGTGTGACCCCAAACCTCTTGCTTTTTTGAAAGGTTCTAGCAGGCACCCAGTGGGAGAAAAAACATGAATAGTACTGCTGTAAAAAATTATATAAAGGTAACCACTGTGAGAACAGGAGTAATAAAAGGGGAATAGTTTTGTTTACAGGGTCTGCTTGAATGAATAATAACACAAAGATTTTATTTAGCCGTGAGCGAAATTACAACAAACACTGGCGAATAGTTGTACTACTGATAAGTCAGCTCGCCAGATTGGTTGAGAAGGATGCCCTCAAGAAGCTGGCATCGATGGCCTTCCAGAGATTGAGAAACCGCATGCCACAATCACCTAAAATTGTATCCCTTTTAATATGGCTGTCCTAGCCGTAAGCTCGCGGTGAAGAACAAGTGTGGAAAGATTCTGCCATTCAGTGGATGCAGAGCGGTACTTACTGTGAGCCACAGGCGGACGCCTACTTGTGGAAAGGCTGTCAAGTGTGTCTAAACGAGCACTAGAAATGCAGTAGGTCTTGCATTTTTTGAGTTATAGCTATTGGTTTGTAAATGGCAATGTCTTTTACCTTTGCGTTATGGAGTGGATGTATTTGATTTAAGTGGAATTGTGTTGGATTGGAATTGTTAGTTGTCATTGTGTGGCGTGGTATTGTTTTAATGTGGAGTGTATTTGTGTAATGTATATGCGGCATGGTGTGCAGTGGAATTGTGTATAGTAATTATGTGATGTAGAGCGCAGTGGTATAGAGTATAGTGGCATAGTGGCGCAGCGTATGGTGCAGCGGAGTGGCAGATTGTAAAAGAGTGGCTTTGAATGGTGTAGAATAAAGTGTACTGGCTTGAGTAGATTGCTTTAGAGTATAGTGAAGTGGAGTGGAGTGGTAAAGAGTAGAGTGCAGTTTTGTAGAGTAGTATGGAGTGGCATAAAATGGGGTGGTGCAAACTATAGTGGTGTGGCCTATCTAGGAGTTGTGTAGAGTGCAGTGGCAAAGTGCATTTGTATATAGTAGAGTGGGGCATAGTGTTTATGCAAAGTCACTGTTTTATTTAACTTTTTTAGTATGAAACTGAAGTGTATAACTCCTAGGAAGGTGGACACAGAACTCCTCTATACAGTGCATGTGCCACAGATTTCATAAATACTGCATTTGCCAACATAAGATTCTCCGCAGCAGGAGGGTAGAATCGTGTCTCTGGTCGGCAGCAGCCATAGTTTGCTGTCCGGGTCTACAAGACTGGTACCGGGAGCACCAGGGCCTCCCGTAGGAGCTTTACAGTGCGTGGAATCATACCTCCAACACTGTTTACGGTGTTGGAGGTATGATTGCAACATGTTTGATACCAAACACAACAGTGTTCGTTACAGCCAGTTTAGACTTAGCCATCGCGTAATGACGCATGGCCACTCTATGTATCATAATGCCTGATGCACTTACAACCCGGGAGAATGGACTCAGTGGATTGTAGGGGTGTCCTGCTCATGCAGGGGCACCCTCACACTTAGAACCAAGCACCTTACCTTCAGGATTGAAAGGCCTGCCTTAGGGGTGACTTGTATGTTTTAAGTGCAGTGACCTCAGATATAAGGAAATCTATATCTGTTGTAAGTAGTGCTAGCACCAGCTTACAGGCCTGTAGTCACAATTTGAGTGGTTCCCCAGTGGGTGGCATAATACATGCTTCAGCCCATGGGAGACCCCTGGTGTACCTATGCCCTGGGTACCTTAGTACCATATACTAGGGACTTACCAGGGTACACCAGTAGCCAATCTGGAGTGTACCCAAGTAGTCACCATGTCCAATTTAGGGAAGAAGCACAGAGACTGTGGGTTCCTGATTAGCAGGATCCCAGTCAGACTAGTCAGTAAAACATAATGACACCAGCAAAAAGTGGGGGTGACCATGAAAGCAGATCCTACTTTCCTACAACAAGTTACTTGCGTTCAGTCATGCTCTTTCTGGTAGGGACTCTATCTAGCTGCAGATTCCTCACTGCGCCTCCCATCCTCCCCGTTCTGTGAATTGAGCTCTAGCCATTAATAAGATCTCAAGTTTAGGAATTTGCACAATGGTCAAAGCCAATTTGCTATTGGGGCTCTCGTCTGGGGGTGCAAACAGCCTCGATAGCAACTGACCTCAGCGTGTGGCGTCTATATGGGCCCTGCATGCATAGAGGCACAACAAAACATTTCTGGATCCAGTCTGAGGCCTAGGGAATATTCAAAAGGTGAGGAAGCTGCAGTTAGTCTCTACCAGAAACTGTTACCAGAGGTAAGTAAAGTGTTCAAGCCTTTGTATTTAACTCCTGGTAGGCAGAGCTTCCATCTGGCCAATTCATCTTTAGTCTTTCCATCTTCTCTTCCTCTTTATCAGCCAGAAGTCTTGGGATCCCTTTTGTTTCTTTATTTATGGATAAAGAAGGGAGATATGTTGTACTGTTCTATTTAACTCCTGCTGGGAAGAGGTTCAGAATCGTATGTCATCAGCCAAAGAGAACTGTGTGAGGTCATTATTCTGGTGCTTGTTGTCTGTCATGTCTGGGCAGACACAGGGGACTAACATGCTTTTCTGGGCATATCTAGTAAAGATTTACTCTACGTTTTGGCAAGAAGAGCTATACTTAAGCTTTTCTCTTGCAAAGCATTTTCAGGTCCATAAGATCTTCTGGTGGTTCCCAATCGACACCAGAAGGACAGTCACTTAAGCCCTCCTCACCAGCAGGCTGGACTAAGGTAACACTCTTTACGTAGGAAACACTGCACGCCTCCTAAAGAGACTACAGACAGTCCAAAACCCAGCAGCATGACTCATCCTTGACCTCCTCAGACTGATCACCCCGAATCACAAGAAACTACACTGGCTCCCGATCCAGAAGAGATGCCAGTTCAAGATGCGGACCCATCCATTCAAAGCCCTGCACAATAAATAACTAGCATACATCACCAAACGAGTGACCTTCCACCAACCGACCAAACACCTGCAATCCACCTCCCTTTTCCTCCCAGCTCTCCTCTTCCCCCCCTCCTCTTCCTCCCCCCCCCAATATACCAATCAAACAGCGGAGGACGCTCCTCTCATCGGTCAGCCATAGCCTGGAACAACCTTTCCCTCATGTGGAGCCCAGGGCCTAACTCTGAGCGTTGGTCTTTCTTCCCTTTGGGCTTCCCACGCGAGGGCTCTTTCTCTCTCTATTCGTGCCTCTTCTCTAATTACCACTTGGGTTTCCATCTTCGCTTGGTGCTATGTGCTGTTCATGGTAGTGTTTTGACTTCAAGCTCACTCCCTGATGCTTCCTCCGCTGGTTGAGCATACCCTGGGGGGAGGAATAGCCTATGGCTCCCCCCTTGATGTCGGATTTGGGAGGGCCGGGACCCCTGTCCTCCCCTCCCCCACTGGTGGTGTCCTCCTTTAGAACTGCTATGAACATCCCTCTGACTCTAGGACGTTCTGTGGGGCGGTTAGGAGCATGTGCTCCTTGTTCTGCTGGGGCTTGATGGGTCGCGACCGATGGTTGGAGGGGCTCGAACTTTGAGGGAGCCTGACTACAGACTGGGAGTTTGGTGGCCTCGCTTGGGCTGGTTGGCTGAGATGGAAGGCATCACAGAAAGCACCTCCCTGACGGTGTATGGTAGGGGAGGTACGATTGCCTTGCTTTCGGGTTCAAGGACAGCTGTGCAGGACAGGACCACCTCGAAGATGGCCCACAGCTCTAGTAGGGCCTCGCGTTTAACCCTTTTTTGACCTGCATGTCTGGTCCGTATGTGGGTTTCTGTGTGCTCTATTATGTTGGTGTCGAATGCCCCCCCCCCCTTAGGCCAGGAACATGCGTACGTCTTGGTATGTGTGTGCCACTCACAGCAGTGTTTAATTTCTTAGCCTGTGCGGGGACTCTAGTTTGCATTTGGTCTAGTAGTGTCTTCATGATGGGTTTAGGAAACCTTTTAAGGACTTTCTCGAGCTTAAATAATTACAAACTCCACTCTTATCGTGGGGAAATTATGTACATGGGGATTGTTCCAACAACATCTACTGGTTATGAGCTCTATCTAAGGAAAACGATGCATCACAAAACATTTAACAGCAGGCAAAGACAATGCAATGAAATAATAATATGTAAGAAAATGCAATGGTTGGCGCAGAAAAGTACGAGCTGATTTTAGCAGTGAAATAGCAAATATGGGATTCTGATTTGGTTACTATTTCATAGACACACAAACTTACTAATCAGGAAATAACATTTCAACATGAAGTACAGTTGCAAACATTAACAGCACCACAATATCAGTAATGCATAAATTGAAAACCTAAATGAAAATAGAAGAGAAAATATTGACAGAAAAAATGATTTTGTCCACAACTTAGCCATCTCCTATTGTCCGAGGAGAGGGGATGCTTTGCGTGGTACACAGAGCCAAGTGACCCCGATAGTCTGTCAGTATTGGCTCAGTGACAACAAAGCAGCGATTTGCACGGCAAAAAATGAACAACCTGACAATTATCGGCCCACTGTGGCCAGACACAAGATGCACCTAATTCACCAATATCCAAATTTTTCCCAAACTTCCGAATTACACCCTATATCACACCCAGGGGTCATGCGTACCATCTGTGTAACGCCCAGTGGTCCAAGCAAAAAAAACACCTTTACACTTATTTCAGACACTGCCAGTGCTCATAAAGCAGCAGTCCCTAAGAAAACTCCTTTAACTAAAAAATAAGATCAAGGTGGTGACCCTTTAACACACCCAGGTCCTATGCGTACCCTCTGTGTAACGCCCAGCAGTCCAAGCGAAATAAATAAGTGACTGTAGGAAAGTGCCCCTTTTTGTATGGTTGCCCCCACTTTTTGCCGGGTCTGGTGGCGCAGTGGACTAATGCATCCACTGCAGGGGCCTGTGTTCGACCTCATGGTCACAGGTTCAAATCCCGGCGGGTCCACTCAGCCTTTCATCCATCTGAGGTCGATAAAATGAGTACCATTGAGTTGGCAACAATAAACATCTGTTATTCAGCGCCTTGAGTCCCACGGGTGATAAGTGCGCTTTACAAATACACGTGTTATGTTGTGTTATATCTGATGCACTTTGAGTGCACTGGGTCCCTGCCATTCAGGTTCCCAGTGCCTGTTTTCTCTTCAAAGCTGTTGTGACCAGAGAGGGTCTCTAAGGATTGCAGCATGTATTGTGCCACCCTCAGAGACCCCCCTCACCAAACGCACACAGACTGCCATTGCAGTCGATCTGTCTTGGTGCAGACAAAACTTGAGTCGACATGGCACACATCCCTGTGTGTCATGCCCACCAACCACTGCCTGTGGCATAGGTAGGTCACCCCTCTAGCAGGCCTCACAGCCCTAAGGCAGGGTGCACTATACCACAGTGTACCTCAGGTGAGGACACAGCTGCATGAACAATGTGCCCCTACAGTGTCTGTGCGTTGCACAAGACAATGTAAGTGCAGTGCCCACATATTAAGTACATGGGCGGGAAGTTTGTCATTACGAACTCCACAGGTCCATGATGGCTTTACTGAATGCTAAGACTTTGGTATCAAACTAGTCAGCATAATAAACCCACACTGATGCCAGTGTTGGATTTTTTACAAAATGCACTCAAAGGGCATCTTAGAGATGCCCCCTGAAAAACGACAAACTCCCTGTGTCCAGATGACTGGTCTGCACCAGCCTGTCACACACAGACATGTTTCTGACCCCCTGAGGTGGGAGCCCTTGTGCGCTCGTGGGTCAGGGACAACAGCTGCTTGGGGTGGAGGTGCTTCTCATCTATCCTCAAGCACGAACAGCATTCAGGGCTGTGAGCCTCAAAGGCTTCCTGCCTGTTGATATGCTAGCCAGGGCCTCTCCAGCTAGTAAAGATGCCACCCGCCCCCCCCAAAAAAGCCCCACTTTTGGCAGCAAGGTCCGTGGGAAAATTAGTAGTCAGGAGAGGTGTGTCCTCTTTCTGGCAGGACCACCCCATAGGTACCATGGACCGAGGTGACCCCCTCCTTAGGAAATCATCTTGAATGGAAGGATTCCACCCAATCAGGCTAGGGGGATGCCCCCTCCCCAAAGGAGGGGACATTCTGAGGGTATAGTCACTCTAAAGGCAAGTAGCCCATTGGCTACCATCTGCCAGTACCTTTAACGCCCCTAAATTCAGTACTTGGGGGCACCCCTGAACCTTGATTCTCAGATTCCTACAACTAAAGAAGACTGGCGAAGAGGATGCCGTGCAGCAAAGCAAGAAGACACCTACTGCCTTGGCCCCAGCCCTACCGGCCTGTCTCCTGCTTCTCGAGCTTGCGAAGAAGATGCCTGTCCCGTGGCCTGCGACTTCCAAGAACCCCAGGAAAATTGCCACTCTTCAGTAAAGATCAGATCTCCCGAGGGCAGCGGACCTGTCCAGAAAAACTCACTCTTCAAGGATTTCGGATCCAGGCGGATCCGCGACCCCTGCCTGCTCTATGCCTGAAGCCTATGGCCCAAGTTTGAGTGGCTTACCTGTCCTGTGAAGTCTGATCAGAGATCATGACCTAGTCTCCATTGGTGGCTGACCTGACCTGGACCCCAAGAAGTTGCCTGCAGCCTCAACATAAAGGGTCCTCCCTGAACGCGACCAACTCAAACCCAGAAGATCCAACACCAAAAGGTACCCCTGCATCCTCAGCCCGCCAGCCTTGGGGGAGCTCAACTAACAGTGCCTTGACCTCCACCAGCCCTCCAACTTCCCTGCCCAGCTGGTGGTCACCTTCAACCAGCCTCCTGGTCTGAGCCTGCAGCCTCTTTGTGCGACTGACAATCTCCATTGAAACGCATTGGGCATCCAATGCTGATTTTGCACCCTGCACCCGGCCACCCCTGTGCCACTGGTGGTGTAGCTTTGGTGCTGCATTGTGGCCTGCCTGTGCTGATCTTAAACCCTGGGGCCGGTGCCCTGAAACCGCGTGTACTTACCTGCAAACCGTGCCTCTTCGAGGTACCCCCAGCCTGCATTGATTTACATTGGGCCCAGTGACGTCTGCAACCGGCGGCTCCAGTTCCGCTGGTGGTGCAGTACCTACCTGAAACTGAACCTTGCCCTGTGTTGGTCAAAACCCCAGAAGACTGGGATTCTAAGTTGAATACTTGCCTGCTAATACATACCACTGTTTTCCTCCCAGAGGATTTCATTGCATTTACAAATCTATTGCATACAAAAGTCTATTTCTATTGCAAAGTTCTACTGTTCCAATTTGATTCTACAAAAGTATTTCTAATACTGTAAAGCATTTTCTACTGCCTTACAAAATCTTACTGCATTTGAAGTGTTGCTACTCTTGAAACTGTTGCTTACCTGCAACCGAGTTCCTCTTGGCTCTAAAAATAAAATAACAAAATAACTTTTTATACAAAACAATTGGTCTGGATTCATTCTTTGAGCGTGTGGTAATCAATAAAGCGAAAACATTTACTATGGTCTGTGGCCTTAAACCCAAATCCTGGAAATCATTTTTTATGGATAGTACTCCAATTCACACAGTGAATTCCTTTTGCTACCTTGGTATTTTATTTTCGGGAAACGGCTCATGGTCCCAACATATTTTAAACACTAGAGCTAAAATGAGTCGGTCAACCCAAGGGATTTTTAAATTCTCCTCAAAACTAGGGAATCGACCAATCAATGAAATCGTCACTATATACAACGCAAAAGGTGTAAGCACAGCCCTCTATGTGGCATGTCTCTGGGGTTATGCAAATAGTACGGCATTGCAAACAGAAGAAAATAGTTTTTTAAAACTTCTACTATATCTACTGTCTCCTGTATCAAATACTATTGAACATGAGGCGGGACTGGGGTTTTTAGAAGATCTTTTACTGGTTAGACCGCTGCTATTGTGGGCCTCACTTTGGATGAGGGAAGAAACGGCCTTCACTAGATCAATTATTTTAGACTGTCTAAATTTGAGTGATGCATTATGAATTCCCTGGCCATCATATAATAATTCCACATTAGAAAGTCTGCTCAAGATATCGGTCTGGTCGGATACCTCAAAAATATTGTCTCATACAAAGAAAGAGATTAAAGATTCCTTTTTGCAGCACAGACGGGATCTTAGAGCAATGGCTGAGCAGCATAAACTGACTCACATTGTATAAATCTTTTAATTTAAAGGAGCGAGCTAATAATTATTTGTCACATGTGACTTATGTACAGCATCGTTTTGTATTGTTGAGATTGAGATGCGGCATTGCCCATTATCCATGCCCCTGTGAAAAGAAGAGTAAAAGCACATTGCACTTTTTATTGTTCTGTAACTTTTATCATATTAGGTGTTTTTATCTTAAACCATTGTTTGCTGCCCATAACATCAGGTCACACAAAGCAGCAATGAACTTCCTGGTGACACGAGGTGATCCTCTAACATGCTACAATGTTGCAGTGTTTATCCTGAAATCGATTAATGCGAGGAAAAGTATTGTGTTATAGTGTCGCAAAAGACTGGTTTTAAAAATGTGTTACTGTAATTATGCGTCTTTTTAATTCTTTTTTAGATATATTATTCTTGTCTGTACTTTTATGGCTGTTTTTCTTGATAGCCGAATAAAGATTTAAATGAATGTGTGCCATCATTTCTTGCCTGAGTGTACAATAAATGCCAAACACAGCTCTCTGATGAGCCTAACTGCTCGACCACACTACCACAAATAGAGCTTTTAGTATTATCTGCTTAAGCCTCTGTAAGCCACTGGACTCTGTACACACAATACCTTACTTTGGTATATTATATACAGAGCCAGCTTTCTACAGTGACGCTATATACCATACCCAGGGACTAGGTATACCAGATGTGTAACGCACAACGGTTTAAGGGAACTAAACTACCTTCACCAGCGTGTTGATTAGTGAAAGTGATTTACACGCTTGTCCTAGTTTGCCACATGCTGGGACTAAGGATCAGATGTAATCTCTTACCCTGTGACAGCTGCCTCAGCACGGACCTCCGCCCTGCAGATTCAGCAGAACTTTTATTCAATTATGGCGTCTGCTCTGAGGGGGGGATATAATAACGCTGGAATGGCTTGGATTGAAACGTCAATTGTAATGAGTACCTGTGATGCACCCGATTGCTGTCTGTAATATCTGATAGAGACATCTAGCCGCAGATTCCTTAACTTAGAATATCCCCAGGCGTCAGACTGGATCCGGAGAATTTTTCTCAGTAGCACCTCTGTGCGCCGGGGGACGGCGCCGCATGGCTCCGCCCTGACGTGGTCCACGGACATGAAGTCATTGGAGCCATATAAGTCCATGGCTTGCTGACGTCAGTTACCTTCTTTTCTGCGTCCCAACGCTGATCCAGGAGTAGCGGTTCCTCTGGCCTGTTTTGTTTTCAGGCCTTCTCGACGCCTTCAGCATCCGGGAACAGTGTGCGATGCCTTCGGGCTTCAAGTGGTGTGAGACCTGTACGCGGCAGATGTCAGCGACGGATCCGCATGCGATCTGTATTGGTGCTTGGGAGAGCACCACGACTCCGAGGAGTGCGACGCCTGCCGGCAGCTGAAGCCAAAGTCTCTGCGGGAGCGCCGGATGAAGTTGCTGACCGCCCGGATGTCCCGTTCGGAGTCTTCGCGTCATCGGTCTCCATCTCGAACTGGGGCTCCTGTTCGGATCCGGTCACGGAGTCGTTCCCGCAGATGTCGTTCGCCTCTCGCAGGTACGCGCAAACACAAGTCACGGAGGTCATCGGCCTCGCATAAACGTGACGGCGGGGCCAGCTGCTCCCGGTCTTTACCGGACATGGGCGCCCAGGAGTTGGCCCCCTCGTACCCACCATTTCCTGGTGTTAGGGCGACTCGAGCCCAGATGGAAGCCTATTCTCATGCTCTTCAGTCCATCTTTGGGTCACCCCCTCTCCCTGGCGCGCCTTCGGGCCCCACAGAGGGGGTAGGGACTCAGGTCGGGTCTTCGCCGGCGGGTTCGGCCTCGGCGCCGATCGAGTGCCCTGACTCTGGTTCCGGAGTCGCTGCGACGTCGGGACACGGTTCGCAGGGGCATCCCGGTCGGACGTCAAGCCCTCCTGTGATGTCTCCGCATATCCCTGTGAGGCTCCCTGTGCCGACGCCGGATGCGGCTGCAGCACGGTGCTTGACTCAGAGTCGACAACGTTCTTCTCTGCAGTTTCCCGTCT